>CM038719.1:21411785-22089375 GCA_021613375.1 Megaleporinus macrocephalus
TATGTTTCTTTCCATATTTTCTCCCTCGTTCCCTCTCTCCCTCTGCCTCTCACTCTATCTATCTATTTCTCATCACTGTTTCTCCACACATACTCTCTTGCTCTCTCACTCTCTCTCTCTCTCTTTTTGTCTCTTTCCCCCATGCATGTTTCTCTCCATATTTTCTCTCTCATTCCCTCTCTCCCTCTGCCTCTCACTCTCTCTCTCTATCTATTTCTCATCACTGTTTCTCCCCACATACTCTCTTGCTCTCTCCCTCTCTCTTCCATCTCTCTCCCTCTCTCTCTCTCTTTAGTCTCTTTCCCCATGCATGTTTCTCTCCATATTTTCTCCCTCATTCCCTCTCTCCCTCTGCCTCTCACTCTCTCTCTCTCTATCTATTTCTCATCACTGTTTCTCCCCACATACTCTCTTGCTCTCTCCCTCTCTCTTCCCTCTCTCTTCCTCTGTCTCTCTCTTTTGTCTCTTTCCCCCATGCATGTTTCTCTCCATATTTTCTCCCTCGTTCCCTCTCTCCCTCTGCCTCTCACTATCTCTGTTGCCTTCTCACCACTATTTTTCCCTCACATGTTCTCTCTCTTTCTCTCTCCCGCTCTCTCTCTCTCTCTCCCTGTGTGGGCTCGCGTCTCACTCTTCATCATCACAATACCTGGCGCTCGCGGCGAGGGAAGGATCATCAATGAATATTAATGAGCTGGCGGGGGAGGCAGAGGGGCCGCGCGGCTGCCTCAGAAATCCTGCCCAAATGAAATGGAGGAAAACAGATTATACGCATCATTTTCAGCGGCCTCGCGAAATCTCATTTGCTCTAGTGCATTTTAATAAGATTGGATAGTGAAGATGGCTCGAGTCTCTTGCGTCACGGAGGTCCCTCTCGCAGTGAGGCTGTTTTCACGCTTTTAACCGTCACCCACACCCTGCTGACCTTTACATTCAATAACTCGGCCTTCATAGCACCACTGAGGGGAAAGCACTTATGGGGACGTAGAAGAGAGTCAATCAAATTTGAATTTAAAATCACAACAGAAAGCCTGCGTCCAACTCGGCACTCACTAAAGCTTAACCAGCCGTGCAGCCTATAGCCGTGATGCTCTGATGAACAGCTCTTTGATGATGGTTCCCATAAGGTATCATTCAGTCAAAAGCCCCTTCATCCATCATTAAAGGAACAGCTCATTGTTTTCTCTCTTGTTCATTGTTTTTTTGTAAGACACATGCTTCTGAAGTAAGATTTGAAAATCTTAAATGCAGTTTAAGGTTGTAAATGCAAAATACAAACATTAAAATATCTCATTACTGGCCTGTTGTGTATATATGAATGAGGATTTTTAAGCAAGTTATTTAGCATGAAAAACGTTGTTTACCTGTTAGCTTCCTAGACAGTACTTTGGTTGTTCATCTTTCTTGCTGGAGAGGAAGGAAAGTAGAAAATGATGACATATGGAAATGCATCACAGAGCAATAAAATTAGCCTCAGGAGAGTTTTATCACTGTATGTATTCTGTGCTTCGTCAGGTCTTACTATAACATGGAAATATCAGCACAGCTCTCAGAGAACACTAGATTTGTGCTGTGCTTATTTGTTCCCTATAGAAACTGCATTACTTCAGAAGAGTGTATTATACAAAACACCACTGAATCGCTGGCGTACTGAGAAAAGTATGTTTCTATTCAAAGACAAATCCCACCAATTACAGACAGTACAAGAGTAAAACTTTAAGATCAAACTAAGTCATTCAGAATGGTTTGATGAGAAAAGCTCAGCTATAGGGAAAGTTACCAAGAACTGTTCACAGTGGTGTCTTTAATTATTTAATACCTTCTCTGATGGCAATTACATGAAATGGTTATGAATATGATGCCTTATACCTGTGATGCTATTGGCGTTAAATGTATAACTTACCCATATGAGGTTATATATATATATATATATATATATATATATATATATATATATATATATATATATATATATATATATATATATATATATGTTTGTGATAATGCAGTGCAATTCATGTGTGACTCACATCAGGAGTTATGAGGCTACGAGGGGGAGTTGAGTTCTATGTCATGTGCCTCTCATGCTGCGTAACTGGGGGATTTGCGTGTCTACATTGTGTGTGAAATTGATCAGTGGAGACTCAGCCATCACATCAGAAACTCTTTATTCTCTACTCAGCTGAGAAGATGCTCTTACATTCCAGAGGGTTAAAATGACGTTGAAGTACAAAAAGAAACCTGTTTTTTTCTTCTTTTTTAGATTATCAGATTAAAATTCTTAGCATTACACATGAAGACCCAGAGAATATACTGTCGCAGTCCAGTTAAAAACGTGTGTCTAATTCTGTTGATTTTAATTATTCTGCATCATTTGAAAGCGTCAGCTGCTGTTGACATTGTGTGAAAATTCCTTTGATTTACATTAAAAGTAAATAAGATAAGGGAGTACTTGTTTTTCTTTGGACAGTGATGATATATTAATTCAATGGTTTAGAGCAGTAAATAAAATGGCTATGTTTGTGTTGTTGACATCGTGACTTCTGGTTCCCATCACAACCACTGTAACATCAAATTTCATATGGTACCGCTATCAAAGACTTGTGTACATTTCAATGGGTGAAAGAGTTATTAAAAAAGTTAATCCTCAAATTTAAGTAGAACTGTATTGACAAACTGCCCTTCTACATTACATAGCCCTGTGTCAGCCATCATTCAGCTACAACTTAATCACACAAAGATGTTTTTATCTTCACAAACACTTCTACACATCTAGAATGTCAACGTTGTAGAAAGTGCAGTAAGAAATTCTTATAGATGCCTGTTAGTTTCTGCATGGGCAATACTCCTATCTATGCAGAAAGGCTGCTTGTTAAAGCAAATGGATTCATCTTTAAGCCCAGAAATGATGTGGCTCTGCTAGCAGTAATCCATTCCCTCTGCTTCTGCAATGTTTTTTTTTGTGAAAACCTCAAGGTTATTGCTGATAATTGGTAGACTTTGTTGTACATAAGAGATACCAATTTATTCTGAAAAGGAAATAATGGTCATGATGAAAAAAAGGTTGTGTTATAATGACCAATATAAATTGGCGTCTGAGCTACGGTGGAATGGATTGACTGAAGAGCATTTATGGGAACAGCTTTAAATAGACACATGAAGGTTATGTAGTCTAATCTATATCCCTAAAGTCTATGAAAAAGTCAGAAACCCTTTTTTATTTAATTTCTAGTGAAAACAGACATCATGTATAGTGTCTCATGTTTTAGCAGATATTTCTGAGGAGATGGCATAAAAGATAATTGGCTTACATAAGGAAGAAGAAAGTCAGAGGAGTGTCCAATAAACTGGAGTCCAAAAGTCAGCTGTCTTTAAAAATTGCAGTTTGCATGTTAAAATGATATCAACGGATAGTTTCACTGTCCCTGATACTGGCAAATACATCACAGTACAAGGGAAAGACACTATGATTTCCAGTCAACATAGACTTTAGTCATACAATAGTTATCTTGCGGTAATCAACAGTCCTATCTTTCATGTAGCTACAGAAGTAAGATTAGTCATTTGCTTTGAATTTCACAATGTCTGTTTCAGCAATTGTAGTATAAAAGCATTTTAAATACATATCGTCGCTGTCCAATGGGAAACAAGTATCTCCAAAATAAGAACTTTACAGGAGAGGCCAAAAACAATCTTTACTTTCAATGTAAGTCAGTGAAACCAGAATTTTTTCCAAGTGATTTTTAAGCATTTCTACTGGTCCATTTATCATGTAAATCGTAGAGAATGTCAACTGTTTATGCTCAAATGATGTTAAAAAATGAAAATAGTTTTTATATGTGTTTTTCATTGGACAGAGACGATATGATACAAACATAATGTCTTTACAGAAAACTGTCTTTTGGCTTTGGATGGGTAGAAACATAATCTTACACTTTTATTTTTTAACTGCAACTGAGGCTATCTATTTAAACACAGGTGTTGATAATGAACTGAAGGCTTGAGTTCTAGCGATGGATGCTATGCAGTGGTAGGAGAGCTGAGAAAAGAAGATGAGTTTGACCAAGAGCATCTGATTTGATTAGCTATAATACAGTGAGAGCCCACAAACAAATCAATTTTTTAATCTTCTATATTTGGCTTATTAAAACCTTCTCTCCCCATTTGATTGGATGAGGCTGTGATTAATCTGGGTGGGCCCAGCTGGTAATGGGGAATAAACAAGTCTCATTAAATAAAACAGCTAATTACAGGCTGTGACTTGCTTGGGGGCGGTGGACTTCAGTCCAGGTAAGGCTGTGCGTTCATTCATCCCTGGTTGTTGTCCTAACTAATTGGTGATGGAATGGTGATTGACTGTCTTTACTACATTAGTGAATGCTGTTCTCATATGGAAAGCTCCAAGGTATGTCGAATTGAGGCCAGAAACTCTTATGTATGCCTTACATGGTATGTATGACTCACCTTTCTAACTGTCATTTCAGTCGTGTTTCACAATGACTCAAAAAGCTACTTGAGGTTAGCGAGTAACCACAGTTCTCTTTCCCTCACACCTTCCACTTAGCTTTGCATTTGCATTCATGGCAGGTCACATGCTTTCGAGTGTGTTGTTATTGTTCAGAGCCTCTTTAAGCTACAGGAATATTTGCAACAGTCCCTTCGCTCCGAGGCTTCTCATAACCCTTTACCATTTTAGCAAGAGATGTTTCTTTCTGTCAACCATCTTTAAGCTTTTTCTCATATCAACAGTTTTTTCTTATAATGCTCAGCTTAGCATATTAGGTGTGTATCTTTCGACCATATCAAATAAACATGCTGTTTTTTATGAGTTAGCTGATGTTGCTGATATAATGAAGGATGTTATCGTTCGCAGAGATTGAGTATATATGAGGCGGCATGTGAGAAGAAGAGATAACCTGCACTGATGAGTGTGATTGTGATCGCTCCTCCATGTAGTTCCTGCTCCTCTCTGTCGCCTACAGGGGCACGTGCAGGCTGAGAGCGATGCATGTGAAAACTGAAACCATCTTTACCGCACATGACATGAATGCCTGGAACATTCCGCAAATAATAGTGGCAGCCACAGTGGCACTCGTGAACATGAGAAGAAATGTCATGGCCATGGTCAACCCAAAACCACAGCATATCAGGCCTCTCCTTGGGATCTAAAGTTATGTTGAAACTATGGAACACTTAATTCCTATGGTCTAGTTACAATGCTTCAGATGTTTTGTAGATGCTCACCTTGTCTTAACTTACATTCGTCTACATTTACATTTATATCCAGAGTAACTTACAGTTCACATTTACACAGGCAGGCGAAGGTAGTGTTAGGAGTCTTGCTCAAGGGCTCTTATTGGTATTGTATGGTGGTCGTGCAGGTGGTGATGTTTAAATGTCTTTGAAAATTCACATTAACTAAGTCATTTAAAGGGTCTGACGTGAAGTAGTACATTGTAGAAAACTTAGAAACCCTTTACAATGATTGTGATAGGATCCATGAGTTGTAATTCTCTAGCACTAATATAGCTATTTTGTTTACTATCCAAAACTATCAGTAAATCTACACCCATTTTTATACATTGTTGCTAACAGGCAAATAGAGGCTTTGTTAATACAACCAAAAGAAATTATTTAAAGTGGTAACGAGCAATTGAACTGGTTTTACTGAACCTAAAAAATATCTCCAACACTTTCAAATATATTTTAAACAAATGAACAAATCTTTCAATCAAAGTCATTTGTAATCTGTGTTAAATAATTAGTAATAAGTTAAGTAGTAAAATTGCTTGTTACCACATTAACTGTCATAAGACGTCTTGCATGAACCTGTAAACCATAAAGGTATATGGTATAAAAATATGTTCACTTCCAAAACCTTTTCTCAAAACTACCATAGACCCGTGTCTCAGGTATCAGATTAATAAAACCACACTGTAAAAAACACTCTAAAAAGAATTCAATAAAATGAAACAAAAAGTTTTTGTATCTGTTTAATTGATTTCTAAGAGGGAGCTTTCGTGGCATTAAATGTTTTTGACGTCTGGTTCCTATCAACACCACTCTGTAGAAGTCTGACCCAGTAGATTTCTCTAGAATGGAGCATCAAACCCTAAATGCCTTTCTTTGCTTCTTACTGATATCATTAAGTAGCAGTTTTATAAAAACACATGGTAAAATTCACATTCAAAGTCAACCCAAATGTTAACTCCGACACTTTAAAATATATTTTAAACAAATAAAGTAATTTGTAATCTGGGTTAAATAATAAGTAGTAAGTTAAATAATAAAATTGCTTGTTACCACATGAACTGCCATATGACATCCTGCATGAACCTATAAACCATAAATGACTCTTCAAAAATTACATGTTTACTTCCAAAACCCTTTCTCAAAACTACCATAGACCAATGTCTCAGGTATCAGATTAATATAACCACACTCTAAAAACAATGAAAAAAAGTTCATTGAACATCATCATCATCAACTCCTCCTTCAAAAATACTATTCCTTTCTATTGCTGTGAAAGAGAGTCATACAACAGGCCAATTCCAAAGTACTCAACATAATCCTTACAATAACACTCTTGACTCATTGATATTCACTTCCCTGATATGTGCATATACCAGCTCACATTCTATTACAGTGAAACAAAAACAATAGAGCCACAGCAATGGCAGACTACGTGGAGAAATCGACTGTTCTGGGCTGTGAAAGGAATGTTGGCATTTGTCTTCCCTTTTCCAACGAACTGAATTGTCAGCAGTGCATGTTTGATGTTCATCTTCAAACAAGGATAGAGTTGACCTTCAATTCGCCAGCTTTTTTTAATCAAATGTTTTGTTCCATCTTAAATGCTACAGCTTGTACAACACCAGAATTGAACTGGTTAGGCAGTTTAAGGCAGAACTTGCAATTCATGAAACCAGCTGGCGAATATGTAACAAGATTCTGGACAACTTTAATTCAAGTTTGCTTTGCATATATTACACTAGACAGTTTCTTCAATCTAATAATAATATATATAATATTTAGTATTTTACTCTATTACTTTATTAACATCCTATAGACCTGTAGCAGCTACGCTGTGTGATTTTATTCACTGTTTGCTTGCTGAAGCAGATCATCCTGAACTGAAAGTTTCATAGTGAGTAACTGCTTTAATTGACTTTGTGTTGTGATCAAAAGCCAGCCAACACTGGCAGAGAATGAGGATATGGTGGTTCTTTTTACTTACCTGTCTTTGTCTATTTTGACACGTTGCTTCTGCGTGATCATCGTGGTGACCCGCTGGAAACCAGCCAATTAGAGCATAACTCATCAAATTATCCATGAACTTAATAAAAACAGAAAAACAGCTAATTTCATTCAAGAACCAAGGGCTTGTGAATGGGCATGTAAAACCACATCTAGGCATTTTTCACCCTCACCAAAGTCACATACCTTCTATGGAGACATCAGAGAATAATTTTAAATGCTAAATAAATGCTGTAGCACCTTTAAAATTCAATAAAATAAAAATAAAAATGTTTTTGTATCTGTTTAGTTGATTTCTAAGAGGGAGCTTTAGTGGCATTAAATGAGTTTGACGTCTGGTTCCTATCAACACCACTGTGTACCATTCTGACTCAGTAGATTTCTCTACTTCTCTGGATCGTCAACCCTTAAATACCTTTCTTTATGTCTTACTGATATCATTAAGTAGCAGTTTTGTAAAAACACATGGTAGAATTTCCATTTAAAGTCAACCCAAATGCTAACTCCAAATCTAAACCCTATACTGACTCTAATCCTAACTCAAACTCTAATTCTGTTGATAATCAGGTAACATAAAAACATGTGAAAATTCGATACATTGGTCTAAAGGCAATGAACAATAACTACAGCAGAATATTGATGCTGATGTGTGAAAAACCTTTTTTACTCGTTTGCATCATTTGAAAAAATTGCCTTAACATTTCAGGATAAACCTGAAAAAAGCCTCATCACCTTCTAGTACAAATGATTATTATTATAAATGGTTACATTAAAAATACTATTAGTTATGATGTTTTTTATTCTGTAATGGTTTTGGAGCTATGAGTTGTTGTTCCAACATTCATGATATAGAAGCTTTACTTTTTATAGAGCCTAGTTGAATGAAAACTTTTGTCATTAGTTATAGCTTGTCTTCAGATACCTGACTTCAGTTTAAAATAAATTGGAACCACAGCTGCAGTTACATTTGCAGTTTTTTCAAAGTCAACCAATAGAAAAACAACTTTGGTTCCCTAAAGAACTTTTCAGCCTTGGAGAGGCGTTGTTGAAAATAAGATATGGGAGTGCGATGAAGGCCCTTTTTTGAAGTTACAGTATCTGTAAAACTTCTAACACAAACTAAAGAAGCGAAGCCAAGAGGAACATTAACCTTTCAGAATTTAGAGGACCATCAGAATAACGTGTGGCTGAAACTGAGATAATTCTCCTCTTCAGCTTCTTAGAAACAGAGGCTAATGCAGAGAAGACGGGCGTGAGCTCGGGGCCTGGGAAGCTCCCGCAGTATTCCACTAAGTGCAGGGGTGGCTGATTGAAGGGATACTGCTTGGCGACCCAGGTCAGCCTGTCATGTCAAGCTTTTTCACAGACATGCTGACCCCTTTACTCGTCAGTGATCTATAGCTTTTGCAACATGTGACACCTCTGCTAGCAGTGGGGAGAGGGGGACCAGTCAGTTTGCTTGTTCAAGGCTCGTCCTTTGATCTGTCAAAATTGATCTGTTTTATCTAGAAAGCTATTGAATAATTGGAGGAGAAATGGTTGCAGACGTTCCAAAAAATGATATGCATTATGACTTTAAACAGCAGTTTATGAAAAACATCTTTAATGTTTCATGTATGTTAAGCACACATGAAGAAAATGGTTCTTCAGGGGTTCTCTAGTAAAGAAAATGCTTCTTTAAGGGTTCTTTAGTAAAGAAAATGGTTTTTCAGGGCTTCTCTAGTAAAGAAAATGCTTCTTTAAGGGTTCTTTAGTAAAGAAAATGGTTTTTCAGGGGTTCTCTAGTAAAGAAAATGCTTCTTTAAGGGTTCGTTAGTAAAGAAAATGGTTCTTCAGGTGTTCTCTAGTAAAGAAAATGCTTCTTTAAGGGTTCTTTAGTAAAGAAAATAGTTCTTCAGGGGTTCTCTAGTAAAGAAAATGCTTCTTTAAGGGTTCTTTAGTAAAGAAAATGGTTCTTCAGGGGGTCTCTAGTAAAGAAAATGCTTCTTTATGGGTTCTTTAGTAAAAAAATGGTTCTTCAGGGGGTCTCTATTAAAGAAAATGGTTCTTTATGGGTTCTCTAGTAAAGAAAATGGTTTTTCAGGGCTTCTCTAGTAAAGAAAATGCTTCTTTAAGGGTTCTTTAGTAAAGAAAATGCTTCTTTAAGGGTTCTTTAGTAAAGAAAATGGTTCTTCAGGTGTTCTCTAGTAAACAAAATGCTTCTTTAAGGGTTCTTTAGTAAAGAAAATGGTTCTTCAGGGGTTCTCTAGTAAAGAAATGCTTCTTTAAGGGTTCTTTATTTAAAAAATGGTTCTTCAGGGGGTCTCTAGTAAAGAAAATGCTTCTTTATGGGTTCTCTAGTAAGGAAAATGCTTCTTTAGGGGTTCTTTAGTAAAGAAAATGACTCTTCAGGGTTTCTCTAGTAAAGAAAATGGTTCTTCAAGGGTTCTTTAGTAAAGAAAATGGTTTTATATGGAACCATTCTTGTAGATGGTTCTATGTAGAAGCTTATTGAAAAAGGTTCTATATAGGACCAAAAGGGTTCTGCTATGGTTAGTAATAGTAGAAAACCCTTTTTGGTGTTATATAGAACACTTTTTAATTAGGTTTTATATAGACACATCTACAGCACGTCTTTCCCCATTCTGAAGAACCCTATCAAAATGCAAAGAACCCTTCATGCAAAGGGTTTGTATATAGAACCGTTTTCTTTACCCTCGAAAAAAGATTTTCTTTACATGTGAACTTAACAGCAAGAAAAAAGGAATTGTTTTCCTAAAATAGAGACAATTTGGCAGTAATACCAGTTTTAACTAGTATTAGCAATTAGTAGTAGCTGTTTTATTAGTTGTAGTTTATTAATTTTTATGTAAAAAAAATCTGTTGCTTATATGAAACACAATTCTTGCTCTTCTTAATGGCTCTTTTATTTTGATGGGTATTTTTTATAATTTGTAACACTCAGTAAGAATGCATCCACTAAATGACTAAGTATAAATGTCATTAACTGATCCTGCTTTTAATAGCAATTTGTTATGGGGGTCTGTAGTCTATACTCAGTGTAGCTCTGGTCTTTTCTATCAGTCCCTGAAAGAGAGAAGGCTGTGTCGTGGAGCACAGGGGAGGTGGAGTAGTCTCTGGATGGAGAGCTGAGAACAATGGATATGTTGCAGTATTTTGCGTCACACCTGAGTCATGCAGTCGATCAGTTCAGTGTGCTGCTACTGTTGTCTGATCCGCAGGGAGGCAGGGAAAAAAACGGGGAAATGTTGAGGAGTAAGAGCACTGTGAGAAAGATGAGGCCTATCGTGTTTCTTTATTTGGGGGGGCTTTTGCAGTGGGAGAGCATTTTAACCTTAAACTGCACAGCATGACGTTTGAAATGGAAGATGAGTGACATGAGTGAGCTATCTCACTGCTGTTATGATATGAGGGCAGTTTGCAACAAAAATGTCAGACCGTGTGAGAAAATCAGAGAATTAAGGATAGCTAAATGTTTTAGGACCAGCAAACGAAAGCTATGTTTTGTTACTGAGGTTAAGGTTATGAAATCTTAATGCTTAATAACATACATTATTATTACATATAGACATTTATATATAATGCTAAAGAAAAAACATCATGTTGCATAATATTACATTGTTATTACATAGCAACATATGTCATACATATATAGTTAATATATATGTATAATGATACATTTATGGCACATATTATTATCAATAATTTTTATTCTTATGAGTTGCTAATATTAAAGTATATATTTGTCCGTATTATTACTAATACATAAATACATATTGGTAATTGCATATTACATAATTACAATACGTAGTATATAAAAACTTTTTTAGTTTTGACATCATTTGAAATTACCTATTGCTCTATACATTGCATGTAAGTTTCATTATGGACCAAAAAAAACTGACCAAATTGACTTTACATTACATTTGTCCTTTCAGCTGTAAAGTTCTCATTTTTAGGAGATGATGCTTCAGCAGCCAGATTAGTAATTACATATATATTACATATTATCAATGTCCAAAAAAACTTTTTAAAAAAAATATATATTTTTGTACATTAATGTAGATGGCTTTTATAAATTTTGAAGCATTTCTATTGATCTATTCATCATGATACATGTTTTTCTTTGGACAGTAATGATATATATTTACTATGGTGTGTATGTCAAAGTGTCAGCACCACTTCTTACTTTATATGTAAAACATATTATTGTAACATATAGGAAATAACATATCACTAAAAATATCTAAATTATATATTTATTATCACTAAAAATATCTAAATTATATATTTATTATCACTAAAAATATCTTATTTTGTGTGAAAGTTATATGATAAATAGACCAGTAGCAGTAGAGATTCTCCAAAAACACATGGAATAAAACATAATTTAAAGATACTTGTTTTTCTTTGGACAGCAACAGTATAATATACAATGTGTGTGCACATGTGTTTTAAAGTGTCAGCAGGACTCCCCATTTTGGTGCCTTCACTTCCTGAGAATTGGAAAATCCTTCAGAATCCATAAATTACATTTGATTATCAGCTCTCTCTCCGTCTACCCGGAGGAGTGGAAATCTAGCTGCCGGAACCTGATGTCAAAGGACTGCTGACAGAAAGCATTCGTCATGGGAAAGAAATGAACTCACACATACACACACGTGCAGAGCCAACCAAAACACCTCCACCCATGCTTCCAGAGATACCGGAGGCATTCGTCCTGGGACAGAGCTACAAGTCTGTTCCCTTCATCAGTCACACACTGATTTACGTGAGACTGTGGACCCCCGATCCCCCAAGCAGCTTTGGATCCAGGAAATTCACTTCTGCATGAACACAATTAATCGCTACAGGGTACCAGTCTGACATAAGAAGGCTTTCCTGTTATTTGTCTTGTTATTTATTTTTTTTTTTTGTCTGTTCCACATCCTTCAGTGTTGCGGCTCTGTTTCGAAGCCTGCTTTCTATAGACTGCCTTATTGATTTACCATTAAGTTCAATGGGAGGAAAAAAATCCATAACCTTCCTCTTAAATAACCATCAGCCACTGGCATGCACAATACATTCAGATGGAACAACGCCATAGAAGATTAGATGCTCAATGTAACACATGACAGGTCACCTAACGTGATTTTTTTCCCCTCACATTTCGCAAACATAACACTCCATTCAGCTCCGTTCCGCTTCATGAAAAACCATGTCAATTGTGAACGCAGGCCTCCTTCTTTGATACAACCAGCTCTATTCAATAGCTGCTACTTCATACTGAATACACTGTACATTTATTTATGAATGAGTTTCTATATGGAATGATATGTGAGTGGAGTCTAAAAGAACAGTCAATGTGTGAAGTGATACAGGAATGGATACCTATGTAATTACACCAGGTACCAAAAATAAGATTTTTGAATTGATGCCATAGAAAAACCACATTTTGTTCCATAAAGAGTCTTCCAATCATTTTTTCTTTAAAGACATATTATTGTAAAAGAGATGTGCAAGGACCTTTTTGAAGTTCCATGTAATGTAAAGATTCTACACTTATTGATGGGTTTACATAGAACTGTACAACCAAGCCAAGAACTATGTTTCCAGACTATGTTAGTTTCCTTTTATGTGCAAATCCAATTGCTAAATAAAGCCTGATTCGAAATCTGATCCCTTTTTTTAATTGCATGCTATGCTTATATTCCAGTTCAGACAGTTCAGTTGTTGTCTATTAAAAACATTCTGGTACCTACAGGGACAGTTTTGACCGTGTGATTAAGTCTGACACGTGGTTAATTCTCTGTAGTCTGTTTTGATACTTGCTGACAAATCAGTACCAAAGGTATGCCGTCAGCTAATGCGGCCTAAATGCCGCGCAGCATGCATGGCAAGTAATTCAAGAGATGAGTGACAGGAATTAGTACCAGCTAACAGCCTACAAAGGCCTGCTACATTCGCAGTCCATATATTTCTTCTGCAAGTCGGAGCTATTGTTGTATCTGTGCCCCCATTATGTATAAATTGGCATGAGCATCGAGTAGAGACACAGAGCATAAAAGAATAAGATTGCCTTTTGATCTGTAAATACAGCAGGTCTCTGTTTTTTAAGTGATTGTTTTCCAAAACACATACACACATACACATACACACACATACAACAACAGCAAGAATTCTGCTCCCACTCTATCATTTCCAGATTTAATACCAATCCCCAGTCGTCACTGTTCTTTCATCTAAAATAAGACACCCTGTATTATCTTTTAAACCTCTGTTTCAAACACAGAGTACTTCCCCTTCAATGGTGGTGCTCATATTCCCCAGAAGCAGCGGGGTGGATTCCAGCGCTCCTGAATTTCCATATAGATAGACCGACCCATTAAAGTTGTCTGCCTGCATTTGCGGCGTCCTCCGTTCCCTCCCATTAGATGCTGATTGAGAGGTGATCCTTCCATCTGTATCATCCTACTCACCCGTCCCACCTCTCAGGCCCATGTATCCAGTCTGTGAACTAAGGGGTAACCTTGGTTGGACGGGCCAGACGAGGTGTTTACAGCTCAAGGTTGCAGTATGAATTGCGTTTCTTTGGCAGGAAGGAGCTGGTAGTCTGTTGTCATGTCTGGGCAAAGGAGGGAGGGTGGCTTTGCGCTCGGCTGATGGGCAAGTGTGAATTAAAATGCAATTAAAACAGGCAAATAAGCTCTCCCCAGAGATGCCACAGAGGAGGGGGAAAGACAAGAGATTGCGGAGGGGCTTGTGCCACCCTCGATTTGCATGACATTGGAGTCAGCGGCTGAGGAGCGGGAGCAAAAACAGAGGATGCAGGAGAGATGCCTTCAATGCGGCTCCTGTACAGTTCTTGGAATACGAACACTGCGCCATTGAAAGGTGGACCATGTTTTTGTTTCACCATTCAAAGGCCTCGGTGGCCTGACACAAGCACAGCGCCATTGTTCTCTAGGCTTCGCTTTTGTCGAGCGCCGCGGTGCTGCTATTTCAATGTACAGAGACAATGAAAGAGGAAAATGCCTGAGCCAGTGCTCGATATTGTATTGATGAGTTCTCCACTGCAATCCTGAAGGATCCCACTGCACCCCCGGGAGCTGCACTGTCTGTGGCAACCCCCCTCCCCCCTTGCTCAGCTATCCCCAACCCCCCTCCCCTGCTCTAGGGAAGGGTGGGTGGGTGGAAGGGGGATAGCAGAGCAGCATGTGGTGGTACTGGAGGGTCCTCTCCTCTAAGCAGCCACTCTCACTAGCTCGATAATGACATTGACAGTGAGAGAAGCTGGTTTAATTGCACCCAAAAACTGTAGTTGATTGAAGCTGCAGAGATTCTATCAGCAAGAGCCAAAACTCATTAACTACAGCCAACGTGGCATTGACGCTTTAACAGCTGAAATGAATTCTGGTTGAAAACTGCATTTGTTTTAAAAATACGACCTTGAATTTTTTTCCTGGTTCATGAATGACATTCTTAAAATACCGCATTACTCTGGACACAGTGTGTGCTTCCTTAACTGACATGACAAAATAATCTTTTCACAAGTTCATGAATTGCCTCTTCGAAGCAAAGCTACAACCACATTCCCTTAGATTTACTGTGGCTCAATAACAAAGTGTTACAGTGTAACACTTCCTTAAAACACAGCCTCTTTCACATCATGTGCAGTTGTGATATCTGTCTGTTAGGTGACTGGGACATAATGACCTCCCACCAAGCTGAGTTAGAATCGCTGCAGGCCCCTCTTAACATTTTCTCCTAATACCCCTCCAGCTCTCAACCAATCCTCTTCTTTATCCCTTTATGGTAGGATAAATGTGACGCTTGGCTGGGCAATGGAAGCTTCTCTCTCCCTCTCTCTCCCTCTCTCTTGCTTTCTCTCTCGCCCTTTCTTTCTTTGGCACTCTGGTGCCAGGCACTCAATGAGCGGAGCACTGTTTTGTGTGAAAGAGCCTGTGAGAGTCCATACTTGGAGACGCTGCGCAAAGGTTACAGTTTAAGATCTCCTTGAGTGGTCCCTTAGCCGAGGTCAGACAAAGTCTGCTGCTGATTGGAGAGCAATTTTGCAAACTCTCTTCTAACAGTTAAGGAAGGGGCTGGAGCAGACGCAGGAGGGAAGGTGGACCAGTTTTAGCACAAAAGCCTGTTTGTACCAGGAGCAGATAATCACGGTCAACACAGGTTCTCATGGCTTGCCTTACGAACAACTGGCAAGGTGCTATTGGAGGTCCTCCAAAAGAGGGATTTGGACAGTGGGCATGGTTGGAAATTGAGTCAAGGACACTTTTATTGAACGGCTTAAAGTCTGCATGGTTATCGCAATCCTGATTACTGTTTACAGTGAAAAGCCTTGCTAAGCCAGTGCACAACCTGAAGAGTGACATTGTCTTTGGCTGGCAAACGAATGAGACAAATACATAGACAGTTATTCTGTGGCTAAGATTTTCTTTTCCCAAGGTCTTGCCCCCCATCAGTTAATGGTTTGCAGACCAGGATTCAAAATTCATCTCCTAATTCCCAAAGGAATTAGATTCATTTGGGTTGGACCAAGACTGGCAGAAGATAATAAGAGGCTTATGATCCATTTATAAGACCTGAAAAACCCAGCAAAAAAATAAGGTTGGCAGGTGGCAAGCACTCCTTTTAGAAGCTGTACCTTCGTGAAAAATCGGAGGACACCGTGAAATGCGAGGGGTTTGAGCACATTAATTCCTCAGCTTTAGTCCTCAATGCCGCGCATTAAACCTTGAGCCAAAGCATCAAGGTCAAAACAAAAGGGAAGGGTTTGTTTGGCTTTCGGTTATTTTCCATGAAACTGCACTGTGGCTGTGTCTGTGTGTCTCCGAAGCCCTGAAATATATTCCTGCTGCTATCGCAGTGTAGATAATGCATAGCTGGGCATACGGGCTGGCTGGAAGCATTTTTTCTTCACTATTAGCTCAGCACACGAACAGGACCGTCTCCTCAAACGACACGCTTCATTTAAGAAGTAAATGTGTAACATCAGCAGCTCAAACGAAGCGCTGTGGTACAGTTTTTTTTCGTGAGGTTTTTTTTTGTTCGCCTCAGCGGCAGAGCAGGGCGTATTCACTTCATGTGAAGGCGCATAAAATGAGACGGCGATCCATCTCGTCTCGTTTGTAAACCGTCTCCCGTCACGAAGTCGTGATTAATTCGACATATTTCAGGGTTTGGATGAGAAACCTGCTCGTTTTAACCGCCACTAATGGTGATATTTGGCCGGTTGTGTTTCATGACCATATAAGGAAGGGTAGCGCTATCGCGTGCTCGCGCTGCCATAGGTTGGCTGATGCCGCCTCGAGCTCCGCTTTAACCCTTCAGCTGCTAAATTTTTTTCGTTGCTTTCTGGCCTGACACCAAATTAATCGTTTCCAAATATGTCTGAGACGCGTCGTTAACGAAGAGAAAGCGCCGTAGACGTGTTACAGTGTCTGTGTCAGAGCTGGGGGGGCTTCGTTCGTTTTTTTTCTAGCGACCACTTCCCGGAGATTTGGTCCCGGTGGTAATTCGTTGTATGAAATAGCCATCCGACTCCGTGCAACAGGGTAGATTAATTGATCGTCTAATGTTAAGTCAGCAGTCCTGGTGCGGTCTGCCTGTCTTAAAATTGGATTTGGGAGACTCCGGAGGGAACGGAGTCAGTACAGCGAAGGAATTCTCTGACCTACATTTCAGTGGTGCCAATAAAGGGGGTTTCATTGAGACCCCCACCTCCCTCCGAAAAAAAAAATTAAAATAAAATAATAATGACAATCAGGGAAGGCAGCTCGTTTACAGAGCTGCAATGCGTACACCATGGTGTGGCATCATTAACACTTGATGAAATGAGCGACAGTGGATCACAGACTCCCCTGTCTCAAGACTTTCCACAAACTTAAGTCTGCCTCGCATCCGATTTTGATAACACGTTCCCTGGCAGTTCTCTCAGAAGCGACTGGCTCGATTATAAACGCCTTTTTTTATTTTGTCATAGGTCATTTGGCGTAAATAGCCTGCGAAATGTCCAGTGAGGACCCGAAGCATGACTAGGCAAAAAAAGGTTTTGCCAATCTGTTAACGTGAGACATCAACAAAAGCTGTAAAACCATATGAGTCACGTTTTCCAGCCTCCAGTGCTGATGAGCTAAAGTCTCATTAAAGAGTCTAATCTCTCATTTCTGATCTCAGATGGGATGGAGGGAAAGGTGTTTGGGAGGTTAGCTTTTTTTTTTTTTAAAAAAAAGGGGGGCAGCCGATTTTGGCGCGGCGGAATCCGCGTGTGTTTGCCTGTAATGTACATTTCTGGAGATGGAGATTGCATTGCAACAGCGACAGAAGAATATTTTGCCATGCAGTTCATCGCTCTCTCTCTCTCTCTCTCTCTCCCTCTCTCTCTCTCTCTCTCTCTCCACAGCAGCTCGTCTCCTCTGCCCTCATGGGATTAGTTTACCCCGCGCCCCCTCCTCCCCGCGCGCTGACGTCACCAGCCTGCCTGGCTATGGCAGGAACTCTTTTCTGAAGCAGCAGCAGCAGCGAGAGCGTTTCACTGCTCACCGCTAACGAGGACCGGAATACGAGCAGGGGTCAGAGGGAGAGAGGGAGCGAGAGCGCGAGGACGGAGAAGAGAGGGTGGGGGAAACGAATGAGTGTTCGCGACGAGAAGGGGAAAAAAAAGTCGCCGAAATTCGGTCTCCAAAGCCAAAGCCGTCCTGTTTGTGAACCGCTCCGGAGCGAGAAATGGATCTACCTGCCGTCGGAGAGCACGTCTTCGCGGTGGAGGGCATCGAGAAGAAGCGCGTGCGGAAGGTACAACTAACCGCCAACTGAAACTGGGGCGAAGACGTGTGCTTGTGCAATTGTGCGCGTGTGCGGCTGTGTGTATGTGTATGTGTGTATATATAAATGTGCGTGCGTGTGTATGTTTTTTCCTGAACCCCCAAAAACTCATGACGAATGTTTACTGTTTCACGTTTGCAGGGCAGAATCGAGTATCTGGTGAAGTGGAGAGGGTGGTCCCCAAAGTAAGTCCCCATTTCGTATTTGCACGGACTGCTTCTTTTTCAGCGTGCAGTGTGTGTGTCTGTGTATGTGGGAGAGAGAGCTGGAGCGGTTGGCTGTATGTTTGAATGTGTGTGTGTTTCAGATGGAGCCTCGGATTCCATCACTAATTTATGCGAGTGGAGGGGGGGGGTCGTTCTGCCATGTTATCCGATTTTAATTATTTCTGCATAGCTGGCGGATCCACTTGAAAGTACAGTACTGTTAAAATGGCCACCGCCGTAGCGCGTATGTGTTTTTTGTCGACTACACGAAAAAAGGCTGGTTTTGAACGGCGGACTACAAATTCCCCTCGTGACCAAGTTTTTCACGTGTCGTATTTTTTTTTCTCGTATGTGAAGCATCATTTGAATTTCTGAAGCGCGATCTCGACGCGCTGGGTTGCGTTTAGAAGCACGTTGTGGACGTTTGTGCTTATATACACTTGACGTGACTACACTGTGACCTCCTCCTTCTTCTTCTTCTTCTTCTCCTTCTCCTTTCTACAGATATAACACATGGGAGCCGGAGGAGAACATCCTCGACCCTCGTCTTCTCGACGCTTTCCAAGACAGGTGAGGCTGAAGGCGAATAGCTGAACTTGAGCTGATGGCCTTATATGGTGCTGGGAGGAGGGGCGCTGCACACTCGCTGCTCCTGCTCTGCCGTGGAGCTGAAGATTGATTGCAGCCCCTTTGGCGAAGGCCTAACGACTACAAAGCCTCTCTTGATGCTCGCCGTTCTCAGCACGCTCACATTGTTTATACACCAAACAGTGCAATGCTGACAGTTTTCCAGTTGGAAAGGGGCGAAGGATGCAGAGTAACGTTTCTGTGCCGCTTCGGAAGATGGGAGAAGGGCCCGCGCTCGCGACCGAGAGCGATGAAAGAGGCGCGCGAGGCGTAAAATGCGCGTGCACGAAAAAGAAAATGTGCGGTGTGATCATGTTGTAGGATTGTTTTGGAGTAAGGGTGCACTGTGGGTTACATCATGGGTTCATTTATAGCGCCTTATTATATGGCATAGACAAAGTAAGCTGCAGAATGTCAAGTACATGAGGCATGACTGTGGAAAAACAACAACAACAACAAAGTTTTGGCTGGTCTGCTACTGTGAGGCATCAACCAAGCTAACACATCAACTGAGTGCTGCACTGAAAGCCCAACAGCATTTTTTTTAATATTAGAGAAATGTTGATCTTTTAGTTGTTTACACTGGAGAAGTAGAGATGTGAAGACTCCTGATCAAGAGAACATCAAGATCTCTCAACTGACACCCTTATTTATCCAGTCTTGGCCTGGTGATGCATTTAATAACAGAAGAAAATACCTTTAGCATAGAGTAGCTGGGTGAGCCTGCCCAAGGTTTTTTTTTTGAGGTGGTACACTGAAAGGAAACCTCTCATATGATTAAATCTATCAATCCTTTCCACATGACCAATATAATACAACATGAACTGAAGGACAGAAGTGTTCATGTATTTTAGTCATTTATTCAGTTTTCAGGGTGCAGTGCTGATTTTACGAAAAACCTTTTTTTTATAGACATGCCTAAGTAATAATAATTTGGGCTGCCCTCTCTTCATGTTTTCATTATTCTAAAGTTTGGCTAATCATACAGCACTGTGTGTAGTAACCAGCTGCACATGTGTGTATTCAACTCTAATATGAAATTTGTTATCATGGAAAAAAATTTTAGCTCACTGATTTTTGATTGTTAAGTCATCCTACCATTAACAGTCATCCAGCCCACAGAACAGCACCGCTAAAGGGCACACATTGACTCAACAGTTTTCTGAGTCAATTAGCCAATCACAGCAAACTAATTATAAAATGCACTGTTATCAGACTTTTAGAACTGATTGGCAATCACCCTGATGGCAGATTTGCACCATGAGCATAATGGATGCTTTATTAACGAAGGCTAACTTTTTTTAAAGGCTCTCTGTTCTGCTGCTATTCATCTTCTGTTGTAATGATGCAAATTTCCCCATGGGGGATAATGAAAGGCTGTCTTATCTTATTTTTTAGCCTTAGAGTTTTACTAACTGGAGTGGCCAAAAGGGTGGCTATGCTTCATTGTAGGATGGCACCAGCCACCGCTGGACCACGCCTCTAAACAGCAGTCCATTAGGGCAAGACCTAACCATCCCTGTTTGTCACTAATTTTAGACTAGATTCACACTAGATTTTGTGTGAATACCGTAGGCCCATAATAGTTGGTGTTCGTTAGTGCAACTGTCTGTGTGATATAGCTGTGCACATAGTTTTTGACACATTTCTTAGAAGACACCTGATTTGTCAGATATAAAGTCAGCCTCTTATGACAGTTCCCTTCTTTCAGCTGTTACAGTCATGAGTATGTGTACTTTCAGATAGGGTGTTTTATGTATACGCTGTGGTCTTTAATATTGGATGATTCAAATCACAGTGGTTGCATAAAATGTTGAAACACTACCAGACATGGTCATAGCAAAGTGAGATAGAGGTATGTGAGTGGCCTTTGTCTTAAAGTAAATGATGGTGCACTGAGACAGCTAGATGAATGTGGTGGCACTGCTTGTTTTTGAGGAATGTAAGTTCATAGCAGGGCCATTACATGTTATGGTGATAAGTTGGTGGTATTTTGTACACAATGCACAGAAGATCTTAGGAATGTTGGGCCTTGAACTCATTTATATCTGCCATTCATCTTAGTGATATGCAGTGCATGATTTTGTGAGTCTGTGTTATTTCTAACAATGCCAGCATTACAAGCAACAGTTTAAGGTTACTGAGTAAAAACAGGGCTTTGTCCTAAATTTAGTTGAAAGTTTGCCTGCTGAAATATAAGTGAGCCTAAATATTAACTCAATGGTTGGCCTAATGGGACTACTTCTTGTGTGGTGTAAGTGTTGGCATTTAAATAAAAAATGTTTTTGTTTTATTTCAGAGAGAGACAAGAGCAGCAGATGGGATATCGCAAAAGGGGACCTAAACCCAAACACCTCCTCATCCAGGTAAACACAAGCTTTTACACATTCACAGTATTATCGATTGCTGAGTAAGAGATTCACAGAGGTGCATTCTACATGTTCTACATTGCAGTTCGTTTTCTATTGCTGTCTGTGAAACAGGGTATTGTATTTTGTAATGAATGGATAATTCTGTATGCTGATGGCTCCACTCTGTCTGGATTTCTCCTAATGTCCTGAGCTGCTGGAAGATAAATGATAGTGTCATGGATACATAATATATAACTACCGTTGCGCAGCTAATACTTACAATGCACCTCTGTCAGGAGTGTCAGAATATATAGATAAATATAGATGGATAACCCCTCTTAGGCTGTCTCTTTGTCTAGTATTGTATCTGATTCGAAGCCAGATGTAGGTTAAATGCAATGGCAAATCTGCATTTCAGATTTCACTTCCTGGGTTCTTTGTTTTGTTAACATTTACCTTCTTTATTCCAGTTGCCTGCATTTGCACGGAGGTCCAGCATCCTTGCCGGTCTTCAGGAGGCGTCACTAGATGAGGAAAACCAGCTCAAAGTGGATTCACTTCAAATGCACCGATCCCAGCCCCAGCAATACCAGCTCAACAGCAAAAAACACCATCAGTATCAGCCCAACAGCAAGGAGATACCAGCAGAACCACACATCAACGGCAAGAAGAAACATTTTTACCAGCTAAACAGCAAAAAGCATCATCACTATCAGCCAGACCCCAAGATGTATGACCAGCAACCCACAAAGCCTAAGGAGGTCAAAGGATATGACCCCTCTATAAAAGGATGGGACCTCCCTCCAGCCTTGCAACAGAAATGGGCGTGTGACAAGGACACTAGCTGCCTAAATAAAGTGACAGATCTGGCTGTAGTGCATAAACAGTTACCTGCTACCGCGAACAAAGAAGAACAGGCATTAAAGACTGGTTTAAAGGAGCCCACTGCTCCCAGTGGCATTAGCAGTAAGATGAAGATAATCAGGAATAAAAACAAAAATGGCCGGATTGTCATTGTAATGAGCAAGTACATGGACAATGGAGCGTCCAAAGTGAGAAATGTGGACTCATCTGGAATGGAGAAGCCACAACAAACTGAGGACTCTACAATTGGCAGTGCAGGCAATGTTGTGACAGTGACGTCAGGCCAGGAGAATGGTATCAGCAGTGCTTCTGCTACCAGTTCGTATGTTCACAAAGTGCCTCCTAAAAGATTTGAGATCTCAAGAGCAAAAGCTCATATAGAGGTGGAACATAAAACAGGACAAAAGATGGATACGATTGATTTATCAAATGATGAGCCTCTGCAACTGACTACCAAACCCAGCTCTTCACCCAAATCAGTCGTGACAAATGCTTCATCTCAAAAGGACTCCACCAGTTACCAGCCCAATCATCGGAAACGCAATCTGTCAGAGCCTAACGAGGGCGCTAGCGAATGTAAGAGGTTCCTCAGCTCCCGGAGTATCAGTGCTCCAAATCCTGTCTTCTCTTCCCCTCAAAGGGAGCCTATGGACCTCCATTACTCTGGCCAAAACACCAGCAGGAGCTATAGTTATGACTTTACTGATACCATTCCTGAGGAGCCCATTGACTTAAGCTGTGGAAGGACTAGACTGCAAACAGAACCTCCTGCAAACTCCCATACTTCAGTGGAGGACACCCCTGAGACTTCAGACAAATCAGAAGAACCAGTTACACATTTTAAGCCATTTACGGGCAACATCATCATTACGGATGTCACCACAAATTGTCTGACTGTTACCTTTAAGGAATATGTCTCAATTTAATATCTGTTGCTGTACTGCTGATACTTACATGGACGTGTAGATATGTAATTATATTGGGAATTCTGTACATATTTACTATAATTTTTCTTGTATAGAAATGAAACAAATATTTTTTTTCTTTACAGTGTAGTTTTTACTTTTGTTTGGAATATCTGAAGGACTGTACATGCTTGGTGTAAAGATGTTTTGGAAGTTTAAGGACATGTACAGCACCTACTCGGGGTAAATTAATGGAAGACTTGAGCTTAAGAGCTTCACTGAAAAAAGCACTTACTTTGTACCCAGACCTTGCACACTCAATGGAAATGACCCAAGATGTTTGTACTTTGCGTTAAAAACTCAAATTCAGTTCTTCTGTGCAAATGCATGGTTTACAATTACGCCTTTCATGTCCGTTTCACTTAAAGCAGCCCAGTCTGGGCTTATTTTAGTCTCAAGTAGCATTTAGGCTGGTTTATTATTAATTTACAGAGTTTTTCATGTTTTACCATTATAACCACACATTACCATTACTGAGGAATAGTTGATTCCATTTTCAAAAATATTATATAGCACAAATCTGCAGGATGTGTTAGCCTCCAAGGTCTTTGTTGTGCAATGTTTAAGTAGCCTCAGTCGTACTCACTTGAGTTTGGTTGTCTGGTTATCTTTACCTATCCGTTCAATATGTAAGCTGCACATGTCATCATTTCAGATGTTCTGTCATCAGAATTGAATAAGGCTTGTTTTACACTAATCAACAGGGTGGATTTTTCGTTTTGTACTGTTGTGGTGATTTCCATGCTACTATCACATCGCTGGAGTTTCCTAGCATATTCATCATAGCATTTAAATGAACATAATAACTGGACCCTTTTTGAGTTTTTGATGTTTCCTCATATTTAACTGTTTTGATTGCTTGTCATGCTAGCTTTTTTTTAAACCAGTTGCTGGCTTGGCATGACATGCCAATAGCAAGTATGACCAATCAATATATTTTAGACAATGCATAATCCTGTAGCACAGGCTATTGTAAAACTGCTGCTAAATTTTTTTTATGTAGTTGAAGTAACTTTTTTTACAAGAAAATGCTGAACATAATGTAGTATACATTAGAGTCTAAATTTGCCTTAATTGAACACAGTGGCGATATATGGTACCAAATCTTTACAAAGCTTATTGTAGTGATACAATCGTAATATCATAGCCAGAGATTATGTGAAGCGAGATTTTTTGAATGGATCTGACTGTGACATAGGTGAAGGTCCTGTCCTTAAAAAGAGATGACCAGTTCCAGTTTATGTACGCATGAGTGGTACATTTGTAATCCCAGTCCTTCATAGCAAGATTGCTGGAAGCACAACTGAATAATACCATTCCTCTGTCAAAATACATTTACACTAAAACAAAAACCAGACCCTTAATGTGAAATCCTTAATTAATTAATCAGTTGTTTCTACAAAGTGCAAAATGAATTAGGTTGATTCAGGGGGCAGTGTGGTGGGTTCAGTTCATTTAGACAGCAGTCTAGTTTTGCTTGCCCTAATATGTTGTGCCTGGAATCAAGATGACAGTAGAGTGAGCCAACTACTCTGCATGTGAGCTGTTGTTTATGTCAGAAATGACCGCCAATGCACCCAAAACTGTTGGAATTACTGAAAATAACAAAACTCTTTTTAAGACAAAAATAAAGGATCACATTTCAGAACTTGTGTTTGGTTGTTTTATTTAAACAAGTGTTTGGGATGTGGCAGGCCACTACTTATCTGTGACCATCTGGGCCGAATACTCCAAAACAAAGACACACCTTATGAAATGTGTTGTTGTGTGTGTGATGTAACCTCAGTCTTAGAATCTAACTGTAAAGAGTTACATGAGCTTTGAGCTATTGGCATGACCTTCACGTTTGCTTGACATTTAGAGCTTTGTTTTCACTGAACTTCAAGTCCTTATCAGTGACAGCATCAGATTCACAAGTGCAGTTACACTCTGCTTGACATGAAAGCCTGATAAGGCCATGCTTTAATAAACAATTTAATGGCCTTTTCTCCCTGAAAAACTCTCTTATAAAGCATGTAGCTTAGCATGATTACTATGAAATACCCTCTCTCACTCTGCATGTCTACAAATAACTGACTGAATGCAGTGGCCATTCATTTGCAACTTTTCAAAAGAGCCACTTCATTTATAGCAAGAGCCTGTAATGTGATATCCTCTGCAGCCGCACTCTTCACATGTCATCCACATGTAGTAATGCACTGTAGATTCCAAACAACAGAAACTAACGTTTAATTGCTGTGAAATGGTGAACATATGCTCCAACACATGATGCCACCCTGCCATTGTGGGGTGCGTGTGTTTTTTGTTTTTTCTTGCTTTCTTAATTGCCATACTTGTTAAACCTACTGTAATATATTGTCGCTGTCAAAGGAAAACCATGGACCTCCATTTTTGTTAATTTCCATTTTCTTAAAATTTAATCAGATGAATGGACTAATAGAAATGCTTCAAAATTCCTTACAATAAAACCTCTTTTCCGTCAACTTACACAAAGTTTTTACTCTATCCTCTAAAGTTACTATTTTGAACACAAGATATTTTGTTTTTTTTGACAGCGAGGATATACTTTTGATGTAGCCTAGACACAACATATGGTGTTAGACACAACATGTCTTCAGTTGTGTGGTACAGTGACCATACATCTTGTTTATCCAGTATGCATTTGCATTTTGGGACCTAGGAATTGCATCCAGCAAGCATTTCAAATTGCCTAAAACATATGAGATTCTGCTTTGTTAACAAGTTGACATTTGCCTTATGCTGCCCTCCTGACCCCAGGGTCCTAATTTTTGAAAACCAAAATATGGACACCTTAGTATGTAGTATCCACTGTTGAGGAGTGAGGAGTACAATGAAGTGTAATTCGTAATAAACAGCAAATAATGTTGACTGTAAATTATATTAACAACGTAAAAGTAGAGATTAAAAGACATATATATTCATTTCATAGGAAAAACAATTCAAATAATCAATGCCTGATCCTGACTAATGCTTAAAGCTGACCAAAAAGGTCAAAATGGGAAAATAAGCATTAATTCTAATAGATATACTATTACTTCCAATTGCTGACCTCTCAATATGGCTTTATTTATTCTTTAGTGTAATTTCTCCATATATTTTGTGCCTGGGGCTACAGTATTGTAACATCGCCACTGCCCTGCAAAGAAGGTCCCTATGTTTAATGAAGGAACTCTAAGGAGGTAAATAAATGGATACAGTAATTAGAGATGAACTCGTTGAGAGAATGTCCTGAAAATAGCAGATAATCTATAAGGGTTGGGCGGCTGGTGACTTTTAAAAAGATCTTTTTCCCGAGATAACAAACAAGAACCATAGAAGCCTCGCAAGAGTCTTCATATATTAACCAAGTGCGGTTCTCCATCAGCTGGCGAGGCTAACTTAAATGGACAAAAGGCCTTGCTGATAGGCGCCGTCCTTCAAAACGAAACGAAAAACGGACTGAAACGATACGGCAAGATTAGTGAGAAATGAAAGGAAAATCGAAATGACACTCCCCAGGGCTCTTCTCTTTTAATTACCTTGAAATGAACGTATGCTAATGTACAAGTGGAGCTACTTCATGTGCTACTTCTAGCTAAAATGTGAAAAAATTGAATTCACGCTTAGAATTCAGTTGAATAGCACACCCTCGTCGCCTCATAACAGAAACCAGTTTAAAGGGTTATGTATTCTGAAGAAGAAGCATTTAACCATCGCCATGGTTCCATATTTATATATAGTCGCTACCTTGTCTATAGAGCCCTGTGAGTAAGAGATGGATATGACAGTAATTCACAAGTGAACTTTGACTTCTGACTGAATGTGTGAAGCAGCTGAACTGGTGTAAATGTGAGCTCCGCTGTTCTGCAGCGGTCTGAATTTAGGCGCTGAGACCAAGCTGGTGTGAAAGCTCGTCGTTAAATCGCCTCAGCGGCTGTTTGTATGCCGCAGAGCGAACTTGACTTCAGCTCTGAGTCGGTTTAGAAAAAGACTGGCTGCTTCTGCTGCTGCCCAAAACTTCACCTCCATTTCAGCGAGCCCCGTGTGGAGGTGTTAAGTGTGCTCGTTCCCGACGGACTTTCTAGCGTGTCGGATATCTCGACATGCCCTCACAGCCGGGAGACCTCCGACACCGCTACGCCTTCGCGAAACGTTCATCAGGGCGACCATTTAAAGCGGCTGAAAAACGTTTCCCCGCAGCTGGAGAAAAGAAAATGGCTGTCCTCTCCTCCTCCTCCTCCACTTATTCAGATCACGGCACGTAGGCTGTATAAATAACGCGGCGGGCTGACGCCAGAGTCCAGGCACTAAATTAACCTGGAATGCACATCAGGCAGCTGAGGAGCTCGCAGGGGCACGACTTTCACAGCCGACCATCGAACCGGTCGATATATCATCGACTGAAAAAGCGGCTTTAGCTGCATCAGAGCCCACCTTTCAGTCCACGCGTGTCAGCAGCCCGTAAAATGATGTGTTATGTAAGCAGGAGGTGAAGCCGCCGAGGAAACGGAGACTGAGTGATTCACCTTTACCATGAACCACTGTTTTTTTTTTTCTTCTTTTCTTTTTTTAACTCTGTGGTCATGTCACTCTGTTGCCATCTCCGTTCTGAGTTCATGAAATCATCCTCTTCGGCTTCTTTGTGGGTGTCCAGTCATCTCACATCTCATTCACCACCTTTAATTTTATTTTTGTTAGTCGGGGGTGGTCTTATTTTACAAGTCGACCATCTTAGTCAGTCAAATTATAATAGGCTGTTTTAAATAGTGACATTAAAAAGAGAAAAAAACACATATCCCCTCTATCGAAAAAAAGAAAAAACAATCAGCCACCTGGACGCTGTTTTGACAGGTGAGCGCTGCTCCCTCTGACTTGAACGTGAAACCAGACATGCTGACGTTCACACGCCTTGCCGCCTTTTAGGCGTTGTTGACCGTTTTTTATGAACATGGTATTATAAGCAGTGGTCTTTAGACCTGTGTGAGACCTCCCCATCTCCTCCTCCTCACAGGAGAAAAAGGTGAACAGACTATTTTTTTTTCTGTCAGCACTGAGAGCTACAGCCGCGCGAGGCTGGCGCCATTGTAGCACTGCAGACACGCGCAAGCCAATCAACGACGGCGCCAAACAAGGAGACGCACACATACGACCACCCAGTAAAAATGCGACCCTTTATTTGAAATTTAGACTCTACAGGCATCCAGCTTGTAGAAAATGCACAGCTCCGTGTTTCAGTCACCCGTCATATCATCACTGAGGGTGTCTTTTTCGTCCTCTTTGTCCAGAAGCGACTCTTTGTTTGTGCCCAGTCTGACAGCGGAGCTCAATACCAACACACAGCCTCTCATATCAGTATCAGGATGTGTCCATATATGGAGGTCTGGATCATGAAATTATTTCTATTTCTATTTAAGCGGGGTTGTTGTTGATCTGTGGACCCACTGAAGCGGTAGTGGTTGATGGTTTCACTGTTTTCCCTTCTGTTATAATGTGGGCGGATTTATTTTTTCATTATTATTCAGCGCTAGTGTTTATTTATTGTGTGTCAGACTTACTGGCTGGTAAATAAGTTGATTTCTTTATTATTATTATTATTATTATTATTATTATTATTATTATTATTATTATTATTTTACCTAAATATGAACACAATACATTTGCCTAACTCCTGATGGTTAAATAGTTGTTATAACCGTGATACGATTCGTCATATGATTATTTACACAATTTTTAAATAATTATTAACTAATTATTTTAATTTACCTGCTATTTTTTATATTAAAGTGAAGCTGAGATGTCATGGCCGTTCTGCAACTCACAGCAAATTAAACCTCAGAAAAAGGTGGAAAGAGATTTTATTAGTAGTGCAACAGTATTTAAAATATTCAGCTAAACGTTAAGTTTCAGTTTAGTCTTAAAATCTTTAGACGGTGACATTTTAAAGGGGACGTTTTAAATGATCCCTATCAGTAGTTTAATTAAATTCACTTTCGGTCTAAATCACAGACCCATATAGTCAAGAATTGTCCTGAACATTTTCTCTTCTGTCTATTTATCTAATTAACCTGATTACACAGTTACTGTACGCTCGGCTTAAAATGTCTTAATAATAAAATCAGAGTTATAATGTTGGCGCTAATGTTATGATTCCGATGTGATCAATTTGCGCCTTTTTTGTTTGTTTGAAATTCAGACAAACATTTACCGATGATATTGGGTTTTTTTTATAACTTCTACTTTAAAGACGCGCAAATTCTACTTCATTATAAACGATCTGAACGACTTTTAACAGAGATCATGTTCGCTGTTGACATATTAAGAAAATAAGAGCATAAATAATGGTATAATAGTATAGTACTAAATATTCTATATTTATTGTGCCTAAATAATATTATTATATGTCACATGAATGGACAATAATATAAACATCATTATTATTATTATTTTTATTATTATTATTATTATTCGGCTTTAAATGTGTCCGTCACTGCTGGGAATACATTTTTTACTGAAATATTTTTTGAGATACAGCAGAGATTTAATAATAATTTCTTATATTTTTTTTACAAAAACCTTCTATTTTTTAACAAACCATAACCAGGCTTTTCTTTGCGTTGTTAATTAAACGGTATGAAGACGAATCGCTTTTTCTTTCCCTCGCATTTTTGATTAGATAGAGATTATAATGGTTTTGCAGGGCAGCGAGCTCTGAGAGGCTCTTAATCGCTTGAGATGAGAGTAATTAAAGAGACAAAAAATATTTTTTTTAATTTAAATGAATGGAGGTTTATGTCGCGGCGGCAGAAGATGCTGATTTTAATGAACAGGTGATGTTTGGATCTGTTTATTTAGACAGGAGGAGTGAGATTGCTCTCTAATGACTGTGTATCAACACACAGGGCTGTGCATGTCACCGCGGAGCAGATATGTAGGAGTTTAACACAGTTTAACACTTTAACTCTGTTTGAGGTGATATGATGGTCAGTGACTCTGATATCGGTCGCGCGCTGGTGCTGGTGCGCGTGTTTCTCTATTTCTCCGAGAGATCTATGCCAGCAGAGCGCGCGCTGTTTGGTTCCTCTTTGTTTATTTAAAGATGTCTGTGAGATCCCGTGTCTCACCTCCAGCTCGCTGTGTGAGAAACTCGTGAGATCTCCTCATTTCTCATTTCTCACTGCGCACTCTTCACTCTCCGCCACCGCTCCGTCACTTCCTCGAAAAAGACAGCGCGGCTCCGCCCCTCCCTTAGCAACTACGCTCGCGTAGCAACGGCTCGACCAATGGCCTCAACCGCATAGGGTCCCACCGACTCCGGTCCCATGGCAACAATTTAAAACGTGATGACGTCTCCGCGGCCGAGTATTATGGGCTGCCGCGGATCAGCCAGACACGGAGGTTGTGGCAGGAAAAAAAGCTGCGGGACAGAAGTAAACATGGAGCTCTCTGCTGTCGGGGAGAGGGTCTTCGCGGCCGAATCCATCATCAAGCGACGCATAAGAAGAGTAAGTGCGCGGCTTTTATCATGTGTTACAGTGCCGCCTTGGTTAAAGGGGGAGCTGGAGATTTGCTCGCGCCCTGTTGGTTCTGGGCAAGTTGAACGTTGAAGCTGGCTAGCTTAGCTAGCGCGGCTAGTGTGCTAATTGATCGCCCGGGGTTTTTTAGCTGTCACGCTTTTTCCCGCAGGGTCGAATGGAGTATCTGGTGAAATGGAAAGGCTGGTCTCAAAAGTGAGTGACTTTCCTGAACTGTTCTCGTCTCCGCGGTGGCTTTGATACGTGTGCAGAATGCTAGCTAACGTTAGTTTGTTGCTACCGAGCCCGATGCTAACAGGTCAGTGCCCGAGCGCCGAGCGCTGCTGCTGCTGCTGCGGTGGCGGCGGCGGCGGTGGTGGTGGTGGTGCTGCTGCTGCTGCTGCTGCTGCTCTTCGGTATTCGGTGCTAAAAACGTTAGCTGGCATTTTCAGGCCAAACCAGAAGGTTAGCATGGGCGCTAATTCGTGGAAACTCTTAACAAATTCACTGCTTGTTTGCTAGTTTTATTAGTTAACCTCTTATGTTCCCTTGCGATTAGAACGAAAACTTAGATGCCGCACTTTTTTATGGTAGGCTTGACTTGCCGTTTTCGTTGCAGATACAGCACCTGGGAGCCGGAGGAAAATATTCTCGACGAGCGTCTCTTCGCTGCATTTGAGGAGAGGTTTGTGCTCCCTCGACACATTCACAGCCGCCAGATTTACCTCTTCCGAAGTAGCACTGCTGGCCCCAGTTAGACGGACATGCTGTTATGACACATGCGGACTTTTTCTTACGTCTCGCTCTTTTCGTTACAGAGAGCGTGAGAGGGAACTGTACGGGCCGAAAAAGAGGGGGCCGAAACCAGAGACGTTCTTGTTAAAGGTGGGCAAGTGGAGCTCATTGCTTTCGTTATTGCAGTGGGCTCGTTATAAATCTGCATGACGAAGAGTTCGATACCTGATGCGCGTAAAGTTTAGTTTTCTAGCCTTCCTGCCCTCACTGCATTTTTCCTGCTTATATCTAGCTATAAATAAAGTTTGCTTCAGAATTCTTGTCTGTTCATATCATAAATAATTTCGCGTTGTTTTTAAAAATAAGCGCACGTCAGACTAACAGGGCGCATGCGCTGTTCTCTTTTCTTAAAACCATCATTTTAGGCAAAGGCTAAAGCCACTGCCAAAAACTACGAATTTCGAAGAGAGATGTCGCGAGAGATCAGAGTATCCTTCCCCGTGGCGGAGCCGGTCGTCACTCCCCGAGCCCGGGAGGGTCTACGCACCGTCGTGCCCACCATCTTTCCCCCCAGCACCGTGAACAGGGGCGAGAGCGTGCGAGTTCGCCCTCCGGAGCAGGAGAGAAAACCCCGGCCTGCGCAGGCACACGTGGACTTCTTTAACGTGCCCAAAAAGAGAGGACCCAAGCCAAAGCTGCGCTTCCCTGTCAGCGGCGGCAGCTGTGCATCCCCTCAGTCCTTCAGTAGGAGAGCGGACGAGCACTTCTCTCTGAGCCGCCCCAAAGCGGGGGAAACGTCTGCGTACGGCCTCATGCAGCTAACGCGGCAGTTTCGCAGAGGTGACGTTCAGAGGCACCTCTCTACAAACAGCTTATACAGGTCCGCCGATGACGATGAAGATGTTGATGATGATGTTGATGATGATGATGACGATGATGATGACGATGACCGACTGTCCCCGGAGCCGCTGGACGTGGAGGAGGAAGGAGGCGAATCGTGGAGCCCGTGTCTGAAGAACATGGAGAAGGTGATAGTGACAGATGTAACAAGTAACTCTCTGACTGTAACGATCAAAGAGAGCTCCACAGACAAAGGCTTCTTCAGGGAAAAGAGATGATGGCCTAAAATAGAATAGTCCCGAAACGGTATTACCAAACCAACAGTGTCTCCATTTCTATCCTTTCTTAGTCTGTAACTGTACAGTACGTCTCGCAATCGTGTACATATGTAACAAAAAAAAAACCAAAAAAACCAAACCGAACAGTCTGCGTATACATTTCAATCCGTATTTTCTATGAAAATGAAATTTATTTTTGTACATCCCCAGTTTTTGTGTATAATGTGCAGCAATTAATTGTTTAATTGTCCCCCCCACTTTAAACGCCTTGGGGTCAGCTGTAATGACCATAGGCACAGATTGCTGATAACACCCTTTCAGCTTCCAGCACCTTGTATTCAGAGGAAACAGAGAGTTCCTCTATTATCACCTGCTATTGTTCTTTATTGTACTGTTGTGTATATTTGAAGGTCTAACATTGTCTGTATTAAAGCACAGAGTAAAAATATGTATATTATAAACACGAGTGTGTGGTGTGGCTCAGATATTTAAGGGGAATATTTCCTCGAACTGTCGACTCTCACATGCACAGATATTTAATTATAGATATGCATTAAAGGAAGTACAAAAAGCTGCACTTGCCGCAGCTGGGTTTGGGAGAATGTTGTCTCTGAATTCAGTTACATTTAGTAAAGCTTGTGCTGTGTTTTAGGAAAGCCGCAGTGGTCAGTCGTCAGAGGCATGGATATATTCTTTAATGTTTAACGAACTATGATTTTTCTTTTCTTCTTCAGTCACTATAAACGCAACAAAAAAAGAAAAATAAAGATAAATAAAATCAGGTAAAAGCGTATTTAGCGCCTCATTAGTGATAATACATTTAATACTGTTTTATTTTGTAGTTTTTTAGTTTATTTTTAATTTATTTAACCCCGTTGTTGTACGATCACTCAGTATTAGCTGAGTAATCCTACAGTAAACAAACGTCCCTGCGTTTATAAAATCACATATTTATAGAAATAAATTCTACTTTATGTACAGTCGAAATTAACTGCTGTCCCTCTGTAGTCCGCAGTAGCGAGTCTGTAGCTCACCTGCACTTTAAAATACAGCAGAAAAATATAGAAATATACACAAATGAAAAGGGGGAGAATAAAAGATAGCTTAGCTCCCCGGCGTGTTATTTATTTTTGCTATCGATCTGGAATTTTCCGACGACAAAAAAAGAAAAATTATTAAAGTCGTATGAAGTGTTACTAATAAAAAAAAGACCATAAAAAGTTTCTTCGTCGCAGCGTGTCTCGTTATTTTCGTGTGAAGCGCATAATCTTTATTACCGTTTAATACGGCGAGTTACAGAATTAAACAAGTGGTTCGTCGTTTATAGATTAGTTTAAAAGTTACGGTTATATCGAGAAATAGGTACTCGGTTCTAAACAAATGTTTAGTTTATTTATTTATTTGAAAAATACTGACACGCTGTAATGGTGATTGATATTTAACGAAACGCCGGCTGAGCTCTTCAGTGAGGTTTGTTTTTTTTACGTGGGTCTCTGAGATCTTTGAAAACCCGCTTTAGTTTTAAAACGCGAAGAACAGAGCAGCTCGCGGGCTGCCGGTGTATTTCACTGGAAGCGCTTCTCGCTGGTCAGCGGAGTACAGACTGCTGGAACTGTTTCCAGACCTCCCTCGCTCCCTCCCTCCCAGACAGGTGTTGAAAAACCACTGAAATCCACAAGATGTCGCCATGACCTTGTTCCAGAACAATCTACCAGCCGACAGCTCCAAAAACAGCAAGCAGGCCTCCTCGCTCCAGCAGGGCCAGCGCTGGGTCAGCGTCCCTGGTCCTCCAGCAGCTGCCTGACTGAAACCGGCCAGTTAATGACTGTCAACTAACCTTGCAGCAAATATATAAATATATACCAATGAAGGATAAACCCGTTTCAGCGGCTCTGGGGAAAAAGATACAACCATCAAAAGGCCTGTTTGTCCATAAGATTAACTCATTAATGGCTATTTGAACACAAACCTGTACACGTTTTTTTATTATTATTATTTATTTTTTTGTCAGTATGTTCAGTTTATTAGAATTAGCAAGCCTGAGTTACATACACTATAATTTATATTAAATGACTATAAAAACTTGATAAAAGGGTTTAAAGTTTAGGAGAACAGTACTAGGCTGTTTGTTTCCTAGCATTTCTGGCCTGGTTGTGCTCTGTACGGATCTTAGTATAGTGGACATGTTTCTTTATAAATCGCTCGAACCATATATCTACGAAAGGCGATCAGATTAGATTTAGCCTTTTAGGTAAAATATAAAAATGATCAAATTTGTTTCCGAGTAAAATTATGGAAGTGAATTAGAGTGAATGGAAGAGTTATACACCCTCTAAAAGCTTCTGTAAGGGTCTTCATGGGGTCTTTAGTGAAGGCATCAGATATATATGCAAGTCTAATAACCACTGGAGTGTTTAAATAGTGCCCCGTTTTCAGCTTTAACGGGTCTTGCCCATGGTTCTTTGAAGAACCTTCTAAAAAGTGATTTTCCACAGGCTCAGAACGGCTTCCACTACTGTTCTAATCAAAGAACCGTTTTTTGGTACTATATAGAACCCGGTTCTAATACCCAGCTATACAAAGTTTAATCACTGACCAATGAGAACGGCTTCTTTGGCATTTTCTTTGTTCTCGTCATCATGATTGAGTCATATATGTACTATGTTTAATAAATGCACCTTGTTTTTAATTGCGGGTTGTTTTCATATCTGAGTTCAGGTTAAGTGGAACACTTCAGTGAATAGAACTGGGCTTTTACTTTTCAGACACCGCTGAACGTAGACAAACGTCTTTTAATTCATGTGGTATCATTCTCCAAATCAAACGCATCACTGAAGCTCCTCTGATCTGCGTCCTGATTGAAGATCTCAAAGCTGTAGTTCTGCAACGACCTGTTTTTAAAGTAACCAATGTTGATCTAAAACAAATCATTCTGGCTGATCTTGTATGAGGTTTTGGTAATAGCATGGGTGGGATTGAGGTTTCATGAGTAAGGGCTGAGACCCCATGTGTTAACCTCATAAATTACACTGGCGGGTGGAGGGTGGAGTCGACCCCCTAACCTCCCCCCCTGAGGAGAGAAAGTGTTAAAGCCCACTACTCGCCCTGTACAGGGGTCTTCACGAAGCATGACGCGTAGCAGCGCATCTCGGTGCTCATGAGTTGATGTAGTGCAGAATAATGTTAAAGCTCGTCTTCCAGTTCCGAGAGCGAGTTCTAGACTGAGATGTCACTGAAAGGAGGAGGATTACTGCACCTTATACAAACCCTGTGTTTCCTGTCGTGCTGCAGAGCAGACGTGTGTAACTGGAGTGGAAGGTAAGAGTCAGTACTCGCTCTGTGTGGGGTATTTTATATCAGTATCATGGATTATGTTGTGTGCAGACTGATGAAAAATTAGAGTGCTCAGCGTTCCTACAACTCTGGATAACATTACACAAACATTTAATAGAGCAAGAACACTCTCTGAACGATTAGGAAAAATAAAATTATAGCTAATATTTAAAGAGTTATTCAAGCAGGTGTAACCAGAGCGGCAGGACAAACTGAGAAATTCAGATCAGTGTATTAAAGCGAATTAATTCGAGGATGAAGCCCGAAATAATTTATTGGAATACAATTAGTTTTCAGGCATATCTATTTAATCTCTCGGTGTTTTTAAACACTTTTATTCGGTATTTATTAAATACAGAGAATACACGTTTTTGTGTTTTAAAATATAAATATTTATAATATTTGGATGTTTTTATACATCATTTTAATGCACTTTTTAATATATGCGAATTAAACTTGTTTGTTTTGGTAATAACTATATTTTTAAGTATTATCGTGTATTCATGTACTATCTATCTATCTTTCTATCACACTATTTACGTATTTATTTTTTTTGTTTATTTATGTTTTTAGATTTGGGGTTATTTGACACTTAGTCATAACACCACATTTTATATTTATATTTACACGCTTCATCTTTAATAAACAGAACAAACAGAATCTGACTTAGGCCCATGTATGCACGTGCAGAAGGATAAATGGTAAACATAGCAGCTGTATGGCAAATAATAAAGTTATTGCCACAAAAAGGTGTTCTTTAAGGGTTCCTTAGTAAAGGCATAGAACTAAGTTGTGGAAAAAAGGTTGATATAGAACCAATTCCACCAAACATGTTCATCATCCAAATAACCATATCAATTCATTTCAATATGCAGGTCAGTGTTTTGGCTAAAGAACTCTTGAAGAAGCATCTGCAGTAAAATGATAAGCAGCAAATGTGCACGAGCCGGGCGTGACAGTGGCTGTAACTGAGTGTTTTGTGCTGGGCAGTGGTTTAGTGCGGGATCCTCTGTCGGGGCCGGTGCAGCAGGCTAGTCTGCGCTGCTCTGCGGGGTCAGTCCGGTGGCTCTTCCCGCGTCTCGCGCTGCGTCTCCTGCTGAAGCCGAACGTGGCCTCCGCGCGCCCTGCCGCGCTCTGCATCAAAGCCTCGCGCTCGTCCCGCGGCGCCACCGTGTACGCGGAGCGAGCCGGAGAGCTGCAGCTGCTCGTGGAGGACGGCGAGCGGCCCGAGCAGGTGCACTGCGTCCGCACAGACGGAGCCCGGGGAGCGGCCATCTTCCTTCAAGCCAACCCGCAGAGCGAGTTCCGGCGGCGAGCCGTGAGCTTCCGATACGAACTGCTGCAGGAAAAGAACATCGCGAGCAAAGGTAAAAAAAAATCACACCATCTGTCCATTAACTTCTAAATAAACTTACTAGTGTTTCTTGGCGAACACAGGGCGTTAATAGTGAGTTTACCCCTCTTTGCTTTGCCTTACACTACTGAACCACACTTTTAGGGTCCTGGAGGGTCCATGTCCGTGTTCACAGTTGGGTGATTTGCCTGCTCAGATACACTAGACTACATCCAGTTTTAGTGGGTGTCCTTAAATTGGGAAACTACTAAAATGTGTTGAGTTGTGCACCCTTGTTAGACAGTGGAACACTGCTGTGAGCTTTTGATTGAATTCAGAAACTAAAGCACAGTTTTCGGGATATTTTGAAAAATGTTTGAAATAGAAAGGTCGAATCGTACTGTAGATGTAGTCCATTACAATATCTACATAAACAACAGCATATTCAGAATACAGAATTTAGAAAACAACTCAATGCTGCACAAATAGGAAAAAAGCCCAGCCTGACTGTTACTGGTTGGCAGTTTTCCTCATATAAGTTTTCTGTTTATGTTTCATAAAAGAATCATTGTTTTAAATCAATTTAAAGTTACTTTCATCATTTGGTCCACTCCTGCTTCCATAATTCCACCTTTTTTCTCATTAACATTCACCAAAGTTAGTAGCTATGTGACTTTAACTTAATCAGTATTTGTAACTTGCTACGTGTACACATGTACTAGTGTAGTACAACATCAAAATTAATCTTATTGTGCTTGAACATGTCCACTACATCCCTACCGAGAGTTTAGTAATGCTGAGATTTATCAGGCTACTCAGGCTTTAAAGGGAACCCTGACTGTCAAGACTTGTATGCCTTAAAACGATGTACATTTCTAATAAAATAAGACTTATACAGCAGAAGGAAATGTTTTGTTGTTTATAAAACACATGACAAAATAGCAAAAATCTTCTATATGTAGGTCACCATTGTTGCACTGTGAGGAAGTCACATGGTTGCGGTGGAGCCAGTCCTATAGAAAATAAGACAATAAAAAAAGTTTTGTTTTGAGTAATTTTAATTTAAGTAAGGTTATATGAAATACTTAGCTTGCTGATTTTCATTTGGTGAACAAGAAAGAGAGAGCAATCAATATCATCATGTTCAAGGTGTTTTCTGATGTTCTTCCAGAGCATGCGTATTGTGATGGAAAGGTGTTATTAAATGTTTTTAATAACTTTATCGTATATAATTTGGGCTGAATGCAGATATTTAGCTTCTGTATTATGAATACATATTATGAATGCATATTTTGTGTTATGTTACATCCTAACCCTGCTAGAGAATTATTAGCTTAGGTGCTAATAGTTCCAGATCAGAGCTGGCACTTTAACGTATATCAAATGTACTGGATGGAGCTCCATTCCTCAACCGTCCACAGCCCAGTAATGGTTTTTTATGACCTACTCTACACCAGTCTTTTTCTAGCTGTCTATACTATCTATCTAAATCTTTCTTAAAGTAACTGAATTCACTAATTAGAAGCAGTGTCTGGATAATTTTGGATTTATATTGTGTATATATACATTCAGACACGTCAGGTTTTTATTCTAGAGTATGAATTTGGCTGTAAAGATTTCATACAAAGAATGTTCTTAGCTTAAGTGTGGACGCTTGACAAAGAACATGCATGCCAGAGCAGAGTTTTCTAAGCTATTTTATCTTTTTACTCATTTAAAATGCCATCTGCCTCGTCAATAAGTGAGGTCAGCAGTCTCACCTCTGAATAAAGATGTCAAATGCTTCTTAAATTCCAGGGATTCCTCATCATTCTGACCATTTGAGGGTTTATTTCTTCTGACAAAAGCTGAGATGGGAGGCCGTGTTTGCCTGACCCCACTCTCCCAGCGCTGATAGAGAAGAATTCAAATTTAACCCACATGCCTTTTCCCTCAGTGACCATTCTCTCTGATTCTATACAATAAGAGGATAAGGCTAAAGTCAAGAGCAGCTTTTTTTCTTCACAGATGGACAGAGGTTGACATTTAGGATTATACGTCACATGCTTCACATTCCCCTCAAGGCTCCTTGGATCCTTCCATAGCAGATGATGAGCGCTGTCTAATGAAGTGCGGTTAAAAGTTAATTAGTCCGCTCTCTTGCCATGAACTGCAGCTCCCAACAAAGTGTGTTTTGTGGGACTACACCATGCTGTCTTCTCCACTTTGTCTCTCTGTTTCCTCTCACAGCTGCCTGCCGACCGTGCGACGACTCTGAGATCCTCCAGGCCATATGCACCAGCGACTTTGGTAAGTGCCACTAATGTTATTAAATATTTCAGTAGCCTCACACTGCACAGTACTCAGGGTGGGCAGTTATAATACAGTGACTTCAAAAGATCTTTGGACATTTGTGCTCTACCTACAATCTATTAAGTTTGCTGTCTTGGGAAACAATATGTCACAGTGACTGGCTTTAATTTGAAACAGAATGTTTCAAGATTGCTGGTTTCTTTTAGGCAATTTTTTTCTTTAAGAGCCTGCTGGTGTGTTATTGTTTTCCAGAGTTCTGCAGAATGTATTTGAATACTTCTGAGTTCATGAAACTGTCAATAAACACAAGTACACCAACACCACTGTAAGATAAACAACCCCAGACTTTGTCACGGACAGCGCTTTTAATGAAATTTGATTGGAACTCTTATCCTGGCTTTCTCTACACAAATGGTGTATCATCAGTAGGAAGTCGCTAAAATATAATTTTGTGAAGAAATTTTCTTATAAATACATTTTGCCAATGGTTATCGCTCTATTGCATGAGTTAACGCTTAAATATGATACTGTCGTTAGACTGTATTACCGTATTTACTGGAAATTATGCAAAGGTAGACCAACATATTGATATGAAAATCTCTCTGTTTTTACTTTAATACTATGACGTCTTTGTTGTCATTTATAATGCAGATAATATAGTACAGCTACAACATGTCTGAACAAAATATAAATAATTATAAATAATCACAAATATAAATAATTAAAATGATGCTTCTTCCCTTTCACATGTCATCAAAACAGGGTCTCAAAGTAGCTTAGCACTGTGTAAATTGATTACAATCCTATAGGTTGAATTCACACAGATCACTTTCTTATTCACATATAGTTACCATATGGCAACAAAATCTACAACAACTTTTATAAACAGTGCTTATTGTAAGTTACTTAACTCAGATAGCATTATTATTTTTTCTAAATATCGACACTGTTTAATTAAAAACAAATATCTCCAAATTGGCAACTTTACCAAAAACATTCTTTATTTTCAGTGTAAGTCAATCAAACCAGAGGTTAATTTGGAGCGTTTCTATTGGTTCACTCATCATGAAATTCCCACACAATGTAAACAGCAGCTACTGTGTTTAAATGGTGTAGAAAAATTAAAAAAGGACAGAAATTTAGATACATGTTCTTTTTCAGACAGTGACAATATTGAACAATTAGTCAACTTTGGCAACCCTCAGGTCATGACCCTCTCAGTGTCCATGTAAAAAGGGAGTAAAAACAAGATTTCCTGGTCATGTGATGTGGTCATCAGGCTTTTGTCATTGCAAAGCAAAGGATCCTTTTCTTACAATTACACAGCGAGACGTGGATTGCATATTTTCATAGAAAATTGAGAGAAAGTAATTGTTGCCATATGACAACATCATGCAATAATAATTATATAATAATAAGTGTCCAAATACTTTCAGTGGCTCATATCACAAAGCTGGATATCACCCCATTATGCCATTACATTATTGTGTATTAAAGGTATTTTTAACCATTGTTTGATTTTTTTTTTTTTTATTATTTATTTTTGCAAAAAATCACAAGTTTTTATATTCATATTATTATTATTATTATTTTTAAATGTGCCAGTCTTGCTTTGATAATGCATTTTGTCCCATTTCAACCTCTTTGCAAGTTTGTGATACATATTATACATGTCGTGAGGAAGTATTATGGTGTCATGTTTAGATCACCTTAATTCTTTAAATAGAAATAGAATATAATCTTGTGCAAACACCAAGCTGGGATTACGTTAATACCTTGATAAATGAGGAGAGATGACCCCTACTTGATCACTTCAGATTTAGCTTTGCAGCTTTTGTATGGGTGTGTGCACATATGCAGTTGTGTGTGTGTGTGAGTTATGAATGATTGGGTTTTGCAAACTTAGCATCATAAATCATGTAAGATAATACGGATAATAACGTAGACCTGACCATTCTCCAGCATTATGAATCAGCCCTATTTATCAGAGTAGTCAGTCTCTCTCTTGGACGCCGAGGTTAATGTATTCCCTGAATAGCTGCGTGCAGGGTGAGGGCTTGATCTGTTCCCAGCGAGCTGCTGCTCTGCTTCTGCTGAGGAGCCTGGCAGATGTGGGGGCTCTGGCACACACAATGGGAGGCACATGGCTTTAAGGCCAGCGACAGAGCAGAAGCAACGACTCCTTTGAACTCACTCCATTTATAGGCTGACCCTCGCGCCCTAATCTCACAAATCGCCATCGGACACTTTTTGATGAGGGAAAATAGCCGGCTAATGAAAGTGTAAATGCTGACGAGGAGTGAAAAGGCTTTTACTTGACTCAGTGAGTAGAGGGGGGGATGGGAGAGGTTTTGGAGGGAGAGTGGTAGAAAAGCACCCTTATCCTCAGCAAAAGGAGGAAACTCACTATCCTCAGTCCTTCATTCAACCCATTAGTTAATTAACAAGCCCATCCTGAGGTTAAATGAATGTGTTAGAGTAGGACGGGCAGTAAAACACGCAAGGCAGAGGTACTACCGGACAAGGATTGTTAATAAGATAGGCACTATTCAAGCTGAGTTCTTTTACTGGGGTTATGTAAATGTAGGAGATTTGACTGTCCAGATGTTACAGCATGAAGTAACAGTATGAGTCCCCAAATTCCCACACCAAGTTCTGAAGTTGATTTGAAGAGGACTGCTATTGCTGGGTAAACTCCAGAGTTATCATATTACCGAAGGTCATTCACTCATAATTCACTATGGAATGATGTGGGAGTCTCTCAGGGAAAGTGAGGGAGACTCGGAATCCTCAACCAGTTGTTTTAAATACACTTAACCAATGTGTTTACATCATATGCTGTTTTGGTATCAGCCCCCTACTTTTATATGCCTAATTATTTCTTCTAAGGGCATTAACAAGTTCACCACCGACAAAGAGGAGTACAAAAGGATGGTTGACAACTTACAGCCCCTCTGATAATTAAACTCTAGAGCAGGGGTCACTAATAGGCGGGCCGCGGTCCAAGTCCAGACCCAGGCGTTGTCCAATGCGGACCCAAACCGATAAACTATTCAGAGTAATTTTATTTAGACTGTGTTAATTTTTAGCGGCGTAGCTTTTCCTGTCTTTACGGTATACGGGCTTTACGGTGCAGTAAACTCACAGACCAGTCACATGCGCTGTAAGATCACCAAAGGCGGTCCTTAGCCTATCAGATCTGTGCAGATTGGGGCATGCGGCGCACACACAAGCGAGGTACGAAGCTAGAAGCAGCAGCCGGAGACTAAAGCGAGTCAGAAAGAATTCCTTGCTGTTTAACCAGGAATGGTTATGGAATGGACTTGCTCATCTAGTTTTGGAGAACCAACATGTTAATTTGTGAGTTAATAAGAAGACGCACGTTTTATTTACTTTCTCTATAAATAAACACTTTAAGATGCACTTTTGTTCAAAAGCATTGTTTTTTGAACTTTACTTTAAGTGAGGAAAAAACATTTATTTGGAGCTTTATAAATAATTCATTCAGTTCAGCATTTAAACAGTAAATGTACTGAAATATACTGAACAAAATATTTGTAATTTGTTTTGTGTTTCAGTAGCTGATGGTATAAGATGCTGATATTAGGCAACTTCAGTAAACAGGATACACCACTGAATCATAACACAAGTTAGAAATTATGATGGCTTGGACCTTGGCCTGAAGAAATCTCCTCTAACCGGACCTTACTGAACTCTAATTAAACACCCCTGCTCTAGAGAGTCAATATGCAAAACAAACATTTGCTTCAACAAGATATGTCCATAGTTGGTCTGTTCAGATTGATGAGAAATCAAAATAATAATCCAGTTCAAATAATATATCAAATTATGTACTTTTTGTCAAAATAGGTCACAGCTAACCAAATAAAAACAAGTCTCTCTGAAGTATATTTTTATTTTCTGCATCATTTGAGCAACTGAATTTTAATTTAGGAATTTTGGCAAAATCTCATAATGAGTGGATCATCAGACATACTCCAATAAGCAATGGAATAAAATGTCTTTGCAATAACTTACATTAAAAGTTAAAAATGTTTTTCCTGTAAAGTAGCTATTTAGACATACTTGATTTTCTTTGGACAGAGACAATATGTAAGGACTCTCTGGGATCTATGCAAACCTGTTTGGCCTGTGTCATGTGAGAATGTGCTAAATATGATGTATACATATTGTGATCCAAGTAAGTAGTTTAACAGTAATATGTAGATTAAGGTCAGGTGCTAGTGTTTGAAGCAGTATTCCTGTTTTGCACTCTTTGTGATCTTTAGGATACGTTAGGTGTGTGTTACACTCTCTAATAATGACTTCTTCAAACCATTGGACTCTTTCTCTGTTCTATCAGTGGTCCGTGGCTCCATACGGAATGTATCCCATGATCCTGAGCGGCAGATGTCTGTGATCGAGGTGGAGGAGGCCCGGGTGTACCGACAGCGCAGTGGTATCTTTGAGAGAGAGCAGATGAAATCTGGACACTGGCATGGCCGCATCCACACCCCCCTGCGGTGTCATGTTAGAGCCGGCGCTGGTCAGTTCCTCTTCACTGGAGTTGAGCACTTTGGCGAGGCTTGGCTCAGCTGCGCTCCTAGATTCAAAGACTTTGAGGAGCTGTACCATAGAGCCAGAGATGCGCAGCACTTAATCTGTGAATTTCCAATAGACTGACCAGACTCACGTTACATTATACATATTATCCATCACTGTCAAAACAAGAGCTTGTGTGTCCGACATGTTAACTTTAAAGGTGCAGTGTGTAAGGTTTAGCGGCATCTAGTGGTGTGGTTGCAGATTGCAATCATCTGAACACCCTCTCCACCAGGGTACGATTTCTATTCTCTTTAGCTCCTTCATGTTTTCCTTTATTTGACAGGAAGAATTCACCCTCCCTTGCTTTTTTGTGCTAAATAAAAAGAATAATACATGAATACATATATTGAATTCGACTTTGTTAGCAGATCCTACTAAATCTTACACACTGCATATTTAAAGAACAATTCCAGCTATATTTCTTTCCATATATTAATAGTTGAGATGTCAGTCAGATTGGTGGGCGTGGCAACTACATGTCTACAGATTGTATGGCCTCTAAAAGCTCCCTCATAGAAAGTTGTTACATGAATTAGGTATGGACCCCCTGCCTTTACCTGAGACATTGTTTTTCAATAGTTTTGGCCTAAAACTTAAACATCATTCATAGTGGAGAGAGGTATAAGCAGGCCACTGGAGGGCAAAATAGATCCCAAAGATTTCCCAGATTTACCGCCATTTACGATGTTCTCATGTGATAATTACACGTGTGAACTCAAAAGTCTTATAGATTTGCTGGTTGTTTTAAGCAGTAAATAAAATGGCTACCTTTGTATTGTAGACTTCACGACCCCTGGTTCCAATCTGTAGAGAAATCTGACCTTTACTGTGAACCATTTCACATCAAAACATTCTGATTGACTTTGATTACATCTTGATCATTAAATTATGGAGAATTTTTGTATTGTTTTATTTAAAGTAGATGAAACAAATTTTCTACATTTGATTGTATACCAATATGACAACATTTTATTAACTTATTTTGGATGGTTCCCAACAAAGTTTGTCAGCATCAGAAGTGCTGCTGATGGTTTTAAACAGTGTACAAGGGAAGGAAAATGGATACTGCAGCAGCGATAGATGAGTTTGGTGTCTGTTCAGGGTATTTTGGGAAAGACATTTTATGCTCAATGCAGACCAAAGGGCTCACATGATAAATAGATGTTTGTTTGTTTGTTGTTGGTTTTTTTGTGCCTTGTACTAAACGAGAGTTTTGCAACTCCAACTTTATTTCAGCGTCATCACCCACTGCTCTTGTCAAAGGACTGTTGAAAGACACTGCAAAGTGTTAAATTAACACCTTTAGTGTTGATTTAACACCTACAGTGTTTATTTGAGCTCAGCTGTTTGTTAATACAGAAGTTGTTAATTCAGTTTCTTTCCAGAACCCATATACAACAGGTTTTCTATCACAGTGAAAAAACTTGTAACCACTGTTTCTTTTAGCTGTCATTATTCTGAACATTGTCTGATATGTACTTTGTCTGATTTTACTTGTAATTCACCAAAAATATACAGGTTTATTGTAATAACATGTGAAGATATGTATATGGTTTTATTCAGGGTATAAGAGTATTTGTGTATTGACATAGTTTTAAATCATATAAAACATGATATTCTTTAACATTCATTAGCTTTTATTAGCTTCCCCTTGTAACATGATTTATATTTGTACATATTTGTAATAAAGCTGTATTTCGTTTGTTTAGCTTTCAGCATCGGAATAACTAATGATTTTTTTTTTTGACATGAACAAAAGTTTGGGTGCCTCTACACAGCTGATTTATGTTTTATGTAAAATACGTTACACATCCTCTGCAGAGAACACACTTCAGTACAAAATGTCTGTTTATTAGTTAAATTAATTTTAACATATTGGAAAAACGTAAATAATTAAAAATTTGGCCTGTGCAAAAGATTTAGCACATTTACATTTTGTTTTATTTTCCCCAATATTTTAAATTCAGCAAATAAATAGAACATGAGAACTAAAATATGCTGAAAGGGGCCAAATGTAGGTTTTTTTCCTGCGGAGTATGTGTTAACTTGTTTTCACATTCACAGAATATCAACAAAGTAGGTCATTTGAATGGGGGTTATGCATTGCATCTGATGAGTTCTGTTGAATTGTGAGGAATGGGCAATAAAATTTAAATACTCAGTATCGTTTGCCTTCAGATATGCCAGAGTTGCTAGCCTCAGAATGTGAGATCGTGACAGTGAACCCCAAATTTTAGTTTCCTTTTGTGTAATTTAGTGAATTCCAGAGAAACTTCAGAATTGTGCACAGCAGTGATAAGAGGCACATTTAAAACGACCTCACTCAAAGTTATTTAAAGAAAAACATGAATATGCTGCCTGCCACCTGAGATGTTGTTTCAGGATAGTTTCGAGATAAGCTGTTGATGTAAACAGTCATGGTTGACAGGCACATATAGAACACTGTAGGACAAGAAGTACCCAAAGTTTTTTATTTTACCACCTTGTAACTACATTAACTGCTCTGCGTTAAAGAGGAAATCCACTAAAAGCCCTTGCTGCAGCGAGTGTCTTTTGTCTTCTTTGATATATCTGGTCTGAAATACTTTTCTGCATAATGGCTTTTCCCTTGACAAGAGAAGCATTCAGACTTTTCTGTCCTCAATGCTAACTTGGGCCTTTTTCTGCTGTTGCCTATATTCCTTTCTAAGCAGGATCCTTTGTGAATGGACTAGGCCTAGCAGAAAATGATATACAAATGTGTCTAAGATAGAGCTCAGAGCTGAATCGCTCCATTCTTTAGAGCTTGGCGGACTAAAGTCATGGTTTTGGGAAGCTGGCTAAACAGATGTGAGCGACTCTGGATCCAAGACTAAAGGACCCGTCAGTGGGCCCCTCCCAGAAGGGGGACAATTAATTGACTTTTAAAACAACTTCTTTTCTTCCGGCTCCACACTTCTACTTGGCTGAGCAGGATTCACAAATTGCTGTCTTAGGCTTTTTTATAGCAACTAAATAGCTGCCAATGAAAGTGTAAATGACCTTGGAGTGAATGCACACCCCACAATGGCACCACCGCCGCACGTCTCTGGCCAACATAATGATCATTGTCATCACGGCTGTCGCCCAGGAGGCTCGGGGGCCCATGAATGTAGAGGGGTGAATTGAGGGAAGGAGAGCAGACCGGCGATTACTTCTATTACTTTCTGCAGTGGAGATTAGCTGGCCTGACAAAGTTAATCCTTAGTCTCAATGACAGCCCTCTCGCAAACAAATAGCCCCTTAAATAAAGTCATAAAATATGTTTTATTTAAGATTTATTTAAGCCTTAAATCTTTATGGTCCTGTATGTGAGCCAGCTTAAAACGTCTTGCTCTTAACTATATAACTGGATTGTTCTATCACTTCAATTTGGAGTTTAGACTAAAAATATTTTATCTGAATTATGTTTAATGATATTAAATCAAATGATTGAACATTCTATTTTAACACTACAAACACAATAATAACATCTATAAAACACTACCAAATGTTTCAGCACTGATTGTTTCAGTAGATAATCTTAGTTCATTTTGAGTAGAACTAAAAAATGCTAGCTGGTACATGACTAACTAAACTAAACACAGCTTCCAACAGTTGTACACACATACAATTATGATTTTTTTAAATTAAACACAAAATGTTTATTTAATTGTAAAAAAATGTATTACATTTTTTTTATGTCACACGCTGATTGTTAGAGGGACACTCTTTTTTCTTTAAACAATGAGATCTGACTGCTCATCATGGGGCCATGTGGGACGGAGATGCAGTCTTGCTTCCTGCTCTAAAATGTAAAGGCAAGACTAAAATAAAGCTCCGCCTATTACATGAAATTCTTTCTGTTTTGGTAAAGACATGAAAATGTGATTGAAGTCATGACAAATCTAAATCTTTTAAAGAAAAGGTATTTTGTCAAAATGTACTTTGAATGAAAAACATCAAATATTTTAAGCAATATTAAAGTATTTAGGTTGAAATTTGGGAACACCAACCTCTAATTAAACAAATATAGCTTGTTACTACATCAATTAATGAATATCTATCCCAGATTCCTGGCATATAATATAATATCCTGGCTTATCATGCATTAACTACATGAAGAACTATTTTGAACTAAGTTGGGTTGTTATTTACAATATCCACTTATTTTTCAATTGTGGAATAATGTAATGATTAGATTTCATCAGAAGAATTCAGGAATTCAAGAAGCTTTTCAGGGTATTTTGGTGTAAAATGTACTCATTTAGTGAAACTGACCTCACAGATAGTTATTACATTGAAGAGTTTCTTTTCAAAACCTTTCAATATTCCTTCATGGCAGAGAAGTGCACAAAGAACATAGCAATGCAAGAAAAGTACTCGAAGTAAATCTTTTTTTTAAAAATAACCAATATTTTAGCAACATTGACATTACACAGAAAAACTCATTTCACTGGATATTTGGAAAAATAAATAAAATGACTTCTGTTCTTTCTGTTGTATTCTTTGAGACCCCTGGTTCCTATCGCCTCCATTGTACAAAATATTACAAAGACGTTTATAAATATTTCTACAATTTACATCACCCCATTCGGAATGACTTTGTTTACATCTCATTCATATAATTGCAAAGATTTTTTGATTTGCATAGTTAAAATATTTGGAATTCCTTTTAAAGACAGAATCCTTCTCCTATAAAGTTATCATTTCCATTACCAAGCTCTTGTTATAACATTGTTGAAATACAAATGCACCTCTACGGAGTGCAGGCTTGTGAGAATCTGTATGCTCTGATCGGACAGCTCTGCAAACGGCTTCATTCAGCCTTCAGTGTACGTTCACTCACTATTGTCGAATCCCGCCTGGGGCACTTCGCCCCAGCCTGAGCCCCATCTGCCAGACTTCCCACATTGGAGGCAGCGGTTTTTGTGGGGGAACGGGCCGGGGATCTCAGGGGAGCGCCGCGCCCCCGGCCCGGAAGGCCGGCGGGAGTTCTCCCAGCAGGCCGGGTAATTGGTTTAAAGCACCGCCTGCCAAGCTTTCCCATGTGGGCCACTGCTGTGCCGCTGCACAATATGGAACAGCATGATACCCAGCACTCAGCCTATAAGCCACACAAAAGCCAAATCTGATATTGCCTTCCAATGCTTTAACTGAAAACGCCTCCTTTCTCCTCTCGCCTTGCTTTTATAATCAAGTTTAGGTGCAACTTCACTGATAGAACTTTATTCTTTCAATTCATAAGGTAATGAGGAGTAGAACTCACCCATAAACAGCTCACAAAATGACTCTCAGCCTTTTTGGCTAAGCATGGCTTTGTTTCCAGTGCAAGTCATTAGCTCCTATGCTATTTCAGTAGCCACTTTTAATCCGCCAACAAACACTAATGCCGTTGACGGAATTATCTTCTCCACAATTTAGGACTCGGGCTATGCAGTCCTGGCAAAGCTCTCTGACTTCAAAACCCTTTAACTTCAGACAATGTGGACAAAGCCGAGCAGATGAATTGCAATATCTGGCTCTTTGTTCATCAGGATTACCCTACAAACTCAATTAACCAGCCCAAAAGGCTTTTTCTTTCCATTGTGTGCATGTTTTGGGCATCATAGGAGGTAAGGCAGATGTGCACACTCAGTCACTGGTATTTAAGTAATTGCATTAAAATAGAGGAAGTGATAAAAGAGAATGTGACTTGTCAATTTTGTCTCTTTACATTACAAACAGCTGAAGGGGTTTGTTCCACATGCGTTATGGACCACTTTCAAGAATATAATGCTTTCTTTCTATGTGTTGTTGGAGGTGGACACAAGAAAGATCAGTGCTATATTATGAATAATCTTTTTAGAGAAACAAATGTGTTTCTATTATATGCCAACTCCTATTAATATAAAAAAAAACATGCAACATCTACAATTGCTACATACAGATTTTGGAATGAATCTCTTCAATTCCAAGAAAACAGACAGAAATGCCAAAAGACACAAAAGGATTTTAACATGTAATGGAGAAATCCATTTATTCCACTGCATAACTGAATTCTTAAGTTATAAAAGTCATTATGTTAGGTATGAAACCAAATAGAAATGAAACACCTCATCCTAGAGGCAGAGTTGCTCACAGTGGGGGTGATAGACACCACTAGGTGGTGACGTCTGAGGTATTTAATGCCTTTAAAAGCTGTCTAACACAAGGACTCCATGGAGTAGACATACAAACAGGGTGCAAATTTTACCATCATCAACATTACACATAAAACGCCACAGCTAGATTCACTGGGGGTTTTAACAGTACATAAATGAGATGCTATATTTGTGTTGAAGAGATAATGCGCACTGTTTCCTACCAACACTACAGCGAAGAAGCCAGTCAGTTTCTCCACAATGCAGCATTTCACCTTAAACCACTTTGAATGAAAAGCTGGAGAAATTCTCCTTCAAGTACACTCCAGTACATTCCCCAGAGCCCATCTGGCTGTAGAACAAGCCAGAGGTCGCTTAGCAGTCCTGTGGATTTCGTTTTCAGGTAAGGAAATGAATGCTGCCTTATATATCAAATAGAAATAGGCAAAAATTAACTAATCTAGATTGATGATATTAAAAAGTAGCATTTCCGCCACATTGGGCAGTTAATGTGTTCACAATGTGCCACCACACCACGCTCACCATGCAGTTTTAAAATGAATCTCTTAGAAACTTAGATCTTAATTTACACTCATTTAATTCAATGTACAGAAACGTTACAGGACAAAAATCTAGCATATTAAGTGGATGTGATGGTCAGTGTTTAGATAATGATGTAACAGTACAATTCACAGGGGGTCTCTTGTTTGTAGTCATGCACAACTAATGACTAATAACTTTTTATGATAATGTTATAATTAAGACCCTGTGCTTTCAGGACATTACACTGTAGCAATTCTTTAGTAAAGCCATTGGTTCTATTTAGCACCATAAGTTCTATATAGAGCACTTTTAGTGCTAAATAGTTGTGGTGAAATGGCTTTTCAGACTGATGGAAATTGGTTGTGTATGGTTTTATATAAAACATTAACCTATACGGTTCTACACAGCACTAAAAAGTGTTCTGCTATTGTTGCGATGTCAAGCTTATAATAATAGAAGAACATTTTGGGGGGTATATACAACCATTTTCAAAAAGATTCTATGCAGAACTATATACAACACATTGCCCACCAAGCTGAAAAAATAAACATTTCATCATGCAAAGAACCATTTGGGCATTTATGGTTCTATACAAAACACTTTCCTTACTAAAGAAAACTTGACTAGCGTGTATCGCTGCTATCATAACAAAACCTCAATTTTTGTCTTTCCGTCTTACCATAATTTAAAAAATGTTGATGTTTACATTGTTTATAAATTTTACGATGGATAAACTAAAAGAAACAGAGCAAAAATGCTTGTTTTTATCACACAAATTATTATTTTTCATGGAAGTAATTACATTATGTGTGTATTTTCTTCCCTTTTAACATCCGCCAAAAAAACTTATCTCAGATATAAATTGTGCAGCATCACTGTTTTTAAGACATATTAATCTTTTAGACATTAAATTAATAATAAGCTGTCATGTTCAGGTTAAGACATACATTTAAGAACAAACCTGAGACCTATTAAGTGTTACTTCCACATCTGATATCCAAGCAGAAATCTTCTATTTTAAATCTTATTATTGAAATGGTCTTAAAATGCTATAATACCTCTTTTACAACAGTTATTTTGAGGCAGACTCTCTAGATTCTGCAGTGTTAGATCCCTGCTGTTTGTATTTAGGCTGCTTTGTTTTAGAATGGTAAGAGACTATTATATAATACCACTCTACTCATAATATTTGTCTATTAAGCTCTTTATTAAAATGACAAAATACCCATTATGCAATGTGAATTTCTATTACAGTATCACATGTTCATGTACATAGCAGATAGATTTTATTCAGAACAATGGTATACAGCCTGTTCCATTAAAATATTGTAATATATTTGTTTTGATTTATTGCAAGCAATTTTCAATGACAGCTGCTGTTTAGAGATGATACACAGAGTACTGTACAAAAGGGCACCCTTTATTTATTGAATGTTCAATCAAAGCAGTTGTTAAGTATTCATTAAGTTATTGTAGAGATTATCCACAAGCATAAGGAAGGATACAGGCAAAGCAATGCTTGTAAAAAAAAAAGCTTAAAATGGGCAAGAAAATGGGACTCTTTACCAGAAAGATCTCCACTTCCTCTGTGAGAAGAACACTCAGCACTATGGGTCTGAAAGAATGTGTAGCTTTTAAAAAGCCCTTACCGAGAAAAAGAGAAGAAAATATGCAAATCGATTAAAGAAGCTGCTAATGTTCTCAAAACAATGGACTGACCACCCCAGAGTCCAGATCTCAGCATCACTGGACGTGTTTGGGTTTATTTGGATTGTTTTTGGAGATGCGGAAAAACATCCCAGCAGATTTCTTTGAAAACTGACAGCAAGTAAAAGTAATAAAGGTAAAGAGTGGACACATGAATACAGCAAATGTTGATAGTGTAGTTAGTCCATGAGGCTTCTGTGTAATTTTATGTTAATGATATTTTCTTAATATGTTGTCTGCTATTTTACTGACAAATACAAATGAATAGCCAAAAACTGGTTTGAGTTGAAATAAAATAAATTACTGTATATATTTGAGCCCTTTCAATGAAAAGCATGTCATCCACCACTTTTTCAGTTATTTTCAGTTATTTTACATTTACATTTTACATTTACGGCATTTAGCAGACGCTCTTATCCAGAGCGACTTACAAAAGTGCTTAGTGTTGGTTAGAGTATGAATCTCTATCTAGTACAACAGGATTAAATCCAAATTTTGGTTTGTATTTTTAATTGTGCAACCATCTAAATAAAAAAAAAAAAACAAAACTAATGTTTTAGTGACGCCTAGCGAGCCTCGAACAATGCCTCACTGTGCGTATATGACTTGGAATGTAACATGTACTGTTTTCTCTTTGTTGCAGGGACTCTTACTTATCTGACAATAATAATATGTAATATTTTGTAATAGTTTGTTTTATTTTATTCTATTCTACTGTAAAGACTACAGGATTACACTTCAGTTAACTCACCGTGTGTGTCTATTAATAATAACTGTACAGCAGACCAGGAACACGATTAGTGGATCTTTGCTTTTGCCATTAATAGCGTCCAACAGCTCCACCCTGGTGATCAGCCATGTCATAGCAATCTCTTCCTAAGACCTGCAGGATTTGCTCATTCGACTGCGGGACATTGAAGGCCATCCTATGAGCTCTTCGTTATCATTAGCTGCAAAAAGAGTATGAAAAAAGGTTTTGAGTAAATGTTAATAGATCAATTTTATGATCCTCACTATGCAGCCAGAGCTCTTTGTGTCACCCTCAAACACTTTGCTTTGTCCTCAGCAGGTGCTACAACCTGCTTTATTGCTGTATTGACACATACAGTGAGGGCTGTGAACTCACAGCAGTCATGCAAGCCTGCAAATGTCTCACCTTCACTATAGCAGCAACAAGCACACCTCTGATCAGCTGACAGACCTCGTAAAGCATAACCAGGAACAGTTCGATGCGACCACAGAGGTAGATGGCCAAGACAATCGGGTGGTGATGTGAAAACCACTTTGTGAAAAGAATAAAATAGAGTAAAAAGATACGTAGTGCGTGTAAGCACACTCAGATATTAAAACTTTTGGCAGGATGCTTCTAATAAAAACACTTAAATTTGTTTAGAACTATTACATTACATGTCTTTGAAGAATGGGTACCACTAGGGTTTTTTTGGCATCTTTGAGCCAGAGATTTGAGTGTAAAGAACATTTTAAAGCTTTTAAAATGTTCTTCAGAAATTGGAAAGTTCTTCCTAGGTAAAAGTTCTCCACACCTTCACATAACATTTACAAAAGTGCTTCACTCAACTATACACTCAAAAATTCTTCAGGGAACCAAAAGTGGTTTTTCTATGGCATCACGCAGAGAACCCCTATTTGGAAGTTCAGGTTAATGTTCCTTTTGATAGATTATATCACTGTTGATCAGTAGTGGAAGTGCTCAACAGTTTGTGCAGTACATAATTAGCCAGTATAAGACGTTCAGGTTCAAACCATGGAGCTGAATTGGATCTTTAACTAAGAAGACCTGACAATAGACAACAGAAAACAGTTTTTTATGATTCTTCAAAGACCCTTTAAAAACAGAGCATCAAAAGAGGCTCTGTTATTATCACAAATTGTTTTCTTTGGTACTTTATAGAGCCTTTTTTGGTGGTGGTGTTTTTCTTCTGAAACTAAAGATACTACATGTTTTCTGCATGAAGCCATAGAAAAAAACACTATTGGTTCCCTCTAGAACCATGTTTAAAAAAGAGATATGCACATGTTAAAAGTTTAAATTCTTTTATATAATGTACAGATTTATACCAATTTCAGTACAGAAATTCTGTAGAGGTTATTTAAACTTCACAAGTGAATTCAAATGTTCTTTAGAGATCCAAAGATGGTGCTTCTGCCACATCATTCCAAAAAACATTTTTGTCACCGTTTGATTTAAGACCATATCTAATGACATAAATGTGCACACATACCATCAGAATACTGTTGAAGTTCTACTGCAGAATTTGTATCAGTTTGTAAATTTGTTTAGATAGGTTCCATATATCTTCATGCCTTTACAGAATGATTGCTGGAACTCCAATTACCAACACAATCATCCAGTTCCTTCTTGTTCTAAGAATGTGAATCTTGCCCCACAAAATAAATACTCCGTTATCTAAAAATGATCTAAAATGTTCTCCTTTCGGGTTCACTAAACCCACTCATTACATGTAGAACCATGCCCACCCAAAGAATCAATTGAATGCATTAATGGAAGACCTGTTGATGTGAAAGAGAAAAGAAAAACCTGATAGATATGGTTTCCTAAAAAAAACATTTAAAAACTGTTGCTAGAGCACCAAGAGGGGGTCTGTTACTATTACAAGCCATTTTTGGTACTTTCTAGAGACTTTCCAAGATGCTCTAGAAAAAATAACTTCTTTCAAGAACTATGTTTTAACAGAGATATGTCAAAGTGTTAAACATTTAATTAAGCTTCACGTAATGTAAATATTGGTTCTATACAAATGCAAAAGTTCTAGTTAAAACTTTTACATTTGCATACCTAATTTGCAGAAATGCTCAGTTGAGGAAACTTGCTGTCTGTATGGTTCTCTAAGGAAGCGAAAGTGGTTCTTCATTGGCATAATGCAAAGAACCCTTTGTTTGTACTTCCCACTGATATTTAAGAAAGTGATTGGAATTTAATTGCTGAAGAAATGAAAATCTAAATATTAGTTCACATTTGTCTGCACCAAACATTTCGTTTTTATCTACATGCTGGCTTAGTCATGTGTAAACATGTTTTGAGACAGGAAATGGGTGAAGGGTATTTAATAAAGCTCTTGCCTTACTCAAGCTTTTCCTCTGTCATTGTGCTCCAGCAGTAATCTCAGGAACTGTGGGAAAGAAATATGTTGTATTGCCCCTTCTGCTAATCATTTAAACTTTGACTGGTTAAGGAAAGCATAGGTTGTTCTAGAAAACTTCAGATAGTTCAGGACGCTGGAACCATTAGAGGGGGTCTGACCCCCCTGATTAAGACTTAAGCCCAAAAGGGGTAAAAACTTAATTCTGTTAGGGATTAAAACATTTATATATCCTTCTAACATATAATGTTAAAGTATAATATTAAATATCACAACAAATTTAATGTCTTTGGCTTTTAAGGTGGAACAGAACATTTGAATCTGAATCCAGGATTAGGTTTGCATGGTCTGCTTGTAATGTCTGCTCAACATGAGAAGAAATGAATAAAACTTAATGCAACATATGCACCATTTTAAGGTGGAAGAATAAATGTGTTTTAAGGTAGAAGGGAAAATGTTTTAAGGTGTACTTAAGTAGTAATGTAGATTAAGATTATTTGCTGCTTCAGAAAATAGAATGGCTAGTTTTGCAGTAAAACTGATGAGTTGATATTTCTACAGTGACCTAACAGTCACACACAGTAAACCATTTAAAATCTCACAGTGGTTTAAACAGTAATTAACTAAAATACATGTGTCACAGTGTGGGTGGACAGTTAAACACCCCCCCCCCTCTCCTTGTCATTGTATAATTCGCACCATGGCTGCAATTACAGTCCTAACGAGAACTAAGACATTTCATCACATTAGCCCACATTAGTTTTAGCTACCCTACATTGGTTGCCAGTTAAATTGTGCATTGAATGCAAAATTCTTCTATTGAAATATGAAGCTCTAAATGGCATCACTCCTCAGTACCTGAGTGAACTTATCTCCAACTACGAACCTACACATCTACTTAGATCAGTTACCTTTAGCAGAACTAACTATTTGTGCGTTCAGTAGTAGTTGTAGGTTTTGTGTGGTAGTTCAGGTTAAGGTTAGGTTTAGTAGTAGTTGGTTTTGTGTGGTAGTTCAGGTTAGTGTTAGGTTTAGTAGTAGGTGTAGGTTTTGTGTGGTAGTTCAGGTTAGGGTTATGTTTAGTAGTAGCTCTAGGTTTGTGTGGTAGTTCAGGTCAGGGTTAGGTTTAGTAGTAGCTCTAGGTTTTGTGTGGTAGTTCAGGTTAAGTTTATGTTTAGTAGTAGGTGTAGGTTTTGTATGGTAGTTCAGGTTAGGGTTAGGTTTAGTAGTAGCTCTAGGTTTTGTGTGGTAGTTCAGGTTAGAGTTAGGTTTAATAGTAGGTATAGGTTTTGTGTGGTAGTTCAGGTTAAGTTTATGTTTAGTAGTAGGTGTAGGTTTTGTGTGGTAGTTCAGGTTAAGTTTATGTTTAGTAGTAGGTGTAGGTTTTGTGTGGTAGTTCAGGTTAGGGTTATGTTTAGTAGTAGCTCTAGGTTTTGTGTGGTAGTTCAGGTCAGGGTTAGGTTTAGTAGTAGCTCTAGGTTTTGTGAGGTAGTTCAGGTCAGGGTTAGGTTTAGTAGTAGCTCTAGGTTTTTTGTGGTAGGGCAGGTTAAGGTTAGGTTTAGTAGTAGCTCTAGGTTTTGTGTGGTAGTTTAGTTTAGGGTTAGGTTTAATAGTAGGTGTAGGTTTTGTGTGGTAGTTCAGGTTAGAGTTAGGTTTAATAGTAGGTATAGGTTTTGTGTGGTAGTTCAGGTTAAGTTTATGTTTAGTAGTTGGTGTAGGTTTTGTGTGGTAGTTCAGGTTAGGGTTAGGCTTAGTAGTAGGTGTAGGTTTTGTGTGGTAGTTCAGGTTAGGGTTAGGTTTAGTAGTAGCTCTAGGTTTTGTGTGGTAGTTCAGGTCAGGGTTAGGTTTAGTAGTAGCTCTAGGTTTTGTGTGGTAGTTCAGTTTAGGGCTTGGTTTAGTAGTAGGTGTAGGTTTTGTGTGGTAGTTTGGGTTAGGGTTAGGTTTAGAATTAGATGTAGGTTTTAAATGAATGTTAGTTAACAATACAGTGAGTATATATAAATCATCTACAGTGGATCATCAATATGGAGTGTTCCCATATAAAGCTATGGCAATGTGTATAACTATGTATGTAAACTATGCAATATATATATATATAATATATTAAAATATATAACAATGTGTGTGAAAACTACTGTATATATGGAATACATCATTGTGTGCAAAGCTTGGGTGACCCTGGTCAAAAAAACAGACTGCTCAGAAACTTGTTTAGTACAGAAAGTTTATGTTTATTCTATACTTTATAAAAAGTGCCTTGAAAATAAATTCATTACATATAATTCATTTAGTCTTATATTATAATCATTAACTTGTGAAGACAGCATTTATCAATATAGATGCTGTAGTTATTCGTCCCTCACTTAATTGATATCAAGAAAACAAATATGGAATATATCCATTCCAAGATTAAACATTACACTGTTGGCAAGCATTAGAGGCATTATACTCTCAAACTGAGAACTGTACATCAGCCTGATTCCATTTTTTCGTGATTATCTTAGACTTAGCTTACATCTTTGACTCTTTATCTTTATATGATATGTGCATATAAACAGTTTTTTATCATTTACATTTGCAATACATGTATAACTCTTTACCCATATCTGAGTTAAAGAACATACAGCTCTGTGATCAGCTATGCGACAGGTAAGCATATAGGCTAGTAGTTAATAGATATAGTTTGTGCAAGTCTTTTATTCTTGAATATATAGAAGGAGAAGATTGTGCAGAGCTAAGCAAAGAATACAAAATTTAGCTTGGTTAAGGAATAAAAGGTGATCTGTACCAGTTAGTCAAAAATGATACATATCTGTATTATAAGCTGAGAGAATGGGTGGATGGAAGGTTATGGAGGATTCTGATCTTTTTTATGAAAAGACCTCAGACTTGCACAACTGACTGTAGAAGAACAACAGGCCAGCCTCCAGACCCCTAATCCCATAGAGGCTTCACAGCATTAACAAAACAGTGAAAGCAAACGAGTAAAAAGAGCTAAAGTGCTGGGAGGACATATAGAGTGATTTCTCTCTGAGAACGATTAATCGAACTGTTCGTGTTTGCTGAGCTTTGGCTGCTACCTTATGTCACTGTTACATAATCCACTCATGAGAATATACCACAACAGTAATTAGAATATATTAAAAACTAATATTAATGATTGACCATTCGGCAAGTATACATTGCCAATACTATTCACATATTATACTGTTCACTAGTTGACTACTCCAGGATCAGCAGATCACTTCAGCAGCAGTCTAATCTTCTCATCACCAAGCATCAACCTGCACACAGAAAGCCAACACAGTGTTAAAGTCAGAAACCTGTGTTTCGGGACATAAACTCACACAAATGTCACTGCATGTGAACCTCCACATGGACTTTGTATGAATAAATACACAGCTGAGTATGTACCTAACGAGAGTTCCAGTGATCACTGCTCCGATCATTGGCCCAACCCAGTAGATCCAGTGATAAGCCCAGTAATCAGCCACTGCTGCTGGACCAAACGCACGGGCCGGGTTCATGCAGGCTCCAGAGATCGCTCCTCTGAAAGACAGTACAATACCAGTTACCTTTATTAGCAGTAGAGTTCTTCAAATTGGAAGATGTTATAGTTTTTCTCGAAAAGTTTCAAAAATCATTTAAATGAAACCATGCAGGACCTGGAACACCATTAAAACTGTCACAAGAAGCTTTTATCCTTGTTAGTGTTTCTCCTGTCCATCCCTCCACTGCGAGCAGCCACATTCTAAACAATGAATATCTCACTGGAAGTTATATAACTAGTCTCTGAGCTTTGCATAGTGCTGTATGATTTATCACAGGCCTGTATTATCACAGGGAAACTAACTAAGCTTATGTTAAACCCCCTCACACAATAAAGGCAATAAAGCATGTGTATTCAGCTCTGTGCAAAGAGTTCTAATCAAAGTTTCATGCAGCCTTCTTTCATGTACACAAGAAATCGATGAGTTCATCAACTAAAGCACTGAACACTGAAAAGCAATTCTAAGTATGTGACCAAAGGTCTTAAAGCACATACCATAGTGAAGTCTCTGTACTTTACCCTACCCTAAAATAAACATATCACATCAGTACTCCCCCCACCCACCTGACTAACTACTAACTGCTGCTTCAAAGCCATAACCTTCCATCAAGCAGCGGCAATGGTAAAGGCAAGACTTTCAGACAGGCTGGTAGAGCAATGATCAGATTTGCATGTCTTTGGAATATCATTATTTTCTATTGTACATACAAGTGTATATGTGCAGAGGGTAGCACTGTGGAGCTCTGTTTGATATATGAGAGTGTAAAGCCCAGTGCAACTGTATGCTATATGGGTGTAACACTAAACAGTAGCCAGTCAGTATAAATGGTGGGCAAATTTAAAGAGTAAACGATTGGACTCTAAACGGCTGATATTGATTTTTTATGAGCGACTCTAATCAGACTCTTATCAGTAGTGATATAATCTATTATATCATTATTGAGATCCTTGTGATCCTATATTTGATTTTTCAGTTTAATACTTTGGCCTCTTTAAAAATGGAACACATTGGTTGTCTAAAATAAATATTACCAAGTAAATGTTAAAACAAGCACAGTAGAAGAAGAAGCTATGGTTATGTGAATATGTGTGTTTTATTGTTTAAAACTATTCAACAACTATTCAAAAAATGCACAAAAAGCTAATAGAGGTGTCTACTATGTTCAGATAGGTAAATCTTGAAATAAAGACTTTAAAATGAGTGTGAAACAAGTATCTTTAAAATGCTAACTTTACAGGAGCAGGTAAAAATATTCTTTACTTTCAGTGTAAGTTAATGTAAACCAAATTTATTCAAAGTTTTAAAGCACTTCTGTTATATTCACTCTGTCCCTTGCCCCTCTGAGGGCCCATCTAATACACTTCATTTAAGCTTATAAGGTAATGGAACAGCCATTAACATCACGTCGCCCGAGGGGACGATGTTGAGCCCGTGTAGACAAGGGCATTAAAGTTGGACTACTGGCTACAGAGAGCTGTGGTATAACCAGAGATCAATCCCATGATGTCCTGTCTGTTTTCTTCCTAGAAAATTTGCAGTATTTGATTGTAAACATTGTAAGATGCAGAAAAGAGCAGGGCATAAATTAACTTGTGTATTTATATCCTGCTCTTCCCTGGATGTTACAACTGTGTCTTCAATGCATCCTTAACCGTCTTCAAGGACAGTTCCACAGATTTTTTCTAAATGTCTGCAGATATGTTGAATTGTTAAGCGGTGCATTGATGTAAAACTATTATGACAGAATTGCCAAAATGCTGGTCATGGTGCTAAATACTGCAAAAAGCTGCAAGATTGGCATTTTTGTGAAAACATTAGCAATAGTTGCTGCCATTGTTGGCTAAAGGCATCTAATCCTGCATTTCTGTAATATAATATAATTCCTTTAAACAATGAATCAGCTACACCTACATTTACTTTTCATATGTGAGCAAGATTAGCTGCTACACTGTACATTTTCTTGATGTATGAAGCGTTGGGGTGTCTTGGGTGACTCCATTGGTCTTTATTGCATTTCAGTCTGTAGCGTGCAAATAATTAATCTTTTCTATATCAGGCAAATAAGGTGAAGTGTGTTCAACCAGTGAGAGAGGTGGGAGAGGCAGAAGGAGCTACCATGATGCAGGTGATTTTCTATTATGAAACAATGTTAAACAATGCAGATGCAATAGGATAAGCCTTTGTGATTAGCTCAAATTCTACATCACAGTGCGCGTGTGTGGGAGTAGGTCAACGTGTATATGCGTGTGTGTGCATTCTTGTTCTCCATGTACTCTATGAGTAGTTAACAAATGTGTACCTACTGATAGTGATACCTATTGTAGGCCTTATCAATATAGAAATAGCATTATAATATCAGTCTGATGATGTCAGATGAAATCCGTCTGTAGAAGCTGGTCAAATACAGGAGTATAATATTAATGCTAAGGGTTCAAAGGCAGCATTCCTTAGATCATTAGTTGCTCTGCTTGAAAACTATGGCTGCAGGTCCATGAATATCTGGAGGCCTTCAAATACCTCAGAGAAAGCCTAGGCAGTCTTAGCCCCCCCTGTATATTGGATTGCAATGCCGGACTGTTTGAGGGTGAACAGTGTTTCCCAGACTTACAGCAATGCTATTAAATTTGGATTCTTTAGAAAATTATTAAAATGAGTACAAATGAATTATGGGGACTAACATGACTTTCTACAAGGATCTCTAGAATTTCTTCAGGAAACCTGATATCTTAAATTATACTGTGATGGTTTTTGGATCATTTTGGCAATATTGTATCAAGTATATGGCTTAATTAAAAAAATATCTGGAGAAATCATTTATACATGGAATAAAGATGACCTGTTTATGTTATATTTTAAACAGTTTGCTGCAAAGGTTTTGATTACTTCACTGGGTGTTTTAGAAAATACCATGTTTTTGTTTAAATAGTTATACCTCAACATCCGTAGCATGATATATATATATATATATATATATATATATATATATATATATATATATATATATATATATATACTATTAACATGAAAATAAAAAGAAAGAAAAGGCCATCCCACATACTTGTATATATATATGTGTGTCTGCTTTTTATGGCCAGCTAGAATACTGTAATGAAAGATTATTCTGCTTTCGATCACTGTACTGTGGAAATCAGCTTCTTTTTAGTTTCAGTTTTACTGACTGCATCACATTTGCTTCTAGTGTTTGTTTTATCTTACATCTACCAGTGCAGTGTTTCCTGTGCCACTGGCTACCGCACAACCCCAAATTATAATAGGTCCACCCCATGCTTGAAGGTGCCATAGAATGCCTTTATGCAGCATTTATGCATGCACTCCCACATCACACATGGTTTCTACTTACAGATTACGGTTGGTGTTGTGATGATACTGAAGGTGGGACAGGCTCCCCTGTTTGGCATGTCAGTTCTTTGTAACTGTATGTATACTTAGTGTTGGTCTGGTTTCTTTCTCTTGACTCTTTCATGCAGATCATGTTTGTGCAAGTAATGCTGCTGGTGGAACAGTGCATCACTCCCATGTCAGCTAAATCATCCTGCAGGTCCTTTGCTGTCACATGGATGTTTTGCTTTGCCTTTCGGTCCAGCATACCAGCCGTTCTATCGGAAAGTTTATTGGTCATACTGATTGTGCTTTGACCTCCACAGTTCTGCTAAACTGCTGTCAATTAATTACATTTTGGAAAGTGGAAACTGCAAGTGGGGAGCACTTAAAAAAAATTACACCCTCCCCCCGCTTTTAAAGCTTTGATTAGGCTCAATTTCAGTTTCTAAGCCAGGTGCTTACAGGGGTCCACGGTTGTTGAGTACAACATTTGAAGAGTCAGAGAATTTATTACTGATCTGAAATATTTCTAAATTACAATTTGTGACTTGGCCCAACCTGAACCAGGTTAAGAGAGTCCATATTTTTGCACATGCCACAATTATTATTTCTTATGTGTTTTTGAGCTTTGTACCTGTGAATAAACCTATTTTGCAATAGTTTGCTAATAAAGTTTTAAAGTTTTTTTATTTTAAAAGTAAAAAAATATAAAATTTGGCCAGTGGTGCCCAAACTTTGCATGCAATTGCATACAATTGCATACAATAGTATAAATATATATTAGTATAAATATTAATATAGACTTGCAGTGATTAACTTGAAACTGGAAATCAAATATCTTGGCATTTGACATCTCTGGCTATATATCAGAGCGTTTAATAAGGTGTATATAAGGTTAATATTATATCTCAAGTGCAACGTATGCATCTAAAACAATACTTTCACCACAATCTTATCCTTTGTAAGGGAAAAGTCCTTTGGTCATTCCATAACAGGTTGATTTTGTGCATTAAGAATGCTATAGTCACAGCTGACTCATCACTACTGTGGTTCAAATAGGTTTGTTGTTCTTTTGTACCTACATACAAACACACAAACACCTGGCACAAAAGGTTTTGATCCTATCAGCCTTGCGGGCCTACACCCGCTGATAGCTTTATACCCCGAGGGCTTTGACCTTATCATCTATGCGTGCCTACTGCTCACTGATAGCATTGTCCATTTGTAAAATGAATGTACTACAGTATCACTAAAATGTAATACAGCAGACAACATGTAATACTTTCTTATAGCTTTACTTTCAGTGAGTGATTTTGAAAAGATTTTAAATGTGTGGCCACAGAGAGGAGAGGTCAGAGCTGCAGCTGGACAGGTCAGAGCTAAATCAGTAACATTACTTCCTGAAGCAGCTATTAAGTCATCACTGATTCAACCACAATTATGTACTGAGTGGAGATTGTGAATAAATAATTCAACCTTCTGTTAAGTAATGTTTAATCAAACATGCGAAGAGCTGTTTAAGGCGAATTGGTTCTATGAATTGTGTACATTCTTAAAAATAAAGGTTTCTAACAGATTCTTAGCTTACACCTTATTAGAGGGAAAAGCCTTCATTATAACCCCAATTTTCAAAGTACTTGGAATGATGTGCAACAGGTAAATAGAACATAAGGCAGTAAATTATTTAAACCCTATAAGCAATTGAAGGACAGCATATCAAATGCTGAAACTAAGAATTTATACTCTTTTTTGAAAACTAATGCCCATTTTGAATTTGTTGCTAGCAGTACATTCAAAAAGTTGGCACAATGCAACTAAAAAAACACCTGGTGAAACATTTCAGAATTTTAGAATTAGGTTAACTGGGTATAAAAAGAGCATCGCAGAGCACTGAGACCTAGAAGTGAGTGCAGTTTGCTGTTCCATGAAAGTCTGTGATGGCCAATAGTGCAACAATCCAATAAAAATATTTCTTAATTCAAAAGAGCCGAGGGATTTCATCATCCACAGTGAAGAATATTATTAAAAGATTGAGACAAGCTGGAGAAATCTCTGCTAGGGACAAAGTAGATAACTAAAATTGGGCGGCATCCTTTGAATGGATCTTCAGGCGGCACTGCATTAAAAGCACAATTCTGTAGTGGAAACCACTGTACAGGGTCAGGAACCTTTCTCAAAGCCACTTGGAACACAGTTCATTAGTGCAACCACAGTTAAAACTCTATCTTGCAAAGAAGAAACAATGAATAAACAGAATCCAGAAACACCACCGCCTTCTCTGGGCTTAAAGAGGAGAGGGATCATCTGATTGGTATCCATGCACATTAGAAGAACCAGCATCCATGATGGTATTGACGCGTATTAGCGTACATGACATGGGTGACCTACACATTTGTGAAGGCACCAGTAATGCTGTGCCATATAGATGGGTTTTGGGGCAACGCAGGGCCCGCCCAGATGATGTCAAACCACATTCTGTGCGCGTCACAGCTCTGTAGTAACTGAGTCCTGGTGCTAAACTGGCTTGCCTGCAGTCCAGACCGGTCACCCACTGAAAACATTTGCCACAAAAAACGTCAAAGAAGACCCTGAACTGTGGAACAGCTTCAATTCCGCATCAAGCAAGCGAGTGTTGTTATAAAAGACAAAGTGATAAACACAGTGGTGAACTTGAGTCTGTCCCAGTGTGTTGCTGGCGTCAAATTTAAAATGAGCATGTAGTTAGGTATAGGTAAGGTGTTCTCAGTATTAAAATTTAATACACTGTCTTTGTACTATTTCTGTTAAATATAAGGTTTAAATGCCTTGCACAGCATAGCATTCTGCATTTACATTTTCAACGCTCAACCTTTCTGGATACAGCGGTTTTGGAACATTTACATCACATTCTTTACAAAAGTACCACTAAAGTTTTATCAAGGTTGTAAAAGAACAAGTTTTGGTTCTCTAAAGAACCATGTTTGAACACATAATGTTCTATAACAATTCTAGTGCAGTACCTAGAACGTTTATATTACCTTTTGGGCACCATTATTTTTAAAAGCGTGTTAACCGAGCCAGTATCCGGACTGCTCGTGTTCTGTGCGTCTGTGCACTGATAGTGTGAGAGATAATGCAGAGAATGAAGCTACTTTTAGCACTGAGCTGCACACTGAACTGCACCTTGTTCATCTGGACTCAGATGAACTTCAGACACTGATGAAATTCTGTAGTCACTTGTATGATGAGTCAGCTTTAATTACATAACTGCAATGTGGAAACTGGCAGGCTGTACGCTTTGCTTCTGCCTAAAGTATTTAGCTTAGATTTTTTTTTACAAAACATAAACACATTAATTCAAGTTCATGATGCTGTACATGAACAGCCACTGATTAGGACATTATGGAGCCATGATGGCATTACTTGCTTAACACACTTCAATGTCTTAAAGATCTTAAAGACTTGAAACAATACCAGTTAAGGTGAGGCTACATCTGCAGTACTAAGGTGTCTACCAACCAGAAGGGGGCACCATTTAGGTGTATACAAATGATGCATTGTTCTGAAGGTGGGGGTTTAGGGGCATCAGTTTAAGAATATAGAATATTTGTTGTTTCAAATAAAATGATTTGCTTAAAAAGAGAATTAGAGTAGTGTTTGTGTATATTTTACTACTATGCAATTAGTACAGTCATCTTATTGACTTTAAATGTCCTATAGAATCACAATTGTATCAAACTGTTATGAGGTCAGAGATTTAAACTTCTCATTAGTGAGTGAGAAGACATTTGTTCCAGGTTGCAACACAGCTGCAGTTTTGGTATTTGATTTAAGTCATGTGACTGCTTTGTCCGGCACCAAAACACTAAAAAAGTCTGAACAGTTAACAAGCGTGTAGGTCAGCGGATATATTACAGCTGCCAAGAGAAACAGACACGAGAACAAACATCCTACAAGGTGAACTGACCCCAGACAAAGCTCACTGGAACTCAAGGTAGTTTTTCACTGAATAAATAAATCAAGAAGTCAGACTGGCTTCAATAAGGCTGCAGCACAGAGATTCTATCTATCCAACTGTGCATCTATAGTATAATATATGTTTTTTTCATATACTCACCCGGCTAGGACATCAGCTGTAACGGTCAGTCCAATACAGAATGGGGCCAGTAAGCTCCGTGTCTTGCCATTCACTGCCCCCATACACACCGACATGGTCAGGAACAGAGTCATCACCACCTCCGCTACAAGGGCAGGTCCAACCTGGTGGCCGTCTTTCACGGTGTTAAACGCACCACCGGACGTATTAGAGTATCTCTCCGGTGGAGAGATAACCTGAGAAAGGGGGACAGCATTAAAGCCAGTTACTCCTTAAAGCAGGTCAGAAGATTTAGTAAGAGTTTTGTGCACAAAATGGTCAGAATCTCTGCTACATCTGTCTGTAGCTCCACAATCTCTCTGAAAAAATCTCCTCAGTTTCCTATTTAACATGATAACATACCCAGCAGTATGTATGCACAGGACGAACAAATGTGTGATAAAATACAGATAAGTAGAGACGCTCTGAGATAAAGTGTCTACTGTGCTAGTGCAGCGCTTTTTCAACATTTGAGCTTTTTGGAGACTGAATAATAAAAACAATGTTACCCACTTTGGCCAGACTGGCTCCTATGAGTCCTCCACATAGTTGTGCTGTTATATAAGGCACCAGCAGGATGATATTGAGACCCCCAACGATGCAGACAGAGACAGACACAGCAGGGTTGAAGTGGCCTCCACTGAAGGAGAGAACTTAGTGTAAGTTATAAAGTCATTTCTTTCTTGCTAATTTTCTTGCTATCATTTTCTACACACACACACACACACACACACACACACACACACACACACACACACACACACATCTTGTTGGTCAAAGATTAATTTCAAGACAGTTTATTTAGGCAGTACATTTTTGTTTGCTTTCTTATACTCAAGGAAGGTAAGTATAATTGGTAGGAATATCTAATAATTTGCAATATCTAGTTAAGATATTTCATTCAATTAAATTAATAGATGTTTCATTAAATTAAATCACAACATTATGTAATAAATCCATGTAAAAGGTGGAACCAAACCTGTGTTTGTCTAACAAGCTAAAAGGGAAAAACTACTTTTTTTAAATGCTAAAATTATTCTTACTTTTTATTCTGAAGTTTGAATATATACACTACCGCTCAAAAGTTTGGGATCACAGTGAAATGTTCTTGTTTTCAATGGAGTATCTTCCTTCCTTTACACAACAATGGACTGACGGGTCTCTAAAGAAAGTTGTTTCTTTCTAGCCATTTTGAAGCATCAACTGCTGATGCTTCAGATACTAAACTAACCTAGAATGTTGTTCCCTTTTATGCTCACTTATTAGTAGAATGTTTTTCAGCTGTGCATCACAATTGAGCAAGAGTGTCCTAACAACCAATTAGTCCAATAACATCCTTAACTTGGATTGGCGGCCGTACCAGGAGATTTAGGCAGAGGACTGAGAATTGCTGATAATAGGACTATATGCAAAATAAGCCTCTGTACAATAAATAGACTTTAATACAAACATTTTTATTCTTTAAAAATCATCTGATACACTTCAATTAATTTTAAAATGGACAATATTGTTTGTAAATTGTATGAAAATTGCAAAAAGTGTTCCTAAACTTTTGAGCGGTAGTGTGTGTGTATATATATATATATATATATATATATATATATATATATATATATATATATATATATATATACACAGACAAAAATGCAGTTAGTGACAAGGGAAATGCTTGCTGCAAATGAGTCATGCAAAGCACATATTTACCTTCTAACACAGTCACCTTCTGCTTTGAACTGAAAATAAATGATGCCTGATACTAAATGAAACATCAGTGAACGACAATTTGATTAATATCATCAAAAGCCAATTACATCCCCCCAAACACTCATCACAAGATCTTGCAGTATCTTACTTTATGAACACTTCAGTGTTCAATCTTATTCCGTACCTGATCTCTCCAAACAAGGCGATGACGATGCCCAGGGCCAGGCCGTGTGCTAGGGCAGGCTGCAGGCTCCCAGTGTCCAGTGGATTTTCTATGACGGACATGCAGCCGGTGAAGATGAAGAGCGTAGAGCCCACCAGCTCGGCCAGCCAGGGTTGCACGTAGCGCTGGAACACGCTGACTGCCCGGTGGACCCTGGTCTCCTCTTCCACTGACTCCGTGATGGACAGGCTGCCTGAGTTCCACATCCACGGCTCTATCTTGGAGGTGGACTTTGTGTCGGGTGTGTTCATCATGGCTACAGGTAGATGGAGTGTGTAGTGCAGACAAGCAGGGCCACACCGGCCTGATAAAATGTGAGAAAGGAGGAGGAGAGAGGGAGGAACCATCTTCGGTGCTGGGGTTCCTGCTGATTGGTTTGTAGATGTTCAGTACTGCTAAATCAGCTTGGAAAATTACCAGGCTATAGTGTACAAAAGATGTGCTAATGTCAGTCTTATATAAAACCGTGGAGGATAAAACAATGCAAACATTGCATTAAAGAAAATAAACCATTAAACTTAGAAGAACCAGCCTGGTCTAATTATATAAACAGTAGATCTTTTAGAAAAATTAATTGACACTGTGGAGAATTCAGCAAATACACATTAAAATGTCATTTTACTTGTGGTGCCAAAACTTTTACATAACCCTGTGTATATGTCCACATGTTCATAACTACATAATGTAATAGTTTTGTAGTATTTATACAATAATTCATAGCAGTTGTGGTGCAGCTTCAGTGCAGAATCAGACTTTATATATTACGGAAAGATCTAAATAATAAGCCTGGGGTTTGAGGTGTTATATAAATAAATCACAATTACAAAGCCAGCCATGCTGCTGAGTCATATTAGATTCAATAGCAATTAGCGGCATGCGTGGACTATAAAAGAATGCACTCTCAATAGGTGCTTTGCTACAGGAGATCTCAAAGTCGTCATGATGACATATAAAGAATATAGATGCTGAGTAAACAGGTGCAGTTGCTAAATACCATTATATTTATAGCATACTTGTTGGTACATGCTTTTGAAGAAAAGGACCATATAACACAGATAACATGATATATGCTATGAAAAAGCATTCAAAACCCCAAATTTCCCCATTACCATGTGACATATACAAAGATAAACTGGAGCAGATTTGTGCTGTTATATGTGGTGAGAGTTGAGAAACACAAATATCACAGTCACAGCTGAAAAATAATTCACTATAAACTGAGAGGCATGTCTTAACCTCTGTATCCGTATATCATACGCATTTTAAAGACTCATATTTGATTGTGTTCAACAAGCAGCCCCTCTGTCTTTCTCTCTGATTCTAGCTTCTTCATTGGCAGGTGCATGAAACACTTGTTAGCTTGAACTGCTGGCCAGCTCACTACAGTACTCATCATCAGTTTCAGTAATAAAAAAGCATATTTCAAAATATTAGAAAGTCTCTGGTCACTGCTTCCTCTAACACTGAAAAATCCATTCAATCAATTGAGAAATCAAAGTTCGTCCTGAGGTTCAGGTCAGTTTAGGTGGAAATTATAGAATACATCAATTAAATGACACAAAACTTCATAAATCAGGAAACAGCTACACAAATTTCCAATACAAAATGATTATATTCACAACTGGAACTACAGCATATGTTTCTGGAAGAGCACATAGAGTGAGGGTGATGGTTAAAGAGGCATTGATATCTCCAAGGATTACAGTTGAAGATTTGCAGAAGATGGTAGCATGTTGGGATTGCAAGCCACCTCCATGTTAACAAACTGTTGATAAAACATTTCAGAAGGAAGTGTTTTCTTCCATCTAACCATGAATACAACCTCAGCAAACATGTTTGCTAGACGATTTTTGGAACTTTTAACTAAAACCGGGTTCTATGATCAGATGAAACACATCATGAAACCACAACAAATGCTTGAAGTGAGTCTGGCGTAAAAAGAAGGATGGAGCCCAGACACACAGAAGTATGAAAGAGCACTCACCATCACGGACATTTTAAAAGAACGTCTGGACGTCTTTGTCAAAATACTAGAACTTGACAGTAGTTGGATCTTCCAGCAGGTCTGTATTCCAAAGCCCGCTTTCTGAATCCACACAAAAATGTTTAAAAAAGATAAAATCAAACTTCTGACATGGCCGTACCAGTCCCTTAACATCTTTGAACACCAGAGAAGGAAAGTCCAAAAGAGAAGACCTGGAGAATCTGAAGACATTCTGGTATCAGATGTTGTGCCCTCCAGTCTGACCAGGCATTGTAAGAGGTAATGCACTGCTTTGAGAAGTTACACAAAGTATTAAATATATGTGTGAAGAGTTGATAGAAACTCTTCTACATGGAATCGATATCAAGTGATTTTTCGACTTGACATGTACTGTTAGTTGCTTCTATTTTGTCCACCTGTATTATGTTGATGGAAAATGTAAATTGAAATGGAATTTTATAACAAAATGATCAGACTATCTAATATTAACAATAATTCATTTTGACATGCAATCAAATATAGACAAAGAAATCTTCTTTGCCTACAACACGGAGTTAATTAGGTGCCGTTCTCTAAATCTTCTCCTCCAAAAATAATGATTAAATAGCAAGCTATTTGAAATAACATCCACAGAAGGGCATTTGAGAACTCTCATACATTCTTCATGCATGTGTGCTCTTATTTGCAGCCCTGGATGGTCTTTATTACTGCTGCATGTATTCTTCGCTCAGACGGCTGTAGATGAAACAGAATAGATAAGTAACAGAAGGTGATTAAAGACTGCTATTGTAGGTAAAGGTGTTTGAATTCTTTTCTATGAAAATTTCTGAGAGACGGCACGATTCTCTCTCTGCTCTGAAATCACCCCCTGCTCAACCAGCCGCATGACCTAAATATCTGAAATAATAGAAGTTTCTGTGTATGTATGCTTTTACCATGTACTCAGGTGTACTTTTTCAGAGGGATTACTGACTTCTGTTATCATTAAACCTTGATAAGATTACTTTGATAAACTTGTTTGCCGTGTTTAACGTTTATCAGATATTGCATATGTCATTTGTTGCATTATCAATCCATATTACGTATTAACCTTAAACAAACAAAGTAGTGGATATACGATTGCAGGCTTCTGCTAATCATGTGGCCTTGCTTTTGGAAGGAGACTGTTTGATATTCCGGCTGTTTGTTCAAAGATTCTTGTTGTATTTGCGGTTTGGAGTGTGATGTATGATGGAGCAGTACTAATCTTGGTTCAGTCAGGAATAACTTTGTACAACTGCTTTCTTCTTCAGTTGAACATTCTGGCAAACAGACCACTGAACTAGGTATAAGCATAATGGCAATAGGATTATGGTACAACATGCTTTTTCTGAGCATATATACACAGATTAGTCACAACATCACAACCACCACCTTGTATCTACACCCAATGTCCCTTTACAATATCCACTCACCACTTTACCAGTGTCCACTTATAATATAGAAGCACTTGGTAGTTGGTATCTGTTTCTCTGCATACTCTGTTAGTTCTTTTTACCCTGTTCTTTAGTGGTCAAGACCTCCAAAGGATCACTACAGAGCGTTCTCAGCACTGCAGTGACACTGACGTGATGTTGGTAGGTTAGTGTGTGTTGTGCTGGTACAAGTGGATCAGACACAGCAGTGCTGCTGGAGTTTTTAAACACTGTGTCCACTCACTGTCTACTTTATTTGACACTCCTTCCTCGCTTGTCCACCTTGTAGATGTAAAGTCAGAGACAATAGTTTAGCTGTTGCTGCACAGTTTGTGTTGGTCATTCTCTAGTCCTTCATCAGTGGTCACAGGATGCTGCCCACAGGACCCTGTTGGCTGGGTGCAGCTGGTTGGGGGACAATTCTCAGTCCAGTAGTGACACTGTGGTGTTTAACAACTCTAGCAGCACTGTTGTGTCTGATTTACTCATTTACTGGTATTTACTCATACCAGCACAACACACACTAACAAACCACCACCACGTCAGTGTCCCTGCAGTGCTGAAAACAATCCACCTTCCTATTAGTACCTGCTTTGCAGTGGTCCTGACCGTTAAAGAACAGAGGAGAATGGGGGGGGCGACAACGTATGCAGAGAAACAGATGAAGCACAGTCTGTAAGCGTACAGCTACACAGTGCACCTGTTTTGTAAGTGGAGCTGATAAAATGGACAATGAGTGTAGATATAAGGAGGTGGTTTTAAGGTAATGGCTGATCGGTGTATTTACATACAGTACATTTTATTTCTATAGGTTCTGGTGTCGAGTGGCTTCTAGAGTTTACATTAGCACTAATGTTTCTACCCCTTGTTTCTACACTCATTGTCCATTTTATCAGCTCCACTTACCTTAGAGATGCACTTTGTAGTTCATGGCGGTGTGTCAGTATCACTGCAGGGATCCGCCACTCAAATAGTTCCTGCTCTCTGGTCCTGAGGCAGCAGTGAAACAAGGCCAACACAGTAGATATATTTTCCACAGGCCATGTTTTATAATATATTTCCCCCAGTATGTTACATTCTGCAAATTAATTTTAATCAAATTCACATTAATGATAATAATAAAAAAAAAAAAAAAAAAAAAAAAAAATATATATATATATATATATATATATATATATATATATATATATATATATATATATATATATATAAAATAATAAATTGCTACCAATTACACACTAACAGGATGTCATTTTAGATTATTAATTAATTATCAAAAAATTGCATAACAAGGTCTTAACGAAGTGTTTGAGCATTCTTATTACACCATTATTAAATCATTACAATTACTGATTTTCTCATAACAGACCTCCAATTATGTACTAATTATAAAGAATAAAGTTTATTACTTAGTGGTGAATAAACCATTTGGGTTTTATTGAACAAACGTATGTTACTTAAAATAAACAAACTTAAAATTACGCGTTACCAGTAGCTGTAAATAACTGAATGATTGGATGTCTGTTCATTAAAGATTTTTCAGAATGTATTACTGTATTTTTACCAGTATATTTATTAGTGTTTTTATTAGTGTTAAAATACTTTATGTTTGAAAGGATCATAAAAACAATCTCACACATGTATTTTTGCCTTTTTAAACAATTTAATACAGTCTTGCTGGTGCTTGTTGTGTACTGCTTGTTTACAAACCTCAGAATGATTAATTATTTTAATGCATATTCTGTTTTGTAAAAATGTCCTCAGCTATCATGATGTTACTTTTGTTCTGTCTCCTTCACCCTTAAGCTGAAGTTGTGTTTGCTCCATGTGTGGCAATTTGTCTGTCACAGAAAAGTCCACTCTATGTTGAAAATGGTCCAGACAGTCTTTCTAATTAGCAATTTTGGTTACTTTAAGGTTCACAGGTGTAGAATTGCGTCCCCACAGCTTGTATAGTCACAATAGCATTGCTCATTGAATAGAAAAGCCTCAGGTCACTATTCTCAATGCCAACTGTTAGGGGTGTAACGCCCCCAGATCACACACCAATCAATGTCATTCTGATGAGTTGGAATTACTGATCACGTCTCTGATTACGTCACTAATATTCTTGTTGCTGAATGCAAACAAATCATCACAGCAATGTTCCAACTTCTAGTAGAAAGCCTTAGCAGGGGAGCAGAAGCTGTTATTGCAGCAAAGAAGACAAACTCCTCTTGTCTTTGTAGGAAGCATTTGATGAGCAGGTGTCTACAAACGTGCAGTGCATATCTATGAATTAAGATTTAATGGATAATTACAGGACATTTAGGTTCCTGCTGGCAGTTTTGTGGTGTACAGTCTTGTATAATCAATCAAATGAAACTACGAAAGCCTGTTTGAAACTATAGATAAATTACTTTCGGTTCCCTAAAGACAGTTTTAGTGGATGGTTTTCAAAGACTTAAAAAAAATCTTTTTAATTAAGACCATACCTCCAAGAACCTTTATTTTTGTGAGTATAGGTTTCTTGTCTAAGAGAAAACACTGGTAATTCGACAGCTTGGAACAGATATATATTAAAGGTTAACTCAGGATGGATGGAAAGATATAAGAATAGATTACAATACACCAAAAAAAGGATCAGTGACCTTCAGGTTCAATATTCTACCACAAGAGGCACAAGTGGAACCTGAAAGTAACCAAAAGCAGGCTTGTTCTAAACGTTCATTCTTTTAGCAGCAAAGGGACAAACTTATCACACTTTATCAACTAAATACACTGAAAACAAACCCACAACGTGTGTTCCTGTTCACCTGTGTTTTGTTAATGCTTTTTCTTTGTAGAAAATTGTATTACTGTATTTGCAGATACTCTCATAAGTCTGTAGGAACAGAAGTGGCCACTAGGTGGCAGCAGAGGACACTTTTTCTTATGCTCAGTATGGGCTTGTACATACTTGTTGAGTATGTTCATCTTGTTTTAATAGAAAAGCAATGACACTTAATGTCTAACCAATTCTGAATATGCACAATTATGAGCAAAATGTTCACAAAACCTGCCTGAAACACATATAGCGTTTCCTAAAGTTTATCATATTCTCCACAAACTCCATTTAACCAGAGAAACAAAATCATGTACCAAAATAAAGGCCCTGCTAAAAGACTTTCATACTCAGTCTTGGCTCTTTTATTCTTCCAGTTTGTTTTCAGATTGTCTCGTTCTCATATGTCCTTCCAACCAAACGTATAACACAAACATGAACCTCAGTCTACAAGCTGAAAATGTGTTAGTGATATGGTTTATTGCTCTGTGAAATAAGCTACAGGTTCTGAAGAGTCTTCCAGTTTTACACTATAAACACTTGGAAGGGAAATTGAACTGTGATGAATTCCAGACAATATACTTCCTCAGTGGGTGAAACCCAGAAGGATCTCTACTATATGTTGGTGCACGTTTTTGAGTATAAAAGTCATTATTTTATAATATAGAGTGGCTTCGGGCAGCATAAACACAATGCACATGTGGTTTCCATTCAATACAGAGTTGTTTCTAGCATATTCTTATCCAAATAATCAAATACTATGAATGTACCAGTTAATATGTGAACAGTAACTTTTAGTTTGAACAATGTTTTTACATAGTCTTACATAAATTTTACATAAATGACATAAAATAGTGTGCTATATCATATCTACACAACCTGCTATTCTGTTTTAACTGATGCCCCTTACTAATAGAATGTTGTAACAATTATTTTTCTTCTATGTTATTACAAAGCCGCTTTTATTATGATTTTATACAGATATTACATATTATCACACTGATTTATACCATATTGGTGGAATTTACAGTAAGTTATTGGTAGCTTAGTTACCAATACTTAGTACACAATACTGCACCACAGAATATTTTACTGGAATTGTACAGATTTTGAATGACATTAACTTCAAGTTTACAGTAATACTAGACATCAGATAAACAGATAAAGAGCACAGAAAGTGTAAAACTACAATAAGCAACATATAATTGAAATTATATAAAATTACAGTTATTAGTGCAAATATTAGTTTAAATACAGGTGATGTATACTTACTGACGTAAAGTACATACTGGGCTACGCAGGAAGCCCAGGAAATGCTGACTAGACTTTTTACACTTTTTACAGATACAATAACTCTAATACTGGCTAAAATTCATTTGCTGTTTCACCGTCCAAGCCATACCAAACCATTTCAGGGTTATTGTCACTATTATGCATTATGCACTTAAACTATACATACACAGGGCCTATATCATTCAAATGTGTACATGTTTCTTTAACATAATTACTATTTGTAAGTAATTAATAAACTTTTTTTAGTTTATCAGTTTCTCGTTTAGTACAATTACTCCACAGGCTGTTTCGGTCATATGTGGAAATTATGCTACATGCTACAGTCTGTAGTAAATCAATTATTTACATCAGGAAAGCCAGCATATTTACATATATCAGCCTATTAAATTACTTTAGCTCCGCCTCTTCACACTGAAATGATAAGGAATGTCTCCAACCAGACTTATTTCTGAAGGAGGTACATCAGAACACAGCATATTTAAACCACCAACCAGTGTTTAAAGACACAGCAACAAAAACTGCCTCCCAGACAGTTAAGACTTGTAAAACAGTGTACATGTCCAATATTAAAATATGACATACAAACTACATGAGAATGTTGAGTTTATTATTAAAAAAACACCATAAAATATAGGCATAATTCCTCAACTAGTAGGCCACCATTATCGCACTGTGATGATGCCATATAGTGTGGTGGTCAGTTCTACAGAAAATAAAGAGTCCAATAAAAAAAAAGATTTTGATTAATTAGTAATGTCACATTCTAGTTAAAGCTAAATCTGGAAAGATAAAGTATAATGATATATTAGAACTAAACATATACACTATTCATTACATTACAACCACCTCCTTGTATCCACACACATTGTTCTTCTACACTTACAGGCAGTAGTCTATCTGTTTCTCTGTATACTTTGTTAGTCCTGTTCTACACCCTGTTCTTCAATAATCAGGACCCCCGAAGGATCACCAGAGAGCCGATATTATTTGGATGGTGAATCATTCTCAGCCATGCGGTGACATTGACATGGTGGTGATGTGCCAGTGTGTGTTGTGCTGGTAAGAGTGGATCAGATCAGATCAGTTTTTAAACACTATATCCACTCATTATCCACTCTATTACACATGCCCACCTTGCTGGCCCACCTTGTAGATGTAAAGTCAGCGACGAATGCTCATCTGTCACTGCACAGTTTGAGTGGGTCATCCTCTAGTCCTCCATCATTGGTCACATGACTGAATGTTGCTGGTTGGTGGATTAATCTCAGTCACTGAGGGTTTAAAAACTCCAGCAGCACTAATATGTAAGTGTCAATGCAGTGTTTAGAATAATACATCTCCCTGATAGTACCTGCTCTGTGGTGGGCCTGTGGGGGTCTGTAAGTGTTGAACTACAGAGTGCTCCTATATGGTAAGTGCAGCAATGTGTAGATATAATTCAGTTCAATTCAAGTTTTTTGTAAATTTGTATAGCACTTTTTACAACAATGTTGTCACAAAGCAGCTTTACAGAAGTTTGAAAACATATACTTACAACATATATCCCCCAGTGAGCAAGCCAGAGGTGACAGTGGCAGGGAAAAACTCCCCCGGACTGGAGGAAGAAACCTTGGGAGAAACCAAGACTCACAAGGTGGGACCCATCCTCCTCTGGTCAGACAATGTTTATATCAAAGAAAAGCTAAGAGAATATCTATTTGGATAGTAAAGGTTTAGAAACTGCACAGGTAGAGGCAGTCTCTGACTGAGACAGTCTCTGACTGAGACAGCCCCATCCTATCTCAAAGCTGGTGTATATGGATGGCACAGTGATGTAATTGGGGGTGCTGCAGTTGGCACAAATGAGCAGGAGAGCTGGCTGGTGATAGGTGAGGAGGAGGGGCAGAGAAAGTTGGTTTTAATATTATGGCTGATTGATGTATTGAGCTAATTGTTCCTCACTCAGTGGATCATTTAATGTGACACCAAAAGAGCATATTTGGACGTTGGGCGAAGAGGTTAGAGACCCAACCTTGTGACCAGAAAGTCGGTGATTCAGTTCCATGAACAGATAGGACACGACCGAAGAACCCTTGAGCAAGACACCTAACCCCTGACTGCTCCCCGGGGTGCTGTGGTAGGGCTGCCCACCGATCTGGGCAAGTGTGCTCATTGTACCCTAGAGTGTGTATGTGAGTGTTTCACTGCATGGACGGGTTAAATGGAGAGATCTTGAATTTCTCTCTGGGATCAATACAGTATCTAATCTTTAATAGACGTGTAAACCATATCAGGTCTTATATATCTTAACAGTCAGGGTTCAGTTTAATCCCAGGGAATTAAAAGGAGCTGGAAGCTGGATTATGACAGTTTAGTACATATACTAAGACGTGGACCCCCTCAGTAGAGTTGTAGGCAATTCTGGTGTAGTTCCTTTTTGCATGAACTTTACAAACCACGACAATACTGAACTCATAACACTGTTTTATAATAGTAACGTTGTACTGTTGTGTGTACCTGCAGCATGTTTACGGTGTGTATATGTAACAAGGTTACTGTAAAGTTAGTCTGAGCGCTAGTTCCGCTTAAGAAAGGTATCGATGTGGCCCTGCCCACCGCACAGCAGCAGCTCGAGCAGGGAAGGGAGCAGCACTTCCTACTTGAAGCACCATTCTTGTTCTGCTTGAGGGGCCGGAGAGAGGAATGGAGTAGAGGAGGACGGAAGAGGAGAGCTTTGGTTACAGACTCCGAAGCCCCTCTCCAGCTCGAGGACGCGGTCCGGGTAATGAGCGCTGAGGGAGAGAGCAGGAACCCCGACACGGAGCGGTGGGCCACGATGGCAGCGGCATGAGGGATTTTACAGGGGGCCTCGAAACTTTCCGAAGTTGGACACCACGCGAAAAAGCGTCGAGATGAAGAAGCAGTTCAACCGTATGAAACAGCTCGCCAACCAGACGGTTGGAAGGTGAGTGAGAGGGGGAGAACGGACCCGTTATTGAGGGCAAACCCGATAAAAGGATGTGGCTGAAGTTGTTCGAATCCCCAGTTCCACCTTAAATGGGGCAGCAGTTACAGTCTGGCGCCCGAGGCTGAAGTTCGCTTGTTGTTCCAATTCCTAGTTCCACCTTAAATGGTGCAGCAGTTACATTGTGGCGCATCAGAAGGGAAGCTAGTCGAGCCTTTCCAGCAAAACGATAGCGAGTATGAGGCGCCAGATTGCAGCTGCTGCCCCATTTAAGGTGGAACTGGGAATTGGAACAACAAGCGAACTTCAGCCTCGGGCGCCAGACTGTAACTGCTGCCCCATTTAAGGTGGAACTGGGAGTTCGAGTTTCACGGTAACCCACGACAGAAAGCTGTTCGAGTTAGCCCACAGAAGTGCTCAGCTGCTGGGAGTGCCTGCCTGTGCAAGTTCAGGAGAAGCGCCTATGTAGGACTGAGGGGTAACTAAAAGTGTTACAGTGTTTGTGTTTGTATGTGTGTATTTTACATTAAACCCGTTTACTATGACGTGCAGCGCCAGCCCGTGTACAGTGTGTAATGTATGGAGTCCGTGTATAGCCTGAAAATGAGGTGTGGTCTAGATTACTGTAGCTAATACAGGTTGGAGTTACAGGCCTGCTGTTTGTTGCTTAGACCTTCACTTATCTAGAAATGGGGGCATGAAGGCAAAACAAATTAAGGTCGACTGAAAAAATGGGCCTTCTGTGTGTTATTAAAAAGAAAAAAGCAATCATTTACAAATACAGCACTTTTGGAAAACTTCAGACTGTCTTGTCTTTTTTGTTATCATGCTTTGTTGCTAATATAATGCTGCTGTCAAGCGTCTCAGAGAAGATTTGCCTGGATATGAGTACAAGAACCACTTGTGTACAAGGCCTGTAAAGAGATGTTAAAAGAATGTTGTTCCTGTCCTAATGTTGTTAAAGTGACTCTCCTCAGTCTGGGCAGTGTATCCTGTTCCTGAGATATCCTACGTTATCAGCATCGTGTACAGTAGAATTGCAGTAATATCATTATATCTGTATTACTCACGTACAATAGAATTCAAGTAATTAAATTGCAGCTGTATTACTCATACATATTGCTGCTGTGAGAACTAAACCTAGTATGCCAGGTTTTTTGGCCTTCATATTGTAGATGTTGTCTCAATGGCTTGGGAAAAAGTACGTGTGCATTGACCTACATTAAAGAAAAGCATGTTTTCCTCTCTCTTGTAAAGCTATCATTTTAGAAATACAAGGTTATGTTCTTGTCTTAGTTTTAGACATAAATTCTACATGCTCTCTTTATAAACACTCATGGTGAGCTCAGCCCTGAGGTTTGTTAATGGAAACCCAACCAGGGTAGTTACCTAACCTATTTTTTATGTTGTGTTGTTGTAAAGATTTCTGGTGTCTACAGGCTCCCCATACATTGGGTGCCCCTCGCCTTGGCCCCTTTTGAGCACACCACAGGGGCTTCCCTCAGGCTAGCGTCTGGATCACTTTTCGTTTTGGCTCATGGCTGAAGCCATGTTCCGTTTCTTCTGCTCTGTAGCCTCCCCGGCCTCTTGAGCCTTTTACTGCTCTAGAGCAACCTGGGAGGCTTTGGTGGTAAATAATTGTTAAATAATTTGGAAATATGTGGAGGAGCTCGTTTTGGTTCTTTCTTCATGAGTCAAGAAGACCTACAGCAGACTTGTCTATGTTTCAGGTTTTGTCAGGAACACTGTGTGGTTCCCGCAGGGTTTAACTTGCCAGAATAGACCCTTCAGCTTTTTCTTTTTTTTTTTCCCCTCTTTTTAGCTGTTGTACATTTTCACATGCATCTGCTTGTCCTATGCGTCACATTCCAATGGTCAACCTTGAAGAATTCTACTCATGGTTATGCCATGTAGATATAATTATAGTAGGCATCAACTATAACAGCACTATATAAACAGGAAGATGAGGTGACCAAGGTCATTGTGTGTATGCAGAGATGTGTGTTAGTTGGTGTTTCCCACAGCAGATGTTTGTTTGGGTTCATTAAGGAAATCGCTAAACCAGTCTATCATTAATAGCTTGAGGGAACATGGCTGTGGTCTCTCGTGTGGCTATGCGAAGGCCCACTCAGATAAACAAACAGCTACCTGTGATGAAGGGAAGGAAAGAGGATGTTATGTCCAATGCCAGGGGTGCGTCTCTTAGCCATTGCTGAGCTATATATCATCAGTACTCAGGGTGGGCAATACGATGATCTGTTCTCAAATTGTGATATATTACACTACAACTTTTCTGAGATTATCAGTTTTCAGAAATTATCTGTTTTTGGAGCTTATCAGGAGTATCGTTATTACTTCTTTAGCAGTGAAGAACTACATGTACCATAAAAAGGATCAACAATAGTCATCTGAAGTCTTTCTGTAACTGATGTCACGTGTTGGGAACTCTGGGTCGAAGTTATGAGAAAAAATGATGGCGTTTTTTAAATATTTGTGAAATAAGCCTTTGTTAAAACAAAGATGGTCCAAAGAGAATACATTTAGTTATATGAATTCTAAGCTACAAGGTTGAGCTGACATATAATGCTTCATGGAAGCTAACACCATTAAACTGACTTCATAACACTGGCAACCACACCTAAACACCCAAGCTTTGTCAGCAGGATACAGTTTACATAGCTGCTGTATAACAGTGTTTAACAGTAGATTTACTTTCATGTAACTTTAATGTAGTGTTCAGGTGTGGTCGCTTACATGTAGCGCGTATGTTGCATTTTTCATGCTAAACAACTTAAATGTAATTAAGAGGGTCTAGTGGGATTTGGGTGGGGGGTACACAGGACAAAAACATTTTAACTTTGCAACATTTTTTAATTTACTACAATTATTTAAATTTTACTTAATACAATTATTGACAATTCCATGTACTTTTCCTATTGGGAAAACCAACATTAAACCTTTTTATTTATACGGGCTTATTGCTATGTACATAATCACACATATCTTCAAAGGGATATAGAGAACCTATAAAAAGTCTAGTAACAAGTAGGTGATCTATGCTCTATATGAACTATATTCAGGTGTTAAAATATGGCGCTACAGGTTTGCTTAAGCGTTCAGTATATTTCAACATGTTTGCATATATGAGAAAATCTAAATACAGTGGACCTTGGTTGATATCCATTTGAAGGTATTGGTTGACAGCAGTACTGATTCTTAGTTTCAATGTTATTGATAGATAATAAACAACATATCCATGATAAGGTTCAATAAATTAGAGGTTTTTCTGTTGTACAGACAGTAGAAACACAAACTCACTACATGGTGGATGACCCAGAAATAACTAAAAAGTGAGGTAGACAGAAAAGCAAAGGCAGCAGCCCAGTCGATTTTTTTGGTGTAATATTAGGTGAAGAAAGAAGAAGTCCAGTCAAAACCATGTCACATTTGTAGCTTCTCACTTAGTAGGCATGGAAGTTTATTCATGCAAAAGTTAAAATATCATCTGATACTATAATATATTTGTATATTTATATTAAATTTGATCAATAACCCCTAGTACTACTCACAGCTGGCTCAGATTCAGTATTGCTGTTTTCTCAACTGCAGCACAGGAGTGTCCTTAGAAGACTGGATGCTGTGCTCTGCCAGTAGTCTCTTGTTAATAAAGACATTCAGTTTAATTTTAATCAACCATGCAGGCCAGTTTTAAAACACCCAGTAACATACTAACATGATAAAAGACATAAATAGTATATACTGTATATTCACATATTTGTTAAACCAATAATATACATATTAGTGCAGGCTATTATAATTTCTGGTAGGAGAAAACTAAAAAAACATGGTATATGTCTAGTAAAAATACTGAGTTGCTGAGAAAAATAGAGAAGAAATGGTATTATTAAACCCGAAACCATGAAAAAAACCACTATGTACTATAGCTATTTGTAACCTTACGGACGTTGGTAAGGCCTAAAAAGGGCAGTTCATCTAATAACATCCAGTATGGAGGGCTTTTACCCTCCCAGAGTCTGTCTGTAAAAAGTCTCCACTAATATATGTGTGGTTTGTAGAGAGACTGCTGGTAGACTCATCATGTGTTTAATACAGTAAATCAGAGAGTGTAATGCACAACGCAGACCTGGCCTGCCTCAGGGTCAGCTCTTGTAGCAGCTTCCCAGGCTTTAGCTCGCTGCCACGTTTCGATACAGCCAGATGAGTTATGGCTTCAATTAGTTTTGGAGATGCTACAGAGCAAACGCTGCAAAGGAATTTACTGTGATCAAGAGAAAAGCATGTGGAAGCCATGACATTTCTAGAATCACAAATCCCGTATTTAAATAGATATGGCTGATATGATTGGCTGTCTATCACATCTTGAGCTTTTATCCAGGTTTAATAAATGTGTTAAATATCTAAGAGGAATGGTTTGGTTTAAAATGTAGTTATTTACTTTTCCCCTTCACTCAAATGCAGTTAATTAACGGAGATGGTTTAGTGTCTGAGGTGTCACAGCCTGTGTTTGGATTAACCTCACTGTGATATTCATGTTCCGTTTCCATCTGTTTCTACAGTTTATACCATACTACTACAGTACATTAGTCAAAGACCAACTTTTATTTTTTTACTTACAAATCATAATTCTTCAGTTTTCAACAGATAATGATATTTTTAAGGATATTAGATGAGAAATATTCCATTTCATAAAAAGGATTACAGTTTTCTTCGTTGACAGGTGATCAGAGAAAATCAGACTCCACTCTTGCTTCAGATCGGAAAATAATTCTCAGGCTTCTGTCCATGCTTCCAATATATTCAACACTGTGGATCTAAAAGGACTTGTAGCTGTCAGAAAGCCATTACTGAGAAAGATTTTTTCAAATCAAACAAAGTAGTTGCTGATGTTCTTAGAGCAGTAGACTGATCACTTCAAAATCCAGGCCCCAGTAACACTGTATGTGTTTGGAGTACTTGGATTGTGAGAAGCCCAAAATGCAACCTACTAAGGTTTCTTTGGAAAAATGATGTCTCCCAAAATGAATAGAAGCTATAATAAAGACAAAGGCTGGACACACTACTGAAAGCATTCTGTTTTATATTTGTATATGTGTGTCTTTTCTGCTAAATATGTTTTCTGTTTTTTTCCTGATGATGAAAAATGAACAACTTAATAACTTAACTGGCTCCGCCATCCATGAATTTTGTAAACACAAGTTGTATTGCTAACTAGACATATCAGACACTGGGGTTATAAAACAAATAAAAAAACATGACAGTATTGGCCATAAATCACATTTAAGTCATATATAATGGTTTATGGTCACAATAACAGAAACATGTTTACCATATCCATTCATCTATCCATTATCTTCCACTAGTTGGGGTCACGAGGGGAGCTGAAGCCAATCCCAGCGTCATCGGGTGAAGGCACATTACACCATGGACAGTTCTCCAGTCCATTGCATGGCCAACATTCACACACTCACACTCCTGCCTACGGCCAATTTTAGAGTGACCAATCAACTAAAAATACATGACTTTGGACGTGTGGGAGGAAACCCACTCAAACACGGGGCGAGCATGCACACTCCACACAGATCGGCCCGGACCAGGAATCCAACCCGGATCGTCTTGCTGTGAGGCGACAGCGCCAACCACTACACCACCGCGCCACTACACCACCGCACCGCCACTGTTTACCATATATGCCTCGTACACATAGCAGCAGGAGTCAGACGCTAATTTGTAAAAGGAAATATATGTTGCAGCTTTACATGAGAACGTTGCTGTGGTGACCTGCCAGTCTGGTCTGCACTGGTTGTCATTAGATCTGGGACATGTCGTTATGTAATCTTTATCTACTACAGCCTTACTGTGTAACACCTTGAGTTACATAAAATCAGCTTGAGCTATTTGTACATCGTACTGGGACAGTAGACAGACCGGCTTGGCAGGAGGAATAATCACATCATCACATTTGCTGTAACCGCAGTTACTGTTTTCTGATTTGAGGCAATTAGTTTTTTGATTGACAACATCTGCCCTGAATGTGCTACATAGTCAGAAGCCACATAAGCAAGTCTATTTAAGATGAGTTAACTACGGGGTGCCACTTATTGATAGTGTGATGATGAAGACATACGGTTCACACAGTGTTACATGGTAAGATAAGCTTTGGTTAAGCTTCTGTTTACATTCAGAAGCTTCATATACATTCAGTGTAAAGACAAAAGAAGTAAATTAGATTTTTTGGTGCAGAGTTATTCCTTAAACTGTATTTTGCCTCATAACTGGCAGAGGCTAGGCTTATCAGAACCTTGTGATGATTCATGGCTCATATGTCCTCAATTCCTCTCAACTCTCTAAATATCCATGACGGTTAATTTCATCTGGTACTAAAATGTTTCTAGACTGTGGATTACAGTCCAGTAAGCCAGACATGGACTAAGAAGTGATTCCAAAGCTGACAAGCTTAGGACTCTCTTTAGACAGTGGTAATCCTCTTCAGACCAATAGAAGGCTTGATTCTGGTCCAGGAGCCTGACTTGGAGAGCGGTGATAAAAGCGTAAACTCGCACCAGTTTGACAGGAGCGTTTTGCACCTCCTCCATATACGTTCATCCAGAACAGTGGAGGCTGACAGGCTGGCTGTGCCCTTTCCAGCACACTGATGACCACAGCATTTCCTAGCAGCAGTTTCCAATAAAGCATGCAGGCTTTTCCAGACACAGAGAACAAAAAGACGCTGGAGAGCTCAATGAACCAATCAAATGAAAATGGAGCGAGGAGAAGCGTGCTTGCATGGCTGCAGTGCTGTGTTGCATTCGGCCTGACCATCAGACGCATGCAGCTGTTCCAAGACCAGCTCTCCAGTTTGGCTTCTAATGAAATTAGGGCTTTGGAAAGGACACACTTGACCTTAATCAGCAAAAAACGATTCCTTCTAACCAAAAAAAATGATTTCTCCACAAAACACAGTCCAGTGGCGCTTTGGAGTTTGATTCTCTTCTTGAATTACAGACCGCTAAACCATTATCCATTCTTTAAGTCCATTTTTCATCATGTTAAATCTTGCTTGACTGGACTGGCTAAAGTCTAACGCTGCCATGGAAAAGCATTCCAAGAAGCACTTTGGGCTAGATGTATGTGATTGTACTGATTGGATTTAATCATACTCATATGGAGGGGGCCTATGCAAGCAGCACTATCCTGCAGCAGCATATGGAGGCTTTAGGATTTTTCCCGAAGGCCGACGCAAGCCTAACATCCATTTGCTGCACACCAAATCAATGCTAATTTAATATTGATGGGAATCTAAAAATTCTCTCTCCTGAAGCGATGCTGCTCTCTGCCTGTGTAACAGGATCTTGTGGATATTTTTTTCGTGTTGCTCTGTGCATGACTATCCGTTTCAGCCTTTGTGGCTTTTTGCCTTCGTGTCTATACATGGATCCTCTCTTGTTTTCATATTGCTTGCCTTTCGTTCACTTTCAAAATCCAGTCATTTGAGTCGTAGAACACAGTCCAGAACCACACTAGTGGCTACTTCAGCCAAGATAATGTTAGCTGGATGCAGATGCTAGAAATATGCATGTAGAAGTGATCAATATAGTCATGTTATCATTGTGGTGAAAGAATACATATTGTGGATATCAGCAGTGCTTAAAGAACTGCATGACTAATTAAAACGAGAGCATCATTAGGCATGTTTAAGTAAATGCAGTACGCTGTTGTATGTGAAATACTGTTAAAAAATCAGGATGTTTTTAGGCAAATAAAACACAAAAGCGTTGTTTATTGTTAAGCAAAATAAGTGAAATCTTAGTAGCTATGAATATCATTTTTTTACATGTATCTCAATTTTTGTTTTTGTTCTTTTTTTATTGTGATTTTTTTTCGAAAAGGCGGTAATAGTTAGAGATGGACCGATCAGCATTTTTGAGGCCGATTCCGATTGCCGATCACCTTTCAGTGTGATTGGCCGATAGCCGATACCGATCGAGGGTGGGGTTATATGCCACAGCAGGGCTACATGTAGTTATTAGCGCAAGCAAGTCATGAATAAACTCAATCACTCTGGCTGTGGTTCCTTTAGCTCTCTGGCTGTTTCTGCTGCTGTACTGTTCGCACCGGTTAAATCTGGTCTGCACGGTTCTCTGGGTTATTTGTTTTGTGCTAGCTCTGCTGTTTGCTGCTACTCACTGTATTCAGCTGCGTGGTTTATTTTGAAGTGTCGTATCAGATTAGTAGTGTTAAATGTCTTTGTCTTGGTTCCCCAACGAGACACATTGTTTTACAGATGTTACAGAACGCCCTGGATGAGTCTGCGTCACATACGGTAACAAACTGGCAGACGGACGGTGTTCTATCCGCACATGCGGTGAATGCCGTAACCTCTCGCGAGGCCGCTGCTTTAGTCAGTCTGTCGAAAATGAAACAACATGTATTTCCACCTAGCAGTTCAGATAGGAATTGCATGGGGGGTTTCACGGACGGCTGCTCTTCCTGGATGAGACGCTAGCTGAAAATACAGAAATTACACTCATTTCTTCTCGATCTCCTCTCCGGATCAGCTAAACTGGAGACATATCGGCCAATCGCCGATCACATATTTTGATTAACAATTGGGCAATATGGATACTAGTCGATCAATTCTTCAATCTCTAGTAATAGTTTAATAAGTTACAGTTGGTATTAGAAAGATCGATCGGCTAGGTATCGGTATCAGCCAGTATTTCTCCAATTTAGCTGATCCCAAGAGCCGATTGATGGCGTTAAACAAATGAGCCTAATTTCTGTATTTCTAGCTAGCATTTTATCCAGGAAGAGGAAAACCCCCGCCGGCCCACTCCCTGCAATGCCTATCTGAACCGCGAAGTGGAAATACATACACTTGCAATTTCCACAGACTGACTAAAGCAGCTGATGGAAAGCATTTTGTCCGTGGTAATAAACCAGTTTATTAAACCACGGCAAATACCCTGCCCTCTATCGCTTTCGTGCTGAAAGGTGATCGGCGATCGGATTCGGCCTCAAAAACGCTGATCAGTCCATCTCTAGTTGGTATTAAAAACATGCCCTCGCTATCATTTGTAACTGGGGCTAACTCGTGGGCTTACTCGAATGTCCTGATGGGCCAACATTCGGCAGCTGTGCTTTAGATCTTTCATGCCATGTTTCTTACTACTAGGCAAATACTAGTCAATATCTTGACCTTCATTGATCTGGACAGTAAATGAGTTTGTGCACATGTAGAGGCGTAATAGGGGAAGCTACCAGGTAGGACCAGCATGCTCTCTCAGAACTACAGCATTGTCTGTATTGCTGCCTTAGCCCTATTGCAACAGCCTGCTATCATACACATGATCTTCTGCCTGCCATTACAGCTGAAGCTAATAGGGGTGTAAGAAAATATTGAAATATTACATTTTGGGATATTATGTTTTGTGATACTGTATCGATTCTCAAAAATATCGATAATGGCATTGGCAAACCTGTTCATATAGCAATGTGTTTTAATAGTAGGATTTGATATGCAATATATTGAATCATGACTGTTGTATCACAATACGTGTTGTATTGGTTTTTGCCAATACACAGCCCTAGAAGCTAATAGACTGCCCCAGTAAACGAGCAGAGCAGGTGTCTAGGTGTCTGCCAGACCTCTGCTGTTTTTCTAGTGCTCGAGAAAAACTGATTGGCAATATGAGGGCTGTAAAATGAAGGTGGCTTTGAACACAAGAGCAGTTTCTGACACTCTAGAGCCCAGAATAACGACCTACACTGCTCACGGTACTTCTCTTGCTGACATCAGATATAAATGGTCTCGGCTCTTGCCGCTGTGAGATGGTTGTGGGATGTGGTAAGTTTGTTGTCATCACATTGGTGTACCTACACTCATAAAAATAAATAAATGTGTGAGAAACAGGTTTAGTATGATGCCATAGAAGAACCACTTTTGGTTCTCTAAAAATCGATCTACAGCACTGTATAAAAGACTGTCGAAGTCTAACGGTGTGTTTTGTTACATTATTCTTGCTTAAGTATGACTTTAAGTGCATTTTTGTGAAGATGGCTGGGTTTTTATAGCCTAACAGGAAGGAATGAATGGGACTAATTTGCCACTGAAAAAAAAATATCTGTGCAAAAGAAGGATCTGTCTTTGCAGGACCTTGTTTTCTTGCACTTTCTCTGGTGTTTTTCATGCTGTTGTCCCTCTGCCTGTTCGTGCCCCTTAGCCAACTCATTCGTGTTTCCGTTATGAGGAGGGTTTATATCTGGGGGTTTTATATCTGAGGCACAGTGTAGCGCTATCTGAGAACAGAGGTCATTTTCTTATAACACAGTAAAGACAGTAAACTGCCTGTTTAATTCGAAGGGACAAAAAAACACACCATCATAAGTGGGCCTTGTAATGTTAGGCATTCTACAACTGGCCAGTATCACAATATCTGTAGGGTACATTACTCCACACTGTGCTTTTCTGAGCATATGTTGGCTGTCGTCAGTACTTACAGAACACTCCACATGTTTCTGTTACAAGGAAAGTATAATTAGTCCTGTTGTCATATCACCCAACCCCTACTGCCCACAGCTCAACTGTGCTGTGTAATTCTGTGTGATTTGTCTTTCTACCATCCCACTCTCTCTAACATCAACTCGTTCCGATGAGAAGAGTTCGGAAGATGTCCACCCCTTTTTTCCCTGTTGCCATAACAAACTGTGTGGAATGCCGAAAGCAGGAAGTGACTTTTTTCGACAGGAGTGTGTGTTAAGCGGACTCTATCTGTGAGCTGTGGTTGTAAATGATGTGGTCTGTGAGGCGCTTTACAGACGCTTTGCATGATGGAAGCAAAATGTTGTAAAACAATTTCCATAAGCAGTGACACAGAAGTGATATTTAAATGATGAACATTCTTTCTCTGACCTTATTAGGAATTGCCATTATTAATAATAGGATTAATAATAATAAAATAATAATACTAGAATAATTTTATTTTTATTATTATTATTATACGATGTATGTTGGATTACAAAGAGAGTATAATTAGTTCAGTTCAGTGGGATATTAATGCAACACTGTATGTTAAAGGTTTTTTATAAATCCTTATATTTAGAGTTCTGATTGTATTGTTTATGTAGTCTGTTCCAACATACCAGGTGTCAAAATATTTTGTGACTTATCATATATTTCTTGAAGCATTGTTATGTTAAAAGATATTATAGAAATATAAAAGCAGTGAGAATATTGATGGCAGTAGAACTGCTGGGTTCTTTTCTCCTGGTCTGAGTTTTTCTTCAGAAGTGTCTGCCTATGCAGTTTTTGCATTCTTATGGTTTATTGGTCACCGAAGTTACTTATTAAGTTGCACTGTGTCTTTGAAATACAGCAGTGAAAAGCGAGTCAAAGCTGTTTTGGAACAGTATTTACACAATGTAGTGCAGAAACATGCCGGCTTACCAAAACATCACTGCTTTTTTCCAGAAATCACTCTTCTGTGTTTGTATTATAATTTAACATCTATCTGACTGCTTATGTTCTTCTTTTTTCCCAGAGCGGAGAAAACAGAAGTTCTTAGAGATGACCTTCTACAGGTAAATGTTCTCCCTTTTTCTATTTGTGGCTTGTATTTGAACTTGTCTGCCCGTCACTCTCCGTCATTACGGACTACAGCTCGACTCTTATATCCTGAAATATTTCCACACTTTCAACCAAAACAGTTTGTGCTGTTTAGCTCTGGCCATTCACACTGAAGTTACTGAAGGAGTGTTTCAGCTACGGCATGAGGCACAGTAGAGTTTAGACAAAACCAAAGAGGGATATGGACCAGTTGACCTTTGTCCACCAGTCTCTCCGTATGGCTTTTTTCTTTTTTTCACGCTCCTTTTTTTCGGAAAGGTTTGATATGGCTAATGCAGATCTCTTGGCGAGTATTCTCCAACATGGGTCTTTTCTCAAGGTCGCTGTCATCCAGCACTTAGCACACTGACTCTGTAGCCTGGTCGATTTCAATCTAGAGTTTTCCACTAAAGTCATACTTATGTAAGTGCACACAACAAATTCAGAACCTAGAATAGCTGGACAAGGTTGAACTGTTTTTGCTGAAAATACTTGTTTTACTATAATCAGTATAAAAGCTAGTGGCTATTCAGCTGAACCGTAAACGTCAGAAGAGCCAGTCGTTGGTGATTTGGTTTTGTTCATGATGTCAGACCATGTTGTAAATCATGTGATTTCACAGTGAAATAAAATGAGTGAGTTAGGGCTGTGATGATAACCACAGTACCGCAGTACCATATTTGTATGAGACCATGCGGTTGAGCTCATTACCGTCATAACCTCCATTTATTTATTTATTTATTTATTCATTTATTTATTTATTTATTTGTTTGTTGCTGGTAAATGTTGTCACACCACCATTTATCACGTTTGGCATTAGTTTAATACTGAACTGAATTGAAAAAGACTAGACTGTAACATTAGCTGAGATATGTTTATCTAATTGACTGTGGCATTAACTATCATGCCTTACTGTGATCTCCATGTGGCATAGATTTAAGTCATAGAGCGCCGGTAGGTCATTGCTCCAAAAGTGTTCTCGTTATACTGATTGTTTTGAATTGTTATGTTTATTAAACTATTGTTGTTGAAAGGCATGCATTCCCTGAAGTGCTTTGCCATCAGCCAAAATCTTTAGTTTATTACAAACTAAACTAAATCACTGTGAGAATCTTTGTTTGGCTTTAGGTCCTGATGTGCGGTTGATTGTGAAGGAAAATTAAAGATAAACAAACTGCTGAGTGTGATCCGTAGTGTCAGTTATGGCTGAGTGACGACACAGTAGGAGGTCAGATTCTGCTGGGCAGTTAACTGGCGGTGAATGTTGCTGGACTGGTACGCAGTGGCCTTAAGGCTTAGTTCTTGACACACTGTAAGTGGTGGGAGGCTGTGCATGGTTTGTGCCCACCATCTGTAAGGTGGTCTGTAAGATGTGCCAGTTGTTAACCTTGTGACTTATATATGACTATCTAGTCTAGAACTTGCATTTACTTGCTTCAAGTATGACTTTTGTTCCTAAATGCTGTTTATCCACTAAGTTATTATTTATTCTTGTTATTCTTTTAATAAGTAAGAGTGACAACTGACACGTAACCCACTTTTCCATGTTGTATAAATGTATTAAATTCCTTCACCAGCAATTGATTTAGCTTCATGAAGTACTGAGTAGTCAAAGCAGGGCAAGGAAGGGGAACTCTTAGAAACTTGGGTCTGGAGTTCAGGGTGGCTTCGACTGCTGTCTTTATGTAGAGTGTGTAATGATGGAGAGGAAGAGTTTGGGCGTGGTCCTTCAGAAGATAAATTTAGAAGATAACTACAAATAATACTGGTGTACCAGAAGAGAAGATTGGAAAGGGTTAAATAAACAATCTGACATGTAAAATCACTACTTACTGCACAGTCTGTATATCATGAAGAACAAAATGAAGTTCAAGAAAGCAGCATTTAAGCCATTAAACATTTTGCTGCAAATGACACCAGTAAAGAGATGCAATAGTTAAGCTATTCCTACAAATCCATCAATAATGATGTCATCCACAGGCATATTTACACAGACCGCAAGCCTGACATTGAAAAATTCAAATCCATCAGTTCAAACCCAGCAGGTTTTAAATAGCATTCAGGTTCTAACATGTTGGCCGTGGTAACTGAAGAACAAAGCATTGCCAATCGTCTTTTCCCCAACAAAAGGGAAAGTAACAGTTCCTGCCAGACCTGAGAGTGCAGCCAAGCCTTATACGCTACACTCCATCTCCACTCATGCGTTTTAGGTCCAAGGGTTGAAGTTTAACTGCCTGCTCACTCTCCATTTTGAGCCGCCTCTGGTGCATGAGCGAAGAAAGGCAGGCCAATAATGGCCCCATAAACATGCGCTGTGGAGACGAGTCAGACAGACTCTGTGGGGCGGAGATGTAGTGTGTCCTCTTAATACTGGATTGCGAGGTGGGGAGTTATTGATGGGGTTGGTGGAGGTTGCCCTTCACTTTTACTTTGAGGCCGGGTTGACCTTTTTTGTTGTACACAGGTTCTGACTGATAGTGAGTTTAAGAAACTGAAATTTTGAAATTTGGATCAAATGAAACACGCAGTAGTGTTAGATTCAGCGGCCAGTCATCGTAGTTGAATAAGGAGATAAGCACATACAAATAACCTACTGTGAATCTTAAACACTGTTGACTACGCCTTCAAGTGTAAGTCCTGTGTTTGTAAAATATGTTCTTTTTAAACAAACTTCTTAAATGCTGCAGCTTCCTCAGGTAACGAAATGTGCCTGTGACACCATTTAAGGTCGAACAGAAAAGGCGCTGGTGACCAGGAAGCCAGCTTCAACACCCACAACTTTAAGAAGACCCTGAACAACTTTGTTTTTAAAGTTGTTAGTTAGCTCTGCACATTCGACTCCAGCGAGGTTAATAGTGAATAACAGCTTTCATTTGCTTAATGTTGATGTTGAGGGTCACTTTAGTTTCCTGCCCATGTCTCTTTAGACAAGTTGCTTCTAAATCAGCCAATCAGAGCATAGCTCATGAGCGCACCATAAAGGGCAAAGCAGCTTGTTTCATTCTAAGACTACATAATAGGGTTGTTGGTGTGTAGAACTGCACTCTTGGCATATTTCATCCCACCAAAGGCACATACTTTCTGTGTAGATATCAGAGAACAATTTAAAATGCTCAAAAAACTCTATGGCACATAGCAATGCTTTACCAGTGTGATTGAAAGTTGTCAGTTGTGGATTGAGATAAAGTCATTCAGAGTGGTTTGATGTGAAACACTTTGGTTTTTGATAGTTGTATGTATGAAGCAGTTTTAATCCATTTACTTTAGTTGTTGACATGTGGGCTGCTCAGATGGCACATGCTGGAATTCAAGTATTCTGATTATTTATAGAATACATTTATAACATGCTGTTTTTAAATAAATACATTAATAGTGTAACCCTAAAACTAGCCTTTAATACAAGTAAATCACTTAATGCTACTACTACAACTAAAAAACTGTACAGTAGCAACAACAACAATAAAAAGAATAAATATAATAATAAAATTTAATAAAAGTGTAATTTATACAGTGCTCAAACCCAAGTACAGCTCAGAATAGTAATAAAATACGGAATTAACCACAAACACAGCAATCCACAGCACGTGCACACAGACACACATTCTTAGTTCATAATACCTGGGAAGCCTTACAGCTGTGGGGTAGAGTTGATCAAGTTCCTGGGTGCCTTGTAGGAGCAGTAATTAGTGTAGATTCACTCAAGTGACCGGCATTGTATGGGTACAGTATAGAATAGGTGTGAGTAATATGTAAAAAATAAGTAGCATGATATATATTGTATATATTGTGATTATCAATTATATAGCCCCATCTAAATTCACATTTGGAAAGCCTTTGAAAAACCACATATTATTATACTTTCATCAATTACATTTGCATCTTTCTCTGCTTCTAATGGCTAAAGCCAGCTGCTCCGGGGTAACACCCAGTCACTTTAGCTTGTTTTTTTCACCATAGCGAGTCACAGTAAAAGCAAGTTGTGAAGTTTTTGGTTTCAATCTAAACCTAACTTATGATAAGATGTGGTGTAGAGTCTCTCAAGCAGACCAGGTTCTGAGCCGTGAGGGAAAGTCCCTCTCGGCTGCTGTTTCAGTCGATACTGCTCAGCCAGCAAAGAAACATTAAAACATATGCACAAAAATACAAAACATACAGATGATACAGATGTAAAGCAGTAGCCGTATTGTGTGTACACCGGAACACGCACACCTTGGTGCTCAACTCCAGGTGTCATCGCTGTTGAAAGTAGCATCACTTCTCTGAATGTTGTTTTCTTCTATAACATTTGAAGAGATGTTATTTGTGCTTTATCTCTCATGTCAGTAAATGCATGCGAACTGCAAGCTTTGTCCTGAATTTAGTGTTTGGTTTGGAGACTGACCCTGGTTCAGCCTGTTTCAGGGTCTGTTCAGTAATGGGCCATGCCTCTGTGATGGATGTTGTGGGTTTGACCCTTGCATGGACAATGCTGCCTCAGGCAACATAAGCCTCATCATCATTTCCTCTCTCTGTGGAAATACTGCTTAGATTGGAACACTGTTCTTTCCTCCTTACTCTTTCTTTGTTTTAGCATAGGCCGTGCACTGAACGCACAGCTGGAAGCTTGTGTAATAACTGATTGCTCTTTCTTGCATAAAATTGTGTTAATTTTCTGTCCCTAACGGGACGTGAGTTTTAGCAGAAAGGAGAACTTGAAGCCCTGAAAAAGCACCGCTGGGCTGCTAAGTTTCAGTTCCACTATGGATCGACTGAACTGTATAATAACTGCACTGGATTTTCTCATCTGTGTATGTATGTGTATGTGTGCATGCCAAACTTGGGCAAACACTTCCTGCTTCCTGGCCGACTATATATGCATGAGAAAACGGCTTTTTTTGTGGGCCACTCGTTGCCAGAGCAGGTTCGAGCACATACAATAGACCATGACCATGACTGAAAGCTTCTGCCAGCTTCATACTTGCACATAAAAGCACATGTAAATTTTAGTTTTTTAGTTTTAATTATAAAAAAGAAAAAAAAACTTTCATTTTATTTACTTCAACTTATAATATATTATACTTTATATATTTTGTGTATATTTCTTTTTAATATTTCTTTTTTTCATCTTTATCTATTGGAGAATGGAGGAACCGCAAAGTAAGAATTTTATTGTACAGTGTAACTGTCTGTTTCTGCTGTGCATATTACAATAAAACTCTTGAATCTTAAATTTGTGCGCTATAGAAGTCCACCCATCAGCCCAAATTGGGTCAGACATTATACAGAGAAAAATAAAACATAAAACCGTAGACTTTAGAAAAAAATATACACAATTTTCTTTTTAAATAGGTTTAGAATGGTTTTATATCCTGTAAGTGAGGAGGTGGAGTTGCTATGAGTCCTTGTTGTTGAAGGACATCCCACAGATTGCATTGAGATCTGTGGAATGTGGAGGTCAGGGCTACAACTCTTTATCACGTTCTTCAGACCATCCCCAAACAGTGTGTGCAATATGGCGGGGGACATAGAGGCCACTACCATCAAGAAATATTCCTATGAAGGAGGCATAAGTTAAACTGACATACACATGAAAGCCTGAACCCAAGGTCTCTCAGCAGAAGAGCCTTCCACTGGATTGCTTTCTTCCCACAGTGCATCCGTGTGCCATGACGTTCCAAAGCAAACAGTATACACATTCCCAGCTGTCAGCGTAATTTAAAAGAAGATGGGAGTTATCCGACCAGGCAGCCTTTCTTCCGTTGCTTCAAGAGTTCTTGTTGTAGGCGCTTTCAGTGATTTACAGGGGTCAGCTTGGGCACTCTGACCCATCTGCAACTCCGCAGCTCCATATGCAGCAGGATGTTGTGATACATTCCTTTCTGTAAACATTATTAAAATTGTTTTGTGACTTGTGCCACTGTGGTCCTTCTGTTGGTTTGGGCCAGACAGGATACGTTCATTGCCCATACACGTTGATGTCTGTCCTTGGTCTGTACTTGACTGACAATCAGTTCTTGCTGCTGCTGACCGGGAGCATCTCAGAAGCCTTGTCATTTCAGAGATGCTCTCAGTCATAAAGATTTACCCCTAGAATATTCTTACCTGCAACACCTCGACTGCGAGAAGCGGCTGTTCGTTATATCCTAGACCTCGAGATGCAGTGCTGTCACAAAATAATCAGCATTATTCCTTCATCTTTGAGTGTTTATAAGGCTTGGGCTGTCTGTTTTTCAGAATGTGAGATCATATCATAAACTTAACACATATTTCAAGCAAGACTTGTTAGCATCTAAATGCTGTAATCTCTAATTTCTTTTTAGTGCTTTTTATAGATGTATGCAAATGTCTGCCTGCTCCTGGCCAAATGATATGTGAAATCTTGTGCGGAGAATGCATTCCTTCAGATTTCACCACTACTTCACAAGTATTCCAAACTACTGTGCAAAATTGGCTAATTTAACATTTTAGATTTCAAAATTCATCTAAAAATTTGGCCTTAAAGGTTCAAACATTATGGCACATGCTATGTTTTGTCCCAGTATAACATAAAATCAACAGATAATGTCATACTTCCCAGCCCGGCTGGTGGACTACACTACCCAGACCCCCCTGTCCTCCCAAACCTATCGTTTACAGTCTCCTGAATATTGACTGTATCTGTTTTTTAATCACCTGCATGTGTATAAACACTCTTACCAGTTCTCTTTCTCTTTATGAGGATTTGCGTTTGTATCATTCATTGCAATTCTGAGTGTTTCATTTACCAATTCCTGTTTTGTGTCTGACCTGTTTTCCGTTTTTTGACTTATGAGATTGGATTTGCCCTTAAAATTGTCTATCCGGTTTCTGACTTGGTTTTGTGCTTTCGACCATCCCTTTTGTGAGACCCTTTTGCTAATAAAACCCTTTTTTTTTCATTCTGCGAGCGTCCCTTCTGTCCTCAGCGGCCTGACAGATAACTAGAAACTGTGCACTAGTATTTGCTGAACAGTAGATAATTAAGTTTGTTCCCTGTACAGAATATAATTAACAGTATAAACATAATGTTTGCTCAAACCCAGATGCTCAAACCGAGAGTGTTAAAACGTTTGTGTAGGATCATACACCTGAACACCAGACACCTTGCAAACTGCATGCCTAGGTCGTCACACTTTACACAAACCACATAGACTCACTCGCGTGGTTTCTAACAGCGTATTAGTCAGTGCTGCTATCTTGTCACGAAATGATGCGCAGGCTTTAGCAGTAGTGACTGTAATTTGATATTCTGTCATCTGTTGCTTATCTTCTCAAGTGCTGCATGACTGTGACTGTATATGTACAGTGAGCCCTGAGCTCTTTTAAACAAAAAGCTAAATGCACAAATCAATAGGACCAAAAAATAAACTCCAAATGAAACATTCTGAGACCACCTTTTGACACCGTCTTCAGGGTTCCTGTGATTTGTCAGCCTGGTCTAGTCAGAGAGGAAGAGCTCTAGGCTGAAGATTTTGAGGAACAAACACTGAATTGTTGTTCAGACTAACAGTAGGAAGAGTCACACTGCCTACTGTATTGTGTGTGGCGGTGAAGCCGAGTGGGAGAGAGGTGACTAGAAAAAGAACAGCGCAGCTCCATTCATATCGAAACCGTCACGCAGAAAATAAAAACTGAGCTTGCTCTTGCAGGGCTTTTTTAGGCTCTGGTGCAACAACCACTACAATGACTTCTGAGACATGCAATCTGCCCTGAAAATGTAGAACTTATAACACATATACATATATACAAGTATATAACACATATACATTTGACATCCTTAAAGTCTGAATTGTATAGCTTTCAGTTGTACACATAATTAAAAACATACTTAAGTAATAAATGATACTGACAGTTTTATTTGTTTGCTTTCCAGTCAAACCGACATTAGGTACAAGTTATTCATTTACAGCAGAAAGCATTTAGGGCAGTCGGGGCCTGAAGGATTGGGATCCGGTCTTGTGACCGGAAGGTCGCCGGTTCAATCCCTGGGATCCCCCAGGCCACGACTGAGGTGCCTTTGAGCAAGGCACCTAACCCCAACTGCTCCCTGGGTGCCATGGATAGGGCTGCCCACTGCTCCAGGCACGTGTGCTCACTGCCCCCCTAGTGTGTTCACTAGTGTGTGTGTGTGTGTGTGTGTGTGTGTATATATGTGGGTGTTTCACTGCACGGATGGGTTAAATGCGGAGGTCAAATTCCGCTGTGTGCAAAATCACATGTGGCTAATTTGAGTGTCTAAAAAAAAAAATTCATGAAATAATGTTTTTTTCAAGGTTTGGTTTGCCAACCCCTTCCTTCTTATTGTGTTTACATTCATTACCAGAGATTTGCTTTCAGTCTCAGTTCTGTACATTTGATTAACTTTCTGTACTGGTGAGTTTGACTCCCCAGACTTTCTTCAGTTAGTTTCAATGTACAGTGAAATAGACCAACGCATGGCAGAATGTAGAGATGGAGGTTTTTCCCCCTACAAAACAAGATTGCATTCACAGAAGTAATTTCATTAATATGATAAAAGTTATCAGAATAAATTTCCTCTTTAGTTTACAAAAACAAATCAAAGGATTGATCAAACGTTTAGAAGCTGCACTTCTGTCAGATCTGTGAGTGAGAAGCTTTAAGCATGTGTGTTTTGTTATTAAGGGTTGAACTGTATATGCTGTTTACAGATTGAGCGCCGCTTGGAGACGGTGCGGATGGTCTCACATAATGCGCACAAGAAAATGGTGTCCTGTCTGCAGGGCCACGTGGGCACAGATGTGGAAAAGAGACATGTGAGTAAACAGGGGTCACATGACTGCCAGTCCATTTGGGTTCTTTTGTGGGCCCACGTTATGTTTCTCAGTGTCATGATTACAGCACTTACGTTGTAGTAAAATAATAATAATTAATAACTGACTGATATGATTAGGGTTTGGAAACTGGATTCCTCTACACTTCTCTACATAGATGGTGCTCTTTATATGACATGTGGTTCATGTTTATGTTTATTACTTTCAGAAAAAGCTGCCTCTGATGGGTCTTTCTCAGGCCATGGTGGACGGTGGGAGCCAGTTAGGAGAAGAGTCTGTGATTGGGTGAGTGCACCTGTGTTTTAGCTCTCAGTAAAGGACGTAATATGGAATCTACAGGTTAAAAAGAATGGATTATAAAAAATGATGAAATAACTGCTTCACACCGTTTGACAGTCCAGACAGACAGTCCAGACAAAGGTCATCTCTGTGTTTGAGTTTCAGGAACTACTGGCCAGCACTTTTAGAGTTTTTCTAGCCTCGCAGGAAAGTGAGAAGCTGAAGCGTCTGTCTGTTTTGTAGTTCCTTCAAAAAAAAACGGAAGACAGCCTAATACTGCAAGCACACACTTCTCGAGAGCAACGTCATATTCATCACTGGACCTGATTAAAACAGTACTTCCCTCATTCATTTCCAAACTGACAGTCTGAGTGGAAGAAGATCATATAACATTCCAAATTTGTATTGGCTCAGGAAGCTGAATGAGCAGCAGCTAGGGCAACAGTCTCTGTGCTCACTTTGCTTTGATTTCTTACTCCCGTGATGATCGCATACCCAGTCACCACGGCAGCTGTGAGGTCACCTGTTATTGTATGCAGACAGCGCGTTTCCTGTACAGTGTGGCAACGGCCAGAGAATACAGCAGGAACAAAAGCTGTCAAAATAGAAAGCAGAGTGATTTAACCTCTGCACATGCCAGAGTATAGTACGCACAGCCCAACTGATATATAGGTTGTTTAATGTTCATGTCCGTGTTCAAGTTTAAGACAGATGAGTGTTAAGTACACATCAAATATACCAATATGTCTTATCATTATTTAACCCTGACGGTTTCTGCTGTTTAGTCTACTCTTCTTGGTTGATAACATGATTTCTCAAAACCGTGGTTGCTTTTTTTGATAAGTAAAGAACACGTCATCACACATGTGCCAAAACAATATGGGGCGTGAAATGCACTACCCTATATTTGTCCAGCCAAAGGTCAGGTTGTTGTTCTCAGTTCCTTATTCATTTGCATAGTCACTTTGGCCATCTACAACAAGATGAGCGAGATGCAGGCAAATTCATCAGCCAGACAACAAGCACTGATAAAAAACTAACAAGGCATACTTAGAGACATGGCTAAGAATTACACAAGAAACACCACAACCAAAGACTAACACAACAAGCGAGAGGTTTTTAGAGATAATGAGGGTGCAGAGGGGTGGTGTAGTGGTTGGCACTGTCGCCTCACAGCAAGACCATCTGGATTCGAGTCCCAGGCCGTTCTGTGTGGAGTTTGCATGTTTTCCCTGTGCTTGAGTGGGTTTCCTCTGGGTACTCCGGTTTCCTCCCACATGTTCAAAGACATGCATAACAGGTTGATTGGTCGCTCTGAATTGCTCGTAGGTGTGAGTACGAGTGAGTGTTGGCCATGCGATGGATTGGTGAATAGTGTACCAGTGTCCATGGAATAGTGTCCATAGTGTCCCCCTCCCTTGCCCGATGACGCTGGGATTGGCTCCAGTCCCCCTTGTGACCCCAACTAGCAGGATTAAGCGGCAGATAATAGATGAAGGGTGCAGAGACATGGGTCATTAGGTGGGAATGTTTCAGGATCCATAGAGAAAGGGTCCTGTGATTTTCAGTCTGAAGCTTGTCCTTATTTAGAAAAAATATAAAACCTCTTGTCAGTTAGTTTGTTTCCAAGGCTCATAAAAAAGAGTCACAAACCCCGCGTCACGACCAATACAGCTTTGAACCAGCCAAGACAAAATACAGCCTGAGCAAAAAAAAAAAAAAAAAAAGCTATACATGCAAAGTGTTCGTGATAGATGTAGTATTTCATAGCAGGTGCTGTATCAGTGCATGCTACCATTTTTATTATGCCCACAATCCACATCCATCCAAGTACTCTGTTGACTGTGTGTATGTGTGTCTGTGTGCTCATACAGGAAGATGATGGAGGTGTGTGGGGAAGCTGAAAATAAGCTTGCGTTTGAGCAGAGCCAACACGAGGTCCAGCTGGAAAGAGACATCCTGGACCCACTCAATCAACTAGCAGAGGTGAGCACAACCACAAGCTTCACACTGCCCCCCAACACATGAGGTTAGACAGATAATTCAAGAAAAAAGTCAAGGCTGTCCAGCAGGAGAAGACGTAAGGGACATCTGTATTGGACAGTCCCCGTTACTGTGGAATCCTGCTGTGTGAATCACCACCATTCATAGAGTCTTCACATTAAGTCCATATTTCCCCCTTTTCTTTCTGCCAACAGGTTGAAATTCCTAATATCTTGAAGCAGAGAAAGCAGCTAGCTAAGCTTGTGCTGGATTATGATTCTGCAAGAGCAAGGTGGGCACAAGGACCGTCCTTTCGTTTCATGATGATGTACACATCTGATGCAGCTATGGTGTTAGGATATGCATAGCATCAGATGTGATATCGTACACACATGTGTATATCATTACACCATGGATACAGCATAAAACATGCTTAAATGTTTTTTACATGGATTACAGTGTATATGTTGTGGTGTTGGTGCATAATCCAGGTATCTTCAGGCCACCAAGGCGATTCTCACAGCCACAAACAATCAGGCAATGGCTGCCAAAGCTGACTCCCTCAAGGAGGAGATGGATGAAGCCCATAACAAAGTAGAGATATGTAAGGTATGGCAATGATGGCTTTTTAGTTGATCTCACTTTTGAGGGATCTCCTCATGACCTTGAAGTAGGGTGTGTGGAAAGCAGGGGTTGTAGGAGCAGTAACACCAGCACCAGGCCGGATAGGATTAGAGTGGACAACGTGCTTGTTGTAAGTCAACTAGAGAAAGACAACTTGCATAGGCAGTTGTTTGAGTGGTCAGGTTTTTGTGCCGTTCACACTACATGACAGGTTGTGCTGTAATCGCGAGTCTTTCATGACTGGTCGGCAATACGGGGTCACGAATTACACGACTTTCACTCTGGAGTATCGCTAACTCTTCTGGCTTTGGTCCAAAAACAAAAGTAAACGCATGTGAGAGCTATCGATACCACGTAGAACATACACCTCTTCCAAAACGGACGTCAACAAACCAGCAGTACAAGTTGTTACTGCGCTGATCTGCAGGAATAAAGAAAAAGGTACGAAGATGGATAAAGGCACGGGGCCAGCAGGCACTGTCTGTTCTGCAGAGAGAGTGGGGGGTAAATATTTTATAAATGAAAACGTACACGTCGCCGGCAGCTGCGTGAATGGTGGCGCGGTTCTCTCTCTACGCAATCTCATTGGCTGTAGCTAGACGCTGCTGTTGACTCACAGTCGCTGACTGGCCTAGATATTAAACATGCTGGATATTTGCCGGGCATCTGCGATTAGTCGGCGAGCTCTCGTCTTTTAGCCATTCACACTACACGACTGAGCGAGCACCAAATGGTCGTTGATTTGCCTCCGAGCAGAGGGTTTTGTTGGCGATCTGGAGACTGAAAAACCAGGCTAAAATCGTGTAGTGTGGACTAGGCATTAATACAGGGCTCTGGCTATGCTCTCAAACTGTAGACTAGTTGAAGAGGTATTGAGAGATGTAGAGGAGTGAAATGGGGTTTGGAACTGAAGCTTGTCTATAAAATCTGGGTATATAACTATAAGCATTATTAAGTTCTTCACAGATGAGGATGGACGATATGGTAAAAATGTAAGGTCTCTGTATTACCACATATTTTCACTTACAGAATGTAATTATAGTATTTTGTAAACAGCAAACAAAATAGCAAAAATTGTCCAAAGAAAAACAAGTATTTCCAAAATCGCAGCTTCACAGAAGAGAACAAAAGCATTTTTTATTTGGAATGTAAGTCACTGGAACCAGAACTTTTTCCAGGTTATTTTGGAGCATTTTTATTGGTTGATTCATCATGAAAGTTTTACACAATGTTCAAATGATGTTGAAAAACTAAAATCGTGAAAAGCGGAGATGCATATTTTTCTTTGGACAGTGATGATAAATTAAAATAGCGAAATTAACTATTTCCAAAAGAAACATAAGAGAAAAAATTTAATATTTAATAAATAAATTAATAAAATTGGATTGAGATTCAATCATTCCCTTGATGATATACAGTCTATGCTATTTAAATACAATGTTTTACTGATGACACTCTCTTTACCTGATCTGAACTCTTGTCTATAGGATATAATGAATTGTAATGTAATTTATCACAGGAATGATAACATTATCATATTGCCTGCCTGGTTGTGTGAGTAGAATGGCTGTAGTGCAGTGGACTGATTTATAAGTGTACATACAGCAGTGTTTTATACTTGCTGTTCTCAGCTGAAATGCCATGAACCTGCTGTGTACCTGTTTCTGCTGCAGTCTTACGTACGTAGTGGTCAGTCAGCTTTGTTTTAGTTAAGATTGTATTTGTAGAACATGTAGCATCTTGCTATGCAGAATTCATTTCTTGCTGAATGAGTGTTACTCCTTCTGTTCTGTTTAGGATCAGCTGGCTGCTGACATGTACAATTTCTCCTCCAAGGAGGGAGAATATGCTCGGTATTATGTCATGGTGAGTTCTGTCTTGTGCTGTCTAAAGCTCCGCAGGCCTACTGGAACTTGGACACAAGCATTTATCCTAAAGTTTCCCACTTAGCTGTTGAGTTACTGCCTCAATGACGACAGAATCTCTGGAATTAATTGTCAGAATTGACTTCCAGCAAACGTTACTGCTGAACTTTGATTGTTCTTTGTTTGACGGCTATGCAATAAAGTGTTTGTTTGCTTGTCAGTTGTTAGAAGCCCAAGCCGACTACCACAGAAGATCTTTGGCCTCCATTGAAAGCCTTTTGCCCTCCATCAGATTACAGCAAGGTATGAAATGTAGTTTTTTTTCCCCTTTCCGTTACAGTCTGGGCTGTGACTGTTATAGTCGTATGCAAAGGTTAGAACTTTTAACACACTCTACAGAGAGCACACTCAAATGTGGCGTTCTGCAAATTGTAGGTTAATATTTCTGGTAATTTGTTAAAAAGTAAAATATGAAGTATAAAAGGTGCCTTTAGCACAAGCCACACTGAGTAACTGTGAAGCAGTTGCGGTTAAAATAGGCAGAAGAGGATGTGTTAACTTCTTACCACTTAGAAAATCAGTAAAATATAAATTGGCTAGGGGTGCCCAAACTTTTGCATACAGTTGTATGAGTAATTGAGTGTACTGCTGTTTGGTTTGGTGAGTTACTCACCACAGTAGACAATACCTTTAACAATAAATTGAACAATAATGTATGTTTAATTAGCCTTTTATTCTTCTTTTGCCTGTTAAACTATGTTTTTCTTTTTTTCTTGTTATTTAAACAGTGCATTGTAAATCAATTCAATAAAAGAAGGATGCTATATAAATGTCTAAGTAGCCGATTAGCTGAAACTGAAATTCAGGACATACTGTGGCAAAAACAAAATCTGATTATAAAAAATGAAAAATACAGAAAAATACTTATATTGCTACAGTATGTACAACCAATTCCAGTGCCTTTGAGATTAGTCTATAACTTCTTGATATTAGTACTGCTGCAGCACTGCTGTTTGGGAATTTTTTTCTTTGTCATTTCGAAAACTGTGGCTACTGATGGAGTGTCGCTGCACTAGCGGGGACTTTCCGTTCTGCTTCTGTTGCTTTGCTGCTGTGTTAGAGGTATCAAACCTGTAAAGACCTGTTAGTCATTCTGTTTTGTACCACCTCTTAATACTCATGCATGAACAGTGATTTTAAATCTCTGTGTGAAAGTCTCTGTGACCTTTCTACATTAACTGCATGGATAGATCATGGTTGGATTTTATTTAATAATGTAAAACTTAGATTATCTAAAGGTCTAGATATGGCTTTGATCCTCAGTGTAGTCTGATGTAATTTCTTTTTCTTAGGATTTCATGTTTACTGCTAAAAATCAAGTACGTATTGGACTCTTACTCTAACAGCAGGTTTGCTGTTTTGCATCAACTGAAGTTAACGCTGATCTGTTCATATTTGCTTTTCTCTGATAAATATAAAGTTAAATCACGTTTTTATAGATTGGGGTTTGAGCCGAGTGACTTTGAAGTACATAAATGTCAGCAATGCTGATATGTTCTAGTATTCTCATGCATTCGTCAGAAACAAGCTGTTCTTTCTTGCCAGTCTACCTCTGTTTACATCACAAATCTATACACAGTTTAAGCATGATGACATTTTGCTGTATATGTCATTCTGCATTCTGATTAGCTCTGAGCTTTTGGCTGGTCGAGCACATTACATTGTTGTAAAGTGTACTGGAACTATTAAAGTTAATCCTGTTTGCATATGTTTGTTTTAAACCAATAACAAAGCCTATATCAAAACATATTTAGTGACTTTTTTTCTTTTTTGGTCTAAAACTGAAAGCACTGTGTGAAGTTTGGCTGAACTTTTGGTGTTTCCTTATATTGAGCTGGAAAAACAATAAGCAGTGCAAAACAAGGAAGCCTTTGAAAAGACTTGAAAGACCCGTATCATGGAAAGCCACATTAATTTCTTTAAAATCAAAGAGCTGATGTAGTATTTAAACATTTTCTCCAGATGTGTGGTGAACTCCGTCCCAGTTAATTTGACTTTCATATGCAAAAACAGTCGCGTTTGAGTTCATTGTTTTTGTAGTGCCAAATCAACACTTTCATGTACATCTGCATATTAAGCCTACATCATGTAAGCTCTGCAGATCCACCCTAACATTATAGAGATTGTTTCAGCCTGGACTGCTTTTTGAATGAGGCAGCTAATTCAGAACAGAGCTCCTTTAGAAAGCTCAGTCTTAAAAGTATGAGTAACAAAAGCATCCTGAAGACAAGTATTCTAAAATTAGTTGTAATGGTTTTTGGTACATAAACCTATATAAATGTTGTAAGGGGATGGGTGAGGGGTAATTACGTGAGAAAATGCAGAGTATGGACCCTTTGGGTGGAAAAAAGATCTTTAGCAAAACATGCTTATTGACGCTGTCCAATGAAAAACATGTATGTCTATTTTTGTCAATTTCTATTTCTCTACATCAGTTAAATGAAGCAGCTGCTGTTTACATAGTGATGGAATTTCATGATGAATGGACCAATAGAAATGCTCCAAAATAGCTTGGGAAACATTCTGGTTCCATTGACTTCCATTGAAAGTGAAAACAGTTTTAGGCCTCTCCTGTAAGGTTGCCGTTTTAGAGACACCTGTTTTTCATTAGACAGTGACGATATGTAGCTAGGTGAGTCTGTAGTACTCTGTTTCTTGTAAGAGGGACATTTGGTATAAAATAAAAATGAAAAAAATGTCCATTTAAAATGATGTAATACAAAAACCTAGTTGAGAGTCCCATTTCATACTCTTCAGAACGTTGCTTTCCTCCTCCCAAAGCTTAGCCAGAGCTGTTAACAGTAATGATTAAAAGGAAAATGAACAGTGACAAGGCTTAGAAAGGGAGTTGCTTGATGTTTTGGCAGCTCGTCTCAGCTGTAACGCAGAAGTGCTTGTCTCCATCTGTTCCTGAAGTTCTTTTCAGCTTGAATTACTACGAGTGAGAGTTAAACAGCGGTGAATGCTGTGCTAGTGAAGCCGTAGTGCCGTGAGGTTAAGTCATCGTAGTCAATCACTCACGCTTTGGCACACAGTTGGCCCACCGGACTCTGTTCAGATGGTATCCTTGTCTGATACGGAGTTTAAATCAGCTCACACTGTGAAACTGTCTGTATCCCAATGGAAACACTCGCCTGCTTGTGATTTCTGACTGCTTCCCGTCATAACTCAATTCGTACAACCTGTGCTGGCAGACAATAAAACACACCCTAACCATGTTCTCCGTCTGCCCCTCTCTCTCTCTCTCTCTCTCTCTCTCTCTCTCTCTGCTGTACAGACACATGGACGGAGAAGCCAGCGTTTGGCATGGCTCTGGAGGAGCACTTGAAGCGCACTAATAGAGAGATTGCTCTCCCCATGGAAGCATGCGTGATGATGCTGCTGGAGACCGGCATGAAAGAGGAGGTACTGAACAACACTGAGCATCTAAAACACAGTGTTGCATGTTACAGGGCAGAGGCGAAGGGTTGAACTTAGGGATGCGCTGATGTGGAATCTCCAGCAGCCACATTCAGCATCGTGTTAGGGCTGATACCCAGTTAGAGCTTCAAACCTTCTTCAGTTAGAGCTTCAAACCATCAGGCATGGATGGAGTGCAGTAAGTGTAAAACTCTAGAACTGATCACAGATTTAAAAAAATAGCCAAACTGACCTAAAAATGATCATCAGCAAGGGGATTCATAGGGGAAGGTAAATGTGACTTGCCCAATCTTGCCCAGAAGACCAGGAACTTTAGATTTTAGGCTTATAGGTCCATAGTGTTATCCATAATGCTGTTCTTTAGGGGAACAACAACATGCATTTGTGAATGCACAAACAAAAGTAGGCCACTAAAATATCAGCTGCAAATCCACTATCTGTGACTGATATTAAAAATAATTCAATTCTCCATTTATTGACAAGTAATACATTAACACTTATGAATGGTGCACCACTGCTTTACAAAAATAAACACAAGTGCTTTTAATAATAGGCTTTATTTACTAAACAGTAAACATTAACTGTGGCTCAACTGTCATAGTCTATAACTGGTTATAGATTCACTTGAGCTACATTTAATTTATCGTTTGCACACTTCTGGTCAAATCATTTCTTTTGTTAATTTTCTACATGAAAATTATTTCACCTGTCTGCTACAGAGAATACATCTTTATATAGCAAACAAAAACATACACATGGTACAACACATTTTATGTTTTTTAAAATTTGTTAATATCAGCAAATAAACAAATAAATAGCAAATAAATTGTGCAATGTCAAATTTGGTTTTGACAGCAATGATTGTTTTTATTTCTGTGGGCCTATATTGAAAATAAAAATATACATGTTTGTGTTCGTAGCCTGACTGTAAACATGAAGGGACTGAAGTGCTTCGTGGAACTCACTCACATTGTGCAGGTTACAAATTCTCCACAAGGGGGAGCGCACTTTCAATTCTCATATCATAATGTCAAACAGCTTCACTGAACATAACAAGCTTTATTAAGTATTTAATCTTTATATTTTGCAGCCCTATTAGTCAGCCCTCCTGAAATGCTGGATCCTTACTTTAGCTTTAGGCTTTAAGACTGTGGAAGTGTGACTGCAAGCATTGGTGTTAACGTATAGTTGACTTCTCCTTTTTTCTTTTGCACCAGACTGCTGCCTCTAATAATAGTACTGAAACAAGACAGCCACTTCCTTTATAAACCTTCTTATCACTGTGAAAATTCTGTCCATGTGAAATTAAATTTCTATTTTTATCATCCCTTTTCCTCCACATTCTGTAGTACCAGCATCTAAGTATATATTTCAGTAGGACATTTAAGGACTCTCTTGTTGCAGGGATTGTTCCGTATCGCTGCAGGAGCCTCTAAACTGAAGAAGCTCAAGGCGGCACTGGACTGTTCCACTTCCCAGTTGGAGGAGTTCTACTCAGACCCTCATGCTGTAGCTGGTGTGTTTCGTTTTTTCACATTTGCTCTTCTGCACGAAGGGGAAATCAAAAAAGCATGTGATGCACTTGGGTTGTAGATTGCTCCTTGCCCCAGTATTTGTGTATGGTGTTAATTCTGCTGACCTATGTATAGGATTAGTTACAACAACATTGTCTAGAACGATATCTAGGGTTAGGGTTAGGGTTAGGGTTAGTGATATCTTGCTCTACTTTCCTTCTTTGAAATGGTTTAAATGGTTTTATTTGTATATATATGTTTATTTATTTAGAGGTTGTAGTTTTCCCTTCCAATATCAAAGGATGATATAATTTGACGTATCTAATTGAAAAAAGGCAGAAAAGTTTCTGAACTACATTAAAATACATGAAACACATTTGGAAGTAGAAGATAAATCAAATTAAATAAAGTGGACAGGAAGAAAAATACATGTATTACGTTTTTTTTCCGTTTGCATCAAAACAAATTAGCAAATGCAGATGTTAACCTGCTGGTACAGATTATAAATACATGTATGTGACTAAAAATGGGAAAAGCTATCATTTTTAATTACCCATAACAGTTCATACATATTTGACAGCAATCATTTCTAATCTGGCCTTCTTCTTTCAGTTGATGTCTGAGGAGAAACACTGAAAAAGAAAAAAAAAGAGTGTTTTCTTTCATACACACATCTGTTTTTTTTTTCCAAAACCAGACTAACCTGATTTCATGGTGAAAACTGAACCTTGCCATATTGCTGTGAGCACTGCGACGTAGTCCAGTCCTGCAATGAGAAACATTCACTGTGCTTCATGTTCTTTCATGTTCTTTGTTGTTTTCCCATGGTCAGGAGCCCTGAAGTCATACCTGAGGGAACTGCCAGAGCCTCTGATGAGCTTCCAGCTGTACGACGAGTGGATACAAGCTTCAAAGTAAATAACATGTGCACACATAATGTCAGCTATAAACAGTCTATATATAAAATATGTATAAATATGTATCACCAGAGACAGAAAGTTTGGAGGTTTGTTTACCCCTTCAGATTCACACTGCAGAGCGTGCTGCTTATTCTGAAACCTCTCTTTCTTTGTCTGTCACCGTCTGTGCAGCATTTCTGACCCAGATAAGAGGCTGCAGGCTCTGTGGGTGACATGTGACAGCTTACCAAAGGCCAACAAGTCTAATTTGAGGTACATGAAGTAACTCAATTTTACTGCATCTGTGGGCGTCTGATTTGTTAATAATGCAGCTTATCTTGTATCTGTAAAGGTATCTGGTAAAGTTTCTTGCCAAGCTAGCTCAGGAGAGTGAGGTCAATAAGATGACCCCAAGCAACATTGCCATTGTACTGGGACCCAACCTGCTGTGGGCCAAGACTGAGGGGTGAGTTCAGATCAGCCATGTAATTAAAAAACTTAGATTTAAAGAATATCCACAGTACCAGTGTTTCAGATTCTGTTCTCTCTTTATTGAGATGTAATGCACTGGTAATGACTCCTTTACACCCCGAGTGCAGGTACCACATTTTATAATGTATTTAAAGTGTCATTCTTTTAATGTGCCTTTTATTGTGCTATGTCTTTAGAACCCTTGCTGAAATGGCAGCTGCTACCTCTGTCCATGTAGTGGCCATAATTGAGCCCATCATCCAGCACGCGGACTGGTTCTTTCCAGATGGTGAGGAAGTGTATTTATACACTTAGCATAGCAGTAAGAATTGTAGAAAAGATATTAAAAACAGGAGATGCAATAATATATGAATTAATTAACTGATATGACTGTAACACTGGAAGAAAATTAATTAAAAGTATGTCATTTATATGTGTACATCAACAAATAATGTATTGTTTTTTAAGCTGTTTAAACTGTTTGTTTGACGTTATTACGATGATTTAAACGTTCGTATTTAAGTATAAAGTTACGAAGTACTTAGCGTTAAGAACGTTTTGGGAAACGCAACCCAATTTAGTAGTACATACACATGTAATGAATAAAGTTCCAATATGCTACTTGCTATTGAGTAATTGAGTCATGTGCTCATTGTCTATCATATATATTTCTAGAAATAGCACTGAAATTGCACAGCAGTACTATGTTATGTCATCATGTTCTAACAGCACAACCCAGAACTAATGCTAGTTGTTATGCAACTTAAGTAAAAGGAAACAAAAGGGAACAAACTGTAGGATTGGTAAACACTGATGTAGTAGATTTGATCAGCTTTGAATTGGACTAGTTAAGCTTCACTTATTTCCCTCTCTTTTGCTGACCCTCCAGATGTGGACTTCAATGTTTCTGGCATGTTTGCCATGCCTACCGCCCCCATGCACCAGCTCAGTTACCCAGGCACCCCCGAGCCTGAGGCAGCCACTATCGACAGAAGGCGTCCGGGCAGCTTGGGGGCGCTAGAGGCTGAGAGCCCCCGTAAAGACAGGTACCCATCCCACCCTCGCCTTCACAGACAAGACTCCAAAGCCACAGCTGTGTCTGCTTTCTATGTAGTGGCCAGTGAGTCTGTCACAGTCAAAGCAGACAGTCCACCTCCGCCACAAGAGGCTGTGTAGTCACGTGCGCATGATCCGTTTTCCAGTGTTTGTCTTTCAGTTATCATTTTGTGTATGCTTCATTCAATCAATAAAAATGTTTTTTCTCTCCTCATCTAACATGGTAAAACCAGTGATATCATGTGGTTATTATGGATCTTAATGAGTAATAGACTGATACAGATTCAGATAGGACTTGCCCGGGCTAGCCCCTTGGGTCTCGGCTAGATTTGACACCACTTGAGTAAAGTTATCCATTTACTGTATAAATGGAATACAGGTTGGAGAATCTCCTGTTGTAGCCAGGCCTCTCAGGAGTATGTGAAGTATGACTAGAATCGCACCACACCCTCCGGCACTCATCTCCTGCTCATTAAATAAGGGTTTAAAGGTTGAAAAGCTGAAAGGTCTTTTTGTCATGTGGTATTGTGCTGCGTGGTGCTCGCTTAGTAAAACTGTGTAAGCAGCTTATCTGAGTGAGTTGAACTAAAGACTGAATGGACCTGAGACTTTCATGCCTTGCTTGTCATAAAGAGCAACATGCTAATTCACAGAATTGTTCACAGCCAGCAAACGGCGTACAAACAACCACATTCTCTTGTGCCCACACTTTCTTAGGACTTTTACAGTGTGCTAGTCGCTGGTGAATACCTTCTAAAGTGGCTACAAGAGCTTGTCAGTGGTAACATCTGGGTTTAATTGGAGGATACTTTGTAAAAAAGGACTTAACCCCTTAAACTGCAGGCTTTGTATTGAGTCATTAATCACTAGATTTACTGTTCAGCAACTCCTATTAATTATTTGTTAAAGAATATTTGAGTTACTGCACCGTGCAAAGGTCAGAGACCACCCTCTATTCATTTAAACAAGGTACACGTTAATACTTTTCAGTATATATTATATATTACATAATTATATTATTATATAATATATTATATATTGTATTTCTGAACTGATTGCATGTTAGATCAACTTTCAAATATGTAAGGAAATGAAATACTGCATACTGTGTGTAATGTAGCTATAAGAATGAAGAATTCTGGGTAGTTTAAGGGGTTAAACTGCAAAGCTAAATGTATTTGCTGGTAACACACACTGTAAAATGACTAACTGCATCTCCTGTAGTGGTACGCTACTCCCCCTTTGCTCCTCTGGCCATGGTTGGTGTGTGTGTGTTGTGTGGTTTCTCTATCTCTATCTATCTCTCTCTCTTTCTCTCTCTCTCTCTGGCTCTAATTGCTCTCTGTCACCACAGGGGCAGCTCTGTCAGGTGTGTGTGTTTCACCCTCTTTCCCCTCTCCCCCCCATAGCACCACTAGCAAACAGCCGGAGCACGCACCTCGTAGACTCTCCACTCTAAATAGAAAGCAGCACTCCTCCCCTTCCTTCCAGCCCCCTCTACCCCCGGTAGAGGCGGGGGAGGCACCCCCTCAGTCACCCCTATGGGGCCCAGAGGCTGGCCTGGCAGGAGCTATAATGGCTCAGACCCAGCAGCCTTTAGGCCAGCAGCAGTCTGGTGAGGACAGCAGGTAAGGACCGCTCGCAAAACGCCAAAAAAAAAAGACCCCCTTCAGCCAATCAAAAATCAGAAGCATTTCTCTCTCTGCCCTGCCTTTAGCTGGCAAATCAATTCCACTCTGGTTCAAATAGCCTTTCAGCGCAGCTGTCCATTGTTGTTCTCTTTCAATAAATCACCTACATCCTTGGTCACCGGCTCTCCTCTAGGAGATCTCCCTTTCTGGAGTTTCCATCTTTAACTCCAATCTGATCAAACTAGGACTTCTATACAGAAGTGATGGTCTAGTACTAGAACTAAACTCAGTACAGCCAGAGGAACTTAGTGGTGACCTCTGTGCTAAATTGTATTAAGGAAGTAAAGTATCTCAGAAAAAAAAATAATAATGTGCTCATCAACCTCCTCCTCCAGCCTCCTTTAGATTGAACTGCCTCTGTGAGCTTCATACTGGAAGCTAGTCTTCAGTCTGCTCCAGGGGCATTTTTAGACCATTACGTCAAGCAAGGCTCAACCAATCAATAAGAAAGATCTTGTAATTGCAGCCGCGAAAAATTTCCAAGGTTGTTACCAAACCATCCTTCACATTCTTTTGTTACCCATAGTCTTTTGTGCACAATTTACATCTTGTGCCAGACAAAAACCTTACAGTAACTTATACAGTATGCCTTTTCTCTAGTGATGAATGTGTTTAAGAGTTTAAATATAGTGCAGGATATAAAATGTACTCGTATTGGCTTCTAGGACAGCATTTAATTACATATTACATATTACATCATTAATATAAGTGCTTAACCTCCAAGCTTATCGTTCATGTCAACAGATTTTTTCCATTAAATAGAATTTTCCATCAACACAGCCTTTCTTGATTGCTCCATACATTAAATAATACAGTTCAAAGGATAATCCTACCAAGGATACCTTTCTAAGCTGCAGCCTAGCTTTTGGAATGCAGTCGTTGGCTGGAAAAGCTAGAAAAGTAATAGATAATAGTAGATCTCCAGTTACAGAGTTGATGACCACTGTTCTAAGTCATTGTTCAATCATCAGCAAGTAAATTAACTCTCAGTAAAGCTCATTTATCGTATAGCCACTATGTCTACTCTTGGAGATCTGCCTTCCTGCAAGTTTCACCTTCAACCTAAATCAGACACAGGGCTTCTGAAGACAGTCGTTAGTGGTTTCACACCTTACATAAGATGTTAAACTCTACAGAAAGGTTGATATGATGGAGCAGAGTTGGTGATGACCGCTACCCTAAATCCTCCTCAAGAAGTTAGCAAAATCTGTCAGCTTCACCAACCCTGCTCCTGGAGATCTGGATCAGTGTGGTGAATTAGGCTCAGAGATAAACCCTGCAGAAACAGAGATCTCCAGAAGCAGGGTTGCTGCTTAAATTGCCCTAAATCAACTTTTCTCTACAAGTAAGTATCTCTCAGAACAGAGCAATTTACCTTACGGCTTCAGAGGTCTGCAATGACGCTTGTCAGTGAGATATTCAGGAAACTCAAGGGATTTTGGATGCCAGTCCAGGTCCGGAAGCTTCATAGTCAGCTGTCTGCTCAGACTGATCACGCTCTCACAGTGACTCCTCACAGCCAGTGGCTGCCGCCTTCCTTCCATCCTTTCTGGTGTTTCCTCTCTTAGTCATCTCTGAATCACTGTCCCCGCTGTTGTCTGGAGACAGACTGTGACTTTTGTAAACATTTGAAATGTCTTGTTAAATGCATTTCCACTTTCCGTGCGCTCTTTGCAGAATAATTCATTGCATGGCATGTTGTGTTGCTGTATTGTCATGATGTCAGTAGAAGCAGTGATTTATTGAGCGTTTGATTGTACATTTCTCCACTTTGGCACTGACCTTACAAGCAAAATAATCTTTAACATACAGACACATGTTAAGCTGCATCTTTCTTTTAAAGCATGTGAAGTTTAATGTTCAGGAACGTTCTGCACTTATAAATGTAAATTTCTCTGTTTTTAATGGTGACTCTACTTTACACCATTAGTGTTGTTCGGGAGCCAGCCTCCACACCCCCGTCCCTCAGAAATGGGCCAGGAGGACCCACTGGAATGCCTGGACAGCTGACTGTGGGGACTCCAGCGTCTGCTTCCAAGGGCCCCAGTCCACACATGGTGCGCAGAGGTAAGGCTTGTAGTAAAATAGTCAGAGGTGGCAGAAGTACATAAGTTCCTTACTTAAGTAAAAGTACTAGTAATCTAGTAAAAAAAATACTCAAGTAAAAGACTACATTTTTTCAAGTAAAAGTATAAAAGTATGTGCTCCCAAATGTACATAAAGTATTAAAGTAAAAGTATTTCTTTAAAAATCATTTCTTTAATTTCTTTAACAGGGTATCTTTGCCCTGAGCTCTTGCTTCTTTGGGAGAAACAATAGGCATCTCATTCGCCAAGAGGTGTCTTATTTGTTTGTTTTCTTTTCTTTTCCGAGCGCTCACTGCTGTGGCCTGAAAGCTGTCAAAGTAGCCAATTACAGCCCCATCTCCCCCCCACCCTCACATCCAGTAGAATTATGATTTGCGCTTCATTAGGACCCTGAATAGAATTGCCTGATTTAAAAATACATAAATAAGGAGGTAAAAGATTGTTGAAACTAAAGTATTGAGTCTGTTTTCAAAATGTTGTAAGTAAAAAGTACTGATTTTTCTTTTGAAATGCAGTGAGTAAAAGTAAAAAGTATTAGGTCACAGAAATACTCAAGTAATGTACAGATGCAAATAAAAAAAAGTGCTTAAGTACAGTAACAAAGTACTGCATATTTGAGGTATTTTCAATTAAGAAACTAAAAAGGCCAATCGTTAATCTGATATCAGCAGCCAAGGCTTGAACAATGTCTTATACTCTCTAGACTGGAGTATAATGAAGAAGAAGTCAAGCCATTCACTAATCGCAGCATAAAATGTAAAATTAAGCTTTGACTGTTTTCAGTTGTGCAAAGACTTTAAGCTCGTATGCCAAACTATTATTCTATATTAAAAACGTTCAAAATCTTCCGGTGATGAGGCAATCATCCTTCCTTCATTAACATTCCATTTTCTAGCCTCGCCACCATTATCTTCAGAGTTGCTTTTTACATGACATCATCTAAGAACAAGATATCTCCAAGTGGCGGATGCTTACTTGGCCAGCACCACTAGGCACAGACAGCATTCTGGCCTTGATGCTTGCACAAACTTACATTGGTTCTGGAAATTCCCATTCTGAGCTTATTTCTCACAAGCAAAAGCATTTGTTATTATTAACTATCAAATTAATATGAATTTAATTATTATTTGATGATTTTTTGATTATTTAATTATCACAGTGTTAAAATGTGTAGAGAAGAATATTGTAAGTATGAGGAAAACATATTGGAACACAAGAGGATTATGGTACACAGAACAGACCAGACATTCTCTACAGCAATTTCACTTTCTTTCTGTTTTAGAAGTGTTTAGTAAATGTTGAATGTAAAGGCCCGGTAAAGTAAAAAAAAAAACATACAGTATAAAAGTTGCCATGCTTTTCACACATATTATATTTTAATTTATTTATTGAAATATATGAAATGAAGCAAATAAACAGTAACTGTGAATTAAAATGTGCAGACGAGTTCTTTGTAGAGGATGTGTTAACAGTACATCTAATTTGTCTATGGTCGTCCAGACTTTTGCGTATGACTGCATCACATAATCGTTGTTATGGATTGATGTGAAAAAATAGATTGCTATAAGATTTAGGCATTACTGCCCACCACTGTCTATAACTAGAAGTACTCACATCAGCAGATGGTGCATTTTACACACATGCTGTATGGTTTCAGGAACAAAGAAGCAGGCCCCGGCACCACCCAAAATAGCCCCTAGCCCCTCTGCCTCCATAGTCCAGACCCCTAAAGCGGCGCCCAGCCAGTCCACCCCAATCCCAGGCTCAGCATCCAGCACCCCTCAGCCTGCGATCACACCCCGTCGCCACTCCAACAACCAGATACCCATCCAGGCCCCGAATCACCCTCCTCCACAGCCCCCTCCACAGAGCACGGCAGAGCCCGAGCCATCCCCACCCAGCACCCCCACTCCACCAGACACGCCTCCTCATGACGGCACCCAGGCCACTTCTCTCTCCTCCTTCCATTCCGGCTCGCTCCCTCGCCCCCGACCCGTACCCAGACCTCGGCCCAGGCCCAGCGTCCCCCCGCCTCCACAGCCTGACAGCGCTAACGAAGTCTGCACCTCCGCATCCAAGATCATCACAGGTGAGATCTAAAGAACGTCACCCTTTATTCTATATGTCTTGTGTAGCTTGATTTTTAGATGCATACAGAAAAATGTTTTTGATTATTTTTATACTGTTACTATTATTTTTTACAACATTTTGAAATGCCAGCAGTGGAAACATTCCATAAGACATGAAACAGAATAAAATCTAAGCAAGTCTTCTGAGTTTTAAAGCATTTAGCTTCAAGAAATCATTGTGTAGCTCTCACTCATACCTGAATATCTACACTGGTCACATCATTTCTTCTGTGAATTTGAGCCAAGAAAAGTTAACATGTTGTCTACAGTTAGAAAATATATCATGCGATATTTTTTGAGCACACTTTCTGTTTAGGAGAGTTTGGGACATATTAGAGAATATAAAAATAGCTAAAAAAAAAAAAAGATAGATAGATAGATAGATAGATAGATAGATAGATAGCATATATACTAATTAGTAAATGGATATGTAATATGAGGCGTGTGTATAAAGGGCAGTGCATATAGATCTGAGTAAGAGTTTCAGTAATAATGATGCCAGGCTGGTGCTCTGAGATGGTGTTCAGCTGGTACTCAGAGAGTTGTCCTGATATGGCTGAGTATTTAATAAAGTCCCGGCACAGTAATGAGGTGTTGTACAGTGATGATGATGTGTAACTTGTTTATATTTACTTATAAATCTACTAACCTCATTTGACCACCAGGGTCACTGAAAGTTATTAAACTAAATAATAGGCATTAAAGGAATTGTCTGGCAAGAAAATGTTCCTGATAATAAATGAAAGCACATAACTATCTATAGTAGTTAATGGAAGTCACATCTGACATGTTTGGTTGAGCTTTTATTATTAATAACTAAATAATGAGCCTTAAACTTTGGGGGTTAATAAAGTTACCAGGTTTTCTTACAGTCATCTGATTTGCACTTCAGTTTGTATTTTGATGTGCGTGTAAATGGCAGTTCACAGTAGTGTCACAGTGTTTCTGATTCTTAAAATTCAGAATTTTGAAAAATAACTGTGTGCACCAACCTTTCCTGATTTAGATGTAAAACTATTAACATTTATTAAAATTGTAAGCAAACTATACTATTCTATTAATAATAACTAAAACTAGTATCTGTTATATTGTGTTTGAAAACTGATTTGTTTTCATCTTGTACTCTTTTAGCCCTGGACTTACTTTGCAGTCTGCTTATTCAAATTACAAGCATAGATTAATTATATAGTTTATAATTATATAGTTTCAAAATAAGACCAAACTGGGTTTATTTTAATAAGTTGTTTCTGTGTGGACAAACAGACCCAGAGCTATCTTTTCTTTTGGATGGCCAGCGAAATAAATTCAGGAGGAGTGAAATTCATTAAAAAAAGGACATTTTTTAAATTTCTCATAGTGAGAAGGCAGAAATGTGAAACATGTGCAAGTAAGTGCGTCTTAAAGACGTTCTAAGGGGGTTTAGTAAAAAAAAGCCAGGTCATTAATATCACATTATTCAGAGTGAAACTCTGGCTGCCCTGAATCTTTCCCCACATCATTAAATATGGGGCTGAAAAGTCACAGAAAGAAAGCTCGTCATTTTCACACTGAGCCCTCAGAAACACAGTTCTTATTGCTGACCAGTGTCCACATATTTCCACAGGTTGAGGATCGTTGTAAAAGGTAGTAACCAAACCACTTATTCTACTGTTATTAACTTACAGCTCTCAGCATCATCATCGTCATCATCACATATCATCAACCACTTTTCACCTTACAGTCTATCCTACTTCCATTAGTCATCCATCTCACGCATCATGTTTTATTAATGAACAAACTTTTTATATAATTCAGGCCCTACATGCTATAGACGATACAGAGTAGTGTCTGTCTTATGGCTGGGGTCTGACTGCTGTTTGTAACTCATTTTGCGAAGTGAGGACCACTTAAGGCAAGGCAAGGAAGGGGAACTCTGAGGAACTTGGGGCTGGAGTTCTGGGCGGCTTCGGCTGCTGGGGTTAAAGCCAGGCCCCCCCTTGCTGAGTAAAGAGTGAAGAGGGTTTGGAAAAGAGGGAGGAGCCGGGGAATGTGGGGGGTGCGAATTTCGTCAGGAGAAGGTGAGGGCGGAGGAGTGGTTTATATAGAGCGTGAAATGGTTGAGGGGAGAAGTTTGGCCGTGGTCCTTCTCCCGAACTTGAGTTATTTCCTAACTTCATTTATTAAACTAAAGAAACTAATTGAACAACTTTGATATTTGATATTGAAAAGAAATGTGCAGCTGATTTTGGTACAGGATGAAGTGCAGAATGTTGGCCAGACTGAAACTAGCCAGGCTCGCTGCTGTTGTTCAGTTCTTTTAGGAAGTGAGGATAGGACAATGGAAAGACTCTCTTTATAGTCTCTTTATTGAAGCTGCTGTTTTCCATTTATTAAAACAGTTTATTACAGTATAATATAGTAGTGGACACTTCTTCCATAAGATCATAGGAATGCGTGAAGATATCGGAATCATATTGAAATTGGCTCTTACATTTGCCAAATACATTTAAACTTGACTGATTTTTCAAGCCGATATTTGGCATCATATACTCCAGCAGAGCGGAATCTGCATTTAAATCATTTTCATGTGTTGATAAGCTAACAGAAGTAAATGTACAGATATATTTATATGCATGTCTATATGAAAAATACTGGATTCCCAAATCTGTGCATCCCTATCAGATACAGTTCAACTTGAACAGGCATCGAGTTTGTTGTGGTCGCTGTGATAGAAATAGTAATTAACAGAATAACAGCCATCTCCACAGATTATGTGAAGCATTGCTGAGGGAAAAAATTCCATCAACTTGGTTTGGATGCTCTGTGTGTCTGTTTTGAATGCAGCTGATAAAGGCTTGCAGCTGCAGGAAGCATATGGATTTCTGTGGCCAGTGCTAAAAGAGACACTGGAGGATTCTCTAGAATGGATGGAACATTCCTGTTTTTCTATCATATCTAAAGTATTTTTATTTCTGAATTCCTTTACGCTCATGGGTCAGCTGTTGTTTTACCATCTCTCTGATTATGCAGCCATGCTGTTGTAACATGCATACATATTGTATAGAAAGCCGCATATGCTTCTTAAAATCTGTATATCTTTAAGTTACACATGCCATGGGCACTAATAAAGCCCCACTGCATGACAGACCCAGAACGCTAGCAACAGTCTGGAAATTTCTTTTCATCTTTGACCCCTAAAAAAAAGATCAGTCCAGTCCAGTGATGTCCAGTGATCAGACAAATCGACAGACTACAGTACACATTTCACAGTATTCAGGTCGCAGACGTTAAGGTTGTTGAGGAGCACTGCTCTCAGAGGAGTAATTAGTAAGATGATTGAAGTTGTAAACATTTCAAAATGAACTAAAATTATCAACAGACTGTGAAGAAATAATCATTTCAATAGTAGTCGTCTGTATATCTTCGCAGAAATATCTTTTGAAGTTAGCAGCTAGCAGTGAGTCACTGAAGCCTTGAGTCATATCAGTCCAGCATACGAGGATGAAGAAGTAGCACTGCTGCCCTGACCGCATATTCTAACTTCTTGTCAATCGCATTGAAGGTTTTGCATCTAAAGACATGTAGCCAATGGAAGGAAGAGTAAACACAATGATGGCTGAAGCTCTTAGCAAGCTGACACTATGTTGTCCACCAACACCCACTTTCATCAAGAATCCACATTGGTCAGCAAACTACAAGTGAAAACAAGAGTTAACTTTGATCTTACTTTCCGCCAATGGAGATGCTCTTGGCGAGTAAAGGAAGGAAGATTGATGCTGCAGTGTTTCTTCTAGACTGATATGTTCCCCCCTATTATTTTGGAATATAAATTCAACAGTGTCAGATAGGTTCCAACATGTTATTCCTTTAAACTGCTAAATTATTTGCTTACACATATATTGGACACGCGGTGAGCCTCCACCCATCCTTGCATATAAACGACTAGGAGTTTCCTGCCATTTTTTTAACCATTTTCAGAATAAGTGTATATTTGCAACAAATAATTAGGTTGATAAGATAAAACATGAAGTATCCTGTCTTGATGCTGTTTACAGGTCAGAGTAAATCCCACATTTACTGTTTACTGTTCTTGCATTTCACACACTCTCCTAACGGGTTTGGAATTCAGGTTAGGTGTTCAGCCTTCAGCGTTATGTTAATTGGTGAAGTGTAGGCTACTATTACTTGTTAACTACTTTTAACTCCAGACAACAAACATGCTTTAGCTGATTGTATTTCCAGTAGAAGAAAGATTGTCTAAAGTTTTTACTTTCTGCTGAATTGTTTCTTTACTCCTGTACTCCTTAGATCTGAGCAGTTGGATGAAATCATGGTATGCACTGTTTGTGATAGTCTTAGTGGAAAGGGTTTTGGTCAGTGAAACTGCATGCTGCTTGAGAGTTGAAAGCTCTTCGATGGTAATGGAAAGTTCTGGAGCTGCCAACTGTCCCCATCCCATTCCAGCCCTAACATCAGCCCGCTCTACCGTTTGGCCACGCGGCTCGGCTGCTGTCCATCTGCATGAGCACGAGCTCTGTGATCCAGCTACAACACTCACTCAGCACCTCAAGCTCATCTCCTCCTCTCTTTCCCAGCTCTCACCACTTCCTCGTTCACTCTTTGGGGGTTTAATCTCTTTTTGATGATCCGTTGTGACTGTTGTGATGTAATACTGAGCAGCCAGCAGAATGCCTTGCTTGAGACGTAATTAATATTAGAGTAAGTGAACTAATGTACTGGGTGTCTTGATGCATGACGTGAAATTGTTAAACTGTTACAGATGTGTGACCTCCTGCCTGTGAACTGTTGGTAAGGCTATGGTAAGGATGGCAGGCCTATCGGCTAATGTACAGTGTTGCTGGGAGTCAGTGAATGCTTGTACGTACTAACCCTGCTTTTCTGAAGCCAGCAGACTAACTGCTAACTAACCTGCATGTGGACTGAGACCTGTGTTAGCATGCTTGCTTTACTGCTGCTTCCCTACACATAGGTGTACAGTACGGGGTGAAGGAGGGATACGGGGCATCCACACCACGGATACTGTCTAAATATGCTGCAATTCAATACATTTACTGAATAGATGTTATGTAAGGTCAACAAGTGAACAACAAAAGGAGGACAGATTCTTGGTGTGTTCTATGTTTGCTTGCTTACAAAACATTTTTTTTAGTTTGTCTGTTCTGTCCATCAAATGTTTTATTAAATGAACATGTTTTCTTTGTCGGTCCAATTACTAAAGCCCAGTTTGAGAAAGTAAAATATAAATATTTGAGATAATAACTTGAAAAAAGACCTAAAAATGCTTTGCAAATAAACAGTTATTTTAGTTTTTATTATAGTTTTTAGTTTTTATCTCTGTAACAACAATGATTTCTTAATTTTTAAAGTGTCTAGCAATTTGAAAACTCAAAATTAACTGTTTATACATTTAACTGTTTATATGACTGAAAGAGTGATTCCAAACTGTAGCGTTTATACAACAGTATATAAAAATAATAATAATAATACACTTCTTTTTTCCAATATATTAAACACTATATATATATATATAGCAATATTAGATTAGATTATTAACATGTGTGTTCATGTAGGTCTTTTACATAAAAAGTATTGGTTATCAGCATAGATTTCCCATATGGGTGCTTTTTTCTATTAATATATATTTTTTTCCAAATAGAATTTGTGCCTTTATGTTGAGAATATATACTAAAATACATTTTTAAAAATCTACCCTACAAGTTGTATACCGACAAATAAAACATCCTTAGTTAATAAAACCTTTTTGCTGGATGTTCTGAAACTGTAGAGGGGCAGTGTTAACAGGAACAGCAGGTACTGTACTACTCACACTGTTGGAGGTTTGATTGTGTATTCTGATTGTGCAGATGGGGGCGTATCTTTGAAGGGGCCAGGGCGGGTTCTTGTCCCCGAGGTAGCTGTGGAACAGCCTGAAGCCACGCCCCCTGAAGCTGAGAACCATTCAGAGAGCACCATGCTGTGAAGGGAAGATGAAAGTCGTCCTCGCTCTACAGTCTGCCACTCCATTCAATCCTTTTTTTTTGAAGCACAGCAACCATTAGCCCTGGCGTTAATGGGACTAGACCTGAACCAAACCTCCTGAGCACTGATGGAGCTTCTTCGAGGCTGTTACCATTTCCATTTTCATGATGCCGTATTATAATGCTGATTCCAGGAAGCAGGCAGAAACCACATGCTGTAAACTGTACCAATATTGTATTCTGGCCATAAGCTGTCACTTTTTACTGATGTCGGATTTCCAGTGGCTTTGGGCTTTAAATGAATGTTTAAGGTTTCGTTTTGTTTTATTTGCTATACTTATGTGCGTATTATTACTTGTACCTTTAAAGTGTTTTACTGCAAAGGGAAAGGAGAAACCAAAGCAAACCAACATATGGCCTTGTCACAATCTGACAGTGTAGCGCATGTTAAGAAGGCTATGTTATCTTTCTGTCTTATTCAGCTAAATCTTTCTTTGTGCCTGTGCTGGAGCGCACCAGTTCATTTTCAGTGCCTTTGAGATTACGTTCGAGTGACCAAAGACCACGTATAGGAAGTATATTGGCTGATCATATCGAAAAACTTGATTTTCAAATGGCACACATACGGAAATACATTATATGGCAAGATATCGTATATATTTTGGGATATTTTTATGCCTGTGGTGCAATATTTGTTTGCATTTTAGTATTTTTCATTTAAAATCTAGACAATCTCTTGTTTTTTTTCTAATCTACATACCTGTTTTATTGTAAAGTCAATCTTTTCTTTTACTGACTTTAATTTGATGGACCAAAGCATACAGCAATAAAACAAATCAAGAATGAAACGATGGGATTTCTGCTGGAACGTCTCTATGTAGGTGTGATTAAGAATTTTGTAACGTACCCACCCGTATGTGTCCGTCACTAAATGACCTCAGTTTGAAACTGAAATATGACAGTCGAACTGCTGACGTTGCCATTCATTGCTCATTAAACCACAAGTTTCCTGCAGTGCCAAAAATGGTACAATGCCGAATTCCTAGAAGAACTATTAAAGAAAAAAGTTCCTAAAAAATCTTTGGTTTGTTTTTTTTAACACATTTTATAATGTGTTTCTTTCACATTATAGTTTTCCTTTCAGAGCGAGTTACTTCAGCTCCGAGCCTAAAAATCATGCTCCAACAAAAATGTGGATGAATACTTTAACGGTTCAGTTAAACTCAGGAAATAGTCAGTCGAAAAACCAACAGTCCTTCATCCAGTTCATTATTGACTTGCAAAATGCTCGTTTCCCGCGTGAGGCTCTCGCCAAAGGACTTTCACAGGCTTGTAAATGGTGATTTTTTTTCTTTATCCTTTGTTTTTATGTACTTTTCTACTTTGTGTGCACCTTTCCTGCAGCTGCACTTACACACACTTCTCGAGTGAACAAAGATTGCTGCTGTTGTTCTTTCACAGCGAGTTTATTGATTATACAAATGCCTGGCAATAAGAAAATAAACCTGAAATCAAAACATAGCTCTGAGTGGTGTCAGTTTTGTACGAGTGTTTATTAAATAAACCGGAGGAAAACACATTACTGGGTAAATTAGGACATACGGCCATAACACGTAGCTGCTTGTCAAAAATGTACACAGTCATCCTAAATAAATAAAACACGCATAGCTCCATCTTCACATGCTGCGGAGCTTTGGCACATGTTGAACCTCACTCCAACACTAAATTGATAATTGCTTGAAATCAGTGCTAATTTGAATAGAAACTGCACAAACCCATTGATAAGATTCATTTAAAAGAATTAACTGGTCGATAAACATCAACAAAAGAAAGTCTTTAAAGAGTCAGCCGGATCTGTACAGTCAGTCTTCCAGTGGTGTGAAGGCCTGTCATGCCCAGTAGGCAAAGAGAAACACTGCAATTGACATGCACACAATAAGGTTGGCATTGACCACGTGTTTCAGGCAGGGGTCCTCCTCCAGGGAACACCCCACAGCCTCGGGCGGTGGAGGAGGGGCTTTCTCTCCAGACCCCTGATCCATTCCACACAGCCAGAGCAGAGTGGACTTCAGCTTAGACTGAGTCTTCTCGACATTAGCAGTACTGGCTGTGTCTGAAAGCAGAGAATGTTATGGTCGTATGCAAAGGTTTGAACAGCCCTGGTTTATGAATTTGTAAATGAAAACATCCCATACAGGAGAATAATTTAAATATGGAACGTTAATATCAGCGCATATCTTCTATATGCAGAGTTTAACGTACTGAAGAAACACCCATGTTATGAAAATGTTTATTTTTATGTGTTTAAATGTGCAGAAGTATGTTCTCTGTAGAGGTTGTGTGGCAAACCTTTCAAACTGTATGAAAGACGCTCGTTTTAATGTAAGAAGCAATTTCTGAAACTTAAGTGTGAGTCTATTCACCAATCCACCATCCATTCGTGTTAGTTTTTGGTTTTTACATTTAAACATTATTTTGAAGCTATAGAACCTATATAGTTATATATTTTATGATGATTCTCTGGCTCCCCCTGCTGGTTAAAGCCCGCTATGACTGTGAAAGTACAAAGGGCGCACATACCTTTGGAGGGCTCTTCTGAGTTTCCATTGCTTTTTTCATTTTCGGGCCATACCCTGTTGTCAAGTCGCAAGATTCCAGCTTCTTTATCTGCCTCACTGCTCTGTACAGGATCAAACCTCGTGAACCACGTCAGCCGACTTATCTGTGACAAATGAGATGAGTTTAATGGCTTGAGTTTGAAATAACGAGGATTCATTAACCTTCAGTGGACTGTCACTTACTTTATTGCCTAAACTAGCCAATAAACAGGAAGTGCAACAAACAAAAGAAGGAGTTTGTGATAGCTGTGGTGATTGTAAAGTCATAAAGCAACACACCCTAGTAGGTGGAGGGGAGCACCACCGCAGTGGAAAGTTGAGTTTCTATATTTTTTTTTTTATTTCTACATAATTAATGAATATATACAATATAAGCATTTCATTCAGAGTGGTTTTTGATGTCAAGTGCTTTGGGCTAGAGGAACTTACAGATTTGTGTGGTGGTTATAGGAACAAGCCTCTAAAGGCTACCTCAGATTATTATTACAAGTTATTACAGAAAGTGGCTACAAAACATCTGATTTATAAAACATTGTTTTATGAGGTTCATGGTGAAGAGGAACAGGCTGGGAGTTCTAAAGCAAAATAGTCCCCAAAGTAAACTTCAGCTTATTTAACCATCATTAACCTCACATATAGAAAAAACAAAAGACGTGTGGAAGCAATAATAGTTTTGTATAGTAAATAAAATAGCTAGAATTTACAATTACAATATAATTTTACATTACAATACCTGGATCCCATCACCACTTTAGAGAAATCTGAGGAGATACGTTTTACAATTACTACTTAACACTACTACTTACATTTTGAGGTACAGTGATAACAATATATTCATCTGCTCCTGTCCATCTAAGAAGTAACAGCTTTTTGTTTGCTTGTGTGTGTGTGTGTGTGTGTGTGTGTGTGTGTGTGTGTGTGTGTATGCTAACCTGCTCTTCTGTGGGTTTCTCTGTGGCCAAGCTCACACACACCACCACAGCAAGAGTGAACAGAGAGAGGATTATGGAGAAATACAGGTAGTGAACGTATTTGATAACATCAGGCCTGCTGTCAGTCTCGTAGCACTGTGGGACGGGGTAGACGAAATCCAGAATCATCCGCACGACTCCCACCAGCAGCCCCAGCACCAAACCCCAGAACGCCCCCTGCAGCACAAGCACGAATAAAATCAAACACTCTACATCACACTTATTTATGTGCCTTAAATACGCGGGTGCATGAATAATAACACTTGTATATTGTAGCGACACAGTAGTGGTAGATACTGGAGTCTAGAAGCTTGTGAGGTAGGGCCCTGCTTATGGTCACGCCAGGAAGAACACAGGAAGTGCACCCTCTGGAAAATTGTCTGTGTCCGAAACTGAAGGCATGTTGTCTAATCAGACAGTAAACTGAGGCAGGAAGGTACCCAGTCATGTCCGACTCCAATGTTTGTATAAAACGCTGCTCGTTTAAGTTCCTCTGTTCAGTCATTTCATGAAGGCAGCATATTCTTAGCTGCCTTACATCCCATAATTCTTTGTATGAGGACCAATACGGTTGGGGGAAAAAAGCAGAACTCACAAGAACTAACACGATGAAGAATGCTGCAAGGCATTGAGACAGCTGCCTTTAGTGTCAGACACAGCCACTGTTGGTGTCGCTCTAAGACGAAAGTAATGATTCATACATGATGTTTAACGCCTTTAAATAAATGATTGACAGAATTCTTTAGCTTCATATTTCCTAATTTAATGCAGACAACTTGGTAAACTTAAAATGAGCATGATGATATGTTTTTATTGTCCTGTACACATTGCTCTGTTAGCTGAATTTAGGGCCCTAGGATTCAGAGCCCTAACCTAACAACCATATCTGTAGGAATGTGAGAACCACTGATGTGACATGGGGAGGGTAAACATTATTCTCGCGAGAACTGAAACTGATATTTCCCATGCTGTGCGGGCAGGAAGATATTTTTTCCGCAAAGATATTGATGGTCCGCACGACATAGGGGTGGAGCAAATATATATAAGGTTTGCACAGCGGCCTTACAAGCCATTTCTCTTGGTGCTCTGTGTGCTCGCTCTTCATATTATCATATTACATGTGATAGGACTGCTGGAAAGGAAGGTTACCATGTTGGGGACAGTGAGAAAAAACAAGCTGGAGCTTCCCACTGAGCTGCTTTTGATGAAGAACAGGAAGGTAACTTCGATTTTCCTTTGCCTGTACTGACAGAGACACTGTCGTCTTGTATTGCCCCAAGACAGAGAAAAATGTCCTGCTGATGAGCACCATGCACAAAGATGTGCTGAGGACCAGAGAAGACAGAAAACCAACGGTCTTGGACTATAACAAGACAAAGGAAGGGGTTGCAGACGCCTGACTGCCTTTTGGCCCCTTGTAATCTTCTTCAACATGAATTGAGTGTCTACAATGCCTTTGTAATATGGAGTGAAATAAACGAGGAATGGAAGTCGAAGCAGGATTTTCCTGGAGCAGCTGGGTAACATGTTGGTGAAACCTCATATCAATATTAGGATGTGCCTTCAAAGAGCATCAACAGCTGCTGCAACTGTTGTGAAGGACATTCAAACAGGGACACACACCCCAACTTTTTCAGTGGACGTGGTGAGTGCCAGGTCTGTCCTAACAGAAACTCCAAGACTCCAAGATCAGCAACACCTGTGTGAAATGTATTAAATACATCTGCAAAGAACACGCATGCCCTCTTTGCACATCATGTGTACAGTAGTACCGAAAAAAGACTGGAACGTACCTTCTGGTGGCCTGAAGGGAAAATAAGATGTTGTTCATATACAGTCTGTTTCTATTCTGTCAAACTCATTTCAGTGAGTGAGTAACTTGTTTTTTTACTCACACATACATATTTGCACACAGCAGCATAGAACAAGTTATAATAACTGTTATGTGTTCCTTACTGATGCTCTGATGATGATGTTCTAGGCTATGTAAATAGTCAACAAGCATAAACATAAAATATGTGACATTAACTTTGGTTACAATTTTCATTGCTGGAGTCAAATTGACCCCAAGTATAAAAGATGTTAGTATAAAACAGGAGGGTGAAGAGGAAACTGCAAAATAAGAACGCTTAGCATACAGACCTATTTCTCTCTGTTAGTGATTCTTTCAATGTACAGCTATTTTTCTTTCTTGTCTCAAAGCTTGTAAACCCGAAACGCCTCAGCAATCACTCAATACAAATGATTACAGTTATACAAAACAGCTGATTGTGTTTTGAATACCTTCTCATTGGACCTTCTCCAGAAGCAGCCAGCCATAAACACCACAGACACCGGTGGCTGCAGGTAGATACTGATGGACTGGATGTAGATAAAGAGCTGACCACCCTGACTGGACTGAACCAGGGGAATCCATAACACTGACACCACCACTAACACCAGCACGAACACTCTGAAAACACAACACACACAAGCGTTCAGCATACAGCTGCAGTGAAACTGCTAGGAATAAACAAAAAAAGAAGAAGCGGTTGAAATTTAAGCGAAGGTGAAATTTAAGGGAACACAGCCAGATTTGGAAAGTTGAAGGTGTGAGAGACTTCTGAAAAACTATGACTGCTTTGAGGTGCTTTTTAATTTATCTATCAGCAACACTTCTATCTGCAAGCAAAAAAAAAGTCATAAATTCAAATACAATTGTGCATGTGCTTTAATCCCGCCAAAACTTTGTTTACACCCTCCCAAAATCCACTCCAAGGCTGTTTTTCTAAAGTTTCTCCCACCCTTCATTGTGTGTCATCAGAAGGGGGGTTTCCCACTGTTCCTTTAAAAGGGAACACCAGTTGCAAATAAACACTGGTCATTTCCACCAGCACCTTCAGCAGCAACACTGAGGAGATTATTGGGCACTGTTAGGGTAAACATCAGTGAAACCCACTGAGGCTACACCAGCTGGGCAATGTATGCTCAAGCAGTTCTTTGGCTAACACTTTTTTAAACTTTTGCAAAGCAAAACAAAATATGCCTTTGAAAAGCTTTAAAAAAGTCGTACAAAAAAGGTTTTATTTTTATTTCCTACTAGTAGCTTTTTAAACCAACTAGAGAAAGTGCAGATTCTAAACTTCTAGCCGATACCACCATTTGGGTTTGTGAGTAGAAGAGGAAATATTTTACTAAGTACACTATTCATGCAATTATGTAATTACATAACTTAATTTAAATAGTAATCAATATGGCTAATAAAAAATAGCAGATACAGCAGAATAACAGTAACATGTATACAAATAAGAGTTTAAAAAAGCAATATGTAAGATGAACCTGTCAAATTCCTACTCCAAAAAATAATAGTCAGCATATCACCGGAAAGTTGTGGTGTCCACCCCATCGTAAGAAACACACAGTGCCTCCTCCTTAATGTTGGCAATAGCAGCAGTTTACATAGCAGTCTAGCAGAAACATTGCAACACTAATGTTAACTCTTGTTTTGTTTCTATTTATACCACTTCTTTTGTTTGCTGCCGAAGGTGGATTTAGATGGGGTGGTTTAATGACCGATTGCTTTAGACATTGTTACTGTATAACATTTTCATTCTTTTCATTGGCTGCCTGTTTTTAGCAGGTTTTCCATTCACCAACTTTTTGCCAATATTAATTAATGCAGAAAGAATGTAATCATGAATGAGGAAAAAACATCCAAATAATGTAAAAAGAGCTTTTACACCAGGGCAAGGTATAAAAGTTATAAAGTCGCTAAAACGGAAAAGTGAAAAATGTTGATGGAAAAGGCTTATAATTTTTTTTATTATTATCACATTGTTTGATTCCATTTCCCCTGATCTTAATGTTTAGCACACAGTTCATATAGCAAATACTGTGAACTGTTGTTATGCATACATCCAGCATTTCACCCACTACTATACACTCAGTTTGTATAAAAAGGTGATTCTCTTAGCTGGCATAGGTGGGCAGTGACTGGAAACGATTGACTCTATAAATCCCGGTGTGTAGCTGTTCGAAAGCTGCTTCTGATGTTCTAAAATGCTAAATCTAAAATTCCTTTGAAAAATAACTCTGCTGCACAATGTGCTCCCAAAACTCTCTGGTGTGTTTGCTTTCCCAGACGCAAGGTGGACATTGTTGGTGTGGTGCAGAGACTGTAGCCCTCATTAGGGGTCTGTGCTGTTAATGTCCATGGCTGTTAAGATAATTATTCTTAAAGCTTGACTCTTCAGTGACTGACTATCACCTCTTTACGGTGCAAAGCAGTATATGAGACATGACGAGCAGCACTAATGATATATAAATGTCTTCGGCGTACCATCTAAACTGCTGCTTTTCCATCTATCTACTGATAATTTGATATAAATTTTAAGTTTTAAACTATGAAACTTACAAATTGCTCGTGTTAAGAATGACACGTAAATATCAAACTGCTTAAAAAAAAAAGTACCCTTTAATAGCCTGAGCGTTAGTAAATAAGTATCACCTGCCCACAATCATGAGCTCCCACTCAGTGGCAGCCCGGCGGAAGTGTCTCCACAAGTCCATGGTGAACAGAGTGCTGGAGCTGTTGAAGATGGAAGTCAGGGAAGACATAAGAGCGGCCAACATCACAGCCATCATCAGACCCCGCAAACCTACACACACACACACACGACTGTCAATTTTCCTGATACTAAGAAAAAGGTGAGAGGAGTATTGAAAAGCCAAACTTTTCACCTGAAGGAAGGAGCTCCATGACCAATTTGGCATAAGCAATGTCTGAGCAGCCCACCGCATTTCCACAAACCTTCTTACACACCTCAGGGTCAGCGCAGCCCACCTCATCTACAGAGTCACATCACAGATAGACAAAAACATACACTGTGATATCACTCACTTGGACCTGATTCATTGATTCAGTAGTGAATAGTTTAGTTACATAGTTTTATATCTACCATATACACCATCTGTTTCTCTGCATACTTTGTTAGCCCCCATTCAACCAGTTGTTTAATGATCAGGACCCCAAAAGGACCACCACAGAGCAGGTACTACTAGGGTGATGGGTCATTCTTAGCACTGCAGTGACACTGACATGGTGGTCAGACGCCTACCTTGCGGGTCCACTTTGTAAAGTCAGAGATCATTGCTCATCTGTTGCTGCACAGTTTGTGTTGGTCATCCTTTAGATCGTTCATCAGTCGTCACAGGACTCCACTCACAGGACCCTGTTGGCTGGGTGTTGCTGGTTGGTGGACTATTCTCAGTCCAGCAGTGACACTGAGGTTTTTAAACAGTCTAGCAGCACTGCTGTGTCTGATCCACTCATACCAGCACAACACACACTAACACCACCAGCACTATGTGAGTGTCACTGCAGTTACTGAGAATAATCCACCTCACTAAAAAGGGTCCATGTGGGGGTTTGGACCATTAAAAAATAGGGTGCAAGAGGATAAACTATGTATGTAGCAAACAGATGGACTACAGTCTGTAATTGTAGAACTACAAAGTGCTCCAATCGCACAGATCCTGTCCTAATATAATATCCTGCAATAATATTCACTTGGACGTGAGATAAAAATAGGAACTCCCCCCTATAAGAGCACACAAGTCTATTTTTTTATGCTTAAAGAAAGTAATAATTGCAGTTCTGGGCCCCTCAGCACCCGCTCTGCCAGCGTCCATGTGTGTAAAGCCTCGTAGTAAAGCTTTTTGAAGAATATGCTATAAATTCCACTATTGATATTTACATTAAATCTTTAGCATCATCTGATATAAATATGAACCAACATTTCTTCTTTAAAAAATATTAATTAAAATTATTTTTAATTGAAGTACTTCGCTAAAGATGAGTAAACTATTATGCTCAACCCACTCAAACATGCTTCTATCCCAGAGGTGGAAATACACAGCTAACATCATCACATCACACAACACATGTGGATGATATATCTGAATAGATTTGATTGGATTGGATTAAATTGCCCCAATACCAATGTCTGGCATCAAATGCGTATCATTTTTAGCTATAATATCACACCTCAAACAGGCACAGCAGAGGCAGTACGAGTACCTGGATATAGTATTCTGCTGATCATTCCTGGCAGCACCATCATGAAAAAGGGCAGGACTTTCAGATAAGAAGCCAGAAGAGAGCCTCCTTTAGCATGCAGCAGGTTCTTAGCAGCCAGTGAGCGCTGCACTATAACCTGCACACACACACACACACACACACACACACACACATGTGCACACAATCAGATTCAATCAGAGGAACATATAACACAAACTGGAGCACAACAGAGTCTTTAAAGAAGAAGAAAACATTTCAGCTCATATAGGATTTATATGCTATACAGCAATAGATATAGATATGTATGGGTATTGGCAGAGTGGGGGTCCTTTGTTGGCTGCTAGCAGTTCCTCTTCTTTCTAAATATTAATAGACACTAATAGGACAATGTGTGTAGATATCTGCAGGTGGTTTTGATGTTATGGCTGATCGGTGTAAGTCAAATAACTTGACTTGATATATTTTGAAGTATGTGGAAACATATTTCCTTTGTGAATGGGAAAAGTTGACAAATCGACTTAAATGATGTAATCAAATACAAAATTTTTCCTAACTCCATATTCAAAGAAACTGTTAAACTGTTAGTGAGCACTGAAGAGTGAAAGTAGAAAAGAGAGATAAAAACTTTACATGTATCCACAAAGAAAATAACTTCAAATATTTCATATTAAATAAAAACACTGCTATTAATGTTTACTTAAGATGGAATTCAAATTTGCTTCTGGTCAATCCCAGAATTAATCCCATCAACATTAGAGAGAAAAAACGTATGCTGTGAAATAGGTTTGAAGGACCTCCAAAACAGGCAGAAATTGCATTCTACTCTACTGTAATAAATAAAAGGTATAACACGGCCAATGTTATTAATTATCAAAATTTTCAGTCCCCTAAAGACAACAAAATTAATTTGGACCTAAATTTGGACTAAAATTTAGTGTTTTTGAGAAATGCCCAGTACCCTCACTCACCTGATCAGAACACCAGTACCAAATGGAGGGGATGGACATGCCCAGCAGCACACCTGGCCAGGGCAGGTCAGATGTCACAGGATCACGAAACAGGTGGAAGGCATCTTCACGCGGGATCCCACAGGTAGTGTTTGGGTCTCTGACTGAGGGGATGGCGTTACTGTACCCATCAAAGATAGCTTGCCAACCCCCAACCTCCACAAAACCTCCACACAAGAGAAACAAGAGTGAGAGAATAGGATAACATTTCAAATGAATACATGGAGTAGGCTTTAGCATAGCAAATATAGATGTTGCCAGAAATAATGGCTGCTGAGAGATGCTTAATTGTACATACTGAAGCCCATGAGCGTCAGGGCCCCCACCAGCATGATGAGAGTCTGAGCCGCATCAGTATAGATAACCGCTGCGAGACCACCTGAAATGTCATCCAGGTTAGCTTTCCTTTCAATGGTGCCCAATGCTCATTGGTAAACTAACACATCACTGTACTCTGACTAAACAGCACAAAACATTTAAAACTGCTTCATAAAAGCACAGTATAAATTATTGCTAGCAGCCATGCAAACATGACATACTCCTTCTATCTGACACAGTTTGTTTTATAGTTATGGATACTTCAATCCAACTCATTCTTTGTGAATACTGATAGCCAGAGGTGGGTAGAGGGGCCTAAACTTTTACTCAAGTTACATTATTGTTATAATGATGCAAGTGAAAGTGCCTTTCCAAAAACCAGCCTAATTAGAGCTACAACAACAGCATAGAAGAACTATTTACTAACTTCTAGAACTGTGGAGGAACTTCTAAGTCCATCCAGGTTCTATTCTTCTCCCCTTTCCTTTTAAACCTCCAAATTCAAAGAACTAATTACAAAACAGTACAGATTCTAAACCAACAAAACAAAAGAGAAACAAGTAAAAAGTAGATTTCTTGTTCAAAAATATACTTTAAAAGAAGAAAAATAACTGTCATTTAAAACTAATGCTCCCTAAAACAAATATATATATGGTTTTTATGAGCATTTATATATATATGGCTCAAATAGGCTCTAGAACTCTATTAAGTTTCATTGTCCTTGTTTTTAAATTGTGTGTACATATTTTAACATTTTATTGCCACTATATTAAAAACTAATTAACTCTAATAATTACATAACAGTAACTGGAGAGCTAAGAAAACAAGGTGCAGCCTGGGATTGTTCAGGAATGACGCAGTGATAATCATGATTTTAGCAAAAGTCATCAAAAAAAGCAAGATAAACAAAGTATCTTCTCATTTGATGAGTAGGCTTGTGATCAATTGATAGCCAGTGCCCTGTGTCTGTCTGCCTACATGCAATGAAAAATGAAGTTATTAACTAATATTAGTGATTACAAATTGAAATTAGTCTCTGCTCCGGAACACTAAATGTTGATTATGTTGCTGGCTTTATTCCTAGATGAATTTGAACATGTGAACATGTGTTTACAATGTTTTTTTCCAGACACCCAGACTGGTTTGGAACCCCTTGTTGTTTTAAAAGAATCAAAGAAACTCATTGCTGAATCCTCTGTAGTAAGATTCAAATGGCCCTCTTACCTGCCACTGTGTAGAGTGCAGTAATGACGAGGAGAAGAATCACTGCTAGATAAATATCCCAGCCGAGAGCCTGCTGAATAAACACTGCACCAGCATACATATCCACCTGCAATACAATGCTAAAGTTTAGAGCTTAGAATAGAGCTTAATTATTATTATTGCTCCCCCTACTGGTGAATAAAATGTCTGAGAACTATTTTACAGATAATCTACATGTTAAGTGCACGACAGACTTACTGATATTTTTGTAAAGATGTAAATAAATAAATACAAGACAGCAATAAATATCTGTATTCTTTTGCCTCCAAATCTTCTCTGGAGATACTCAGGCATAGTTGTCACCTAGAAGAAAAATAGCTTTGATGAAGTCTATATGAAGGCTGTATATACATGTAAAGTCAGTTATATATTTTAATATACATTCTGAAAGTGTGGATAGTTCGTCTTACCCCTGAAGCGATGTAGATGGGTAGAAAGAGCCAGCCTAAGAGCAGCACCATTAGCATACCCTGCCAATGAAAACAGTGAGATTAAATGATGGCACTGACCTTCAGTGAACTTTATTTCCCCAATTCTGCAGAAAATGTTTCAGCATTAACAAGTCTGCATCATCTTAATTCTGTGGTTTAGTTGATCATAAAATGACTGGGGGATTTAAAGAGTGTAATCCAATAAAAACCAAAGCATAATAGCACGTCCAGCATATCCAACAGAATACACCATTAAAATATAAATATTACAGTTCTAGTGCCCCACAGAACTTCTACAGACCACCTCAAATGTGTGTTCCACTACAGTGGCCAATAGCATGCTTTACATGTTTTAGACACTTTTCTAAATAAAAGCTGTTTAAATGCTATTTTAATGCTATTAAGTTGGAATTCTAAATATGTTCCCACAATTGTTTCATTGCACCAAAATTATTTCATCCTCACATTAAAACTACATTTATATTTTTAATCATTTGAATTGTGACAGGAAATTCAGTTAATGAATCCAACCTTGTCTGTATAGTGTGGAGTAAATTTTATTTTTTATTTATTCATTCATTTATTTATTTCAAGAGTTCCACTCATCTCTTCACATTTACCATATACCACAAAATACCAAATCAGAAATGTACACAGTGGTGGTGATAGGAACCAGATGTCTAAAGCATCTAAACTTGTGTTTTTTTACAACACATTCACGATAGAGAGGCAAAAGCATTATGTTTAAAGAGAAATAGCCATCAAAGATGTTATATTATTTTATCATTAACATCACATGTAAACCCAAAATACGTGTCGGCCCACTGTTTAAATAAACAGCTAATTTAACACTAGGCACGGCAAAACAAACTGTTTCTTGCCAAGTTCAAATAAATTAGTATCTATTATCTCTCATTTTGAGATTGCTGTAAGCTCATAACATCCACATTTCTGAACATTCATCTGCTTGTTTCCAGTGATTTCAGTAAGTCTAATTATCTCACTGTACTGGCAGATCATTTTTACTTGCTTTAAATAAATACGCTTGCTAAGATACCATTTTTTGCAGTGCACCCCCTCCTGGTTCCTGTCAACACCACTGTGAAGAACTGAGTCAGTGCCACTCTGAATGACTTTATTTACAACCCAATTACTACTTCACTAAAATAGAGTACTTAACATTGTATACAGTGGACCATGCTACATATGTTGCAGTTCATCAATCACTTCAAAAAGACAGGAACATAACTCTTTCCTTATGCTCCTACAAAGTGTAGTTATTTGAGGCTTACATTCCACTCGTATGCTGTAGGACCGATGCCAGCGGCAGCTCCTGACCCAGCCAGCCCAATGAAGTGACCACTGCCCACATTACTGGCAAAGAGAGATGTGCCCACCTGCAGATACAACAATGCAATCAGGAATCAGCAGTGGACGAGGTTCATGATATGGTCCAGATTTCACTGTTTATTTATTCTTTTTTTTATGTGGGTTATGGCAATAAGACTCACCGGCCACCAAGTCATGTTTTTGCCTGCCAGGAAATATCCATTCACTGTGCTCCTCTTGGTTTTCCACATAGACTTGAAATCAGCCATAGAAGGGATTAAGACACAAGTGATATTGGAACACATAGTGGCAGAAACATGTTATATTATAGACAGCCCTAATAAACACAGCTATAATGTTCACTCCAGGGATAACCCAATCAACAGAGTATGTACATAACAGTCACATCACAGCCGCATCACATCACAGTAGCTGAATATAAAATATAATATAGCTTGTTTATAGTGTGTTTTTTTTGGTAACAGAATAAACATTTAAGCGAAGTCAGTCCAACATAAACACCATGTTCTTTATTTAGAAGGACTTTAAACTGTATTTACTTAAATGAATATGGAAAATATGCAGTCTTTTTGAGATACAAAGGTTGTCTCAGAGAAACCTACCCATAATCCTACTGCCAGGATCAAAAGGAAATACACAACAAGCACCGCTATATCACCAGCAGGCAGGGTCTTTGTTTGCTTTGAGTCCCCTTCAGTGGGCGCAGGGGAAACACTTGGCATCTCGGTGCTAGCCATGAGGTCAGAGGTCAAACGGTTCACAAAGCAAGTGTGTTTCACACTACAGTAAAAACAGAAGCTGATTTTCATTGTTTGACTCGCAAACAGACACGCGCACAGACAGTGTTAGCTATTCAGTGTTGGCATGACAGGACAGCTACTTTACCAACCAAGTTTTTCATTCGCACATTCATTTACAGCATTGTTTAGTTATACAGTCCTGCCGCAAAGCAAATTACAGCAGTCAGCAGTACCTGAGACTGATATGGAACAATATTAGTAGCAATAAAGCAGAAATATTGTGTGGTACAACAAATACAACTGGCCAACTGTTTCATAACATGCATATATATATACATAAAAAAGAGAATAAAAATAAAAGTCCATAGAGGAGTGGATTATTCACAGTTTGAGCATGATAACAGTTTATTTGTTTAAAAGAAAGTTGGTTGTGTTATAATGAAAAACAATAAAATTTTATGTACAAGGCTGTATTTGCTGGTCATGTATTGACTGGCTGTTTTGAGTTAGGATCTATAGTAACTGAAATTGTCACAAAAGAAACTACTACCTAAACATTTAGTAGACTTTTGGTAGTGTTATGATTTTTTGCAAGTGGCGAAACAGAATGTTTGTTTATTTTAATAACATAAAATTAATTAAGGTAGAAGGACATTCAAAGCAAAAGACTTATTAAATGTAGACAGACAAACTCAAAAATACTTTTTTAAATACTTAAAAAGTTCTTCAATTTAGGTATGCAGTGTTCTCAAGTCATAGAACCTTTTTTAATTCTATAAAAAACCTGGTTTGTTAAGAGTTTATGGTTGTGCTCAAAAACAAAAAAAAACACTTTTAAATCATTTCTAACAGAATGCATTAATTTTATTTGCGTAAATGTTGTTCATTTAAATATATTTAATATTTAATTATTTTTAAGAGCTACTGTCTGTTAAATTTGTAAGTATTTCCAATGTTAAAATACCTTTTTTAAATGTATCTATTTTTAAACCATATCTTTTATATTCTAGCATACAACAAAAATAAGAATGTAACTTATTAAGGTATTAATATTCAATATTCCAGTCAATTCATATCTATACATCAACCATGAAAAATACCATCTGTGCTAAAGAGCAGTCATGATTAATTCAGTAGCTTGAAACGCCTTTACACCAACCACTACCACGTAACACGAACACATCAATACTATCAAACAGAACGCCTCTGTGTAGACATTTCAGTCCTGACTCATTCTGTACCATCTCCCACCCCTGTTTGACAGGTGCAGGAAAATGGGTTTGAACAACACCATCTGGTATGTATCAGTAATTGCAGCGAATAGACTCACCAGTGTTCACACACGGAGAATGAATCTTCCTTGCCGGGACATACGCATGGCTCCACATGCCAAGTGTCTCACCCTTCGGACGCCTGTAATATTGTCGTAGCTGCCTGGAAGCTGATGAGGTGATCAAACTCCACCTTTCCACCACGTCTTATACAAGAGCACACACACACGCTGGTTAAAATGTAAGGAGGTTTTATTACCAAAAAGGTAACAGGACAATGTTGCAACAGCAGTTATTCACAGTTACATTGTAGAGTGACAGCAGCATAAAAAAGAAAAACCTTTAGCACAAAGCAAAGTAACCATTCAGGAAACCCTTTTAAACCAGTGGCATGTAAGACAGGAGCTCAACAGCTGCTTTTGATAGTGTTACTCAACTGAAACGTTTGCATATTAAAGTCTGTATACAAGTGTATGGTACTGCAGGGCATTAATCATTGCCAGCTACAAGGCATCAACACCTCCACATCGTTCACTATTTAGAACATTCATGAAACTTCTCAGGGACAAGGCAACATAAACACTGCTCTCAGGAGCTATTAACACCACTGCGGTGTTTCCAATGTATTTGGCGGATAGTCATCCTGACTGACCTATAATTGGAACAATTTACTGCCTAAGGAGTTTTATTGGTACAGCATGGTGTGAGTTGGGGAATTAAACCCCAATCAGCAGTGCTACCCTCTATTCTAAACCAATCGCTGCTTGGTTAAAAACTGCAACAAATGGAATGTATATATAGCAAATCGTAGGCCGAAAGGTGGCCAAGAACCAAGAAAGAGTAACACTGCAGAGCGACTACTAATAATTTTTAAAAAGAAAACAGCAGAAATACTTTACTATATTATATAGCACATATTGTAAATTAGTTCTTTTTTTTGCTTTGGAAAACAATTAAGACATTTTTATAAATATAGGAGATCACATGTTGATTTCTAATATGGATCATGTGATCAAAATACTTTTTGCTTATATTGCAACCCCCCTGGGGCCCTAAATCTGATTGTAAACAGTTACGACAAGAACAATACATACAACATTTACATTGGCTAATGTACATTTCATCATGAGAAAAAGGAAACACATACAGTTAATGAATTCTAACCAAACTATGCCAAAAAAAAAAAAAAATACTCCATGTGTTCTACATACTCCATGTGTGGAATTTGCTGAAGTTGAAAGAATTAACACATACTAAATGAAAAAAAACAAAAACAAAAAAAAACAGACAAAGAATGCTACATTTGCTTTTCCCCATCTTGGAACTTTGGAACAAAACAAAAGTATTTTTGATATAGCAACTATATAGTTGTTAGTGTTTAAAGCACAATATCTGCAAGATCAAAATAAAACTATGATTCCAGTGATGATGGAGGAAAAAAAACCCACACAAAGGCATTTTCCACTTATAAACAGAAAACCTTTAAACCACAACCTGTATACGCATTTGTTATGGGTGTGCACAAAAATGCAAAGCAGTACAGAAAGAAGAAAAATCTATAAATCTGTGGTACTATAATAAATGTATACCAACTACAACCTCATATAATATTAATTCGTTTTATATCATATTGCATCTAAATATCCTGCATGTGAGCACTCGGTTTATTAGGTAAGACATTGATTTGAATAATCTTAAGTCAGCAGTATATCTTTATAACTCGCTATGGTCTACCCCAAGTGTCCATGTAAGTACATTCTAGAAGAAGCAGTTGAATCTGCTAAACAAAGTCCTCAAAATGTCCATACCTAAAACAATACTGATACACTTTCTCCAGGCGTTTCATTTACACAAGATTTCACTCACAGTTCTGTTCACATTCACAGTTCTGTTCACATTCACAGTTCGGTTCACATTTGATTCACATTGTAGGTTCCACAACTTACCATATCTAAATGCATATGTACATTAAAACGCATACTGCTCACACTGTTCTGTGCTACTACAAGCCTTTAACTTGAGAAATGTCCTTATCTGTCTACGCCACATACAACAATCTTCGGCGATAGACTGTTTATTCTTTCATTCATGTTGAACCTGGATACTGACTTGCTTGAAAAACTCCATGTAGCCTAGGCCATAGCTCAGAACTATACAACTATATGTACAGTCGCAAGGATTAACAGTTTGTCTAGTGTGTAGTTTGTTTGCATTGTGTATGCTTGTGTGTGTATAACACATTTCTGCATTGAAAAAAAAATCAATACTCAATACTGCATTGAGTATTAAGGTGGTAATACATGTATGTTGATATATAAAGTTAATAATTGTCAGAGTATGTGTATTAGGACATTTCTGTACAAGTTATGTGTCTCCTCACCAAGCCAGAGGAGAGGCCATGCGGGGTGTTCGTGGGCTGCGTGGAGGATTCTCTGAGGCCTGGTTATCCATTAGAGCTCTCTATAAAACACACACACACATCAGGTATTAATAGGCACATAACATATGACAGCAAGCATATACCTGATCGTCTGAGACACATTTTATATAGAATGCTTCTCATTCAGGTACATTCAGCACTGTCACTCACCTGCAGCACAACCGCACACTAGAATCCTGCCGTCTGACAAATGTCTGAGAAAATCTATCAGGCTATGTTCACTATCAACACTGGCTCTGGTCAGACTCAGTTTCCTTTGTGATGAAGGGTTTTTATGTAGATCTTGCTGCCTCCCCTTGCATTTTCTCACTCTTCTCTCAAACATTAGTTGTGTTTGGAACAACTTTAGATTCTGAGGAGTGGGTAAATGTGTCCCTCAGTGAAACAATGACTGACAAGATTTGGTCACTGGATCACCTGAAGTGTATTCATACAAGCTGTACTGACTCAGAAAACAGATGAAAGCACAGAGAACAGTTAAACAGAGGAGTTCTCTGCAAGGTACAATAGCAAATTTCACAAATGTGTAATCCCAAGTGTTACACGTTGTAGAAACAACTCAAAACAACATAAAAACATTTGATGCAAGTGCGTCTGGATTAAGATCAGTTTTCAAATTTAGCAGTAACAGTTGGGCCTGATCTGTGGGTACGGTTCGGGTTTGGGCTTCAGGTTCATATCTGTGAGGAACACTACTGCATTCTAGTCAGTGATGTAGAATTTTGCTAGTTCAGACTAGAGTCACAATAATTACAATAATTATTCAACATAATTACATTAATTAATACATGTTTAATAGCATTGTGATTTTTTATTGTTGAAATATCATTTATTTAAAAACAAAAAAAATGCTTATATACAGTCTATACACATAGTAGCTTCTGTTATTTCATTGTACTATGATACAGAACATTAAGCATAAAAGTGAAAGTAGAATAGGTAGAAGAGATTGCATGTGTGTAGGAGAGGCGAGAACTTCAAAAACGTGAGCTACAGCTCTGAATGTCTTCTGCTTGAGAAAGAAGACCAGCTCCATTTTATAAACAGAGATAGGACTGAAGAATGGGGTATAGAAACTAGGTCAAGGGAACAGAAGATAGAAAGATAGCTAGAGACAGACATTAGACTTGGAAGTTTGGGAGGACTATATATGAACCCTAGTTATTTCATTATTTTATTTTGTTGCACTAACAGCATAGCAAATAAACTACACACTTCTGAAAAAACTGCAAACTGTTTTAGAAACTCACTTCAAACTTGGAGATGAATTCAGCAAATATGCCAAAGAAAGCCTCGGTCGTGGTGGCCTTGCCATCTTCACCGAAGAAGGAGGCTACCTTACAGAACTCCTCCATAGCCCTCTGCTGAAGTGACTCCAGGGACTGCACTGCGGGGTGGCTGTTCTCCAGAAAACCCTACAATTACCCTGCAGTTAAGGCTACAGACATGCCTTATTAGAGGAGGGGACTGCTGCAGAACCCACAATACAAAATTAACACAACACTTGACCTTGCTCATATAAATGTAAAAAAAAAGTTTAAAAAAGGAAATAAAAAAGTGAGTAAGAGTAGCCCATTGTATCCTATTAGCCACCACAGCTTTTATTTTACACATACATTGGCTACATTATTGCTATTGTAAGTGTTAAAGTGTGACATGCAGGAAATTCTGTATACACAAATCGAAGCACTTAAAAGAACTGAGCTAGAAGCCTACACGCTTGAGCATGAGATACATTTCAAATGAATTGTTTAATTTAAAATACACCACCGCTCAAAAGTTTAGGATAACTTTAGAATTTCATTTCATGCAATTTTCATGCAATTTTCATGCAATTCATGCAATTGTCATGCAATTCACAAACAACATTGTCCATTTCACAATTATGTTAAGTGTATCAGATAATTTTTAAAGAATAAAAATGCTTGTATTAAAGCCTATTCTTGTATAGAGGCTTATTCTGCATATAGTCCTATTATCAGAATCAGAATCAGAATCAGAAATACTTTATTGATCCCAGGGGGAAATTGCAGTTTTTACAGTAGCAGAAGAAGAATATACACTCTAATAATAATTCACAACATAAAAGAAATTTGTAATATGTACACATATATAAGTCATATATTACAATAGAAGAATAAAATATAAAGAATAAAATGTAAAGAATAAAATGTGACTGTGTCTATAATATTAAGTACAGATATACTGTATACAGCAGTAAGAGTTTTAGAAGTAGGAAAGTTATTGCACATTTGAGTTGTTGCACACATAATTAAATTATAGTTCTACTGGTATCACTGTACATGAGAAAGGTGTTGTACGTTAAGGGAGGAGTTATAAAGTCTGATTATAAAGTCTGATGGCGTTCTGTATTATCGGCAATTCTCAGTCCTCTGTCTAAATCTCCTGGTACGGCCACCAATCCAAGTTAGTTTAGAATCTGAATCATCAGCAGTTGATGGCTTGCTGACTGACTCAAAATGACCAGAAAGAAACAACTTTCTTTAGAGACCCGTCAGTCCATTGTTGTGTTAAGGAAGGAAGATACTCCATTGAAAACAAGAACATTTCACTGTGATCCCAAACTTTTGAGCGGTAGTGTATATTTAGAACAATAAGGCACATTAAGCAAAAACTGTTCAGGCCATTTTCATGCATTTTCGTTTGTATATGATAGATACACCATACATATCGTTGTTTTAGCTCAGCAGCAGCCTTTCACATAGTATGAAAAGTTCATGATGATCGGATCAATAAAACGGCTCTTTGAATACGTTTTTTTACGCTAACTTAATTTTTAAAGTGAAGAATATTTCTGCCCGTCTACTGTCATGTTACAAATTTAGAGATATTGTGTTTTTTAGACAGAAATGATATATGGAGCATATTAAATACAACTTTCTTATATTACTTGGATGAAAATGTCATCATACTAGTGCACATTAAAGGGTAATACTCTACTGTACGTAGTTTTCATATGACCTTAATGCCTACAATTGCACATACATGAGCATTGCCATACAGTAAAGTGGTACTAATTTAAGTTAAGAATGTCTTGCCCATACACACCCAGACACCCCACCATCCTTCTTTTCTGCTGCCCTTTGAGCATTTCAAGATTTTATGGTGGAAGGATACACTCATAACAACAGCAAAGCGGTCTTCAGCAGTGGCCGGCATCTTTTGGCAGGCTGAGCGGATGTCCTGGATGGTGTTGTGCAGATCATTCAGGTCTGAGGTGATGTTCCTCTGATTCACTAGAAACAAACAGGAAAACAATAAACCTGCTTAAGCATCCTTTTTTTGGCAATGCCAGAAAGTCATTCAGTCTTAGAAACAGAATAGACTTTTATTAGTTGCTCAGTAGAAGATTTCAATTCAAATGTTTTAAAGTTGATCTTCATAACCTGACTTAACCGTATCTGAGAAGCAGAGCAGCTGCTCACCTTTGGCTGCGTGAGGTACAGTAGTGAGCTCTTTGGCGAAGTCCAGTACCTCAGGAAAGTGTTGGCATAATGATTTGACCAGTATATGCAGAAAAGTAGATTTTCCATCCACTGTTTTGGTGGTGCCAAGCTACAAGGTAAGAGAGGAAACATTATTAAAGCTTACAAACGCATTGTTCTCTCCACACAGTCCATATCAAGAAACAAAGCTTCAAAAATAATGTTATTTATTTTATTTTAATTTCTTTGTGTGGCTTCACAACAATCAACTCATCTGCATATAATTGCTTATTTATTCTACAGCAGTTTAGCCCCATCCATTCATGGTCAGGTTAAAAGGGGCATTTCAGTCTGGATGCAACAAAACAGAGAGTATTTACATATTAAAACCAGCAACAATCCCAGCCCATTTAATTCTAAAGCATAAAGGGAGGTTGGAATTTGGCCTTGAAAATTTTTGAATAGACATAAACACTTAAATTTAAAGAATTACACAAAAAATCTGATAGATATGAACCCTTTCCACACAAACACGGATGTTACTAAGTGGCAAAACCATTTTCATAGCTATACAATGGACCTTTTAATGATTCTAGAAAAAACCACAAGCAAATAAACTACAATACTTACTTCAGTGAGAAAATTGATTTTGAAGCCAGTTGTCTTACTACCTTTGGGCTGACCATTGTTCAAATAATTTCCCATAGCAAGGACAAACTGCAAGATAGGAATCAGACAGGAAGAAAACAGACTCAAAGCCAACGAGTAGCAACGCGTAGCACTTTATCAAACCACAAAAACCTGAAGGACACGATAAAGAGCGCTGAGTTATTATGAGGGAATGTGTCTGAAGACTAGAGGCGAGCAATGAAGTTTCAAGAGCAGCTATGAGGAACTCTTTCATCAGTCTTATCTCACTCTCATGATGTGCCGGTATGTCGCAAAGGGAGGGATTTGGGGCACTTTTCAATGTAGAAGGAGAGGGACTCAGTTCTACCTCCAGGATCTTTGCCAGTTTTCTGCTGTTCTTGAGCTCCAGGGAGGCGTTGTAGACGCAGTCATAGCCCCCTCTCATCTCTTCAGTTTTCTCCTGCAGTGTGCTCTTAAAATGCAGGCTCTTCAATCGGGTCTTGTATTCAGGCACTGACAGCATCTGGAGAAAAACACCAAGATTATATCACTTCGGAACAGTATTCACAAATGCACAAACATGTATTCATTCAACTTCTAGTCCATCTGCATTGTTACCTGTAGGACGAACTGATCGGGCTCGCTGAGCTTGCTGGGGTCGTCGCGGTACTGCTCATACTGTTTGACCTCGTCTTCGTCTGGCGCGTAAAGGAGCAGCTGTTTGATGTGTGCCGGCTCCAGACGATCGGTCGACATGGTCATCAGCACCTGACGCAGCTCCCCTGGAGACAACTTCAGATGGGCAATCAGGATGGCTTTAGAAAGAGTGGACCAGAGAGTTGGACAAAGGTCAGCATGTCGGTCAAGCTAGCAAAAGCTACAGCCCTTAACCTTTGCTTAAGACATTCACCAAGCTAGCATGACAGCATCAGATGCAGTGTAGCAGAGTTTAACATTAGATCAGGCCAGCAAAGCCTACAAGAAGTTGATACAACCCAACATGGCTATAAAAACTATCATTTTATATATCCTCTGTTTCTGAAATGCTTTAAATAGGCCCTTATCAACTTCACCTGAAGTCATGACTCTGGAGTGCATAGCACCTATGTTGCACAAGTGACCACTAGCAGGACAAGGAAAGGCTGGCATAAGAAGAGCAGTTAGCTCAAGAGGAATGCGCTTAAGATGCATTCAGCCTCTTAAATTCAGAAGTAGGAGGCTTAGACTTGCGTCATTTTTGATCTTTGCACATTCAAGATAACAAGCGGGACACAGCATGGGCCTCCATGAAAGTTAGTATCAACAGCAACAAGCTAGGCAGATAAGATTAGTAGCATGAGTGATAACTGCAACATCCACTATTTAGTGTCCTTTTTATATTGCAATTTATATTGTCAATATTTAACCAACTATCATGTCTGTATGTTTATTGGTCTAAAGCAAATACTACTATATTCTCATTTAAAATATTTCAAAGTAGCACTTTATCACTATTGACCACGTGAGCAGCCATGCTAATATAATGACTAATGCCAAGCAAGTGCTGTAAACACCTTCCTGATTATCCAAGTAGGAATTCCCATTTGATATAAACTTGGTGAAGTTACAGGTATCAGTCAAACAGAGCATTACCCTCAGCTAGGCTAGCCTCAGTCAGCTAATTAATTAGCTAAGCAAACGTAAATGCAAATGAGATTGATTGTGAAAGGTACACATACTCTGGACAACTAGCTGTTGTTGAGTAGCTCTTAACTACAGTCTGAAAGTCGAAAACATTGGATATTTTTTGGGATTGAACAGGAAACAGACTGCAATGTTTTTTTGGACAAAGTCTACATAAAAGTTGACTCGATCATCGAAGGGGTCATGCAAAAACTCAACTTGAGCAAATTCAGCACTGGAACTAATGAAGCTAGGGAAACCATGAAGTCAAGTTGATAAGGGCATATTAAAACAAGCATTAAACATGAGGATAGTCTTACATAAAGAACAGTAACACAAGCTGGACACCACCAAGCAAAGCTCGACACACAAAGACGACTTCTTGATTCCTTTGCCTATCCTACTCACAGGCATTGTATGCTTTCTTGTGGGAAAGAATCTCAACCACATCTTTCTTTTTGAATGTCTCAGGCTGAGGTGTGGGTTCTGGAACAGAGACTGACACACGTAATCAAAGAGTGAGGGAGTATTCTCCATGCCAAAGTAAAGATGTGAGCTGGTGGAAGGACAGACGCATGAGTAAACAGATGGGTGAATAGATGGAAGGTCCAACAGAACAACATGTCTGGCTCCTATGCAAAAATTGCATGTTATTTTTAAGACAACTTAAAACACAAAGAATAGCATCTAGAAATACTCAATAACTTACAGTGGGACCAATTTACACTGTGAAATACTGAACTGTCACAAGTTGCTGGGAGGAATATGACGAGATCATATGAAAATATGATTAAGACGAAACACAAAGTGTGTCATGTTGTTGCCGCTAGCAGCACCAAAGTTGTGACTGGTCTCCAGCCACATAAATCAAAGGCTTTTTAAAGCAGCAAGAAGCTACACTCTGTACCCAAGGCGGCTAACACAATAAGGTCAACACCAGGGATTTCTGAACTGGTAAAACATTGTTTACGAGTTAACGAATAACACGGATTCCTTCTTCACTCTTAACAGGACAGCTAAAACTTTGTATGCGTTCATAATTCATAGGATGGGGATGAAACACCTCTCTGGCTATCACACATAACCATGCATATATGCGTTTGTTTACTCACTGGGAGTCTTTTGTGTACCAAAATGCAACTCCAAATCCAGGTATTTCACCATGTCACTCAGCTTGTCGTAATCAGAGTCCTCTCCCAGCTGCAATAAAAAAAAAGCACACCACTGCTAGCACACTCAGAAATCTATACTCTGCTCTGGTGGATAAATTTGCACAGCCTTAATGGGCCTAAATTCCTTTACTCCTGGAGGACTTCATTAGGGGTTCTGCACTTGCTGTTATTATAGATCTTATGTCGAGCAGGTGTCTCAAAAGGTTTATTATATCCTTTCAACAGCTCCTCCTTTGACGTAACTGCATCCAGAACTCAAAAAAAAAAAACACAGAGAAGATGCAGACTATTCCTTTTAACATTTTGCCAGCATCTCACACTCAGACTGCTTATGGAATTCAGCATAAGTGCCTTCACTTGCTCATGTGTCTCAGATGTGAAACATCTTGAAGCATAACAAGGACTAACGAGAACACGATTCTTATGAGAACGTCTAAGGGAGACCAGATTTGCCTATCTAGAAAGGTTGTGTATATCCTAGTGTGTTGGGAATGCTGACAGGAATTTGATAATTTCCCCAATTTCCTGAAACTTATTAAGCTGTCTGTATCCCCGCAGGTGGTACAAAAACATTTTTCAATGATAAATAGGACAACGGAATGTAAACAAACAGCGGGAAACACCATTATAAGGGCCTACATTATGAATTTTTAAAGTTTTAAAAAGCATAATATAAATAAACTTTGACTTGACTATTGTATGATTTAATATTATTGATTTTATTCACCATAAAACGGCAGAAATATACGTTTAACACAAGGGTGTTAAAGGGTGGTAGCAGTTTCCTAAGAATTTTGTCAATTCCTTATGTAAGTGGATCATATCTATTCTGGAAAAATGAACAGACTAATATAAATCTAATAGATTTATTTAACATATATGATACACATACTACTCTTAAAGGCATGGTACCAATAGCCTGGAAAATCATCAATTAAAAGAATTATGACTATTTATCAGAGGTGAAAAACAACAGACTCTTTAGAGTGTGAAAAAGCTGCTCTACTTTCAGCAAAAGCTGTTGAAAGCATGTGATTTTGCCATGTTAATTATTCATAAACCATAAAGAAAAAAGTTAGACAGTGTGAAATACAGTATTTTCATCATTTGTTAGGATTTGAAAAACTGTGCAGTATCCAAGGCTTAAATATCTAACATGTTAGTGGTACTATATATAAATGCAAATGTGTTCCTCACCTGCCCCCAAATAGTTCCTTCAGAGTTCTCCACCTGTTCCCAACGCAGTCTTTTCACACTCATGTGGCTAGAGTCTGATTTCTGTGGTGACCGGGGCAAAGGAGGCGGCACACATGGAGGAGGTAATGGCGGCGGTGGAGGGGGTTCCACGGGGGATGCTTCTTGGTGGTGGGACTGAGGATGAGGAGGAGGTGGAGGCTGTGGCTGAGGATGATTGTCATGGTGATGCTGGTGGTGTTGGTGGTGCATAGGATGAGGACTCTGTCTGGCTTGGGTGGAGGGGTGGACCTGGTGGGTTGGGTGTTGCTGCTGCTGCTGTTGTTGTGGTGGTTGCTGAGGTGGGGGCTGGGGAGGAGGCTGAGGCTGGAAAGTGGAGAGGATCTGGTGGTGTTGCTGAGGTGGGTGAGGTTGGTGGATGATGTGGTACTGAGGGGCAGACTGCACAGGCTGTGTCTGATGGATGTGGTGGATCTGATGGATGTGATGAGATTGGTGAGCAGATGGAGGAGGTTGGGTTGGCGGGTAGACTTGGTGTGTCTGCTGGATTTGATGGCTCTGGTGGTGCTTTTGACTGGGATGAGCGTGTTGTGGCTGATTAGCCTGATGGAGCTGATGTGCTTGATGACTAATTTGAGAACTGGGTTGAGACAGGTCAACTTGATGCATTTGCCTTTCGGCTCTCTCCAACATTTCTATCCGTTCCAGCCGCTCCATTCGTTCCATTCGTTCCATTCGCTCCAAGCGCTCCATTCTCTCCAGTCTGTCCAGCCTGTCCATGGAGCTGGAGAGGTGGGCTGGGTGGCCCTGATGATGCGTGTGCTGAGCCTGTTGACCTGGATGCATGGGTTGAGGTTGGTGAATTTCATAGATATGCCTATCAGACCGTTCCATTCTTTCAATCCTGTCAAGTCTGTCCATGGAGCTGGAGAGCTGCGTGTGATGAGTATGAGTTGGATGATGGCTTTGATGCATTTGATGGCTCTGTTGAGCCTGATGAGCCTGATGAACATGGTGGCTGTGCTGAGCTTGGTGACTCTGCTGAGCCTGCTGATTTGGATGCATTTGATAACCATGCTGAGCCTGTTGACTCTGATGAGTCTGGTAAACCTGATGAGTTTGATGGTGCGTTTGGTACACCGCATGGCTAGGGACCGATGACGGAGACAAATCTGGTGATGGCAGTGGGGGCAGGGACTGGTGCATCTGCTGTGAAGGGTGTTGGGTGAGACTGCTGGGGGCTGTGGGCTGAGCTGGCAGAGACTGGTGCTCCTGGAGAATCTGATGGGCCATGATCTCCTCACGAGTAGGAAGCACTTTGTGAATAGACTGCCGTTTGGGTGGTGGATTAGCCCTGGGAGGTGGAGGAGGAGGAGGTCCTGGGTGACGGCGGAAGGTGAGCTGTCGGGGTGCATGATCGGGGGTGAATCCGGCTGGGGGTGGCGGGTCATTAAACTGGACTGGCGGTGGTGGAGGAGGTGTGAGAGGCGGTGGAGGAATGTGCTCAGAACTAGATGAATAGGTGAGGGAGCTTGCATCCTCACTGCTGCTATGCATCTCACTGGCACTGCTCAGCTCAGGAGGGATGTATGGGCCTTCATCTTCTTCCTCATCTTCTTCTTCCACTTCCTCTTCTTCTTCATCCTGGAGAGTCATCTGGACCACATCCTGGAGTCACCATTAAGCACACAGGCACAAAACTTCATGCCACTGACAAATCTTACATAGTAAAATCACCAGTGTTTAATTAACTCCTACCGAGTTAAACTGAATTTAACTGAACTCTGTACAAAGGATGAATTTTTTTTTTTTTTTACCCTTAAAACAACTCTCAGTATTGTGTATAACAGTAAGGACACAGGGTTAACTATACAATGTGAGCTATATAATCACTATTATTATTGTCATTTCTACTTTTATTCATTATTTTACTATATTTCTTTTTATATAGCAAAAAATAACTAGACATAGAACAACACGAGGGAGTGATGAGTAAGGGTGAAAACAGGGATGGGCTGTGTCTGTATATTCTGTATGTTATTTAATAAATTGTACCTGAATATGTTTTTTACTAAGTGGAAAAGACAATAATATATATATATATATATATATATATATATATATATTTGCTAACATTGACAGCTGTTAGTGTCAGTGTTGCTTGTGTCTATTTGCCAACCTGCTACTTCATTATCTACACAACAGCTACGCTATTCATTTTCCCTGATACACACACGCAACTGCAGACAAGATGAGAATGATACAATATATGAAAACAAATGTTACTGATGCTGCTTACATGTATAATAACTGAATGAACTGCATAGGTGCTGCTTCACATAAATGTCATATTACACAGCAGTTATCTGTACATATGTTCTGGAAATGTGAGCTTTACAGACTGTGTGCTTAAAGACTTTTGGAAGTTTGTTCATAGCACTGTAATGAAAATTTGTATCTATAAAATCATTTTTGCATTTAATCAACATGAAACGCTATTCTCCAGTTTTACTGTAGCTGAAAAGTTAATAATTAAATTTTAATTTACTAATAAACTCATTCTAATTTCTTGTTTTGTTCTGTTTTTATACATGTATATACTCCCACCCCTTTTGACCCCAAGATTGTGAACTGTTACTCAAATATTTCCACATGCAAAAAAAAAAAAAAGCTGTAAAAAATGTAGCACTTATTATTATTGTGTAACGTTAAACACAGGTTATTGTGTAGGTTACACAAAACATCACAAAGGCAGGAAGATCGGTTCACTTTATTTCAAACAACCTTCCGGAACCATCTGATTTATTGACTGTCATTTTCTGACCACTGTTGTAGAGCTGGTCTGGTTTATGGTGTGTACAGTAACACATGGCACGTATAACATGTGACACGTACCTCCTCGTAGTCATTCTCAGGAGACAGGAAGTCGTCCACAGACAGCTGCTGGCCCAGCTGCTCGGTAAGGGCTTCCATGAATAGGTCGGTGTCGGCACTGCGGGGAGGACGGGAGAACGTGTAGCGCTTCTTACGTATGGGTGGGCTTGGTGGGTAGTCCGGGGGACTTGGAGGGTAGTCTGGCGGAGAGGGGGGTGAGAGTGGAGGGCTGTCCAAGCTCATGTAGGGGTTGGACTCCACACTCCCCTGAGTTTGAGGCTCTGAAGGATAGCAGGGACACTGAGGACTGGGCAAGGATTCGGGCCATGCTACAGGCTGGGGAGGTGGGGGTGGAGGAGGCGGAGGAGGGGGTGGCTGGACTGATGTCACTATCTTACGACTACCTGTGATGTTACAAAGAACAGAACTAATGTCAAAGTATTCTTCCGTTAGGTTAAAAGAATTGTTTTAACATTTGTTAAACATCAAAGTTTGCGCTTTCTTCACCCTGAAACTATGAGGTTGATGCAGTTGATGAGTGACTGAATTTTATATCCTGCCAATTAACATTAAGCAAACTGAATGTTCAACCCGATACACATCAAGCTCTTAACAAATCTCAGACAGACCTGCTATATGAAACCGTTGTTTGTGAGATGGACATTGTATGTCCCATAGCTACAAATACAAGTAGTTATTAACTTAAAACTTGAAATTTGTCCATGCTTTTTAAATGTTTTATGCATATCAGTATGTTATAAAGCAATAAGCAACAAACTTGCTTACATGATTTGTGATGCTTTATGACATAAAACATAGAAATCACAAAGGAAAGTCTGTTTGAGACTGTTTGCTTATGTGTCTATTTAAAAATACACAACATGGTTTGGGTCAAGTGTGCAATGATTTGTTTGGGTGCTTCGTAAGGTTCCATTTTTTTTATTTTGATATGTAGCTTCAGGGCAAAACTAATAAAGCAAACACAAAATATCTTCATGTGACTATATGTGGGTAAAGGTAAAATTGTGTTTTGAAAATGCAAATATTATTTAAAAACAAATCTATCCTGGACGGTTCCTGATTTCCTTTGGCAGTTGTAGTGTACCTGAAGTAGCCCGTACAGAAGGAGAGGAGGAGTGAGCTCTTATGGACTGGCTTGAAGAGTGGGGGTAGGCATCCAAAAGTGTTTCGGGAGCAGGAGGAGGGCGGCTCTTCAGGGATTTGGATCTCTTTCCTGCGTACACGTTCTCCAGCTCGGCATACACAGCAGACAGCTACACAGAAGAAAAAGACTGGATATGAGAAACGAATACAAGAGACAAACACGAATACAATTACACAACAATCACGTCAATGATCAACTTATGTCTTTGGAATATTTTACAAAGCGGCTTTTCCAGGTAAATTACGCAACATGAGGCATAGAGTCATTACTGTTTTATCCATCTAGTTATCTATCTAAGCAATGTCAGATTATAAATTTGTGAACATTTATTGAGTAATTTTCCACAACAAAAGAAAAGTGCGTTTGTGAGCTCACATTAGTGAGATTGTTGGGCGTCTCTGGTAGAGAGGTCCCATCACCGGACTGTCTTTCTCCAGGTGCCAGTCTCATAGGGGCTACTTCCATGGGCTCAGTGCGAATCCCTCAGAGAGACAAGCAACACTCAATCATCCACTGAAGTATTGGTATAAATCATAATAGCACTTTATCTTCTAGGAACACTGGCTAAGTATCGCACTTATACTGTATGTAGTCTTGTATTTATTCTCTGCTCTGTAGGTATTCCTGTATTGCTAGGTATTGCACTTATACTGTATGTAGTATTGTATTTATTCTCTTCTCTGTAGATATTCCTGTAATGCTAGGTATTGCACTTACACTGTATGTAGTATTGTATTTATTCTCTGCTCTGTAGGTATTCTTGTATTGCTAGGTATTGCACTTATACTGTATGTAGTATTGTATTTATTCTCTGCTCTGTAGGTATTCCTGTATTGCTAGGTATTGCACTTATACTGTATGTAGTCTTGTATTTATTCTCTGCTCTGTAGGTATTCCTGTATTGCTAGGTATTGCACTTATACTGTATGTAGTCTTGCATTTATTCTCTGCTCTGTAGGTATTCCTTTATTGCTAGGTATTGCACTTATACTGTATGTAGTATTGTATTTATTCTCTGCTCTGTATGTATTCCTTTATTGCTAGGTATTGCACTTATACTGTATGTAGTCTTGTATTTATTCTCTGCTCTGTAGGTATTCCTTTATTGCTAGGTATTGCACTTATACTGTATGTAGTATTGTTTTTATTCTCTGCTCTGTATGTATTCCTTTATTGCTAGGTATTGCACTTATACTGTATGTAGTATTGTATTTATTCTCTGCTCTGTAGGTATTCCTTTATTGCTAGGTATTGCACTTATACTGTATGTAGTCTTGTATTTATTCTCTGCTCTGTAGGTATTCCTGTATTGCTAGGTATTGCACTTATACTGTATGTAGTCTTGTATTTATTCTCTTCTCTGTAGGTATTCCTGTAATGGTAGGTATTGCACTTATACTGTATGTAGTCTTGTATTTATTCTCTTCTCTGTAGGTATTCCTGTATTGCTAGGTATTGCACTTATACTGTATGTAGTATTGTATTTATTCTCTTCTCTGTAGATATTCCTGTATTGCTAGGTATTGCACTTACACTGTATGTAGTCTTGTATTTATTCTCTTTTCTGTAGGTATTCCTGTATTGCTAGTTATTGCACTTACACTGTATGTAGTATTGTATTTATTCTCTTTTCTGTATGTATTCCTGTATTGCTAGTTATTGCACTTACACTGTATGTAGTCTTGTATTTATTCTCTGCTCTGTAGGTATTCCTGTATTGCTAGGTATTGCACTTATACTGTATGTAGTCTTGTACTTATTCTCTGCTCTGTAGGTATTCCTGTATTGCTAGGTATTGCACTTATACTGTATGTAGTCTTGTATTTATTCTCTTCTCTGTAGGTATTCCTGTAATGCTAGGTATTGCACTTATACTGTATGTAGTATTGTATTTATTCTCTTCTCTGTAGGTATTCCTGTATTGCTAGGTATTGCACTTATACTGTATGTAGTCTTGTATTTATTCTCTTCTCTGTAGGTATTCCTGTAATGCTAGGTATTGCACTTATACTGTATGTAGTATTGTATTTATTCTCTGCTCTGTAGGTATTCCTGTATTGCTAGGTATTGCACTTATACTGTATGTAGTCTTGTACTTATTCTCTTCTCTGTAGGTATTCCTGTATTGCTAGGTATTGCACGTATACTGTATGTTGTATTGTATTTATTCTCTGCTCTGTAGGTATTCCTGTATTGCTAGGTATTGCACTTATACTGTATGTAGTATTGTATTTATTCTCTGCTCTGTAGGTATTCCTGTATTGCTAGGTATTGCACTTATACTGTATGTAGTCTTGTACTTATTCTCTGCTCTGTAGGTATTCCTGTATTGCTAGGTATTGCACTTATACTGTATGTAGTATTGTATTTATTCTCTTCTCTGTAGGTATTCCTGTATTGCTAGGTATTGCACTTATACTGTATGTAGTCTTGTATTTATTCTCTTCTCTGTAGGTATTCCTGTAATGCTAGGTATTGCACTTATACTGTATGTAGTATTGTATTTATTCTCTGCTCTGTAGGTATTCCTCTAATGCTAGGTATTGCACTTATACTGTATGTAGTATTGTATTTATTCTCTGCTCTGTAGGTATTCCTGTATTGCTAGGTATTGCACTTATACTGTATGTAGTCTTGTACTTATTCTCTTCTCTGTAGGTATTCCTGTATTGCTAGGTATTGCACTTATACTGTATGTAGTCTTGTATTTATTCTCTTCTCTGTAGGTATTCCTGTATTGCTAGGTATTGCACTTATACTGTATGTAGTATTGTATTTATTCTCTTCTCTGTAGGTATTCCTGTAATGCTAGGTATTGCACTTATACTGTATGTAGTCTTGTATTTATTCTCTTCTCTGTAGGTATTCCTGTATTGCTAGGTATTGCACTTATACTGTATGTAGTCTTGTATTTATTCTCTTCTCTGTAGGTATTCCTGTAATGCTAGGTATTGCACTTATATACTTAAATTTAGAGCTTGACTAAACCTGCACTATACGTCCCTCTGATCAGCTCTGACCATATGACCATCACAGAGCAGGTGTTATTTAGATAGTAAATCTTTTTTAGCTCTGCAGTGACACTGAGTGTTGCGCTGGTATGAGTAGATCAAATACTTCAGTGCTGCTGGAGGTTTTAAACAAGGTAGCTGCGTTATTAGAGGAAACAGTTTGTGGACACGGTGTTTCAAAACTCCAGCAGCACTGCAGCTTCTAATACACTCAAACCAGCACAACACAAACTAACATGCCACCACTATATCAGTGTCACTGCAGTGTTAATAAAGATTCATTATTCAAACAATACCTGCTTTGTGAAAATTCTGTGGGGGGCCTGATGACTGACAAAGAGTGCAAGTTTGCAAATTTGGAAAGAATCAGATTAACCTCAGTCTGTAATTGTAGAACTATAACGTGCATTTATATAGTAAATGGACCTGGTAAAATGAAAAAAGACTTAGATGTAGCCTGTGTACAATCATATGCAAATGTGTGAACACCCCTGGCGAAATAACATGTTGTCTTGGTTTTATAAGTTAACACATCCTCTAAGAGGAACGTATTCTTTGTGCATAATTTTCTATGTATTAAAGAGATTTAGCAGAAGTATGTTCTCAGCAGAAAAGTCAATGTAAAGTGTCAATGTAACACAGCAGCGTGACCGCATAGTATATAGTGGTAAAGTTCAGTGTGGTACCCATTCCCAGGTGAGTGCCGATGACCAGGTCATCTGAGCTTCGTCCTCTCACACTGCTCCGGTAGGTGGTGCCTGTCACCTTCATAGAGCTACTGCGCCGGTGAGGTTCTGGAGCTGGAGGTTCTGGCTCTGCCACAGGCACTGGTGTAGAACACAGAGAAAAACAATCACACCATGAGAAGAGTCAAACATAGAAAATGACTATACATGTAAGTGATGGAGGAAATATTCAAAATGAAATATCTAGTACTAGTGGAAACTAGCATAGCTCTTAAATTTAGGAATGACTATTTTCAAAGATTAGCGGTGCACATAAACACACACACACTCTGGGTCTAACTCACGTGTGACTTTATAGCCAAGGAAGCGTGAAATCTTGTTCTGGCAGTGCTCCTGCTCCTCGTAGGTTAGCAGCTGGTAAATGAACTGCCAGATCACCTGCTTAGCTGGCGTGTCCAACACTGGAAATACGTCCACTATCAGAGTATCCACATTCCTGTAAAGCAGACACTCAAGAGACTCAACATATTCAAACATGTTTGAAAACATCTATAAACTCAGTGGCTACAACACATAGGTGTTCTGGTCTACGCAATGTTTTCGTAGCATTCTCTGAGCGCACTCATCCATATGGAAGGCACTCTCAACCGATCTGTGTATGAATCTATCCTTGCAGATCACTTACACCCACACATGCTGATTGTCTTCTCTAGGGCGGATGTGATCTTCCAGGGAGATAATTTGTCACGTCACATGGCTAGAAATGTCCCACACTGGATGGAATAGCATGACCAAGATTTCTAGGTTCTACCCAGAGCCCCTTAATTCCCAGACTTGAACCCAAATGAGCATCTCCCCTATGCGCTCTCCAGCAGCTGTGGGATGCAATGCAGTCAGTATGGCTCAAGATACCTTGTGACAATTTCCCGGGACCTCATAATCAAGTCACTGTCAGCCTGTTTAGCTGCTGTCTGTGTTACACATGGCGGTTACTCTGGATATCTGAGATATATGATAGCTGACTGTCATAATAATGTATATCCAAATGGATTCTAGCTTCTTAAAGGGCTTTAGCTCAGAAGGCAGGCCCAAATCAGAGCGAAACATTCTGAGAAGCCTCAGGAACCATCAGTAATGACAGAGGCAGTGTTACCTCTTCCGATTACGCACTTCAGGCTTATGGTAACAAGCACATAATAATATTAATCAATGAAATCTGTACTTTAAAAAAATCTCAAATATTGCACGAATGAACATGCATCACTGTCATTTAATATATACTTTCAATCATAATTTCAAACTCTGATGTCTGTTAACTAATGTCTGATTTTCCTATTGAAAAACCAGCCACTGCAGCAGTCTTTGTGACTGAAGCTCCTGCTATCTGTGCTCTAATAACTCTTTTAAAGTAACTTAGCTATTTTTTCCTTTTACAACATGAATTAACATTAGGTGTGCATGCTCAGTACGAGGGGATGTTAATTGTTCAATTGTATAATGCAGCACAGCTACACAACTAAACATTACCAGGTTAATAGAGGCTATAGGGTAAGCAGGTAAAGATGAGCCCAACTCACCTGTGCTGAAAGAAAGCCTCCAGAGCCTTGCAGATGGTGTACCTCTCCTGCAGGGTCAGCAGGTGCTCCAGCTGCTGGCTGAAGGTGCGGCCCTGCACACGGATGCTGGGCGGCAGGATCTCAGCCACCCACTGCAGCGAGCTGAGAACAGGAGAGCGAGCGCGCGGAGATGCCTCCATAGGCTCAGGTTCGGCCAGTGTGAATACCGGCGGCCCGTCCTCAACCACCAGGGAGGGCATGGCCCCGCTGCCCTGTAGCATGGACACTACCTTTTCATGGGAACAACTCCTAAGAGGACACAAGTGCAGAATGCTAATTTTCACAAAGACCACACACACAAAGTAGCCTTATTAATGATTTGCAACCTTATTAAAATATATATGACTATGGTGGTTGCGGGGCAACCGCAAAACTTGTATAGAATAATAATGAAATCATCATGAAAAAGTGATGATAACGTTGGTTACAAAAAGAAGAATGAAGAACTTCACATTCTTTATATTCTTATGTGCTGAAAATGAATCATATAAAAAATATATAGTCTTCTATAAAAAACTGGTGAGTGATGAGGTTTAGATAATACAGCAACAACGAAAACAGTCCATCAAAATTACAACAACCCACCTCATGTCCAGCCCATTGAGAAACAGGATGCGATCTCCAGGTTTGAGGCCTGCTTTCTCAGCAGGACTACCTGAAAAGGCACACACATACACACAGGTCACATAGGTAGTAACAGATTATGTTCAGACACAACATAGGACATGACAGCTAACACAATAAAAAGTTTAAGCTGATTTAAACTATTTAATGTATTTGAATATAAAAAGATTTCATTCAAGCAATTAAGCAATCTGAGCATGTCTATTGGTCCACTCATCATGAAATTCCCACCATGTAAAGGGCAGCTGGTCAAAGAATGTGTATGAGATGTGCCATTGCATAGTTATGTCATGTAGCAGTACTAAACGTGATCCCCATTAAGCTTAGACTTAAAGAGAACACAGTATCAGTGACTTCACCTGGAGAAATGCTACTCTATTGCTTTAACAGAATAAACAGCCATCGGTGTGCCAGCATGAGAGCGCTATACACATCCTGTTGGTGTTTCATGCTCTTCTGCTCTTTTCTTATCTTCACTCCTTCTCTCTTTTTCTTGTGTTTTCTTTTTCTCTCCCTCCTCCCTGAAGGCTGGTTATCTGAAGGCCGGTTGTGGGAAGTGTAAACGGAGAAGGATTAACATTTGACTAACACAGAATTCCACCACCTGTGCCCCTCTGACTCAGCCCTGCCGAGGGTGACTGCTCCAGGGTTTGTGGTACATACAAATATACACGCACACACATGAACACACGTACAGCTCTCTCTCAGGCGATCTCTCTGTTCCACACAAACATCACGTCAGACTGTACTCTACCATTTTGCCACGTTCAAAACCACTTTTCAGTCGTCATAATCATTCCTGGGGCACTTTCTTTGAAAAGTTGAAGCTTAAAGAAAATTTGAACCTCTGAGACGTGTCAGATAGAAGAATTGAATCATGAACACAATGCAGAGTTCAGCTAAAAGTTAAATTCGCTTACATCCAAAGTATGTTATGCACAGTATGGAGCACAAGTCTGCTCAAAACCACTTCAAGTATTTAAATTCCAGTTAAATACAATTCATTCACTAAGAAAAATAAATTGAACACAGAACACAGAAGCTTTAACAACTAATTATTCAGAATTGAATGTGTTTACTTTGTGCCTGAGTCGCAGCTTTATCTTGACACTTGCAGGAGTATTTTTCCACACCTGCAAAGTTCAGTCTTGGAAGCTGCTTGCATTTTCTGCTTTTCACAATCCAAGTAATCTCTAACACATTCAAAGACATTAAGGTTTTGACTCTGGGGCACCTTCCCAGAGTTAAGAGAGAAGACCAGCTGTTTCTTTTGTCTTTTTAGAAAAGTGAATGAACCTACAAAGTGTTGAATCCAAGAAAAATTTAATACAAAAGAAGAAACTTGTGTAAATGCTAAATATTTATTGAACTAACAGATGCATGAACACATTTCGCCACATGGCCGCTGAGCACACTGAGGACAGCTTTTGTGCATCTGCGAGTCCAATAAATATTTTGCGTTTATATTAGTTCTTTCCAAACTTCTCCTTCTGTTTTCTTCTTAGTAATGGCTTATGGACAGATACACATTCTTTCAGGCACAGAACGTTCAGCTGTCTTCTCATAGTGACATTTAATTTTCTCCTCTCATTTAATTAAAATTTATGAAAGAAAGCTTTCAGTACTAGAACTATTGTCAGGAGTTCTATTTTCTCCACATATAATACATAATCATTTTTAGAATCCTAAATTACAATCATGCCTGTTCTGTCTGAATGTGAATTATTGGATATTCTCCTCAGAAATGTTTTCTAAAAAAATTATCAAATTACTGAGTGTACTAACCAAATAATCACTGGATTACTGCAAAATATAAAAACATAAGCATTCTAATTGGGTTCTGATTAAACTATTACAACTGATTTAAACACTCTGGCCCTTTTCAAATGAAACCATTGTGTCGCCTAGCATCACTGATCTTAACTGCTAATTGTGTGTGTAGTTTTGTGAGACTTCTCTGCTTTTGTTGATATGAATATTTAATGTTACACCCACACGATTCACCCAAAATGAAAAAAAGTTGAATAATGGTGACTTAAAAATGTATGTTTAACAACTTCTCCAGTAATGTCTCTTGCCCTGACACAAACAAACTTGGAAATGTATGTTGTTGTAACAAAACCTTCACAAAAAACACCGGACCAGGCCTTGTTCTAAATATCAGTCCAACTGACTTTACATTACAGTCCTGTCTCTTCTCTTCTCTTCTCTTACTCTACACAAGATAATTACACGTCTGTATGGCCAAATTGAAGACTGCTTATTGTTCTGCTGTTCAGACATTTAACGTTTTATTATAGTTTTGTTTTATTATAGTTTACAGATTAAAGTGGTAGAACTTGTCTGCCAAAACCGGCAGCACAATACAGAAGGCTGGAAGCAGAACAGTGGCTGGAAGTGGAAAAAAAACTTGTTCTTTAGAAACCAGTTGAAAAAAAAATCTACGGCTGCTTTGTCTGTGGTACGTTCCGTCCATACCTGGAATGACGGAGTCGATCCAAACGGGAGCATGGCCACGTAGGGTGAAACCGAAGCTCTGGTTCCCTTTGTACACCCGCACTGTCCTATAAGGACAAAGAAGGAAGAAAGACTGAGTTAGATGAGCCTCCGGTTTAAACTCTAGTCACAACCTAAACTAGAAAACGTATTGGGGTAACTGGCTGCATCATTCTTGCATGACCATGCATGCTTACACACAAAGGCTTATCCTACTCTATCCCCATAAAATCCCCTCCTCTCTACATCTGCGTTGCCATAGTAACTGTTTAGGGCACCACCAGCTGTATTACATACAGTAACTATAAGTAAATGGCAATCAATACATCCTTATAAAACAGATTTAGTCTACACATTGTGGAGAACCTTAAGAAAGTTTGAAGCTTCCGAGTATATAAACCTCAATTTCCAAAAAAGTTAAACTGCCAATAAAAAAAAAGGTAAGCAGTTTTTGTAAATCTACTGTAACTTATATTTAAACAAACAGATTTCAGACAAGATACCTAATGTTCTACTTTCTGAAATATGCTAGTTCTGTAAAACGTTCCTAAAAAATGTGTCAGGGTAATTAGACTAGGACAGTTGTAAATGTTAAAAAAAAAACTTTTAAAAAGGTGATACCTGAATATACAATGAGCACCAAAATATACAGCAATGAAACAGCTTAAGAACATTTCTTTTCTAGCGACTGTAAGGATTTTAGGCTATGTTCACACTGCAAGGCTGAAGTGTTTTAAATCCGTTTTTTACCCTAATGTGAAACAAATCTGATCTTTTCAAACCCGACCTGAGCTACTTTCATATGTGCTCATAGATTGGGTGTGTATCCGATTCATGGCCATGCAACCTTAATGAGAATGCACTGATTGAAGTTCAGCAGCATTGAACCTAAAGTTTCAGCCAGTAAATGGTGGAAAAGCAACGCATTTGACCCTTTTTCATATTTGTACAGGTTCAAGTAATAAGCAGCTGAAAGCTGGTTAGAGTGAACTGTCTTCACGGCAAAGACTTGCTCTGCTTGTTTATTTGTTGATATAAACGCATGTGATTTATTCACATGATATTATTGACTCGAGCATGCTGTTCGTTTCAGGGCGATGGTTTGTTCATTTTATTGACAGATTCGAGTCACTTATCTATACCAAAGTGAACCATTATGTTAGAGTGATCGGATCTGAGCAATGAGGCTTGTGTAATGTGAACATAGCTTTAGGCATTTCACCCTCTACCATATCATAAAATAGACCAAAGAAATCTGTGTGTAAAGGGCAGGACCAAAAATCCCAACTAAATGCTCATGACCTTCAATCCCTTAGATGGCACTGCACTAAAAGCTGGTATTCTTCTGTAATAGATACCACCACATGGGCTTGGGAATACTTTTATAACCCACAGTCAACAAACACTGTTTGCATTGCTATTTCCAGAAATTCATCTAGACTGTACTGTGCACAGCAGAAGTTTTATGTCAACGATGTTCAGAAACATTACTGACTCCTCTATGCTCAGCTAACATGGAGTAATGCACAGTGGAAACATGTATTGCTAACCTTTTAGACTGTGTATGGAAATAATGGACATAACCCCGTTTACACCTAGTCATTTAATGAGACTTGTATCTGGTTTGTATCCTGATAAGATTTCAGCCACATGCACTATACCACTTTACACCTGGTAGTCAGATGAATCTCTGGTTTGTCAGACTGAAATCCGATTGCTGTGTTGGACTGAATATGCAAATCCATCCATTAAGCTTTTACCAATTACCAATTATATATCCCTTCAGCTTCTACAGTTTGTTTAGCACAGAGATGTCTGTCCATATTTCTATTAAACGTTACATTCTGTCCAGTCACCAAAAGTGTGCTACCAGAGCCAGACAGGCATATTTAACTTTACACTGTAGAAGGAATCATTGACACTGAAATACACATATATACACATATTGAAGCCATATGGGCCGCCCCTAGCTTACATTTTTTTAAGTATGTCAAAGCTCAACACAACAGGCTATCAATATCAGCATGACGACACAACAACACATTCTGCAAATGTTATAACAGTGTGGCTGCATAATCAGAGTGTGTATGTGCTAGACTGGCCTGCCTGCCAGTGCTAAACCTGCCTCCCATTGACAATGTGGTGCATTAAGAAGGACAAAGTATGATGACAAAGCCCTCGTATGGTTGTGCAGCTAAGAACATGTATAATGCAAGAAGGGGAAAATAACTTCACTTTTTAAAATCAGTTGGTGTCCTCAGTCCCCAAACAATTCCACAGTGTTACACAGTGATAAACATGTCCTGAGTCCTGTTACTTACCTACTGCTCTGAGTCTGTTAATATGAATACATGCTGCCCTATTCTTCCTTAGGTTTATATAACTTTAAATGCACTCTCACTGTTGTGGAGTGAACAATAATCCATCAATTCCCATCTTACATGCACTGTAATAAACCATAATGGGCCAGAGGGGAGCTTAGATAATGAAAAGCTCGTTTGAATTCTGTAATTCTCTCTTAGGTGCAATAAATTGCTCTCAATTGTGGTTTCGGTACTCCCTAATGAACAACAAGCATATATAGCACGCACTTTCTGCCTCTACAGGAAAATGAACACTCAGATTTCAAGGTTCTAAGCTAACTAGTATGATCTGACATTCAATTGAAGTGATTTAATGACAATAGAGAGAATTGCATATTATACTACATTTACAGCACAGTGGGAGATAAGACGTGTCACACAATACAACATGCAAAAGTATAACATTCTGAAGGGAGAAATCTACCTAGCACAAATAAAACACCCAAAATATGGAGAGACACCAGCAGCTTTTTCAGACTACCAAACCTCGAAGGTAAATGGGAAGTCTAAAATGTGCCAGTACACAGTTGTACAAGGACAGCATTCATAATGTTGTAAAGTTCCTCACTGCCCAACTTCCCCAAACATTTCTTGCCTTGTTTTTTTCACAATCCAAAAAAAAAAGAAAGAAAAACAATGTGTGCATATTCCACATATGATGAGAATAGAGTTTCTTAATGGAGGTGTACTTAAAGCACCAACCAAAGTTTAGAAGAAAACGAAGAACTGGCAGTAACGGGACAGAAAGAAAGATTCGGTTCTGTGGTGTCTGAATCTGTAGTTAGCTAAATTAATGCCAGTGAATGACTCAGGTTAGATTGACAGCCAGACAATATCTAACCTGTTCTGTTGTGTCCGTAGCCTTTGGCCACACTAACAATGGCTTTGTTAGCAGGCCAAACATTCTTCCCCATAGCATGGGCTTGGTTCCACTAAGTGATGCTAAAACAACACCTGTTCAGAAGATATCTGGGAGGGCAAAGTCAAGTGATCATGGTTTTCTGAGGTTTTCACTGGCTTTGACACTTTCCCCTCTTAATACCACCAAATACTGGTCAGCTCCAAAATCATCAATCAGTGACCCCTTATGAAATAATGTGTTTATTTGGCCTTTTGGGCATGAAATAGAAATCTGCCACTTCATAATTTGAAAAAAGAATCATAACTTTTCTTCATTAATAGCTGCAATGACAGAACATATCAAATAATATCATGCACACAGTACCAGAAAGATAGCATTACATTGCACATTTATAAAGCATGTGTCTCAACGCTGAGAATGAACCCTGATGTAAGGCCCCTGTGGTAACCGAGTAATGAGTAACCGCTCAGCTATATGGCCAAATACAAAACACGTCCAGTATTACATTTTGAGTATGTGGGTCAGTAATAGCTGATGTTAAAACAAACTCTTTCTCTCATCTACAAAGTAACATTACAGTAATATGATTACGTTTTCTGTAACAAAGTAATTTAACGCATTACAACTAAATATTTTGTAATGATGTAAAATTTTAAATGCCCAAAAATGTAAAAGAATTCCTGAAGCTGTTTTCTGCGTAATTCGTGAATTGAGTTATGTCCAAGCCGAAACACATTTCAACTGCAGCAAACTCAACAAGCAATTTGTCGAACACTTAATCAGAGTGCGCGGTAAAACAAAACTCGTTGCTAAAGACCCCTGTATCCTGCTCCCCCAAAAGCACCCAAACAAGGTATATTGGATTTCCATCGAGCGATAGGAAGGAAGGTAACAAGTACCAGTACCATGTAATAAGTATAAAAAGAGCCCCTTAAACATCTGAGAAATTATTTAATTTATGAAGAGTTTATTTATACTCTTATACTCAGTTCTTATATGCTTTTTTAATAGATTTTGTTATACCACAAAAGAAAGCTTTACTGGACTTAATTTTCTATTGCTAAAATACACTGACTTGTTCTGAGGAAATAAGTAACACCAAGTAAAGTGAAGCCCATTTTATACACATTAAGTACTACTGATACAATCTGTTCCTAAATAAACTACTGAAAGATTAGTTGACGTGTACTTTCCAGATATGTTTGTAGATTTTGTTCCAGTGTATTTGAATGGGTTTCAGGATGTAACTTAAAAGTAATGAGGTATTAGATTACACATTCCAGGAAGTAATGAGTAAAGTAATCCCATTACAATTTTTAATGAGTAATAAGTAATCCCTAATATATTACTTTTTTGAGTAATTATCCCAACACTGCTTATCTAGAAACTGACAAAGTTTTATGAGTTTTTTTAAAAACTGAAGTAATATTGAGCAGGTACTTCACCCAGGACTGTTTTATTTTTTTCAAAACAGAAAGGACAATCAGAATAGAAGCCATTAGCATATACTATGTCCTAATGGCACAATAACAAAAACAGCCTGCTTACTTCTGAGGTATATAGAAAGATTGGAAAATAGTTATGTTGTGTGTTTGCTGCACACTACCAAAGTGGACCTCAAAAGAAAGCTTCTCCTCCTCACTCTCTTAACTACACACTATACATAGCAGTTTCATAGTAGTTCCTAAATCATTTATATGAGTTACTAGACAGTAAATCATATGAATAACAACTGAATGACTAGCTGTACAGTAATCACACACACCTTCAATCACCCCTTATAGTTGTGACTGACCTGCGGTTGGTGATGACATTGGAGTGGCCGGCGATGAGCGAGGTGGTCTTGCGGAGGCCACGGGATGGAGGGAGGACGTTGTCCTCATTTGCGGCACGGGGCACGGAGCTGGCCCGGGTGGACACCAACAGACGCTCAGGGTGGTCCTCACTCCGACTGCGGCGCAGGCGGTTGTGCCGGTGCTCGCTGAAGCTGCGCCCTCTCAGGCGGCTGATCAGGCTCTGCGAGACCACCTCGTCGAAGCGCTGCCGGTGCTTTTTGGGGATGAAAATCCTGACAAACATGACAGAAAACAAGGAGGAGAGTCAAAGACAAGGTGCCTGAGAGAAGACACTGGAGACAGTGGGAGCCACAGTCATCTCGGCTGAAGCTGAGCAAAGAAGGGAGAGCACGGAAAAAAGGGTGAGAGAGAGAGAGTGACAGAATACACTCACACACCCAGAGAGAGGCTGGACACACACGCTTACACGTGAAGGAGGAGTGTGACGGTACTATAGAGAAAGCATACTATAATTATACAGAACAGCAGTGCTGAATTCAGCCGCTCAGGCAGGGAACGCTCTGATGTTCATGTATGGCAAGAAAACAGATGTTTCTTCACTGACAACAAGGGAGAGATAAAAATAGCCCCATTCATCTAGGATAGCTGCAGGCTGTTACATGCTAAAACATGGGTAGACTAAAACAGGTAAGAGGTCCATGTTTACTGTACATTGTATTTACACATTAACAAGCATGCCTCAGTACCAAAACCAGGCAGGAGCTGCTTTTAAATATTTATTAAAACATTAATAAACACATTAATAAGAACACTTTTATTGTGGTGACTGTGGCAATCTAGATTATGTGTTTGGCTACACACACACACACCACATGGCCAAAAGTATGTGGCTTGTAATTAACAGGTATACAAAATCTAGCACACAGTCCTGCAATCTTTATCAAACACCCAGAGTAGAATGGGTTGTACTGCATTGACATCAAACATGGATTGGATTCCAGTCTGCCCTGCTAAATCAGGCCTTGGCAACTGTAAGTGCTATTATTTTAAAGTGGAAGTATCCAAGAACAACAGCACCTCAGCCATAAAGTGGTATAGCTGAGGCGTTGGACCACACATTCATGCCATTTGCTACCTCTTTGACTGCATCGCTGTATCATTCTGATGTAGCACCTGTGCAGTTTCTAAAGCTTTTACCAGACTTAGCTTTAGTTAATAAACTGTAAATACTGTTTGACCAGAGGAGGATGGGTCTCTGCTTGTGAGTTTGGTTCCTCCCAAGGTTTCTTCCTCCAGTTAAGGCTTTCTCACATGGGGATAAAGTGTTGTGACTTCATGCTTTTAAACTCCTGTAAAGCTGCTTTGTGACAACATCATTGTAAAAAGCACTATACAAATAAACTTGACAAACTGACATCCCTGGGCTGCTAAGTGCTAAAGTGGGTAGTCACATCAATCACTACAGTTCCAAGCTGCCTCTGGAAGCAATATCAGCATTAATATCATATCAATGTCAAGCAGGTTCTTCCACACCAAACTTGCTCATCCAGGTCCTTATGAAGCTCGCTTTGTGCACTGGTGCACAGTCATGTTGGCACAGGAAACAGCAAACAAACTTTGTTTCCCACAGAGTTGGCGGCATGAAATTGTCCAACATCTCTTGGTCTGCTGAAGCCTTAAGAGTTCCTTTCACTGGAACTAAGGGGCCAAGCCCAACTCCTGAAAAACAACCCCACACCATAAGCCCCCCTCCGCCAAACTTTACACACGACACAATGCAATCAGACAAGTACCGCTCTCCTGGCAAACGCCAAACCCAGACTTGTCCATCAGATTGCCACACAGAGAACTGTGATTCATCATTCCAGAGAACATGTCTCCACTCCTATAGAGTCCAGTGGTGGCATACTTTACACTACAGTATCCTACGTTTTGCATTGCGCTTGCTGATGCTTTTATGCAGAAGCTCAGCCATTCCTTGAGGCTCTCTATGCTCTGTTCTCAAGCTAATCTGAAGGCCACATGAAATTTGGAGGTCTGTAGCGATTGACAGAAAGTTACGCCTCAGCAGCTGCTGCTGTCATTCCCAACTGCTTCCACTTAGTTATAATACCACTGACAAATGACTGTGGAATATTTAGTTCACGAAGCTTCTGAGAGCGACCCATTCTTTCACAAATGTTTGTAGAAGCAGTCTGCATGCCTAGGCACTTGACTATAGAAGCGATTGGAACACACCTGAATTCAATGATGTGGATGGGTGATTGCATGTAGTATATATATATATATATATATATATATATATATATATATATATATATATATATATATATAAATGGAGATATATATACACACACAAACACACACACATCTAAAAACAGCTCTAAAACAGCACTGATGAAAGAGCAAGAGAATTCTTTGACCTCTCCAGAGATCAGCTTCTTCTCATTTTTCACTTTCAATAGTTTCAGTGCAAACTATTCTCACTCTCCGTGTTCCTTGATTCTACCATCGCTTCCACCACGCCTGTGTCCTAGATACACACAAATGCACACACAGATGCACATGCGCACTTCAGAGTTTTAAAAGTAGTAAAAAAAAAAAAGAAACGGCTATAAGTGAAGGACAACTCAAGCTCCTGTTCCAACAGCTCTGCCAACATGAAAATACAGCATTCAGCTAATGAGTCTCTACAGTGTTTCACTGGAGAAAATGTGGTGAGGAATGTAATGAGAGTAAAAAGCATGGATCTGCAAACACTGTAAACAATTACTGAAATACATCAATGTCTCTGTTATTAACAGTGTGTATCTTGTTTTAACTGTTAGGAAAGTGGAAATAAACTTTCCACGTGGAAGCAAAAGATGATCTTTAGAAAACTGTCCTGTTAGAATTACTTTTTGTTCTCTAAGTCTAGCCATATGAAAGTGGCCAAATTCGGATTCACTGCCCAAATCTGATGTCCACTTGCATGACATCAGAGTTTAACACGTCCAAACACTATACACAAAATAAACACACAGGATAAAATGAACAGGAAACAGAAAAAGAGTAGTGAGCTTCTGAGCTTGTTTTATCTGAGCAAGCAACAGAGAAACTGTTTATTTCCTTTACCTGCTATGAAGAAGAATGCAAATAAACTCCATGTCAAAACAGCTCCTTTGATTCTGTTTTTGTTTGAAGTAAACAAATAGTTTCAAATAGCTTATTAAAAAGCGATGCGCTCATTTGTCTCGTTCATTCAAATCAAAATAAGTTACAAAGCATAACCACAGTAATGTGTTTTGATGAAGCTGTGAGCAAAAATCTGACAAAAACTGAGTTGGATTACTGCAACAATCACATAAATTCCAGTTGGCTGTTCAGACAGTTTGCATGGCCATGTACCGAATACTTATCAGAATGCTGGTAATATGCTTGAAATATTTTAGATTGGTGGAACCAAGAAAGTTCCAGATGATTTTAGTTTCTGTGCCCACTTACAAACTGTCATTGCCTTTTGCTCTCTATTAGCTAAACATTCAGAGAAAATCAGATGCACCCTATTATATTAGCTTATATTTCCACTGATGATCTGTCCTATCTATACTTATACACATTGATTGATTTTTGTATGGTTGTGTACAATAATTAACATTTTATTTGTACTAATTTATGTTTTCTGTTTCGGTTATAGTTGTTGCTGTTGTATTCCAGGAAGCTAATGTCTTGTTATCTGATCTCAAAAAGCCAAAAAACCCTAAAACCCTAAAAACTTTTAAAAAGCTTTGTTCTAAAACTACACCAAGAACCTAAAAGTAAAGTAAGTACAAGAACAAACGGAACTTTTATAAAGTCAAATGCAAAACAAGATTCAGATATCCGTTACTAGATACCAAGTATTAGTCATTAAGATGAGTAATTAGACATCTGCTGAATTACAAGGGTAACTTTACTTACTTTGCAGACAAAGATAAAGATATTAAACTATATTTATTTGTAAATGTTCATAAAATCTGACTTACTATGTTTATTTGTTAATTTATAACATTTATTTTAAACAAATGTTTTAATCACAGTCAGTCAGACTTACTAAATCTCAATGCATATGTGTCAAATAAAGGTAAGATATTGGATACCTCCTGTTATAGTACCATTTACTGGACAGCAAACTTGGTTGGAAGTCCGGGACCTGATGGCTTGCTGATACTGATATACAATACAAACATATTCTACTCTAAAATAGATTTTTATTATTCTAAAAATTAACAAACAATGCAAAATCTATGTTGATTACAACAGTTAACTTTACAATCTTGTGGTCGGCTACTAGTTGTTTGGCTCTCGGGAAACCTGTCTATAGATTTCAGATAAGTTGTGCATTTCTGGCTTGACTGTTTTAAGCATTAAACAAAGTAATGGACATAATTTACTGTGATTTTATTGCGGGAGGTTATCACAAACCCAATTCCAAAAAAAGTTGGAATGAAGATAAAAACAAAGAGTAGTGATTTATAAATGTACAGTGACCTTTAATTGGATGAATAGTATGAAGACAAGGTATATTTTATTTTGTTTGTTTTTGTTGTTTTTGGTAATATACAATCATTCTGAAATTGAAGCCTGTTACATGTTCCATAAAGTTGGCCTAGGTGCAGTTTAGAACTAGGAACATCGTGAAATGTTAAAATGGATCACAAACAGCGAGGGTGGATTGAGGCTAGCCTTTTTGCCAGTTTATGTATTTAACCCATTACTGTGCAGAATATCATATCAATATATATTAATATTAAAACATTCAGGCAATCTGGAGAAAAACCTGTGCATAAAGAACAAGTCAGAAAACCACAATGAATTTCTGTGACTTCCGACCCCCCAGACAGCATTAAAAACTGGCCTGACAACCTGCTGTTAATAAACAACGTCCATCACTGCAACCACAAATGTAAGACTGTACTAGGCACAGTAACAGCTCAACAACGTCCAGAAACAACATCAACAAGTTCATCTGAAATGGACTGATGCACACAGAAAACATGCATTGTGGTATTACTAGCCTACCTTTCAATTTTTTATATAAATATTGATGTAAATAACTGATGTCATGTTCTACAGGGTAAAGACGTACAGGAGCATTAGCAGTGTTAGTGGGTATCCTGCATATCTCTGAAAACACAACAAGGAACATATTTTAGAGCTGGATGCTGGATTTTGGAGTATGTCTTATTCAGGGACATCCACGCTTATCCCAACAAGATAATACCAAGAAGCATTTTGCACATTACAACAGTATGGCTGGGTAATCAGAGAGTGTGCTAGTTTCCAGCCCTCAGTCCAGAACTGTCTCCCAATGAAAACATGAGCTTTATTATGCTCAAAATATGACAACAAAGGCCCTGGGGTGTGTTATTGTATCATTTTCATTTGAATTCATTTTGTTTTGGGTTTAGAATGAAGTAAATAAGATGAGAGTTTCCTAGAACACGCAAACCAGTTAACATTTAGTAAGTTAAAAGTGCAGACCTCACAAAAAAAAGATTGTGGGTAACACCATTCTCAATAAAATCAAATATGCTGCATTCCCCTCTCTCTCTCTCTCTCTTAGCATCCGTCTCTCATACAGAGCGTAGAGGGGATGTCTGAATAAGCGATTGAGCTGTGAAAAGGCACAGGCTGATTAAACGGTAGGGGGGCTCTACCCCAAACCTCAGGATTAGAATGTTCTGCGTCTTCTATGTAGGCAGAAGACAAAGCGAAGGAAGTGTTATTCTGGTAAATCAGCACCAAAGCAAAGTGGATTTTAGCTAAAGGGTCTAGATTAAAAGGAAGACGTGTGCTAAAATAAAATAACGAGTCAGTGCTCTGGAAGCAATATTTAGCCTAAAAGCCACTTAGAAACTGAAAATCTAGTAAAATGATTATTAAAATAATAGTTACCCAAGAGTGGTAGGCCTGTTTGGAGTTCAAAATTTAGGTCTAAACTTCTAAACCAGAGTTTTAAATTAAATGGAAACAACAAAACATAAAACACCAGACTAAATCAAACAGGGGACCAGTTGGATTACAGAGGTACAATAACAAAATCAGTGTCCAATTACTTAGGAACTACACTTTATTATTAATATTGCAGATCATTTAAATAAATAATAACTCCTAAAAGGGCAGCAATCCTACAACCCTCTAAATAATACAGTGTCTTGAAATAGTTAATAAATACCTTATTAATAGCATCTATATCGCTGCTGTCAGAACAAAACTTCATATCTCCATGATACTAACTATAGGAGAAAAGAAATACACATACTTTACTTTTAAAGTCAATAAAACCAGATTCTATTTCAAAGCAATTTTAGGACATTTTTGGTCTATTCCTCATGTTATTTACAAACAATGTAAAGGGCAACAGGTTCTACCAAAATATTTTTTATTTTTATTGGTGAACAACTAGGCCAGAGCACACAGGCTGAACGAACATGGACATTTTAATTTTCTTGTTCAGAGAATACCCAAAGAACTCACGAGCCAAATGAATTAAGTGACTGGAGAGAGAACATTCATGGAACATGGAAGAACGGGGCACCTATCAATTCTAACTAATTCTGACAAAATTGGCAGGAGGCCAAATGTCATAATTAACCGTGCAGGTAGGTTTAACTGTATAGCGGTATAACAGGTGAGTTGTAGCAGTCGCTATAAGCTCTGGCAAACTGATACAAAATACACTTAATTGAATGCAGTTCTATGTTGTTTTGACAAAAGGAGCTTTCCAGCCTAAATACATCAGATATATTCATTAAAATAGAAATGATCAGTGAAAAAAAAACTGTCACATTTTTTTTTAAAAATACAAACTTCCAAAAATTGTTTACACAATGCTTTTTATAAGCTTCTGTTACTAATTACAGGTAAATATAAAAAAATCAGGTACATTTGAGTTTTCGTTAACATGCTCCTCTAAAGGCATTGTACAGGCTGAAGATGTTTTTGGCTGAGTAGATAAGACTTGAGCACCACTGTATGTTCCATGTACACTGTGGTGGAGGAGAGGCCCTGCCAGCACGTGATGGGTGCTCGGACACCCGCAGTTCATCTGGGAGGAAGGCGCACATGCTCAAATGACTCTGCACTGTGTAGGTGTGATATTTCACTTGATCCATGAATGGCCTACGCAATAACTCTTCAGATTGATTCACTCCCATATTTAGCCCAGTCTGGAATGAAGGAGCTGCTACGTCTTATCTTCTTCTGCTCAGCCAGACGCATCTTCAGCCTGTACGACCGGAAGGGCATTTCCTTTAAAATCAGCCAGCATGTTCACACCTTTCCACTGACTGCATGTCTCATCAGGCCAGAGAGTCCAGCAGGACATCAAACAGTTTAACACTGAGTCACACTTGAGGTCTGGCGAGCGCAAGTTAGATTGTGAATGGCCCAGCTGGTCGCTTCAGGTGCCGTCTCCATGGAAACAGCGATAAATTCAGTGGGAGTTGGGAATCATGTTTATGAATTGCAGCAGTTCTGGTTGTCTTGATATTCATGCACGACCGAGGCAGAAACTGGGTTTCTACAAATAGACCAATTTGTACTAAAACCCACAAAGCTCTTTTCACTGCCACCTACAGGCTTCTGTGGGAAAAAACAACCAGCCACCTCTGTTACAAACTCAATCTGTAAACTACACAAATCTAAAAAACTCTGCTGAAGCAAAATCTAGAACACGCAAGCCTTCTATCAGCGCCCATTGTTCACTGTAGCACTACAGAATTTCAGCCTACTTAACATATTCAACTACATCTTCAAAAAATATTTACAGTATTGATCCTCCTAGATTCCACATGGCACACATGCCTTAAAACGCTTTTCCTCTTCCTGTATTTCTCACTTGTAGCTCTTTGAGACTGAAAGAGCAATTTCTAAACGTTCTATCAGTTTTTCTAGTCATAAGGAAAAGAGGTGCTATCTCATTAAGAATCGGAATTTGAATAAAAGCTATTGTGTGTATAGTCTGGTTTGGAAGAAACAGCATCCTTTATATTTTTACCACAATTTCTTGACATCAAAACAAACTAAAATGTCAGAAGTACAGACTCAAACCTGTCAACACTGTAAATGTAATGAGTTGTGTGGCAAACAGATAATGACACATGATTGATCACTGATGAATGATAATTATCAAATAATTTAAAATAATTATAAATAGTATAATTATAAACATGGTTAAAATAATGGTCAAACTTGTAGGTGCTGAATTATGCTACAATATAAACAGCATGAGAACTGATATATTCAGGACTGAACTCATGCACAACCCACATTCTTATTCTTGATTTGTCCTTAAAAGTCCTATAGTCCTGTGCATGCTGCTTTTAATAGCCTTTGAGCATAACTGTACACTGTTGTGTATTTGTACTGCACTGTCCACCTAAGTACTTGTTTCTTGTTTCATGATGCTTATGGGCAGAACTTCTGGTGAAGTGAAAACAGACAATACATTGAAACATAACATCCAAGCATGACCGAAACGGAAGAATAAATAAAAACAGAACTAATTATTTACTTGAGATGTTTGTCTGTGACCGATCTGTCAACAAAAGCCTTAACCTGTGTTAGAGAAACGCTTCTGTCAATGGAGCCAATTTAGAGTTTACACCGATTACTCACATTAATAATTCATTTCATTTTTCCTTTTAAGTGTGTTTACACTAACAGTCAAGTGAAGAAAATTATAAAGCATCGCCAACATATAGTAATGTCTAGTGTACAAATCTGTTCTTTTTAAACCAGTGCTACGATAATGCTCCCCATCTGTCCCCCTTGGTATGTCAGCGACAAGACTTAGATTATTAGTTTAAGTAACATCCTTTACTTTGTATGTCTCTTTTTTAATAATCTTTTATTATTGTTGCGCTAGCCTGCAAGACATTTATTTTGCTTCGCCTACTTCAGTGAGGGCAGAACATCACAAGTTACAAAGAGAAACCAGTTATAAAGTGTAAACCAGTTATGGAGTCTACTGTATTAGCAGTAACCAGTACTGAAGCGGCACTGGAGGTCCATTTGTTTTGTTGTTGAATTCAACAATTAACAATCATTCTCCAGAATCATAAACTCAGCCTTTACCCTGAAGAGCAATTCACTCAGTGTGTCTAGCGGACAGTAAATGAAAAAGAACAATGGCTGAAATACATCTGAAAACTTTTTCTTAAAATGCAAGACAAAGCAATGATATACTACATATGCCTGACTTGGAATTAAACTCGGAAGCAACTTTACCTCCAACAACCAGTTAGGAAAACATATCGTCAATGTCCAATAAAAAAATATGTATTTCCATTTTTGTTGATTTTGAGTTTTCTACATCATTTAAACACTGCAGTGGTCGTTTACATTGTAGGGAAATTTCATGATGAATGGACCAATAGAAGTGCTCCAAAATAGCTTGGAAAAATTTCTAGTTACATTGACTTACATCGAAAGTAAAGTGTGTTTTTGGTCTCTCCTGTAAAGTTGCAATTTTGGAGACACTTGTTTTTTATTGGACAGAGACGATATACATGTTCATTTTGTGTCACTTAATTTCAGCCACAATTTATTATTTAGTGTAGTTTAAATTATGGCTGGGCTTGAACACATATTTTCACATGCCAACAGCATGTCTAGCAGCTCTAAACATGTATACACCACATTTTAACAGATCAATCATCAGCAATTCACATGAATAATCAACTACCAAAATATTTTTTGCTGACGTATTTAATTCCACTGCAAACTTGTTATACTTCATATACTTAGTTACTGTGAGGAAGTATTTGATTCCAACTAAATGTTGATTAAGATGAGCCACATTTTTTAAAGAGCTGACGGCTCTTCACCCTGAAAAAATCTTAGTCAAGAATTAAAGCTTAATTTGCTAATTTTTTGTAAGCATGTAAGCATGTTCTTCACTCAGAAGCCACCATCTAACATGGATTCATGTTTTCACGCTTCTTCTCACTCTGCATTCCAATTTTACTCTGTTCACAGAGTGTTAGCTTGGCTTGCTTCCACAGAGCTGAGAGAACCCCTCACCCTCAGCAGAGTGAGAGGAGTGACATCTCAGCCGAAACTGTCACCTGTGCTCATGCTAGGCCAGACAATCTCTTGCAAAATCCACGCTGTTTACTTAAATCAAAGGAGGCAGCAAATTTTAAGGCAGATGTTAAGCTATTTACAACAGGGGTCAAGAAGAACTTGAAGAACAATTTTGGTTCTTCTGGTTTACTTTGACGAGTAACTTTAAAGGTGCTAAACAAAGTTTTTTTATGTGATTAAATGAGATTTCTTCTTTCTTAAAAACAAATGCAGGAAGTGACACTCCACAAGTTAACGTTGGTCGCTCGCCTAACTACAAACTATTTCTGGAAAAGTTGGAACATATGTAAAATGGTGGAGCAGTTATCTTCCAGCACCTGCAGCATTTAAAGCTGGAGGTTGATTTTTGCTTTGTTGATAGAAATGTTAACGTCAAATCACCTTCACTGAAAACCAAACACTGAACACACTTCAAATCTAAACTAGCTATGTAATAACACAATCCTTCAGCTACTTCACAGACAAAGACTTGTGTCCTGATTAAGTTGTTGAAAACTAAGTCTTTTCTTACATGCTTAAGCATGTTAATCACATTTCGTTCACTGACACAGCCGTACCCAAGCACAGCTATGGGCAGAACTTCTGGTGAAGTGAAAACAGACAATACATTAAAAACATACAATATCCACGTACGACCACACCGTGAAAATAAATAAAAACAGAACTAATCTTTTTGTTGAAATGTTTGTGTGCTAATGTCTGTAATCGATCAGTCAGCAGAAATCTGAACCTGTGTAAGAGAAATGCTTTAATCAATGGATCCCATTTACAGTTTACACTGATTACTAACATTAATAAGTCATTTCAAAATCATGAAGCATTGCCAATATACAGTGATGTCTGATGTACAAGTCTGCTTTTTTAAACCAGTGCTATGACAATGCTCCTCAGATGTCCATTTTGGTATGTCAGCTGCAAGCTAGCAGATACTAATTCTTGCAATTTTTCAATTGGAATTTTTGCTTGCTTCAGCAGCCTGATTCTCCTCTTCTTGACGCACCATACATATCCAATAGGATAGATCTGAACTGCAGGCAGGCCAGTCAAGCACACACACTCTATGTCACGCTGTAGTAGCCAGGCATAGTCTTGCTGAAATACCAATAGACTTCCAAAAGATGTCATGTTGTTGCCAACATATGTCTCCCTAAAGTCCCAATATACACCTCCCCGCCAACTGTTTCTTCACACACACAAAGTCACCCATGCCACTGGCACTGTTGCGCTACATACCATGACAAATGTTGGCTTTTGCAATCTTTACTGATGAAACGTTCCTTTGGTCGTTGGCACAGAGAACCCAGAGTTTGTTTTTCTACAAAACAAGCTGAAATATATCAGACTTATCTTTGATGTATGGCTTTCTCCTTGCATAACAGAGTTTTGAGCTGCTTTTCCTGAAGCAGTAGAGGACTGTGTTAAGTGACACAAAAGTATTTCAAAAGTATTTCTGTGTTAACATGGTATCTTCTCATACAGTGCACACACATTTAACATTGGGTTTCAGGCTCGTCCTACACGGATCATGTACAGTAGATGGTGAAAGACCTAATCTTATGTTGAGAAATGTTCTTTTTTTGTACTCAATCATGATAAACTCAACTGATACCACTTATCCTGCTTATTGTGGAATGTTTCAAATGAGCGTAACTAGAATATTTTATAAACCTGTCACTCTTATTTTGCCTGTCACAATTTTTTCATGTGTTGCAGGAATCAGATTAAATTTGAATCAGATTTGTTTATATTTACAAAACAAAATCACATTTGTCAGCAGTGAATCTAAAATCCTATATTTTTTTTACTGCATTTTACAAAATATCCCAACTTTTCTGGAATCAGTGTTTATATATTGTCGCTCGCTGTCCAATGAAAAACAAGTATCTTATTTATTTATTTTTGGTTGTTGTTTACCTATTTGTTTATTTTATTTCATTAGTATTGTTATTTTATTCATGTATTTTTTCTTTCTTTCTGTAAGCCTGTATTAAAGTAAGAAAAGCAATAAAAATGTGAATTACAAAAAAAGTATCTCCAAAATTGCAACTTTACAGGAGAGACCAAAAGCTTTCTTTACTTTTAATGTAAGTCAATGGAACCAGAATTTTTTCCAAGTAATTTTAGAGCACTTCTATTGGTCCATTAGTCATGACTTTTTTACCCAATGTAAAGAGCCTATGTAGAAAAACTTTAAATCTGCAAAAATGGAGATTTTTCATTGGACAGCGACTATATGTTCCCTTTAAAATTACAACACATCAGGACCCCACATTACTTCTGACTAATTTTAATATTCAAGGACCACTAAGTGTAAATAAATGAATATGAAATTAATGGATATGAATGGAAAACATCAACAAAAAGGGGGGCATTGACTTGGCCAAAATTACCATAAAGCTGTAAGCTTACTTTTTAGATGAAAGCACAGAAGATTTCATTATTTGACCAGAAGATTTTCAGAAGCACTAATGATAAATCAGCACAACACAATGCTGTTTACTCCTCAGTGGAAGTTGTGTGTATTTTCAGTGTTCCTGGATCAACATTAACTTCAGTAGCTAGATTAACTAGTGAAATAGCTGCACTGCAAGCATTGTTAATCAAATCCTAACAACTTGTCATTGCCAATGCATTTAGGTTTCAAAAATGGGTACACTAAACAGTTAACTGAGTACTTGAGTACCTCTGCACAGCCCCAGCCCAGACTTACTTGTTTTTTGCTACAGCCTAAAAAAGAAAATACAGCACGGCAACAGTCTGACTGCAGCTTTTAGAGCTCATGTTTTACACAGCTCACTTAAAAATGCTCACTTGTAAATGTTTGAGCTGTCTCAAATTCAGTTCTTAAGAAGGCCTTTGATGCAAACTTGGGAGTCCAGTTAACGTAAAAGTGATAGCCATTACAACATTCAGCCATAAAAGCAATTAAGATGATTGATCAGTACTGTACACCAGCAAATACCACAGAATTACAACAAGACAACTTTTAACCTTCTGATTCCACAGAGAAAAAAAACAACATCCAAGTCTATAATACTTATTGCCTTATTCACAATGAAATCTTCTTAACCTGATCCTGAGATGAGTGGAGCTCAAACTATTCTTGTTTAACTCTCATTTAGACTGGGATGCCCTCAATTAGAAGGAGGTCGCGAGAAGACTAAAATTAACCCAGAGAAGGGGGGTTTGCGAATTAAGGACACGCTACTCAAAGGAGTGAATGACAACTGAGAAGAGCAACTTTTAAAAGTGGAGCCTAAATCATTTTTGAGACCAATTTGCCCAGGAATGGACATACCTAGGTTGCTTATTCACATACATATAGTTTTAGGTCATAAAAAAAACAACAACACATGCACATTGACATCCATGGAAACAAAAGTATCAGATGAGGGCAAGAGATTCTGTGTTATAGTTGTAGAAAGAGAACATATGGTCTTGAAATGCAACATAAATTAATATTTAAAAAACAACAGCTACTTCAGCATATAAGAATTGCCAATTCATCATACTACAGTGGTTATTGTGACCATGCATCACCTGTTTATTCCAGCGTTTCCCAATCTAGTTCTCTTGGATCTCTCAACGGTAAGTTGCTTAATTCAGTATCAGGTATTCAGTGATCTGACTGCTTGGTTTAGTTTAGGTGCTGGGATAAAAAAAAAAAAACATTGACTGTCTTAGGTCTGCAAGGACTGGACTGGGAAACTAGTTTATACTTTACAACATATTAGCTAAATATATATATATATATATATATATATATATATATAACTGATACTTATAATGGTACTTATACAAAAAACACATTTCTTTAATGTAGGCAGAAAAAAACCAAACAAACCTAAAGGAACACTACGGATATTAAGAATCCTCTTACCTAAAATGCTTGGAGAAGCTTCTGTCTCTCCCCATTACTTATCAGCTCAGCACTCAGTTCCGGACCAGAAGAACAATGTTTGGTCTGCACGTGTAGGACTCCATAAATAATCAATAACTGAGTGAAGACATCACATGGAGACCCAGATGCTGCAGTGTTGATGTTGTACATCTCACTGTATGCATGCTAGCCAGCATCAATTTGGACACTAGCAACTGGAAGTTCTTGAAGCTCCAAAGTCAACCTGAGGAAGTCAACTTTGACCCGTACTTAGTCCCAGCTTGTCCATATCTTGCTCCTTGGGGAGTTCATGGCTTGCCGCTGGTCTCCAGCATGTATCTTGCGGATCAGCTGCCACCCACAGAGGATCAGCAGAGAGGTGTGCTTGCAACCACCTCAGAGGTAGAGAGAGAGAAAAGAGAAAGGAGGAGAGAAAAGCCAGAGAGGAGGGAGAGAGGAGCGTGAGGAGCAGAGGGAACTCCCTCTGGAATTTCATAGGCAGGTCAGCACGTGGGAGATCCAACAAAAGGCCGAAAAAAAAGAAAAAGCTTCATGACACGGAATGATGGACAGCTGTCATTGAGAAACTTCCCACTCACTTCACACAGCAGATGTCCTCCTTGACTCCTTCATGTGCCAGGTGACGTGAAACAAGCACCACTTCTTCCTGCTTTCTCAGCAACTCAGCAAGCCGAAGCAACGAAGCCCCATTCAAACCCATTAAAATCCTTCACATTTGCTAGAGAAGCTCCCTTAGAAAGATAAACGTAAAATCCTGATCCTTGAATCTATAGTCCTCAAGTGAGACTCCATAACTTCAGCTTCCATAAGTTGTGATGAGGATTTTGTGCAAACTTCTAGTGCGTCATGAACCTAAAAGCATTTATTAAAAGAAGTAGGCTGCTTAAAAATAGAGAGCACCCGGAGGGAGAGCTGTACAGATTTGCAGGGACAGAACAGAGCACAGCTGGTCAAGTTTTAAAGCGAGTTAAAGGACAGCTAACATGAACTGATGGAGTTTGACCCAAATGGGTGAATGAAGACTGCTGGGCAATGATTTCAATTCCATTTACTTTATTAAATTCCTTTTATAGATATTGTCTTAAAGCAGCTTTACAGAAGGTACAGTCCACTGAAGAGCAAACCAAGGACAACAGCGGCAGAGAATTCTCTCTAAGAACATTAACAAGAAACACTGAGGGATGCCAAACTCAACAGGAGAACCCATATTCATGTCCTCTGACCCATACCAGACATTAGAGTTTCAGGTTTTTAAGCTTACTCCTCTGTAAAGTATGTGAGTAAGCCAATGACCAATGTTTTGTCTGATTGTGTAAGACAGAGCGCCCAAAGTCTGGCTGCTGGGCCAAATGCTGCCCGCGGACAGATTTTAATTGGCCTGCAGCTTCTCTCTTAGAAGGTGGCCTGCCAGACAAAACAATACAACTTTTCCTTTTCAGTGCGTTTTAACCACACTGTTTTACTAATGCAGCTACAGAGCCAAGTTTTCTGACAAGGCCTGCAAATTAATTTACTGAATGACAAATAGTCATGACTACAGCCACAAAGTTGACTAAGAATCAGCAAGTTTAAGAAAGATGGAAACCAGAATTTTATCCGGAACCAAAGGAAATGGTTTGGAACAAAATACTAAAAAACATTTTTCAAGTGCAGACCAGGACTTCAACATATGCCCAGAGTATGAGAAGAGATTGTAGGAGGCTGGAGTTCTGGGCGACTTCTGCCACAAGCTAGAAGGCTGGACCCTTCCCTGATAAACAGAGGTAAATAAGAAACAGGGTAATGGACTAAAATACTACCCAGGTAGCATAATACCCGCTTTGTGGTGGTCCTATGGGGGCCCAACAGGGTTGAATGTGCCTAACAAAGAAATATGAAAAAGAACACATGGACTACAGCCTGTGTACATGTCTATGTGTAAGTGAAGCACAGTTGGATTCAGAATCAGAGACCATGCTGAAAGTTTAACCCTGAAAATTATTTTAATTGTGTGTACATGTATGTTATATGTGTATATATACCGTGCTGGCCCTTGGCTGGATCTGAATATCTCTGCCCTGAACATGTCGCTATGGTAACCAAACCTCATATCTATTTAAAATTTCTATTAATCTATTCATCATGAAATGTTCACACGATGTAAGACACATGGGACACATGGACCTAATTATTTTTGGAATGACTGATGTCTGCAGCTCAAGCCTGGCTCCGCCCATTTAGAATTTCACCTGTCGTTCTTGACGTATAGCTCGCTGCTTTTCAAAAGCCAGGCTGCTGTCTTTTTGGGTTGCGTTTCTGGACCACTAAACCATCTAAGGCTGTGCCAAGTGGAAGGATCTTTATATACTGCTCAGGCATGAAGTGTACATTCAGATGATTCCTGAGGATGCTACTAGAATACCCTTCAAAGTCATCTGAACCAACCGCTACATTAAAATATATAGAAAATGTGTAGGAAAAACATGCAGTATGCAGTATAGTTTAAATTAAATGCAGGGTGCGAAATACAGTTAAATCGTTTTATCTTGCATGAAGCCAATTACAAATCATGGTGGTTTGATTGTCACTGTTGACTATTCACTATAATGTCTGGAACAACCAGGTGTTTTTGTTGTTGTTGTTTTGCTCTATTCTAAGCTACTCTGTTGACAGAATGTTTTGACAGTATTATATTAAGTTCAAAAAAACATTCTGCAGACAGGCCCTGTGTAGCTTGCAACAGAACTGTTCCCTAGAGGGCTGCCTGCACTGTCTGAAACGGCTAAACCAATGTAATGATAAAAGAAATGAACATCCACAATGACAGGGGAAGGAAATAAACATTCATGCCTGATAGAACAGACTACAGAGCAGTTATGGGAGATGTGAGTAACGCACTATAAGGGGTTAAACATGAAAATCTGGATGAGGAGGATGAATCTGGGTATTTGGAGCATGCTGCTCTACTTCCTAGTTTACTTCCTCTGAAGATAGGAGCGACTCGGAGGAGCTTTATAAGGTGATCCATTTCTGCAAGTTTCTAAACAAACTACCTCCATGACATTGTTATTTCCACTCCCTTCATGGGGCTTAGATGCATGCAGTTAAAAGCTTAATGAGAACAAAATGTTTTATTAATGAGACAAAACACACCTAATTCCTCTCCTATTGCCACAGGCTAACACTCACACCACTCCAACTGTGTAAGGCTGCCAACGCCTGCAGCAGTAAGACACCTCCAAATCCCTTGACAACCAACCTAATCAGCAGCTATTAGACCTAGCGAGCTGTGTCTAGTTGGCTAAAACTGAGGCTTCTGCTGCTGAGCATTTAAACAGCTAAGCAGAAGTACTTACGAAACAAATGAATATGTATCTGCAGAAGAGAGTACAGTAAAGAAGTCATGCAATACAAAACGAGACTAGTCATTCTGTCAAAAGGTCTTGACCCTTTTTCCAGGCCTCTGAATGGATGGATGGATGGATGGATGGATGCATAGCTTGCATTTAACCCATCCGTGCAGTGAAACACTCACATATACACACACACTCATGAACTGACATACTAGGGGGCAGTGAGCACACTTGCCCGGAGCAGTGGGCAGCCCTACCACAACGCCCGGGAAGCAGCCATGGGTTAGGTGCCTTGCTCAAGATCACCTTAGCCATGCCCTGAAATTAAACATGCTAATAAACATCAAGAACAAAATTCAGTGTTATTACATAGATATTGAATTATTTTATACTAGAGCTTATAAGGCCTAATATGTCTTCCAGAGTCTCCCAGAAGCTTAAAGCTTAAAGCGTCCTACCATCTCCAAGAGTTCATCTGTTTCATCTTAGTAGAGGTATGGTTATATTATATCAGGTGATAGTGAAAACTGCTTTGTTTCAACCTGGCAAAACTACTTGAAATAAACTGAGATAATTTCATTTCATTCATAAGATATGGGAACTTTGGTTAATGTTCTATGTTTTCGTGATAGTATCAGAACTGAATGTTTCAGATTCAGCCATCGACAACTGTGAATGTGTCACAGAGATTCATTATATAAAAGACACACAAATGAGCCAAACATTCTGACCACCTGCCTTAGATGCAGACATGCTTATATAAAAATACACAGACTCCCCAAAACATTCTGACCATCTGCCTTATGTGGTCCTCTATGTGCCACTAAAACAGGTCTGACCCACTGCAACATGGACTCTTCAAGACTTCTGAGCATGCCTTGTTGTACCTGGAACCAAGACATATCGTAAGTTACAAGGTGGAGCTGCCATGGACAGGTCTTGATTCTTGCAAGTCCCTCAGACGCTCGAGCCGACTGAGATCGGGGGTATTTGAAAACCGGGGAAACACCTTTAACTTTTTGTTATGTTCCAGTGTGCGCAGTGTGGCATGGAGCACTATCTGCTGATAGATGCCATCGAGGTATACCAGTGCCATGAGGGGGTTTGCCTGGTCCGTAACACTGATATCCACATGAATGCCAATGCCCCTGGAAAACATTTCCCAGAGCTCATGCCTGTGCATTTCTCCTGCATCCAGCATGTTGACTACAAAAAGCAACAATTTATTTACCATCTAATATTTTCCAGACCTTGATTAGCATCATTGATATGAGATACCCAACAATATTTGCTTAATCTGTGAGAGGTCATGATGTTTTGGCTCTTTGGTAACAATAGTATGCTCCATCAACTGCTGTGGCTAGTTCTGTATTCCTGGTTAATATTCCAGGCTGCTGTTTGTCTTGTGGATGGAAGTAAGTAAACACACCATTTTTGTAGTATGTGTCAAAGCCCTCTTTTTCACTGCTGGGCTGAATGATAAAAAAAAACCTTACGGACGCAAATCCATATGATAAAGATTCAGTTTTGAGGAAATGATGTCAATTGGCTGATCTTGGAAAGAAAGAAACCAGAAATTAAATCTATTCTGTGGCATGTGGAGCTGTAGCTTCCTAGCTAAACTACAGCTAGAGGGCTCCTCCCTACTCCCTACAAACGACGCCTACTTACCTCAGTACAGGTCCAATTGGACTAAATGGTACTATGCTACCCAATGATTAAAGATTTAAGATTAAAACTGGTTGACTGCTGTTGGAGTGACAGAAAGGCGAAATCAAACCTGTTCTGTACGGTGCCCCCCACCATGGTACAAAGTCAGCTCCCATTAACCAATACTTAAAAACACAGGTTTAGAGGACAAAGACATATATCTGAGATCAAAAATTTGAAAATCTGGGGCTGAAGTGAAAGAAAGATTATAAAGAAACAGAATTATTATGCAGTGCTTTGTCCTGTATCCTGCTGGGATATCCATCCATCCATCATCTGCTTTATACCGCTAGTCAGGGTCACTGGAGCCAATCCCAGCATCATCTGGCAAGGATGGGGTATACCATGGACAGTTCGTCAGTCCATTGCATGGCCAACATTCACTCACACATACAGGCAATTTATAGTGACCGATCAACCTAACATGCATGTCTTTGGACGTGTGGGAGGAAACCAGAGCACACTGAGGAAACCCACTCAAGCATGAGGAGAACATGCAAACTCCACACAGAACAGCCCGGACTGGGAATCGAACCGGGATCTTGCTGTGAGGCGACAGTGCTAATCACTGCACCACCGTGCCGCCTCCTGCTGGGATACGCTAATGCAAATTAAACCCACAGACACGTTTCAGTAACTGATTTTAAAATAACATCCATTTAGAGGATAAGTAATCTAAAAGCATGCTGAGAGAGGTGTAGAAGGCACTGACGCAATCAGACACATTTTGTGATGCGTGTAGAGATTGGTGGGTGAGCAGTTAGTGAATCTTTTTTAAGTAGTTCTGTTAAGTAGTCCTTGGTTCTGATTTGATGGCCTAACAGTTGAAAAAAAGTCTTAAAGTCTCACAAGTCTGCACCACGACGGAAGAGCACAGTATGGTTCTGAGAACCATTTGGCTTGACCAAGAAAGGCCAAAAAGTTTCAAAGGAAGGTTTGTGAGTGGTTGTGGATAGGCTGTTTCTGAACTGATTCTGAGAGCTTGAAGGGGTTGAGCTAGTGAATAGGAGTGTGCAGATCATGCACATCATGCAGCTGCAGCAATTCCTGGGAGTTGAATCCCTCTTTTGAAACATGCCTAAAGAAATTACTGGTTTGATTTTTTTAATACTTTTCTCTAAATTGGCTCCAACGGTAAAACTTTTATTTCCCATCTTTGGCATGATGCAGCACCACCTGACACATCTGAATAAAACGCCCAAACATGACTTTTTCCCTTTAAATTAATAAACTGTGTAGTTTTTCAACCACATAATACAGTCTTACAGACAGTGCATCAATCGTCATGCATTTGGTGCAGATGTGGCGGATAAAGTATCTAATTTTCTACTTGGAAGAAGAGAATCCGAGACTGGATGGGTGGATGCTGCTAAGCTGAAAGCAGTTACAAATTCCCAATTACCATGAATAAACCCAGCAATGAATTTGGAGAAGAAAAGAAAATATGCAAGCATATTTAAATCAAACGCAATCAACGACAGCTCTAACTGGCGGCTCCATCCCACATTGCACTGTAGCCCAAATCAAAAGCAAGAGATGAAAAGGAAATGGTTGCTCAATTTTAGTGACTATTTCATGCTGTAACTAAAAGCACCTATTAGAATGCCTTGTTTTACAATAAGCATGCAGGACCGGTGGAGTGTGTGCTGTGTGATAAGCACTGTGTTCACAAAAGTATGAGTGGTCTTTAATAAAGGCTTAATGTAGTGAGTTGCCTGGCCTTAGATGCTCCATAATGCAGCAGAAAGTAGGCTGCAGGCTGCAAGTCTTTGTGCTTGCTTAAGAATTCCCCACCCTCCTTCTCTTATTATGACTCACTGGTTTACCTACTAGGAAATTACCTACTAGGAAGTTCAATCTTAACAAGAATTATATACTAATGACATTATAACCTATTGTTACAGTGGTCCTGGCTTTCCAAACAAACTGTGTTTACCTTTTTCCCTAGGTATTTAAAAGCAGTAACTCTCCCCTGAATCATAATTAAGTCTAGTCAGCATGTCCTCTCCAGACCATTCAATGGTGTTTTTAAAAGCTTAGATTATGGCATTATGGTAAATATGCCTGTACATCTTTTAAACTAGACTTAGCTCTGTACAGTGGTACAGTGTTAAATGGCAGGAAAAAAAATAAAAGCAGTGCTGAGTAGAGATTGATAAATATCAACGATCAGAACCGGTCCAATCAGCTCCAGCTCTGCTCCACAGCAAACCCAAATAAATTAAATTAACTAATAAAATACATTTGTAATATCCTTTCGTCTTGGTTTGTGAAAGTGAGTTTTACAGATTTGTGTATAATTAAGAGGTTAATATCTCAAAAATGGGAACTTTACAGGAGAGGCCTTTACTTTCAATGTAAGTCAATGAAACAAGACTTTTTTGTAATTTTGACTTCTATTGGTCCATTTATCATGGAAATTGTAAACAGCAATGGCAGTTGTTGTGTTCAATCGATGTAAAAAAAGTAAAAAACGTCAAAAAGGCGATACATGTTTTCCATTGGACAGCGCCGAAATGTTAAAATTTATACAAAGTGGTTTGATATGAAATGCTCAGTTTTGCTGTTGCTAATAGGAACCTTCAGCCATATTACAGAAACATCTTAATTCTTACATGCTACCTTATCTGTTTAGGCACTGTGTACTGTGTACTGTGTACTGTGTACTGTGTACTGTGTACATTGTACAGTGTACTGGAACAAGAACCTGGCGGTATGATACATATGATGCAGGGTTTATCGTTTGATATACTGTGATACATTGCAATACTGAAAACTTGCAAGCATAGGCTTGCTAATGCTCTTGTTTATGTTGAAGCACAAGATCATAATGGCTGAAGAACAGTGCTATCTAGCAGTCTGGGGTGTAAACGCAATACAAAATAAACCACTGACAAAAATTGTAAATTATTAATTAAAAATGGATACTGCAATTTTGGAGAATCTATACAGTATCACAAAACTTTTTTTTTAATTGCAGAACCATGTCCACAATCTTCACAATCAGATTTAACAGTTCAATAGGAAGATTTGACTAGTCACTCCATTTTTTTATTCATTATCTAGAACTAAAGAAATCCATTGCCGCAATTTTCAGTGATTTCAAACACATTAGGAAAGTCAAATGAAACATGGGAATATTATTTTTTTTGGATTGCGGGCTATTTGAATTGCCAACATACACTTACCGACCACTTCATTATATACGCCTTGTATTGGGTTGAACACCTTTGGCTTCAGAACTGCTTTAACTCTTTGTGGCATAGATTCAACGAGTTCCTGGAACCATTACTCAGAGATGTTGCTAGCATCACACAGTTTCTGCGTATTGTTTGCTGCACAACCACGATGCAAATCTCCTGTTCTCAAAGCTGTTCTATTGGATTGAGATCTGGTAACTGTGACCATCTAAGTACAGTTAACTCATTGCCAAGGTCAACAAACCAGTTTAAGATGATCTGAGATTTGTGACATGGTTCGTTATGCAGCTGGTAGTCATCAGAAGATAATACACTGTAATTATAAAGAGATTGACATGGTCAGTGTGGGCTGTTGCATGTAAACGATGCTCAAGTGGTATTAAGAGGCCAAAAGTGTACCAAGAAAATATCCCTCACGTTACACCACCACCAACTGTCTGAATCGTTTATACCAGGCAGGATGAATCCGTGCTTTCGTGTAGCTTATGTCAAACTCCGAGCCTACCATCCAAATGAAATCGAGACTTCTCAGACCAGGCAACATTTATCTAATCTTCTATTGTCTAATTTTAGTGAGCCTTTGTGAACTGCAGTCTCAGTTGCCTGATCACTGCTGGCAGGAATGGCACCTAGTGTGACATTTTGCTAATGTTTCAAGCCATTTAAATTACCTTTCCTCCCCATTCTGATGCTTGGATTGACCTTTTGCAGGTCAACTTGGCCATGTCTACATGCCTAAATGCCCTGAGTTGCTGCCATTTGATAGACTGACATGATATTTGCACTAACGAGCAGATGAACAGGAGTATCTAAAATGGCATAAAGAAGTAGGTGGAGTAATTAACAAATGAAATTATTTAAGATTGTAAGTTTCTGTAGTAGAGCCCCAGATTTCTAAAAGCTCCCTCACAGGACGTTATTACATAAAATAGTTATGAATACACTGGTTGATGGTTGAGACATTGTTCTGTGGCCTACAATTTCATGTGCCTTTTTAATGATGGAAAATCCTCAAAGAAGTCTTTTTACACGTTTAACATTATTATAAAAAACTAAGAACACACATGTAGGATTATGAGTTGTTTCAGATTTAGTAAATAGAATGACTATATTTGTGCTGTAGACATTTACAACCCTGGTTCCTAAAAGCAGCACAGTACAGAAATTCAGTAAATTTCTATACAATGACACATTTCACACCAAACCACCCTAAACATCTATGTTTGCAACTGAATTATCAAATGATGGCTGCAGAAAATACTACAAGTAACAAAGGTACAAACAAGGTATATTTTGAGTAGGGCTAGGGTTAGGGTTAGGGATTTCCCGGATCGATTCAATCCCGATTCACAAGGTCCCAGTTCAATTCTATTTCCGATTTGATTCGATTCAATTCAATATCGATTCATTTAGGTATATTTCAGTTACAATAATATATTTTGTTTGAATATGAAAAGAGATTTTCAGAGAACTAATGTGGTAAATGTACAAGGAACACTCAACCTACCATTACTAAAAACATTAATGTTTATATACCGTCCTGGTTTCTGAATCTAAAATGTAGACATCTGCTTTCAAGTTCTGGGGCGCCTTCACTTGTGCTCCAGCCATGCTTAACTGATGTGCGCCCCCAGTCAGATCTCGTTGTGTGAAAAACAATGGCTGGAATGCTAAGTTTTAAGGTCGATCTCGGGTTTATACGAATCGATATGGGATTATTCAAATGAAGATTGATTTGAATCGAAAAAACGATTTTTTAAACACACCCCTAATTTTGAGTACTATTATTTAAACCGGTTATAGTTGCTTAGCACAATGTCTTGTTGTACATCAACTTATGTTTTATCTGATTAATGGGTGAAGACAAAATGGTCGTGAAATAGGCTACTTGACCATTTTAAGTATTTGTTAAGCTCTTATAGGGTGCAGCAAGCAAAGACGTCTCACTAAATGACAACCGCTGTAAATGAGAACCTAAACACATATAATAATATATCACCCAACAGAATCATGCCCAAACCTGACCATTCTATTACCTTACAAGAAATATAATTGTTTGCTAGCTGCTCATTGCATCTATGTTAATGTTAGACTACATTTTAACACTGTTGTTATCACATGACCTATTTTGCTATACATTACATTGCACTACCAGCAGTCTAGACTTGTTACAGATTCAGAATTTTCTTTTTCCTCCAATAAGTGATTCCACACTGGCACTGGCCCGATACCAATACAGGGAAACAGATCAGTGCCATCTCTACTACTAATGGCCAATTACATGCCTCTACGTACTCTCCAGATGGTGTATCTTAAAGATATGGTGTTCCTAGTGAAATGAAAAGAAATCAAAGCAATATCAAAAAAAAAAAAACTGACTGCAGTTCACTTCTGTATATCCGTACCGTAAGTATCTTAAGCAACACATCATCAGCAGTCCTGACCCAAATAACACAACAAGCAAAACATCACAGCAAAGCACCACTTTACACAACACACAAGCTTCCTGCAGCAATGAACCCAGTACAGTACAATATCACTCACCTACAGCAATTCATCACTCTGAGAATAGTCCCCCGTAATCCCAGACACTGAAACTTCACAGCTTGCTGCTGGAAGCATAGAACACACCCCCTCCGAGTTACTCCACACAGTACAGTAAGGGTAAGCAGAGGCAACGAGCGAATGAGCTGGGAAACTGTACTTCCAAATGCTGCCAGCAGCAACATTTGGAAGCTCAAAAAAACCCAACTCCAACGAGAGCTTAGAGCTGGATAAAAAGCAGGGAGGGGAATGTGTGATTTTTTATGATGTGACAACAAACTACGAGTGTGTGGAGGGGGGTGTGGAAGAGAAGACAGGGAAGGAGAAGGCAAGGGAGATACAGAAAAAGAAAGAAAGAGATTAGGCACTTCAGCGTTTTTAACCGAATCTCTGTCTTCATGCTTTGTGGCATACGACCAGTTACAAGGGACAAACATTTCTGTGTAATTGCGCAATAACAGAAATTCAGACATGAAAACAGGAAAACAGGAAAAAAGGCTGTGTGGAAAATGTATTATTTACTATGTACTTTGGTACTATCTTATCCTGTAAATGGCCGACAACCATGCACAAACATTTCAATGTGTTTTTCTATACCTACTATTTCTATTTTTATTATAAGCACCTGCTTATTGACTTCTATCTACAGCAACAGCCCATATTAACTCTAAGATTCTTATAGGAATCCCAATGAAATTCCAATAGTATAACTATTCATTTCTTTCAAAAGAGAAGAGAGAAAAAACTGCACAGATTAGTGAAATAGAGGACACAGGAGACCGGATGAGCAGTGATGACTGTGCAAGACGAGTTTGCTTTGGACTTCTGAATTCAGTGCTGAGTATGAAGAAACATGATATTCCCAACGGCTTTGGTGTCTGAAAGTAAATGAAAGTAAATGAAATATACTATATATCAATAAACTTCAAACAGACACCTTTCCTTTTGTATGTCTGTCAGCGTCTTTCTGACAGCAGATGTAGAAAGATGATCAAAGTTTCTGAGAGTTTTTTCCCTCCGCAGGGATACTGTTACTCCACCGAGACTAAAGAGAACAATAAAAAATGCAGAGAGGGCTCTTTGTCCCTGCAAATTGATTTCCTTCCAATTAGCAAGCTCAGTGGCCACCCTTGTTGTCAGATAGAGCCACTCAAGCTCATAATAATACAGTTAGCGAAGGCCCACTTAGTAGCCGCTTGACGAGCACGACTGCCATTAATTCCATGAAAACAACCTCCGTCTGATTGCAGTGAGAGTGAAGTCTCATTATCCTTTTATGCCTGAGAAAATAGACTGTCCTGGATAAAAAAGGTGCAATGTGATTGCACAATAACCCTACTGTGTTCCTAGCCTGTAATATCATATATGTGATTAGCGAAACAATAAATATATAAATGAAGCCATTCTCACTGGAGCACCCAGGCGTTTCGCTACATTCAGGCTATTGTGCTTCAAACAGCGAGTATCTGATCAGACGAGACTGTAGACCTTGCTGCCAACAAAACAAACCTCTTTGTTTTCCACTTGCTTTTCCTGAAGAGTCCTATCTCCAGGCCCAAATAGCACGAGTCCTAGCCGCACATAGAAAGTGGAAAGGATATCAAGCTTCTATCGTATTAAATCTTTCTGCAGCTGCTGCCATTGGACTTGGCACAACACCTAATGCTCTAAAATATTTATAGACTGGCCTGATTATGACCAGGCTGTTGACAGCTTCTGTCGTCACTTATGAGGCAAGTAGTTTGTTCACTTTCAAAGAATGTCGTTTTCGTCTTTTGGGTTGTTCCTGTGTTCCTGTTTTGGTGTTGGTTAAGATTAAATTAATTATATTACTAAGAAACTGGAGATGGTTTTGTCAGGCGTGCCAGGTGAGAGGCATAATGGAAGAAAGAGAGAGAGTGACTAAGCAGAAAAGAGAGAGAAAACCCGTACTGAGGTAAGTACTGGTGAGGTGTAAGGAAGGGTGGTGTGTTCTATTTCTTCTACAGTACTCTGCGAAAGCCAGAAATCACTACTGCTTGCATTTTATGCTTCTATGAGCCAAGAAATCCTAATAAACCTATCAGTCCATAAAGCTTTATTCCACATTTCAGTGTTGTAGGAGCCTTTTTTCTATTTCTTTTTGTCTATTCACTTTTTAAAAGATACATATCCTTTCAGACCCATTGCATTAAGGTGGTTCTCACAGTGAAAGAACAAATAGAAACTTCTGTAGATATTTTCACAGAAGAAAGATCAAAGCTTTAAGTACCATTTTTTATGGTAACAGTTTTGGTGGTCTACCAGGTCCTGCTATTAGAAGTCACTGTTTGGAAGTATTATTTTTTTCCAGTTCTGCAGTCTCTTTGCTTACATAAGTATCTAATATAGGTGTCTTAAAAAAGCCACGAGGAGGCCAAGAGAGGAGCACTTCCAACACAATGTATATCTAATCTTCTCAGAAATATCTCCTTATAAATTAGTAAATTGAACTTAAATAGAAAACTGCATTTATATCAACATAATTGAATAATGAGAGTTCAGTACATAGAAATGAACCACAAACACTGTTGTCTCATCCTTCAAATACAAGAAAGAAGAAAAACAAGCCATTTTCAAAACCCAAGACTATTACATAACAGTCTCAACTCTACCCAAAGTGACGCACCCAAAATGTACATATACAGGCTCACATTCCAGCCCAGCAGAAATAAATTAATTACAGCAACAGCAATGCAGACAATGTCAGCATTTTTCATACCCTTTTATAAGGCACTAAATCAAGGCTTCGCATGAAGAAGAGAGGAGCACTTCCACATTAACCAATGTCAACCTCAACAGCAACATGTAAGTAGACGTGCTATGTGTTTTATTCACTTTTTGATGGCCAGAGCCAGATTCTCTCAAATCAAAAGTTTTTATAGTGAGCTGACAGCTTTAATTGACTTTTAATTTTTTATTAAAAATTGCTTTTGGGCATTTTCAAACTTGACCAAAGTTACGTAACTTCTGTTGCTGAAAAAACATTCAATGGCACATTTAAAGTTACATACAAGTACTATATTTTTATTCACAGCTTACAGTTGTTCTGAATTGAACACACTGTTCAGAACCAATTACCACTATATATTAAACACTATATGAGATGCTAAAAAAATCCATTAGGACTTCTGAATGTTACCTGATGCTGTCAATTAGCTGCTGATGCTCCTCTGTGATGAGTATCTCAGGCAGGGTAGAGGCTAGCCCCTCCACGTCCCTCTCTGTAGCATACTGTTTCAGCAGGTCAAAGAGCCTCTCCTTCACCACAGGCTCATCTCCTAAGATCTCTTCAACCTGAGAACACAGAGTGGAGAAGAAGCTTACTACTAAGATAATTTATTAGAACACCTCTTGGAGGCTGGATTAATTTAGCATAACACTGTATAACTATGACTATAACAGTTAGTATGAGGATGCCTATAAGTTGCCTATAGTAGCAAGGAATATTAAAAAAAACTATAAAATGTAGAAATACTGACTTGATTGAGTTTAGTATTAGAAAGTTTTTTTTTCTATGGATGCAAATAGAAATAAAAAGGCTACAAATACAATTGCAAAAACATTCAGTTTTCTGAACACATCATTAAATATAGTTTAGAAATATCAATCAATTCTAAATATCTGCATGATACTGAATTCTATTTCTTAAGCAATGACCCACTGATATGAATACCACTCCAATATCACTGCTGTTACTGACACTGCATCTAAAGGCATATTACACTGTGCTTTTGCTGAATTCTTGTGTTATTAAACAATAATCATCTACCACCCTAACTCTAACAGCTTAAAGAGAATATGAGGCATCAGCCCAAACCCCCAAACAATGCATGCAGTACTGACCTTCTTGTTAAACTCTAAAGCCTTGTGCTTCCGGTCCTGACGGACCATGTCTCCGCTCTGGTAGGTCTCTTTCATGCTGCTGCTAATGCGCTTCTGGAAGCGGTTCATTCTAAGCACACCCAGACGCAGCGTCCGTCCCTGAGACGTTTTGATCATGGCTGCTGCCGTCTCATGCTGTTTCACCGGAATCCCATTCACCTCCATCACATAGTCACCAGCCCGTAGACCACTGCGGCCTGCCGGAGAGTTTGGCAGACAGTCCTCCACTAACAGTGGGGAGTCTCCAACGATGGTGAATCCAAAACGCCCATCAGGCCCTGGTGAAATGTCCATCTGTGTGTTTCAAACCAAAGAAACAGTTCAACATTGAATTGTCATCTAAATCCTTCACAAACAACTTCAGAGACATTTACATCAGTTCAGCACAAGACAATAGAAAATGTATTCCATAAGTTATTCCATAAGGCATTTGATAATACAAACAACATACTACTACAACAGTTTCTTTCCGCTGTCTGTCTTTTTTTAATCAAACTGGCTAGACAGCATCCTTGCTAACGTTGTCTTCCCAATAGCATCTCTTACACTCATTTTAATGTATATTATAATTATGTTGGAATAAATTGTGTTGACTGTGGCATTTATGACCAAACAGAGACATAACCCTAATACATGATACTGTGCAGGGTCAATAAGTGTCTAATTCTGACACTGATCCTGGCATCAAACTGAATCAATAACAATAATATAAAATAGTGAATGAAATAAAGACCTGTTCAATGCGAGACACCACTCCAATACTGGGAGGTACAGTCTTTAGTGTTTGGGCCAAGGCGATAAGAGCTTTGGTGCTGAGGGAAGAAACATTCTGCCCATCGATCTCCAGCACTTGGTCACCAGGCTGGAGTCCTGCCATATAGGCGCTGCTTCCCTCAACCACAGAGAGGATGTAGCTGGGTCCATCTCCTCCCAGCTTAAAGCCAAAGTCCTCAGGCCAGCCCTGATTAGTTGTTGGCAGGGCCAGCTCTACACACAGCCAAGAAGACAGACATTATTTACAATGAAAACTGACTTGAAAATACATTGTAACAAACAGTGGAATTTTTAGGAGAAACATACATTGAGTTGCCATTTTTTAGGTAGACCCAAAGTGTAAAGTACAGGGCGTCCAGGAGCCCCTAATTATCTTCTTGGATTTCTTCAATGTCTCAAAATTGAATTTGTTAGAGGTCCCTTAAAAAACTTATTATGATGTTATGCTGTCCATTGCAGTACAACAGATGCTTAAATACAAATTCTGGAAAGGGTTATTGTTTAGCCTGCTTCACCCACAAGTGGCAAGCTTATGTCTTTAGTATTCTTATATAACTAGAGCTGCAGCACTGGTTTACCTCAGGGTTGTTCTGTAGTCAATTAGTTTACTCAGTTTGTCCTCCATAGCCTAGCAATTGTAACTATGCCTGGAATATCTCTGAAAAACTTTAAAATATGCTGTAGCGTATTTGTAAACCTGAAAACTTTCCCAGTTTCTCAAGAGCTTGGTGAAAAGAATAAATGTTCACTAACTTCTCAAATTGAAGCCAATAAGGAGACATGTAAGATCCCAATTAATGTGGGAAATAGTGCAATACCAAATTTTGAGCACACTGCCTTTGTACGTTTACCATCTGTTGCTGCACAATTTGTCCACCCACCTCTCCCTTACTCATGAATTGAAAAGGCCATTATAGAAACACTGCTGACTATATATTATTTGGATGATGCACCATTCTTTAGCAACCAATGTGGTACTGGCATGGTAGTGTGTGTTGCACTCGTAAGTGTATCAGGTTTGTAGTGTTGCTGTAGTTTTAAACACCTCACTACAACTGCAGTGGTGAGAATAGTCTGCCAACCAAAACTATCCAGCCAACAGTGGCCCTATATTTAAAATACTTAATGTAGGTCTACAAGGTGCACCAATAATGTAGGTGTTTCTAATAAAATGGCCAGTAAGTGTAAGAGCATTCACATTCTTTATTTATTGGTTTTCTGAATATTCTGTTCAAGGGGGGAGCTATTAGCTCTCAAATTGATTATTGTATGGACATCACTGAAAGATAGGAAGCCCACACCAGCAGGATGCTGTTATAAATTGTGAGTATGTTTTGACTTAAATAAACATCTAAATAACGACTAGATAACTTGAAAACTAACATAAACAATGACAACTTTAGTAATAACCTCAGCAATGCTGCTGCACATGACACATGCATAGCAGTAACACACACACACTACCATGCTCTACCAGCTCCTATTTTAATGGACAAACTGGATGATATATTATACAGCAACAGATGGGCTACAGTCAGTAAACTGTGTGGTAGATGTTTCTAATTAAATGACCAGTAAATGTAGGTGCAATGTAGACGTCAGATCCCTAACTATGACTGTTTCTTAAGAATATAATTCACATACCAATGTTTAAGGGAAAGTCCCTGAGAACCTGAGGATTTGGGTCTGTGAGGAGAGAGCACAAACATTATGTATCAAATAAATAATGAAACCAAATTCTCCATTATCTTATGTTCACAATTAATCCAAAATCAACATATATTTAATTTTTTTAGACATTATTGCACTACTTTCTAATCCAACATCTGTCATGAATGTGACCCAGTTTGCATAAAAGAAAAAGTATATGAGCATGTGAAATGTATTCAGTTTAATGATGTGACCTTATTTCAAACGGCCATTTACAGATATGTTGTATTTGGCTGTGTCTCTGAAGCTCCACAGAGCCCTTGGCCTCATTCTAATACTGCAGTCACTCTCTGCCTGGGTTGAGTGTTACCCTGCAACCCAAATCCTAAATCATCATCAACTAAATCCTTTTATTGGCCATTCTCATATGATTGCATAGTCTCTGGGGACTCAGGTGCAGTAGCTACAGTATGTTCTTCATCATATATATCATATGTAAATGTCTCCATATACATCAATGACTTAAAGGAACAATTTGAGGGTGACTGAATTAGAAACAGTCTAGTAGAAGACATGGAACAAATACATCCACATTAACAGCAACTGACAACTGGAATTATGGTTTTTTTTTAACCATGTGGAGCAACCTATTGTTTAAAATGTGACCTGTGTGTATCTGTGAGCCTTACACACAGTACAACAAGTACAAAAAAACTCTTAAGGTCGATTACTGTGCAAAGAACTGGCATTTATCTGGGGCAATAAAAGGGGCTACATGTAATTGCCAGAACATGAGCTAAGATAAAACAAAAGCAAAGGAACTAAATTCCAGACAGTCCAGCACAATAAGTAGAATTTAACCACACAATAACCATGACATATTAAAGTTCTACGTCAGAACTGAAATTGATTGTCTACCACAGCCACAACTATCATTCCAGTGCAATGTACAGAGCTGCAGCAATCTTAAAGCCATGTACACTTTAAAGAAACTGATGCATATGATGCATATAAGTCATTTCCATGTGAATAAAATAAAACATAAAAACTTGTGTTGTATTTGTGTGGAAGTTATGTACACTGAAGGACATTTGAAGTAAATTCAATATATTCAATGCAGAGCAGAGGGAAACTGATGCAGAAAAAAGAAAAGCATGGAAAAACTCACAGAAGTCCTTGGAGGCGCTGCGCGAACCCGAACGGCTCTGGCGAAGAGAGAAGCGGCCCTTCTGGCTCTTCAGAAATCTCCTCATCATGGTTGCAGGTGCGCCAGTTGTGTGTTTTTTTTTTTTTAATGCACGAATGAGAGAAGCTTAAGGCCTGAGGAGCTGCAGCTGATAGACCACCTCAACTTCCACTTCAACAGGTCATTATAGAACAAAGCAAAGTGACAGGAGCCAGAAGCTCTCAAAGCTCCATCACACCAGCGGGTCCAGCCCAGAAAGAGTGGTGGAGAGGAGGTAAAGATTGTGGGAGAACGCGGAGCTCTTTCCAAGCAGGGCTCTGCATCTCTGCTAAGTTTGTCCAGCCCTGGCCCTCACGCAGAGCACTGATCAGAAATCTGGGACAAGCTAGCTGGGTCCCTGTAATGGTTCTTTTGCAAGGAAAAAGGTACTGTGGAGCCCTATTTTTCTATAAATACCTCCCCCTCTCTCACTCTCTCACTCTCTCTCTCTCTCTCTCTCTCTCTCTCTCTCTCTCTCCCTCTCTCTCGTTCTGGTGGCTCGGGCCCTCTCTGAGGGCTGAATGCTGACCCAGAAACAAGTGCTGGCGCTCCGGTGAAGGACAGCGCTTCACTGATTCGCGTCGGAAAGAGAGAGAGTCTGTAAAAGGTAAGGCGCGAGGGAAGGAGGCCCATCCTCAGGCCAAGGTCAAGCACAGCTCACAGTTTAAACACATTTGGCTTTACAAACAATGCCACACACTGCTAATCTATGTTCTTAACATCTATGCTGGGGAAAGCACTGCCCAGAAGTGTAGGGTCCGGTGTTTGTGCATGGATTCCGGGTTTGAATCCCAGCAGTGCCATGTGGCACCAGTGGTTGTGACTAACTGAAAAAACTGTATGAATCTATTCTTAAAGGATGACAAGGACTAAACTAAAAGCTCACTTAGTTCTGAAAGCTTGATAAGATGTTAATTTTGAAGGCTGCCTACACAGGGACTTCATAACACTGCATGAGTAATACATAATTGTAAACAGATCATGCCAGTATTAACATGACATGATGGAAATCATGATATGGTATGGTTTGCTTTATGAAGTGAATGACATTTCATTGACATAAATTACCATAAAAGTGACAGACTAAAGTCGCTGTTATAAATTATTCACACTCAACGCAGGCCCAGTTAAGAGGCCTAGTTAAGAAGACCATGCATCAGTTCTGTGAAACATTCTGATGAACTCGGTTTAAACGGTTTACCCTTCATATCCATAACAACAGTAACATGCACAACTGGTAAAGCACGTTAGAACATTAACGGTCAAATGTTTTAGTACACTACCAGTAAAACGTTTTAGATCACTACCAGCCAAACGTTTTAGATCACTACCAGTAAAACGTTTTAGATCACTAACAGCCAAACGTTTTAGTACACTACCAGTAAAACGTTTTAGATCACTACCAGCCAAACGTTTTAGATACACTACCAGCCAAACGTTTTAGATCACTACCAGTAAAACGTTTTAGATCACTACCAGCCAAACGTTTTAGATCACTACCAGTAAAACGTTTTAGATCACTAACAGCCAAACGTTTTAGTACACTACCAGTAAAACGTTTTAGATCACTACCAGCCAAACGTTTTAGATCACTACCAGCCAAACGTTTTAGATCACTACCAGTAAAACGTTTTAGATCACTACCAGCCAAACGTTTTAGTACACTACCAGTAAAACGTTTTAGATCACTACCAGCCAAACGTTTTAGATCACTACCAGTAAAACGTTTTAGATCACTACCAGCCAAACGTTTTAGATCACTACCAGTAAAACGTTTTAGATCACTACCAGTCAAACGTTTTAGTACACTACCAGCCAAACGTTTTAGATCACTACCAGTAAAACGTTTTAGATCACTACCAGTCAAACGTTTTAGATCACTACCAGTAAAGCGTTTTAGATCACTACCAGTAAAACGTTTTAGATCACTACCAGTCAAACGTTTTAGTACACTACCAGTCAAACGTTTTAGATCACTACCAGCCAAACGTTTTAGATCACTACCAGTAAAACGTTTTAGATCACTACCAGTCAAACGTTTTAGTACACTACCAGTCAAACGTTTTAGATCACTACCAGTCAAACGTTTTAGATCACTACCAGTAAAACGTTTTAGATCACTAACAGCCAAACGTTTTAGATCACTACCAGTAAAACGTTTTAGATCACTACCAGTAAAACGTTTTAGATCACTACCAGCCAAACGTTTTAGATCACTACCAGCCAAACATTTTAGATCACTACCAGTCAAACGTTTTAGATCACTACCAGTCAAACGTTTTAGTACACTACCAGCCAAACGTTTTAGTACACTACCAGTCAAACGTTTTAGATCACTACCAGCCAAACGTTTTAGATCACTACCAGTAAAACGTTTTAGATCACTAACAGCCAAACGTTTTAGTACACTACCAGTCAAACGTTTTAGATCACTACCAGTAAAACGTTTTAGATCACTACCAGCCAAACGTTTTAGATCACTACCAGCCAAACGTTTTAGATCACTACCAGTCAAACGTTTTAGATCACTACCAGTCAAACGTTTTAGTACACTACCAGCCAAACGTTTTAGTACACTACCAGTCAAACGTTTTAGATCACTACCAGCCAAACGTTTTAGATCACTACCAGTCAAACGTTTTAGATCACTACCAGTCAAACGTTTTAGTACACTACCAGCCCAACGTTTTAGATCACTACCAGCCAAACGTTTTAGTACACTACCAGTAAAACGTTTTAGTACACTACCAGCCAAACGTTTTAGTACACTACCAGCCAAACGTTTTAGATCACTACCAGCCAAACGTTTTAGATACACTACCAGTCAAACGTTTTAGTACACTACCAGTCAAACGTTTTAGATCACTACCAGTCAAACGTTTTAGATCACTACCAGTCAAACGTTTTAGATCACTACCAGCCAAACGTTTTAGATACACTACCAGTCAAACGTTTTAGATCACTACCAGTCAAACGTTTTAGATCACTACCAGTCAAACGTTTTAGAACAGAAATCTCAAGATTTTTCATTGATTTATTATTTGAAAATGTCATTGTCCTGTGAAGTTCTCTATTGAATATACAAGGTTTTGTTTCAACAGCGGCAATAAGCTATTATAAAAACTTTATTATTGTGGTTATTATTATTTAACATACATATATATATAATTTTGTGTTTATGTATTGGCGTTACTATTATTTTTAGATAACATTAATAAATAAACAGCTTTCGAATGATGTAGAAACGTTTTCACTATTAAAGCAAGCAGACATATGAAAGAAATTCCTGTTGAAAAGGTTTTTCGGAAAACGACTTTTATTCACATTAATTACTTTCATATATCTACTTGCTTTAAGGGTACCGCTAGCTAAGTTAGCACGTTGAGGCTAGCTTTAGAGCTAGACCGTTGACTAAACATAACAAAACCAAAACAACATATTCATATTTATTTAAAATACAGACGATAAACGCAATGTGTTTAAGAGATATTTACCTTTATACTGGTTACATTTTGGGATACTGCAGCTGTCATTTATAACGTCTCTGCACGCGCTCAACTAGCGATGAGTCGATTCTTTAATTCCGGCACGTCTGGAAGTTGCTTCTCCCTCTTACCAAGAAAGATCCCCCTTTCCAAAGAATTCTTACTACAGTTTCTCAATACCTCACTATGTTTCCCCTCATTCAGTGAAATAAACTGCATTTTCGTCATATCACTACTCAGAAGTGGCTAAACTATGTTTAGGATTGTTAAATCTATGCCATATCGTTATTCCATTAGTGGCTCCGGTGCTGATTTACAATCAAGTGGAGTCTATTCCATGGATTCCAGCAGCACGAGTTAAAGATAAAAAGTGGCTATATGTAAACTGTTTCTGATGTAATAACAGTAATAAACAACAACAGTAATAACAGCGCATTTTAAAATGCCCTCAAGGACATACAAAGTCCACAGATAAAGTGTAGTATATACGCTTAACTGCCTGACAGAGGAATGTGCTTACTGCGCATATTCTCAGATTATTCTAAATTTTAGCCCCCAGTAAGATATAAATAAACACTGTCCTTAATTGCCATTTTATTTAATAACAGTTAGACTTGAGACACAGCCATATATAAATCTAATGTACAGCTCTGTCCATCTGAAACAGATACTCACACACTGGCAGGTCAGGGCATGTTTGAGAGAGAAAGCTAATGCACAGTCTAATATTCTGCTTACTGCTCACTCAAAGTGGTGACTGAACAGAAATGCAGAGCAGGATAGGCGTTTATTTCCCCCGAGGCTTACCTGGCAGGAAGACTCAGGCAGTGGGGAACTTGTTTACCCCATTGGGCTTGATGACCTTGGGCATCTCATCACTGGACACTCTGTGGCAGAAGCAATGACCTTGCAGAATTTCACTCCGAATCCCAAAAGGTCTCTTTGTTGATAAAGGCCAGAAGGAATTTGCGAAGTGTATCTGAGTAATCTTATCACTGAGAAGCAAGTGCTTTAGACCAACAAGAACATTTACCAGTGTCTCATCAAACTGGCCTGCTGTGCCACAAAAAAAAGTTGTTTTTTTTTTTGGTTTTGTTTTTGTATATTCATGTTTGAGGATTTCCTTAATATATTATTGTTCAGCATAAACATAAAAGTGAATTCCATCCATGTTTTCAAAATTACAGATTTCTTATCAGTGGTGGTGACTGGAACTTATAGGGCGTGATGTCTGCAAATAGTGGCAAAAGTTTTTCCAGGTACTACAGATATATATCTCAGCATTTCTGAACTCACCATAAACATTGTCTCAGGCATCAAGCAGCATCACTTTGCATGACACCTTTTTGTACAGTAGCTTTCAGAGGCATTAATCTCTTCAGACAGTATTTTTACTCTAAAGCTTAGGGACTAAAGGCTCTGGTACTCATCAAGACGCTAGTCATTCTCTAGAAGGGAGCAGTTCAAACCAAATGTTACATCTCTACCACTTAATCATACTTTTTTAAACAAGCTCAGTGAAACTTCCTCTTTAATTACTGCACACATAAAAAGCACCAGAACTAGTTCAAATAAATGGAACTGGCTTTTTCATTGTCAGTGCAACGATGGGCCTCATGATTTGTGTGAGGCGTAGGGGACAAATGGTTCTCTTTGGTTATGCAATATAACAACACACATTTCTTAAGGTCTGTGTGGTGTAGATATTGGTAAAGGTCAGCTATAGTTATTTAAACTTTACCTGGGATCAGAGGTAGAAAGCAGTATCCACCAAACTGACAGCAAGATTCATCAAAATATGTGAACCTTGCCACCGAACAAAGAAGCTAAACTTCAGCTGTCACATGGTTCTGGCTATTTCTATTCACTTAACATGCTACATTACATAAGGGACCCATATGTGGGCCCAAACAAAAGTACATAACTAACATATTAGCTTCACAGCAGTTACTGAGTAATGGGCCTACAGCTTAAGTGGTTAAACAATGGTATTGTTTATGTCATCTCAGCAGAATAACTTGAAAACCTATTGAAAACAAAGGATGAGATCTCCCCTTAGGAATGGACCCCCTCTATATTGACCCTTCCAGTAACTTTCCAGTAAACAGTGAGCCTTTCAATAAACATACCAGCGGCTGACTTACTGATGTATGAGACATTGGCTTATGTATACGTCGTACTGGACTGTGTTCTTTTTTCTGTCCAAAGTAGCTCCACAATAGGAGGGTACATGTAAGGACCCTGAGGGGTTAGAAACTGTGCAACTGTCCACAGTATCCTTGGCAACAGCATGTGGAGTAATGACCTGACAGGAGGGAAGACAGAAGGGGGGGAGGGTAAGAAAAAAAAAAAAGGTGGCAAAGTGAACAAGGCTGTGGTGTGGCCCAGATCTGCCAGGTGAGTGATTCTACAAACTGTCCATCTATTACCTGCTGATAACACAGCTGTGAGCTACAAAAAGCATCAACCATCACTCGGATGGCCTGTCGCTCTCACATACCAACACAATTTGCCGGAAGACAAAATCAGCCGTACATCAAACTTGCCTGTCACCATCACTCCATCTGCTACAAAGCCACAAACAATAATATAGTTTATAGAAATCTAGCAGACAGTGTATTTAAATCAACCTGTGAAATGTAAGCAGACTTTTCTGGTTGGTCTACAAGTCACGCAGGAACATGTTCATCCTTGCTGGCTACACAGAAAGTCTTCAGAGAGAAAAGCACCTCTATATCAGTACAGCATTGGAGCCAAACTACTGAAATAAAACAGCTTTCTTTGAGAGCTTTTATATAATAAATAATTAAAAAAATACATGGAACAACATTTTGAGTCATGCATTGTAAGACTGAAATGTTTAGGCAGTACTTAATTCCTATACGTTCAAGTCTGAATGTCTGCTGACAATGATTTTATATCAGCACTCTGAGAACTTTATAGAAATACACAGATCAGCCATGACATGAAAACCACCTGCTTGTATCTACACACATTGTCCTTTCTATCAGCTCCACTTACAAAACAGCTGTACTGCGTAGTTCTACACTTACAGACTGTAGTCCATTTGTTTCTCTGTATACTTCGTAAGCCTCCTTTCACCCTATTCTTTAATAATCAGGACCCCCAAAGAACCAATACAGAGCAGATATCATTAGGGTGGTGGGTCATTCTCAGCACTGCAGCGATACTGACATGATGGTGGTGTGTTAGTGTTTGTTGTGCTGGCACAAGTGGATCAGACAGCAGTGTTGCTGAAGATTTTAAACACAGTTGAGTGATCGCTCACTGTCCACTCTTTTAGACACACCTACTTTTCTGGTCCACTTCTTGGATGTGAAGTCAGAGATGACAGCAGTTTGTGTTCTAGTCCTTTATCAGTGATCACATGATGCTGCCCACAGGACACTGTTGGCTGAGTGTTGCTGGTTGGTTCTCAGTCCAGCAGTGACACTGAGGTGTTTAAAAACTCCAGCAGCACTACTGTGTCTGATCCACTCACACCAGCGCAACACTGCAGTGCTAAGAACGATCCACCTCCCTAATAGAACCTGCTCTGTGGTGGTCCTGATCATTAAAGAACAGGGTAAAAAGGGGATAAACAATGTATGTAAAAAAAATCAGATTGACTATAGTATATAATTGTCAAACAGGGTTCCTATATGGTAAGTGAAGCTGACAAGACAATGAGTGTAGATATAAGAAAGTGGTTGGAATGTTATGGCTGATCACTCTATGTCCTGCATGTCGGCCATCAAAATCTGAGTACAGTTGTCGTTCGCTGTGAACCGGAGCCGAAAGAAATAATTACTCAGGCTAATTTGGTATCGTTGTCTGCAGATGTCTACACAGTGATTATAAAAATAGCCAAGTGCAAGTTTAACGTTCACACAACCCAAGAAGCCAATTTTCCTCCTTTTACGTGCAGAGAAGTTGGAAAAGTCACGGCAGTAAGGCATGTTGGGAGAACAAACAGCTATCACAGGTAAGATAAGTAAAAATGTTCTTCATTCAAGCCTACAAGCAACAATGAGCAGCTCCATGGGAGACTGCATTTCCCAGAGTTCACGGAGAGAGGGATTTCCCTTGGGTGCTTTGCCTCAGACTACCACCACCGTCTGAATCTCCATGTCTTCAGGCGATGCGATGACGTACTGCTCCTCCTGCTCCATCAATGCCATGTCTTCAGCTGCAACCATGGCAACGGTAGTCTGTTGCGTCTCCATAGGGTCCTCCGTGCTGGAAGTGGTGAGGATGGTGCCGTCACCAATGGCATTGGCCAGTGTCATGGCCACCTGTTCAGTGAGGCTCTCGGGCGTGGCGATGGTGATTGTGTCACCGCAGTCGGAGACACTGGGGCTTTCGTTGGCACCTATGTTTCGCACGATGATCTGGTGGCTACCATGCGACTGACTCACAATCCGCTGCACAACCTTCATGATCTGGCTGTCCATCTACAAGATGATGTGAGAGTTATTATAATTAGTTCATAAAAAAAGATTTCGCATGCAACAAGGTAAAGGACACAAAGCTGTGAAACATTGAAGACCAACAAGAACTTCTAAAAACTAATACAAGGAATTTTGCTAATTGTTTGGTTAAATAATACTAGGAACTGCATAGGTGGACTATTAGATAACAACAAACTGTTGTACAAACTGTTGTACACACTTTATGTGCACAGGTCAATAACAGACATGGTCAGCTTTACAAAAGTCCTCCAGATGTTTATGGCTAGCAAATTCTGTTTTATGACACCTCAATTTGTTCAGGATCCTGCCTCATGCCCATGTACATAATGGTTGACAAAGGTGTAAGGCTGTAAAATGTGTACAGGTGTGCGTTTGCCAGTATCAAATAGTTCACTCACCTGGCTTTGATTGTCCTGAATAATAGACACCTCCTCCTCTTGGGCTGTTTCTTCAGCCGGTGCCTAGAAAACAGGATTGTTGATCTTTAGGTAACGTCACAAAGGAAGACACATAGTAGGACAAGGAAATTTTCTGTTTGCCATATCATGGACATTTTTATGCACCTCCAAGTTCTAACAGTTATCAGAATACATCACTGTATGAGGTTCCCAATCCCAGTTCAGGGAACATAGGCCATTTTTGTGGCCCTCTCCTTCAATCAAACCTGATTCCTCATCAGTTCCTCATGTGCTGACATTGATTTGTTAGGACTCAAAGATGTTTAAAAGTTGCACCATGAGGGTATGAGTCTTAAGTCTCTATGAGGCGACTGTGAGTTTTTAATAGCAAATTTTAATTCAGTCTCAAAATGAGATGTAGCCATTGCACAAAGATAAACTACAAAAACCTATAAACACTGCATTTACTGCATGTGGCACATTGTTCTGCCCAAATACTGAGAGTTCTCAAACAAACAGCTTGTTATGTGAAGCTGTAGTAAACCTGACGACACAGCGAGCTACAGTAGAACAGTATTTCAGTAATGACACTGCATTAAAAGATCATGCATGCACGGTTGGTGGCCCTAATTTAATCAGTTTTGTTTATTTATTTATTTTTTTCCTTAGGGCAAAATTTTACATCATTGCCAGCTCAAGCCCCCCTTATCTAGAACAGAGAAGGACACAAACGTGCACAGCACGGTATCGCCAGGTTGGGGTTGGGAACCTCTAAGATACACAATGCAGGAAACGCACTCCTATGATGTACTCCTGAGTATCGGCCACCACAGAGGAGAACTCCACCAGAACTGTGTGTGGGTCTTCCGAGATGATGGTAGCTGCCACACTTTCTGTGGACTCCTGCTGCTCCTCAGAACTAGACACCTGCTCTGGCTCCTTCTGCTGCACCGCGTAACAGCCTCCTGCAGGACAAATGCACACACTTTACAAGACTGAACAACACTACAGCACTGTCTCTTTCATTATCAAGTCAGTTTAAAAAATCATATTTTAAGAGACATTAAAAAGACAAATTATAAACAAACCTACTGCAAACAGTCAAACAGTCACAACTACTAAACAAGTGGGTGGGAGGAACAAGGATTTTACATGACACTGTTTCTATGAGTAAAGCATTTTTACAAAACACTTGTACAACTGCTCGCCTGCCAGCACAGTCAGTTGGGGAAAAGCACACTGGTCAAAGAATTCTCTGTGGTTTAACCAGGCTTGGCTGTGTGTATAGCGCCCCTTGCTGTAACTCTCAGATTACAGATTGCACTTGTGTTATAAATTGTATTGTGACACGTTTTAAAAAGCAACAACAAAAAAGTGTCTGTGCAGATGGAGTTCTTACATACACATACTGTTAAGTATGTTTCTGGCCCATCTTTTCCTGCACTGATTCTGTGACTGTACGCCCAAGTCAACATGATTTGTAACCTGTTACCTTTAGATCGTAAATGGCGGTTTAGAGTCCCGTGTTCAGCGAAGCCCCGGCCACATTTGGAGCACTTGAAGGGTTTCTCGCCGGTGTGGTGGCGAATGTGACGCACTAGAGCACCTTTTTCCCGAAAACCCCGAGAGCAGTGAGGACACACATACGGCTTATCTTCTCCGTGCGTGCGATGGTGGACCTGCAGGGCATTCTGACACGGAATAACAACAACTTGGTTATTAAAACACAGCTTGTTTTTTATTAACTCAGTAAAAAACATCGCAACCTATTTGCAGCACGGCCAAGTTTTCATAAAAAAAACTTTTAGGAGGAGATGAAAGATTGTAATTTAAAAAGAGTGCAGTTTTGAAATTGCAAGAACTGCAATTTTTAAATAGTCTTATTATCAAAGCAGTCTAACATTTTAAGAGGGAAAACTAACCGAATAACACAAGAGCTTGTGAACTGCCTGTAGATAAGCTAGATCAATCAGATCCAACCAAACCTACATGTGTTGTGACATCATAACCACAACTTACTAGCAGTCTGGCACACTGCATTTAGGGTTCAAGCCTAAAGTCAGAAAAGATGAATATGTTCGTCTACCTAGACAAAACGTATAGAAAATCATTGCAATTTAAATCTCAGTCACAAAACTAGTCAGAAACACAGCTATTAGATGCTTTCCTTAAATCGTTCAGCCCTAATTAAGAAGTGAGGTTTGAAGAAATAGAGAGAAAAGTGCAATCTTTAAAATTACTATCTAATACTAAAAATATAAATATAATTGTATGGTTTTAACAATTCACACACCACATAGCGCTAAATCCACTTAGACATAATAAAGCTCAACTGGTAGCATAACAAACAGTTGTTTATGATTTCCACAATATGCTCCAAAAAGCAATCAATACGAAGTAATACGCTGTACTTTATTATAGTTTATTATAATAACAATAAACATTTTTTATTTTAAGTTTGTTGGACCAGTGTATCTATATGCAAAATGTTTGAAAAATGTTGCACTTGAAATAAACAAGAATATGTTTCACTAACTGGTTGTTGGATGTTCAACTACATCTTTGTTATTATCATTTATTTTCAGCTACAATTTAATACTTAATGTATTTTACATTACGGGCGGTCTTGAACACATTTTTCTCATGCAAACAGCATCTCTATTAGCTCTGAACATGTATAGATCAATTATCAGTAATTCACATGAATAGTCAACTACCAAACTGTTGCAAATCTCTTTTATTCCACTGCAAACTTGTTTAGTTAACCAGTCTTCATGGTTGACCATCAGCTAAAACTGATTAGTGTATTTTGTCTGACATATAAAAGTTAAATAGTAAATTTGTCTGCTCATAAAGCTTGAGTATTCAGTCTCAGAAAAGGTTAAAATACTAATTGTTTTATTAAGAATATGAACCCTAGAAAGATTTGCTATGCTGTGATGGAACTGACTTACCTTTGTCTTGTAGCTCTTGTCACACAGATTGCATTGGTGTGGCCGCTCACTGGAATGCGCCCGCATGTGCTCCCGCACATGCCCAATGGCTTTAAACAGCTTGCCGCATTCGCCACACTTGTACCTGCGCTCACTCACATGCACCTCCATGTGCTTCTTGAGCATGTAGCCCGTTAGGAACTCTTTCTGACATGTGAGGCACTTAAATGGCTTGTAGCCTGCCGAGAAAAAAAGAAAGTAGCACTTTTCTGAAACCCACCGACCCTGGCCTAATTTACAGTAGAGAACAATGAGTAAGGGTAATTACAGAATATGGAACAGTGCTAACTGAGGACACTGAAAGAACAGAGGCTGCGACCGAAATGGATCCCTACTGCTTTATTAATACTGCACTTCACACGGGAGAACTATTTAGTTTTTAAATTTGTGTTCAAATGTGGCAATACAACACGTATTGTGATACAGCGGTCACGATTCAATATATCATGAGATATACTGCTATATAGCAAGCAAAGTGATATACTGCAATATACTTCACAATTCTATTATTAAAACACACCATATAACCTATATAAACAATAGCACTGCACCCTTGTGCTGCTAGTTAATGTTGGAGTGGAGCTGAAACTGGATTAAACACTGCCATCTAGTGGTCAGAGGTTTAAACATAACACACAATGATTCACTGTCTCCCAGGAATCTGTGTATTGATACTGTGTTTTTGAGATTCGATACAATATCACGAAACATAATATATATTTCCTTACACCCCTTTTCCAAATATTATAAATATTTAAGCAAGACTAAAGTTAGCTTCTTATTCATTGCTACAGACATATGCATACTATTTTAACAAAAAAAAAAAGCAAAAACTTGAAATTAAATCTGCACTTAAGTAATTTCATTTCCTTCTTGTTCAATGACTGCAGAGACCTATAATTCAATCTCCTAAATCTAAACATCAATGTTTATGCTGTATTACGAGCTGCCGCCTTTTTTGCAGCAAGTCTGATGAGTTTCATGGGTTTAGCAGTCAACGTTTACCATTAGCTAACATTCCTTTGTCCAATGCTTCATACTAAAAGACTTGAAGCTGCACCTTGGTATATATTCAGCTCACATAGCAGCCATCGGTGGTGTTTAACACAAACTAGTGCACTGTGGGAAACTGTAGTGCCCTTAAAATCATTCTGTTCAATGTTCTGCGAATCTGGCAATAAGAGACAAATAGCAGATTTGCTCCATAGTGCCATAAAACGTATACAGTGATCCATTTCAGTCACAGCCAAAAAACGATTTTATAATGTGGGATGCTGCTTACCAACATGGCCTTTGATGTGAATCCGCAGGTGAGACATTGTTCTGAACACTCGGTCGCAGTGTGGACATTTGTGTGACTTAGATGCTGTTGCTTCTCCTTCCTTCTCTGAGGAGTCCTTCAAGCAAAGGAAAGCATGTAAAACGTTTTGTTTTTCAGTCAAAACAGTCACTATGTTATGCATGTTTACATCACTGAAAATGACCAGAATTAAATTGTGAGAAGGAGAAAATGCTAAACGTAATGTTTATGTTTTTAACAGTTCCCTATTGATCACTACCCAGTATGAGTATAACGTTCTGAAGAGTACCCTATGGCCATTATGACTAGATCTTTGACTCTAGCTTTTGAACAGTACATCAAAATTCCCAGTTAAAGAAGGTTCTGAATACTAAGGGGGAAAAAAAGGACCATTAGTCGTTTCCCAACTCACCACAGTCTCCTCCTCTACTTCCACACATTCCTCGGTCACCTGAATTTCTGTAAGCCTTGCCTCAGTTTCAGGACCTTTAGGTGACCGTGCCTCTGCCTGCACTGCTGCCTCTGTGGCTTCTGTTTCCAAGGCAATGCCTGAATTGATGATGGCCTGGCAGATTAAACTATCTCCCTCTACCACATCTTCTGTTTGAGACTGCGACACCACCTGTCCAAAACAAAAATCATCATCATCATCATCATGTCTTTAGGTACAATGTCACAGGCTTATGCAAGATAAAACTAAATCACATGCATGCTTTGAAAGGGAGGGTCCATAGACAAATATAAGTTACTCAATTTCCTCCTTGAAAACACAGTCGGTTGGTCAAGACATGTTTGGTGTTTGAAGTTTAATTTATTAGTTTTGCACTGAAGCTACGAGCTTAATATAAGAGAAGTTATAATTATTACAACATAATATGGTAGGGGAAAAGGCTAATATAATTAGCATATTAGCTATATTGGCCTTGTAACACAACCAAAACATGCTGGCCAATAAACTACTAACTAAGTAGTTACTAACTAAGAAATATTGCGCTCATTTTATATTTGGTAAATTATTCCTTTAAGGTGATCTTCAATACTTTCCCATACAAATTATGTATTAATGGTATTATAGGGAACCGGGTAAACAATATAGTATATATAGCATACATTATAATGCTAAGTAAATATCTGACCTTTATCAAAGTGCTGCATTCAAAGAAACCACTCTGAGTGTTTGCAAAACGTCTGCATTTTCAACATCACAGCATAAATAAATATGTGACTGAATTAAATAGCCTACAGCTGTCTAGGGACTCTCTCAATAACCTGCAGGTTAAGCCCTTGTGTCTGTAAGTCTAGAAGAGACCGAAAATGTAATTGGGCATTAAACTGGCAATTAGCATCAGAAAGAAGCTTGTCTGCTCGGTGACCTTACGGAATACAGTGGAATATAAAATCCAGTCAAATCATTAATATGGAAAAATTAAAATAACATGAAAACCTGATGAACTTGTCCCAAGTCTTCCACCACCTGTATGTGAATGCCATGCTGGGCAGCCTCCACCACGCTGACCACAGGCATCGGCTGCTCTTTTTGAGAGAGCACAGGTGGCTGCTGCATTTCTACATTAAAACACACACACCCCACTTAGTCAGATGCAAGCAGCCCAGACAGCAATACAGATAAAACACATGTTTAAAAAATCAAACAAAAGTAAAACACTATAAATAAAAGTATAACATTAAGCCATTACCTGCCCGAACTCCATCTTTGTTGACAAGGATCTCTTTGCACTGGCTGTATCGAATCTTCTCTGTACAGGGAGTAAGTGACTTTAGGTGTCTGGTCAGGGCGCCTGACTCCCTGAATGAGAGGCCACATTGATTGCAGCGGTAAGGTCGCTCGTCTGAGAAACAAAATGTTACTGTTGAGAAATAGATCATAACAGTGCTGCGTATAAATTTCATGCAACTATTTAGTGAAGCCACACGAAGAGCCATTATATGGGAAGTAGAATATATAATTGATTGGTGGTGCCAGATAGTGGTACAGATCAAACGTAATTTATTTTTATTGCATCAAAATACATGCAAGTGCACCCAGTAAGACAAAGAATATTACTTTACGTGTCTCTGCTTTATAAAAAACAAAAAAAAAAAAAAAAAAAAAAACACACAAAATAAGGCTCGATATTGTGCATGAGCAAGCTAGTAAAAGACAGTTGGGTCAAAGCCTTGGCCACAGTTATGCCTTCGGTAGGGCTGTCCAAACTGAATACAGTAGCTTAAACTAAAGCCTGTGTGCACATGTGCTGTAATTCGCTATGCATGGGTCATCCAGATAAAAGTTGTTTCAAGCTACTGCCATACATTAAGTCTAGAGAATCATTTAGAAGTTGATGTCAGAAAAAAAAACAACTGTAACGTAATACCAGATACATTAGGACACTGCCTGCAACCAATGCTGAACAGTGCTTGAGGGAGAACTACTGATACTACTGAGTCAAAAAGCCTAGCAAAGTAGCCACAGTCTGCACAAGAGCTTCCACTGTAACAAGACTCCACCAAGAGAAAGATCACAGGCTATATGAAAGCAAGAGAGCTACAACTGCAGAAAAGCTGAAGGATGCAGCCACTGTTGCTCTCACTGAGTGTCTGTGACGAAAATCATAATGTTCATATGACGATAAGTGGAAAACATTGTTCATTAGGGTCTAAATTAATTATTTAGATGTTTGAATAGCTCTACTTTTCAGGGATGTTTCTAAACCCCTCCTTATACCTGTGTGCCGCCGTTTGTGACGAATCAGAGAGCCCTTGGTTCTGAATGCAGTCTCACACAGTTCACACTTAAAATCCTTCCTGTCTGTGTGCGTGAACAAGTGTGTCTTCAAGATATTTGTCTACATGGAGATACGGAGACAGAACAGAAACACACAACAGTCTTAAAACTGAATCCCTCCAAAAAAAGACCAGGTAAGACTTCAATCTAACATTCTACCAGATACTCTTACACAACAGTCTCAAATGCAACATACCGTTTTGAACGTTTTCTCACATATATGACAAAGGTAGCGTCCGTCTGCTGTAAGCTTCACAACAAGTTTAGTAGGATCTGAACTCTGGTCTTCTCCATCTTCAGACTCGCAATGTTGTTTCGCTGAGCTATTTCTCTTTCTGCCGGCGGTGGTCACCACATCATCCCCCTCATCTAAACAAAGCAGGGCAGTAGACTCAATAGGCTCACTAGGCAAAGGTTCAAATTCTAGCAATTCTGGAAAATTATCCACAGGTCTTCAGTTTATGTAAAAAAAAGGACCACTATATAAAAAAAATGATTACATTTACTTTTAGACAACACCGACCAGCTAATTCTTTTTAAAAAATCTCATTGTATCTACAAGCTTTTACCATCTGTTTGTGCCACCTTTCACACTGTTCTTCGATAATCATGACACCCAGAGGACGACCATGGAGCAAATATAATTTGGGTAGATTGCCATTCTCAGTACTGCCGTAGTAGTGTGTGTTGTGCTGGTATGAGTGGATCAGACGTAGCAGTGCTACTACAAGCTAACGCGACACCCCTTATCACTGAGATTAACCCACCACTCAATTTAAACCTTCTCTGTCATGGATGTATCTGACAACAAAAAGTATGCAGAGAAACACATGAACAACACTCTGTAATCATAGAACTACAAAACACATGAATGATGGTGAGGCTGATGAAATGGGCAACGGGTTAAGTGGATGGTTGGTGTATATTAAAAAGCTCAACTGATTGTGTTTTTGGCGCTTTACCTGTTATGGATCTCTCTCTGTCTTCTGAAAGCTGGCCATCATCACTGACCTTCACCTCGGAAGCAGCATCCCCACAGAGACCATTTGACTGAGAGAAAACAAAACAATTATAAAAAATGAATGCATAAATAAATAAATGTATATATAAACAGGGGAACACAAAAGTTGCGCTGGCCACATGGCCAAAATAATAGAAACATGTTTATCATATATATGCTGTATCTACAGTCAGCATGCTTCAATATCAAAAACCAGAGAGGAGTCACACTGACAAGATAATATTGCTTTAAAAATGTCTTATTTCTTAAACACTCTTTCAATCGCATTAAAAACGAGGAACGACTTGGAAATGAAGGTTTGTATTGATTACCTACGTTGTGAAATCTAACTCTCTGTGTTCCTCAGGTCACAGCTGATGATTTGAGTCTGTTAGACAAATAGTCAGTAGCAGACATGGTCAGATTTAGGACAGTCTTCCAGGAAGTTTTACAGCAGCTCAACTATGATTTTTGAGCACAGGTTCGGAAAGTCTTAAACACACACCAGGCTACATCTGATTATTTGAGTTAGACAAATGGTCGGTTACAGGCACGGTCAGCTTTACAAAAGTCTTCAAGATGTTTATGGCTAGCTCATTCTTTGTTTTATGAAACCTTAACTTGTTCTGGATCTTGCCTCGTGCCTATGACCCAGGTGTAAAACTGTAAAATGGGGTATACAGGTGTGTGTTTACCAGTATCAACAGAAGCTGACTGCTGGAACAGAGCACTTAAGCAGGTCTCCTCTCATTGTTTAATGACAAGAAAAGAAATTAATTAAGTAATTTGTCCTAAAATAGGTTTAACAGTTTCCTAAATGTGCAGAACAAAAACAGTACAACACCAATATCAACTGGCAAAACAGTACATTTGCCTGCAAAATTAAATTCAGTAAATTTCATGACATTCTGGTCATTGTTGTAATCCACTCTGAGACCATCTATTATAGACTGACCCAGCAGGGGGGACCAGCACAGTTACCACATCATCACATTAGACATTGTAATTGTTACAAGTAATAAATGCAGAATTAAAAAGGTTAAAAAGGAAAAAGAAAACAATCTCCAAAGAACAAGTAGACAAAATGTTAAAAGCTTTGTCTATAGCAAACTATACACTGGTTTTTGTACAACGCTTACACAGACTGAGAATGAAGCACACCTGTGAATTCTGTAAAGAACGTTTACAGCTCCGACTGAGCTTGTGCTGAATAAAGGCATCCAAAGTGGAAAACTCTTCTCCACATCGGCCACATTTGTGAATATCTTCATCTACGGAGAAAAAGGAACCAGTTTACAGCATTAGAACATATAAAACCTTAACAAGCTTTTTCACATAATTCACTTAAAACACCTTATCTACATCTAATCAATATAACTTGCAGATAAAAATGCAGTTACAGAGTTAGAGCTACCTGTGGCCAGGTACATAGATCAAAGCAGAGCTGTCTAATTTTCACATTCCACTAGCAGATCATATAGATATTGGCCTCTTTTTAACTTGTGCAACTGGCTACGGACACAGCTCGAAACCCATGAGAGATGTAACTTGTTTACTTTGTTAGTAATAGTAACTCGCTGAAAACATATACCAACGTTAACTATTTTTTCTGCAAAGTCTAGTGTAAACATTTCGCTAGAATGGTAGAAAGGGGGGTGTCTTTATTTGCAGGGTTCTATGTTTCCACATAGTGGTAACCCAATAAACGCTAAAGCTGGCCAGTCTACCATACCAACCAATGAAGGACGTATAGGGCCTAAAAAAATCAGTTAAGGTTAGATATAGAGGGAGAATATTTAGCTATTTTTACTTGCCGCTGAAAAGTAAAGCATGTATTGATCCTAATACTAAGGTTAATTAAAAACAAACATTTAAATATTCAATCGTATTCACAAGTTATTAAGCACATTTTTATCGCCACCTCAGAAATGTCTGTCTCGGCATAACAACGTGGACCAACTCGTCTTGTTTTGATTCTTAGCTTGACATCTCCAAAGTGTAGTTAGCTAGCCAGCAGTTTCTTTAGGACATATAACTACAGCCACACCAACCAGCCAACAAGTTTAAAATCGTCCAAGTGTCACAACAGTTCCTGAGTTCACGATAAGCCGCTTTCTCGCGTTAAAGTAAACATTTAGCTTTTTAACACAGAGTCTGAAGCACCGCTTGACATTGCTAACGGTGGCTAACACAGCGCGGAAAGTTTGCTAGCGAACGTTAGCCAGTTAGCGAGCGACTCCTATACTAGTCTTACTGCTTGCGGACAGACAGCGCAGCTCCAACAGCACTGAAGCCGCAGTGTTTGATTTAGACCCGTTTCGTCGGGTTTACCTTCGTCGCCCAGAGCTGTGTGGATGGCGATGATGCCGCCGCGCTCCGTCTGCTCGCTCGCTGTTTCTGCCGTATTATTATTTTCTTCACTCATGTCGTTCGAGCGCTCCGTCTCTGTCGCAACGCTGCAACACAGGAAAACATGGCGGATTTACGACCTCGTCGTCATAACAACAAAAGGGCAGAGTATTGAGAGAAGCCCGCTTTGGCGCTGCAGGCTAACTATTATCATTCACCCTGAAACCCTGAATCATATCAGCTACCCACTCACTTTACACTAAAATTATCATCTGAAATCATTACAAACCCCGAATCCTATCAGCTACACATTCACTTTACACTAAAAATATCATCTGAAATCATTAAAACCTCTGAATCATATCAGCTACACATTCACTTTACACTATAAATTTCATCTGAAATCATTAAAACCTCTTAATCATATCAGCTACACATTCACTTTAGACTAAAATTATTATCTGAAATCATTAAAAACTCTGAATCCTATCAACTACACACTCACTTTACACTATAATTATCATCTGAAATCATTACAAACCCTGAATCATATCAGCTACACATTCACTTTACACTAAAAATTTCATCTGAAATCATTAAAACCTCTGAATCATATCAGCTACCCACTCACTTTACACTAAAATTATCATCTGAAATCATTACAAACCCCGAATCATATCAGCTACACATTCACTTTACACTAAAAATATCATCGGAAATCATTAAAACCTCTGAATCATATCAGCTACACATTCACTTTACACTAAAAATTTCATCTGAAATCATTAAAACCTCTGAATCATATCAGCTACACATTCACTTTAGACTAAAATTATTATCTGAAATCATTAAAAACTCTGAATCATATCAACTACACACTCACTTTACACTATAATTATCATCTGAAATCATTACAAACCCTGAATCATATCAGCTACACATTCACTTTACACTAAACTTATCATCTGAAATCATTACAAACCCTGAATCATATGAGCTACACTTTCACTTTACACTAAAATTATTATCTGAAATCATTACAAACTCTGAATCATATCAGCTACACACTCACTTTACTCTCAAATTATCATCTGAAATCATTAAAAACTCTAAATCATATCAGCTACACACTCACTTTAAACTAAAATTATCATCTGAAATCATTAAAAACTCTAAATCATATCAGCTACACATTCACTTTACTCTCAAATTATCATCTGAAATCTTTAAAAACTCTAAATCATATCAGCTACACATTCACTTTACACTAAAATTATCAACTGAAATTATTACAAACTCTGAATCATATGAGCTACACATTCACTTTACACTAAAATTATAATCTGAAATCATTAAAAACTCTGAATCATATCAGCTACACACTCACTTTACTCTCAAATTATCATCTGAAATCATTAAAAACTCTGAATCATATCAGCTACACATTCACTTTACACTAAACTTATCATCTGAAATCATTAAAAACTCTGAATCATATCAGCTACACATTCACTTTACACTAAAATTATCATCTGAAATTATTAAAACCCTGAACCATATCAGCTACAATTTACAGTCTTAAAATTATATTCTGAAATTATTAAAACCTGAATTATTAAAACCTGAATTATTTTACCACAAATTATTAAAAACTCTGAATTATATTAGCTACAATTTACTTTACAAATATATACTAATAATAATAATTAAATAATAATTAAATAAATAATTAAATATCCAGAATCATATTAGCTACACATTTACTGTAGACTAAAATAGAATTTTAAATAATTGAATGTAAATTATGCAACATATTTTTATCCGTTTCAAATAATAGAGGTGACTGTTACGGTCACTCCATTAACACCCAAAAGTAACTTAATTTTCACTAGTTGTTATTGTATAGTATGCATTTCTAGGTTCTAAAAGTTTCCAACCAGTATGTTGCATGTAAATGGCAAAGCTTAATGTCTTTGTGTGTCATATATTTTTATCATTTATATGTTTGAACTATAAATCGATCACCATTCATTTTATTAAACATTCTTTTGTCCTCCAGATTCATCTATGCACCTTCTAATGGAAACCATACGGTGAACTTGAGTAAATGCTTTTAAATGAATATGTCTTGCTCTAAAAACCTTAATTTAACAGCAGTATTTGAGAATTTAGTCAGTTGAAAGGGAGCTCACTGGTAAAGAGATCCAGCACCAGGGGGGCCATATTGACTAGGCCACCTAAAATCAGTATCGAAACTCAAAATCAAAATCTTAACTACACACTCATATAACCATTTTTAATTTTATATATGGCATACTTAAAACTTAAAGATATAAACAAAGTCTTTTAGAATGTTTTGATGTTGAAAGTGCTCTTCTACAGAAACGTACCGAGTCAGTATCGTTCATTTGTGCCTGGCTAAATCTACACCAGCTCCAACACCATGAATGCCAACTCCCATAATCCCCTGGGAGCTCATGAACTCAAGCTTCGGCCCTTCCACCTATTGCTGCTCTAGCTCACCTGATCACTGATCTGTCTCACCTGTGGCTTTGTCTATTTAATCTGTTCTTTGCCTGTTTCTGGTTCATGATTTTGAATTGCCCTTTTGTTATTAAGGCATTTAAACCCAGCTTTAGCCGCATGTATTGATGTCTTTGAATAATGTTAGATAGACACACATTAAAGTCTTTGATACAGTATAAACTACCTGTACTGTAAACATTTCCCCAGAATTCCACAAAACCATAGAACGTAATTAAAGTATCATACTGGATCGAAATTGTGTTAATTATAATTAGAAAAAATACAGATTTTTATGGTGTTGGTCAGGAAACAAAAAGCAAAGCAAAAAATGCAATATAAATGTGAAAATGTACTACAGCTTGTAGTTAAATCCTCACAAATATTATTTTTTCAAAATCAGCACATCTGATAAAATTCTCAACAGTAATGTAATTCTTCACTCTTACTTCTCTATCACCATGTCAGTTTAACAGTGTTTTATACTGTAACAACAATAACAAACAAGAACACAGAGGTGAGGGGAGGGGACAGCAAATGTCCACAACTGCACCCTTGGCTACCAAAGGTACGTCACCTAGACCACATCAAATAAACCCAACCATTCACCTATACTTTGAACAACCTATTACAAAATCCACATATATACTGTATTCACCAAAACACAATGACAAGCAAAGCTCAATGGCTATTATTCCTTCACTGTATGACCAGCCTTTTCTGTCATTGTTGACATGCAGTTTTAAAACTACTCCTGTTTCTCAAACTTTTTAGCTATACCAGCATGCAGGAGTGTGGTCAAAACCTGGGCTGGAAGCCCTTAAACACTAATAATGTGGTGGTAGGTCCACATCAATTCCTTACTTTCATAGCATAACCTACATATTAGTTTTATAGTAGTAGCGAATAGTTTTCAGTAGCCACTAAACAATAAGCCTTAATGTTAATAACTAAACAACATGCCAGTAGTTGTTACCACAATTAACTTTAAACTTGTTGTGATTAGTAATTAGCTTCATATAAGACAACTCTTGCACAAACTCCTACTTGGAACTGTTCATTTGCTGTTCAGTCATACTAAACTTCTTACACATCATGTCATTATGTCAGCATGTGTATGCAAACTTGAGTTAAAATGAAATCGAATTAAACTGAACTGATTGTCAACAACTGCACACAAGAAAAAAAACAACAGTACTGCTATGTATTTGTTTTTTTGTACATAAAACACAAATGTGTAAGCAACTTAATTTAATGTAGATTGACAATCCAATCAAAACACATATAGTCACATATAGTTTATTTTTATTGTGTGTGATACACAAAGACATTAAGTGTTGCTATTTACACAAAACATACTGCTTGAAAACCAGAAAGAACATGTGTGTCCTAGAAAGAACATATGTGAGGGATAGAAATGGATATTATACAATAAAAGGCTAGTGAGGCCATCAAACATAAACAATCTATTACCATATATACCATTTAGTGCACTTTGGTCGCTGCAGTTTGAAACCAACCAAACCAAATACAAAAGATACAGTGGTATAACTCTAATGCAGACTACAGTATGGAGTTAATTTTGTGTTCAACATTTTAAATAAATACAAAGCAAAAACCCCAAGTATCACAAAAGTCATAAATCATAAAAATGTTCTAATGAATAAAATAAGATTTCCCAAAGATATTCAGACCCTTTACTGCTCATTTTCTTTACTATGTCCTATAATATTTGTCTATATATTTATTTTGCTATTAAACATTCTCCTGTTTCAAGAAACCTTTTTACCTCTTGTTACCACAGAAACAAATTCTGCACAAGCACAGTGAAGGAGTTCTGGCCCACCTGTACAGGAGCTAAAGTTGTCTACCTTCAGTCTGTTTGTAAACTGATTTGAGAGTGACAGATTTAATTTTTACTACATGTAGTTCTTTGTGTTGCATAACTGTCTAAAAATAGTTTTCTATAAACACCTTCAGTCAAACTGGTAGCAGTTAGAACAGTTAGCAGGAAAGGTGGTTTTATATTAGCGTATTCAGATTTCACTCTTCATACTGCCAAGACAAGCAGTAGGAAATGTTTGCCGTTTGAAAACAACAAAAAACACAGATTTTTAGACTGTGCCTCAGAGCCACCGTAAGAGTCCATCTGCTGCTGGTACATGCCAGTCATCTTCAATAATGCAGTCAGTTAGCTTTCTAGCCCTTTAGCTAACACTGCTAGCGTAGTGGTTGTGGTGTACCAGTTTAGAGAAAGATGTTAAACATGCTAGTCCATACTCAATTCACTTCGTCATCAGGAGGGACAGAAGATCTATCGCTTTAAAATCAGCTGACCAGTAGACACGGTAGGTGAATGCTTTCCTTCTAGTCGAAAACCTGTTCAGTATTAAGACTCTTTGGCCGACCACCAATGTTATATATGCGCTCTACATCTTCCGCCATGCTGCGAAGGTTAGTTATCTGTTCATCGGCATTATCCTCCATCCACTCCTCCACAGTGTCTGGGTAGAAAATGGCCTCCATCTCCATCCGAAACTTTTCCAAAAAGGTTTCCCAATCATCCCGCAATCTACCAGTAGAAAAGAAAACCGGTTGTTTATTATACAGGTGAACTTTGCCTGGATTCCATTTCTAAAGTTTCTCAGTGGAAAATACTCTAAAACATGCACACAATACTGCCCACATCCAGTGCTTAATTTGTAAAATATCAGGTAATGGAACACTAAAGGTGGGGTGATCCAGCAAATGGCAGTGAGGGAAAAGGTCCTGGAACGCATAGACACAACAGTGCTTCAAGTGTCCATCTAACATAGTAGAATTCTATACAATAAAATAATTCTAGCTTTAATGACTGCACTAAGGAGCTGCAACCATAAAATCTCAGAGATGCCACTGGATGAATAGTTTTTGGTTTCCTACAAAAAAGTCAAAGAGGTGGTGGATCCACATAAATTCTGGAACACAGGTACCTGAAATATGGAACAAGATCCGGCACAAATTAAGCACTGCCCACATCCACTTTATTCTGTTTTAAAGCACTTAGTAATTAGAAAACCGTATGCTATTTAAGTAACTTTTGATTGTTATGCTGCCATCGCAGCCTAATGTTACATTTCCAAAGACATGTAGTTTCTCAAACGAACCAAAAAGGTAATTTTTCAGAGATTGTCTACTTTGTTTTGCACTGCACCAAACATGTACTTCTTGTTCAAATCCAGTATGTCAAGCTGAGAAGTTTAGAAAGTTGGTGAAGGTGGAAAGAAATAGCTCTTAAAAACAACTTCAAAAGTATACTTAGTCTAGTCTAAACAAAGTATATATTAAAAATAGATAACTGACTTTACTTTTAACTACATACTTCTGAAAGTGAAACTGATTCCTGAATACAAAAGTATCCAAGTGTACCTCATACAGTTTTTTTATTCAGGACTTAGGTTACAGCCTACATAGATGAACTGTCTTAAACTTAAAGTCTCTTAAATGAACACCAAAGCTTTAAACTGTTTCTAAGGTGCCATAGTGGTGTTGTAAACAAACCTTTTCAATCTGTCTTTGAAATGCTTTAAATTCCGTGGGTTGGCGAAGTTGTACTTCCTCAGGTAACGGCTGAAAGAACCTCGCAGGAAGCTGCAATATATCAGACACGCAAGCAGATGTTTTAGGAAACAGCAGCATAATGCAGGTCTATTCATTAAACACAAGGAAACCGCAGTAACTGTATGTATACAATGCACTAGTCAACTTTTTTACAGAAGCACTCACTGGTCCTTCATCAAAGTATCAATGGAGCTCTGCAGTTCCGTGTGGATCTTTCGCACCATGTGGTAAACCTCGGCACCTGCAAACGCCCCACTGCCTTCACTGCAGTTCATGTGCAGAAGGGACACACAATAGAGGGGCATCATCAGAATATTCACATGTGTAGGGTTATAGTATATATCTTTATAACGTTATTCACTATTCATTATAAATAAAGATGTTTAAAAAATACAAAACTGCTTACCAATTGTTAGCATCCAACTGAATTTTGCACCCCAAAATGTCATGTACTGACTTTTGAGCCTCTTCATTAAATGAACCTGTTTAAAAAAACAGATAACTCCCAGTTTATAGTGTGCTATGACTCCTTCACTCTGTTTCCTCCTCACTAAGCCTCATTTATATCCACTGTGGTGATGTTTCTGTGCTTCTGGTACTCACCGTATTTCAGAGTCTGCAGACAGACTGCCAGGGAAGGGATGGCCACAGGCAGCAGTTCACACAGACGTATAAAATGCTCATATCTGAAAAGAACATCATTCAACATCAGGCCCTTTATTAACTCTTACAATGGACAGCTGTTATTTAGTTATTAATATTAATAGTCATAAAGGTTCGTGAATGGTTCTTTCTCTTTTTTATATTATGTAAAACAAATTCATTCAGAGTGGCTAAATGGGAAATGGATCATTGTAGAGAAACATATTTCTTTATATTGTGGTGATGGGAACCAGAGGCTGTGCTTTATACAATGCAAGTAAAGCCATTTTATATAATATCCAAACATAAAAGTTTTTTTTAAATGATTTTTTGTAGATTTGCCTAAAAACGCCTCATACGTACGTGCTCCTTATCTTAAAACTACTGTGAAAGAGTGACATCCGACATATATATAGTGTATAGCCAATTTACATTATTGTATGTGCTGTAGCTTTTAGAGACATTGAACTTTTCAGGTTTATATCACTACTGATATGAACAGTTCTATCTCTGTAAGTTTCTCTAGAACAGAGCTTTTCACAACAAACCACTCTAACTGCGTTTTGACTGGATGGAAACATCAACATTATGTATTATATGAATGCAAATTGTACCTTTGCCAGCCAGTTAAGGCGATTCCTTGAAATGTTAGAGACGGGTACTGGGCCATGGAGCCTATCACTTTAAGCCAAGCTAGATGATTGTCTAAGTGATGTCTAATTGGAGTCCATCTCTGGTCAACCTCTGAAGCACCTTTAAATGCGCTCGCAAACCAAACGCCTGAAAATCCACCCTCCTGGTATTTTGTCAATAGCCCAGCTGCAGGAAATAAAACAATAATATATAATATTTCAAACATGGCCAAAAGTGTTGCTTTTGATAGCTGGAGATCACATTTGTGCTGGGCGCATCCATCAAATTCTTACCAATGCTTTTCACATCCATCTGTGGGCTGTAGCTCCATATCATAGGGAATGCAAGTTTTGGTAAATCAGATTCTGAAAAAACAAAGATTTGTTATTATAATAATTACATTATAACCACTAGGATCTAAAGGCAGCTTTGTTTTGTACAGTCAGTCTATTTGTGAGTCTCTCTCATAATTAGGCTATAAGAGAAAACATTAGGTCATAGTAATATTTTACTAGGTCGCCAAGAATTAAACATATGAAGTTTTCTCCTTATCCAAATACTGATCTCTAAAGGAACACACCGCTAATTGCTCTAAAATGTGTGTGAAATAATGTCAATAACAATTTCTTATGTGGTTTATGTTGGGCATGATATCTATCTTTTGCTTAGCTAAAACAGTAGTAGCACCACATTTAAGCCTTGATACTGTTTAAAATAAAGTGACTGGCTATTTGTCAGTTCAACACAGTTTAAGGTTGTTTGCACAGCACAAAACTGATTGCTGTATTTGTCCTGTTGCTTGTTACCTACGTTAGCACTATAGTGTTAGTGTAGGGCTGCCCAAATGTGTTTTCCTATAAGCTATAGCATAATATAATTTTTTATTTTTATATTTTGTTTATTTTATTTATTTTTTGGTATTTTAGCAACCAAATACAGTGTAATGTTAAAATGCACTTTCATCTTCATTTTAAATCTACCTTCTTTTGGCCAAAGCCATAAAACACAAGACTTTTCAGAACTCGGTTTAAAATAAATGTTAAAGCATAGTAACTGCTACCTTTGAGTGATTTTGCTGTAGTGAGAACAAATCATGTCCCAAACCGTAAACTCTAGATACTCTAGTACTCTAGATTTTGTGCCATTAGTGCAGTAAGTAAAGTAGACATGTGTGTTGTGTCAGCCAGTGAGACACGTTCAACAGTCCAGTGGCTCCAGACCAGTGCTGTGCCGCTTGCTAGTTCAGAATTATTTCCAAATGGAAGTTTAAAGGATTTCTTGATTAAGGGTGCGTTTCCTGTGTTTTTTTGTCTTAAGATGATTTTAGTTTCGTATTTGCCAGCTTCTTGTTTGTCACTCTTTTTAAGGCACCTCTTTGTAACTACAGTGCCATTTAAGGTGGAAGGAAAATTCAAATAAGAAGCTGACTGATGACTTTAGCTTTATACTTTTTTTATATACACGTCCCACACATTTGGGGTCGGGGGTTGGGGGGGGATATTTGACTTATGAGAAAATCATCATTTTAATCTGGCAGTGAAGCTCTTAGCGTTACATCTGCAGCTTTCTCCAGACGTACTTTGGATGGCTTCCACGCTGATCTTTCTGAGCATGTCTTCCCAAAAGATCAATTTCATTCCAGGTCTCATCTCAGTCACGACACGGCAAACTGCCGACACATGGGCGAGGTACAGCGCTCCCACATCTCCCTTATTGTTCTCCATCCAGCGTTTCGAGTCCTCACTTGTGCCAAGTTCATACACCTGAATGTTTGGTGTAAAAACAATGTTTCATCACACATGAAAAGCTGGGCTACATTCAAACCATGCAGAACGGAATGGAGTACATACAAAAGAAACTAATACAGTTGCTTAAACCATGATACCGCCATCGCACTGTGCTTCACGGTTGGTATGAAATTTTGATGTTGATTTGCAGGGCTTTTCTTCCACCAAGCATTGCTCGTTTTGGCCCAAGAGTGATCTAATTCACCCACTGTTCTGTGATCGTTCCTTACAGTTACATTTGACCTTTATTGGCAGTGCAGGCTTCAGTCTAGTTATAGACCTGCGCAACAAGTTCTTATTGAGATGCAGGTCTAAAAACAGGATTGTCTTCTTTGCTGGCCTCACCAGTGCCACTATTCAACTGAACAAAATAATAAGATCTGTCAAATTGTCTGTAGCAGTGGAACAGAAACCAGTTTCCAAGAAATCACACTGTTTCTCAGCAGTTTGCACACAAGAAATGATCTTACATCTTACATTGATTAAAGAAATTAGGCTTCACAAACCTCATCCGACCCAATGTGGAAAAATCGTGCCTCTGGATGTCTCTTCAGGACCTGCTTCAGCATTTTTGTAAGCAGCTTCAGGCTGTCAGGGGCCATAGGGCTCAGGCTGTTGGGATAATTCGCCTCCTCCCTTAGGTGGATAAACTTCTCATGTTTCAGAACAAACTAGCAAGAAAAGATTCAGCCAGTTAGATAGATGCTACAAAAACTCTATTCAAGTATTAAAACCATAAAAACCATATTCACTGTTACAGTGTAGTGGGTAACACCTCTGCCCCACACCCTGTAGAATGGGGTTTGATCTCCTGCCAGTGCTATACCAATAGGAGTCCTTGGCAAGACTCATAACACCACCCTTGCCTACCTCTTTAAAAGTATTCAATCTGTAGGTTGCTTTAGATAACAGCATTCGGCAAATACTATTAACGTAAATGTTTCTCTTTTTATGTTCTGTGAAAGACTAGAGCCGTTGCCTAGAAAGAACACTCACGTGGCCTAAATGACAAACCTCTTCATTTAATGAAGGCTTTCATCCAGTTCCATCGCCTCAGGTGTATAAAATCAAGCTCCTAGCTATGCAAACATTCCAAACCTCCTCTGGTATTAACTTCAGCACAAAAACTGTGCACTCTGAGCTTCATGGCACTCTGAGCAGCCACAAGCCTTACATTACCAAACACAACGCCAAGCGTCAGATAAAGTGGTATAAAGCACGCCGTCACTGGACTCTGGAATTCAGTGGAATGACAAATCACACTTCTCCATTTGGAAGTCTGATAAATGAGTCTGGGTTTGGGAATGCCAGGAGAACATTACCTTCCTGACTGCATTGTGTCGACTGTGAAGTTTGGTGGAGGAGGAACAATGCTATGCAGCTGTTTTTCAGTTAAGCTAGCCTTAGTTCCCACAAAAGGAAATCTTAATGCTTCAGCAGACCAAGACATTATGGACAATCATATGCTTACAACTTTGTGGAAACAGTTTGGGGAAGACCCTTTCCTGTTCCAGCATGACTGCGCACCAGTGAACAAAGCACCATAAAGACATGATTGAGTAAGTGGTGGAAGCACTTGACCCCTTCAAATGCCTTTGGGATGAACTGGAACAGAGATTGCAAGCCAGGCCCCTTACATGCAACATCAGTGCCTGAGCTCACAAATGCTCTTCCAAATGAATGGGCAAAAAGTCCCACAGACACACTCCAAAACATTGTAGAAAGCCTTTCCAGAACAGTGGAAGCTGTTAGAGTTGCAACTGGGGACCTACTCAACGATGGTTATAAAGTGAACTTAGTTTTGTGCTACTGCAGTATTTAAAAAAATGTTTAAAAATGTATTTCTAGTTTCTAATACAGATATTTGGAGCCTCTAAAAGACATGTTCTACCATGTTTTACTTGACAAACACATCAGCATACGTTTTACCTACAGCAGAGATTTCTGCTCTAGAGTTGCCGCACCTGTTTTTCCATTTCTGACAACCAGTTATTATAACTAATTACAAGCAATTAAGCAACAATTAGGCTGCTATTTGTGTAATAGTGATATATCAATGTTCCACCGATTAAAAATGCAAACATTGTTGTTTAAATCTTCTGCTAATTTGTTATTATACTAATAGTTAATCGAATGTGTTTTCTTCTGTGCTCAAAGTTCTAACTAAAGGTGTAATTAGGTGCTTTTAAATGTTTTCCTTATGTAGAAAGTCTGTGTTGTGTGCTTCCTCAAGCAAAGCAAATCAAAATTGCAACATCAGCTGGCTGTTGCTTTTCATAACTGCTCAGTTCCGTAGCTGCGGACCAAATCAGATTTCAACCGACATGTTTAGATTCACAGGGAAGATTCACAAGTGACCAAATCTGATGTGATGGTGAGACTGTAGTCGCATTTGCTCAAATATTCATTGGGGTTAGTGTATTAATGATGCCACTTTACCAGACATTGGTAAAATTTAGCAAATCTAACAAAGATAATAAGTTAATAGAATGATCACACAATGTTTTATAGTAGAGTTTAAATTCTTATTATCTACAGCATGAACAGAACTTGACATTAATGTAGACTGGCCTGGTGTACAGACCACTAACAAGCTATAGGCTATAGCAGTAATATTGAAGACAGGCTTTAAGTTAAAATGTTTAAAACCATTTAAAACCACTATAAACAAGCACACAACACAACAAACAAAGAAAATATACAGCACCTATATGTCTGTTAAAAGCTTATGCACTTGCTATATTTAAGTGGCAGTTTGTGATTATGCATATTCTGGCATCATATATTGCTGCATTCTGATAAAAAAAACTCACACAATCCCATCTGATCAGTCAAACTGAGTCACATATCCATAAATCTGATTTGATTTAGATTAGCAACCACCTACAAATGTGGCCTGAATCCAGTTGTGAAGAGTCAGTTGTCAGTGGTCTGCATGGCATGCTTACACAATTTTTGCAACATCTTGTTGCTGTCGGAACAAAACCTTGTGAAATGGTAGCTTTACAGGAGAAGAAAGCATGTTTGTTAGTGTAGCAAAATATTTGTAAGTAACTTTAGATCATTTCTATTGCTCCATTTATCATATCATTTAACCCAATGTAAAACAATAAAGATATTGTCAGGTTTTGTTCTAACAGTAATGATTTGCAAAACTAAAAGGTTTAATGAGCTTGTGTTTTATATAGGTGCTATTATAAATAAAACCTGCTATTGTTTATATTAAACCAAAAAGAACGTCTTCACTTACCTCTAGATGCCCGAATACCTGCACCAGAGGTACCAGCTCAAGGTTGCTGAGGCTTGCCAGTTTCTTTATTTCCTCTATTTCCTCCACACTGTTACAGTTAATCATATCCAGGTCAGTTTGTCATTTCTAATCTACACAGAGCAGTGTTTCTCATAACAGTCCTCATACAACTCCCACAGATGGTCCACACTAGATGTGGCTCATCTGGGCAGTCATGGGTTCTGGACTGAGGACCACTGACAGAGTATAAACCTTGAATTTGACATAAAGCAATAACACAAGCCTACCTGTAGGCAAATGGTGACCGTAGAATCTCAAGTTGTCCTTCATAAGGAAACATGTCCTCATACTCCATCAAAATACCAGTTGCACCCAGAGAGGAGAGCAGTGGAAATATCTACAACAGTCAAAAACCACAAAATGAGCCACACTACTCATTTAAATGGAAGTACAATGAATTTGGACTTTCTGACTGCTCACTCACCTGCTTAAGATAACTGACTTTGGGTGCAGCACCCTTAAGGTCCAAGTGTACTAGATGGAGAGGGCCTGTATATGGTTTCTCTGGGGCTTTTATGATTTGTATCTCTTCATCCTCTATATATGGTTCCGGTTGATTCTTGACGATTTCTTTCACAGACTGCTCTTTGGATTTTCGAGACTTTTTTGGAGCATCTAAATTGTCATGACCAGTATCCTCCTTCCAGAAACTTTCTGAATCTGTGTCCGTTTTCTGTCTTATATTTGCTGATTCTTTGATTGAACTGTATACAAGAGTTTCAGAATGACAAACAACAGATAACAACAAAGAAGTTCATGTTTGAATATGGCCTGCATGCGAATTTAACATTTTACTGCTACACATGACCTTAAGAAGTTTAAAAACACTGACCATATTAACTGAAATATTATGAACTGCAGGCCAAAACATATTCCTTGGATGTTTCATTCAGTGTAACAATGTTACAGCAATATATATTTAGATCAGTGTAACATGTTATACAAAGCATTCCGGACATGTAATTCAATTCTTATTGAATAACCCACAGCTCTGCTCAGTCATTTGGTCAAATCTAACATTTCTTAATGCATTTTATACATTAATGCCACTTTTCCCCAAACCTATGAAGGGAAAGCAGGGATTTCAACCATGCACATTTGCATTAGATAGTCAAATACACCTTGTTAGTCAGTTGTGAACTTGTTAAATTTATGCCACACAATATGGAAATCATCTCAGAACATGGCAGCAAATACACTGTGGTCTTCCTTGTTTTTCCTGTTCCATTCCAAACATGGATGTCATTTCCAAAACGAGTTCTGCATTGCTTATTTTAAAAACTGGCAGTCAGTATTTACAGCACGTTTAGCATAATAGCCTTGTATCATATTCATAATGCATATGCATTGTAGTGTATTGTAGTTGCTAAAATACGACGAGGGGAGTACAGAGTAAAGAGCCCATATATTTAAATAAAAAAGGTCATAGCAAATGTAAACACTGTTAACATTTCAACATTTCACATGCTGTCTAATTCCCAGTCCACTTACATGTGTCAGCCTTAAAGGTACTGTACCAAAATGCTTATTTACAAGAGCTTAAACCAGAGCAGTTTTCATGAAAAATGAACTAAATAATAAATAAACCCAAACAAATATCATAAGAAACAAACATCATAAAAAAACAATGTAGGATATGGGCTTTTTTATCCAAACTTGTCAGTGAGGCAACTTGGAGTGCAACTAAACTAACGTGAATCTCTAACCACCTATTACGCGTTGAATGGTTGGATCCTAATTTTTTATGAATGGTGAATACTCAAGACACAATAAATGACCAGGTTTAAACAGGGTAATTGATTTGAAATTCTTGAATGGTACTGTAGACTAATTCTGTCATTACAATGTATTCAACATTCAGCATCAGCTCATTTGTTTGAAGATTAATTATACGCCAAACTCAAAATACTTAGCTTACAGCTACACATAATGTAGAGAAACACATTTATCCAAAACTCAGTACTTCCTACATTTAGGGTACTTGTACACCACCAATACAATACAATATGTTTTTACCTAAACTTTACAAGAATAATTTGAATACACATCTAGGCAAAAAGGATACTGAGATGAGCTTGTATGCCCACATACATTAAAACATAAAAAAAATGTATGATACCTTACGTATTGCTGTATTTGTATCAAAATACAGAATTAGAAAAAAATAACAATCTTGCATAAGCTTTTATTTTTATTTTTCAGTATTTGTCAACAGTGCTTGTTTAACTGATAACTAGGACAAGTCACCTTACAAGACATAAACCCACACATGCAGAGCACAATGGATTAGCAGTCCATTAAAAAAGTTATATTGGCATCTCTGAACAGGTATTGCATGCTTGACCTCAGTGTCACATCAGTGTTTAATAATATTTAGTTCACTATAGCAACAAAGGTGAAAACGAACCCCCGCCTTTATCTATTTCCTTACTAGACACTGAAACATCATTTGTTAATAAACAGTCACTATGTTTTTAGCAATACCTAGGACATTGTTAGGGAGCCTTGAAACAGGGTCTCACAACAATCACTGCATCTTTGAATATGATGGCAGATGAGTGCTCAGTTGACTGAAGAAAGCACTGCAGACAAAGAATCTATACTACTATGTTGCACTCACACTCACTGAGCACTTTATTACTTCATCACCCTCACTTATCAAGTAGTTTGAGGGTATGAGTGTCTAACAGCGTAAACAGTGAGTGGACACAGTGTTTAAAAACTGTATCTGATGATAAATCCCTGTATAATTATTTGTTTAATCTGTCCAGATGTGCATTTGGCAGCTGTGTTTATCCTGTTTTGAGAAGCAACTTGCTCTGGTAACAGAAATAAAACAGTGAGCACAGTGACACCCCAACTAGAATACCCGCTCCCCTTAGAGCTCCACGGCGGATTTATTTCTGACTAGTGAACAGTGAAGCAGTGGTTAATTATACACTCACCTGGAGAACAATTTTACCACGGCAAGAATCACCAAGAAGAGAACACTAATCCTCAGCACCTTTTGTCTGTCCATTGCTTTGTCACTAAAGAGAGAAAAAAATAACAACCTGAACACATGTGGGAGTAGTCACACTGACAGCAACGACATAAGCCATCTTCTCCACTGACTACGGTGACCGGTTGAGCAGCATTGCAATGAGGGGACATGAATAAGCCACTCCAGCAAAACTTTGTAAAGGCTATTTAGAGGCACGCTGCTCTACAGGACCAATTACAGAACCGCCAATCAGTATCTTAATATATATATATATTTATATAGTCTTAAAAGCCAAGTAACAGAAGCAGCCTGTTATGATTGTTTTGTAATTATGACTGTTTGGGGCACAAAAAGACACATACACACAAATGCCAAATGCCTTTGCTGGACAAACCATAGATCATGACAAACCTGTCTGATGACACCTAAAGCAATTTTTACTAAAAAAACTTTTGTTAGGGAACCACACCTCCAAATGGCATTTCAAGTTTGGAGAGTTCTGTGAACGTTGTTCATGTATTTGATTGGGTTCACTAACCTGTATTTGGGGTTTAGACCTTTATTTAAGATTTCGGTCCTTCACAATGTGCTGAAACCTACAGTCTGAGCTGTATTACCTCCTAGCATGGGAGAACCAGGATCTAAAGTGGGAGATTTTATCTATAATAGCTATGCAAACCACAAAATTTCTACTAGACGTGTACTGTCATTCAATAATAAGATATTTTATGATCTACAGTGTGTTATCGTGGACAATGTAGAATAAAATCACAGCATTTTAGTCAATATGCAGAGTACCGCTGGTTTCATCACACGGTCACATTGTGATTGCATGATTCATTTGATGTGCAGCTGGTGTCAGGACATTTTCAGCTCACGTTAAAGTCACAATGTTGTCATGTTGAAGTTCTAAAGGTCTAAAAAAAAGAATCTAGAAGAAAGCAAAGCGTGAGGGCCACTAAAGGGAAATTCAGTTGTTGAGATGCAAAAAAAAGATCAGCCAGAGTGGATTGATATAAAATGGTTAACTGTAGAGAAACTTTTTGAGTCAGATCCTTTATAGTTGTGGTGATAGGAACCAGGAATGTGATGTCTACAACACAAGCATAGTCATGTTATTTCTGTCTACCCAAAATGCCCAGTAAAGCCACACCTGTCTAGAGTTGTCAAATGTAATAATGATGATGGTAAAAAAGTGATAAATATATTTCTTTACAGACTATTTTGCCTTACAACACCCTGCATGTATTAATAATGGCATGAATTCCAAACAGCCAGATCTCAGAACCATTATTAAACAGCGTCTCCGGTCACATATTGATAACTACTTTAAAGGCATTACGTTTTTCAGACGTATTTGCAGTAGTACTTGAGGTGTTAGCGTGGGGGTTGGGGACGTGGGTTGTGATAACTGACACATGTCTTCAACTTGTTTTGACAGTAGCCTAGTTACTTCCTGATTGACCGCTGAGGAATGAGAACATACAGACTGGGTAAAAGCAAAGAAAAGACTTTTCACATTTAATACATACATATACCTGTGTACTAAATATCATGTCTTTACAGTCAAATATCCAGAAAAGACAATGGTAAGAAGTAAAACCTGTTTAGGCAGAAGGCCCAGTAGTAACTGTAATTCTGAAGCAGATATGGACAATATCTCAAAATAAAAATTTACCAGAATTTCCTTCGAGAGTTAATAAAAAAACAGTTACTGATCTTATCAAGTACCTCCCGCCACAGCAAAAACACACGCTGTCTACATGCCACACTGTGTGCTTCACAAAAGTAAGTAATAAAATAATAATGCACGACTGGATGAATTTGTGAGCCCTGGCAAAGACTAAAAGTATTGGGTGAATCTTTGTAAATTTCCTTATACATGTTTTTTTTTTAATCCCCAGCATTACACGAAATAATAATAGCAACAACAGTCATTTTGCAAAGAACACGACAGGAAACGAATTTGCGTGCTTTCTTTCTGTTGGTTTATAATAGTTTAGTGTTAGCTGAACATGTTAACTGTCGACACTGTAAATAAAGCTGACATTACGTTCGGGCTGTAGTGTTATTTAAACCGCTAACAGTGGAGCTAGTTTCTGCTAATGGGTGATTTAAAGTAAATTGTACTTACTGTGAGTTTGTCTGTGCTGGAATCCTATTAACACTTGTGAGTGAAAGTTTTCTGTCTTATTGCGGTTTCCTCATTTATGGCTGTGTTCACGCAGAGACTCTGACTGAGGAGAGTTTATTCAGCCACTGCGCTCTGCTGCGTTTAGCCACGCCCACCTGCAGCTCCACTCAGCCTCTAAACTGCTATACTACACTAAGTCAAGTAAAGTTTTTTTTTTTTTTTTCCACAGATGTTGTCACAGAAAAAGCGACAGTGACAACAACTCTATATTGTGGGGGTCCTTACCTACTCCAATCACGGGTTTATATAAATACTACAATGATGGGCTTATATATATAACACTATGGAGTATTCAGAGTTACAACCAGTGACTGGTAGACTCCTATCACTTTTATTAGCCCATTTCACCCTGTTCCTCAGTGGTCAGGACCCTCACAAGACCACCACAGAGCGGGTATTATCTGGCTTGGTGGACCATTTTCAGCACCAACACTGATGAGGTGGTGGCATGTTATTGTGGGTTGTGCTGGTATGTGTGAGCAGTGCTGCTAAAGTTTTTAAAAACTTTGTCCACTCGACTGCCCACTTTATTAGACACTCCTACCTTGTGGGTCCAGCGTATAGATGTAAAGTCAGAAGCAGTAGCTGATCTCTTACTGCACGGTTTATGTTGGTCATTTTCTAGGATGCTGCCCATATGAATTCCTTTGGCAATATAGTGTAGAGTTTGTAGTTCTACAATTACATCTGGTACGAGTGAATTAGATAAAAGTTTCTGAACGCTGTGTCCTCTCACTGTCCCCTCTATTAGACACTTTCATCAGTGGTCACAGGACACTGCCCACAGGATGCTGCTGACTGGATATTCTTAATTCTCAGTTCAACAGTTACACTAAGGTGCTTTGTGTCTGATCTACTTACACCAGCACAGCATACTAACACCTCGCCACCACATCAGTGGCACTGCAGTTCTGAGGATGATCCACCTCCCTAATAGTACCTGATCTGTGGTGGTCCAGTGGAGGCCCTGACCCTAGAAGAACAGGGTGAAAAGGGGGCTGAATTTTCAGAGAAACAGATGGACGGCAGTCAGTAACTGTAGAACTACAAGGTGCTCCTGTATGGTCAGTGGAGCAGTGGAGTGAATAATGCAAATGTGATGCATGTTTTGAAAAGTATATGGACATTACTTATGTAAAAATGAGTTACTGCATTTTCAGAAAGTAATGTTTTTTGATATAATTTATGATATAATGAGCCAAAATATATATTTATATTTAATATTAATAAGAATATAACATTTGACTTAAAATTTAGAATGACAAGATAGATTATAATGTCAAGATATTATTAAATAATAAAAAATAAGCAACACTCTTGGCATAATAAGTAAAAATAAGCAAATTTTTTTTAGATGTAATGAGTCTATTTTCCAGACAATACATGATTATTGCACCAATAAATTTTAAATAAAAAGTCAAATGTCACAAACAGAGAGTAAACAAAACTCATAGTACAATGTTATTGCTTCAACTCCAGAATAATTTGAGGTGATGACTCTAGTTAAAAAAGCCTCAAATGTCCAATTAAATGCTGCAGTGAAACAAGCAACGGTCAAGGTGATTGACAGAAACCTCTACATACAAAAAACCACAAAACTGCATCCAACTCTACACTCCAAACTGTATCCTATGCTGCTTAACCAGTTTGAGCTGGTCTGCCAGCTTAACCACTTTGAACTGGCAGGTCTGGTTCTAGGATCCTTTGTGGTCTGGGGAGGAGAGATATTAACAATCACAAAGCAGTCCAAGTTCTGAAGCAGCAAAAAATTACATTTCACACATAGCAAGCGTTCAGGACGGGGACAAGCTGCTGGTGCTGAAATGTTAAGCAGCTTCTACATGGAGTGAGCGATGATTCTAAAAGATTTGCCTTTTTCCATTAATTTTTATTTTTTTACACCAATCAGAATGTGTTATGATCGGACGAGAGGCGACAATATTCACATATAGCTGATGCACATCCACTCTTTGCACTCTCATTTTGCACTAGCATTATGCAAATTTACTTAGCAGTGACCAATCAGATTATTAAAGTGTGCTGATTATGTCTTGCCCACAGTCACACGCTGAGATATAACACAGAAAAGCACACTGAGCGAGAGATTTAACCATTGATAAAAAGTTATCAAGTCAAGTTAAAATTTAACAGTTAAAAAAAAAAGTGTTAGGCTGCCCTGGGGTTCAGAACGGACCTTTATCACTGCATACACTTGAACACTGTCCTTGAACCTCAACCTGTGTGTTTTAGCGACGTGTCCCAAATCAGCCTGCAGTTGTTGAGGGAACATGCTATAATGAAAAAGTGCCGTTAGCTTAAAGCAGTGGTTTCCGTCCCGAGGTCAAGCACGGCCCTGGGTGCTGCTGAAAAGTCAAACCGAGCATGTACACGTCCCGCAGAGGCCTGAGCCAGAGCTCACATACTTGGCGCAGACCATGACCAGAATGTTGACACAGGTCGCCGGGACCTGAGTTGGATGGTCGTCTCTTCCCAGTGAGCAGGTGGGTTGGGTGATATAGAGACCACCCCAAGGAGCCGGTATGATTGTTAAGTCTGATGTAATAGCCATTTCCAGGCCTGAATGTGCTGGCAGATCCCAAAACACTGTAACACAGGCCCACTAAAATCAGACTGTTACACCCCCGGATGGAAGGAGTGGTGCTGTGTCACTTGCTGTTAGAATAGATTCCAAAGTCTAACAAACTACTCAGTTGTCATTCTAGTGAGAAGAGAGGAGGAAATGGTTGCAGTTGATGAGTTACAATTCTTAAACCAATGAATAAAAAAAGAGAGGTTAGCTATGTTAGCACTTACTTGTAGATACCATTGACCCAGACTTTGGGTTTTATAGTGTGTTTTTTGTTATGAACACAGATCTAAATAATCTAGTTGTTAGCTGATTAGTAGCAAACACATAATGTTGTTACAAAGTTGTCTATTTTATTTATAATAAATGCAGATGTAATGGAATGTATAAAGAATTCTAGGAGGTTGGGACAACATACAAACATCATCACAATGTTGTCACAACATAACTGGGTTGTAACAGCCGAAATACAAAGTTGTGGCTTCATAAACGAAGCTCATCTTAATAGGCGGATAAGGGCAGAGCTGCTTCCTGCCAATGCTGCACACAACCCAAAGCGGCCAAAGCGGCGGTTGATCTTGCAGTCTGTGGTATCAAGTTATTTTCTCTGGGTGGGAAGCTCTGCAGCACTGACTGGTGCTGTGTCCCCGTTTTCGTGCCTAGTGTTCTAACTCTTCCTGCTCAACCTTCTTGAAAGCAGGGTTTGCCTGTTGAACCACGGCTCTCAGCTCTGCCACCAAAATGCTTATCAATTCCTCCTTTAGCCTCTGCTTCTCTATGAGCAGCAGCATGACCGACAATGCTGGTGGCAAAGCGTTGCTGTAGGGCTGTGGTCACCATGTTGTTCTGCCGGTAGAACCACAAGTAGCTGTGGTGCTTTACCCTCCAATGTCAAACACAGCTGTGTCATGCCTAGCTGGCTGGACCCATCCAGGAAGAGGCAGGTGTAATGCTCAATACCCACTTCCTCCAGGCAAGGCCTTTTTTTCACAGTCCACCTTCAAGTTTGTTGATGCAAAGCTTGCTTTCTTCAAGCTCGACAGCTGCATCCCAATTCAGGCACCAATGAAGAAATCGAGGATTACATAGTTTGTGCAGGCAAATGCTTTTTAAGGCACTTAAGAGTCTTAATAAATACTATAAAACTAACAATACTACAACACTAAGCCACATTATTCCCAGGTTGAAAAGTAAATCCTTTTTAATATGTAGAAAAGTAAGACACATTATTTCAACATAAATCATAAATTATTTAATATTTTACCATGTTATTTACGTGCATGGAACTATGTAAACAGTACAAGGTACTTGTGATACAGTGTACAGGCCTACTTGTTAGAAAGAAAGGAGGTCTATATGGCAGTGGAATGTGGGACGGGCTTTGGAACTAAGTGTACATTATATAGTCTCTATAGAAAGCTTTCATTTTCACATTTCGTTCCAAAATGGGGACATGCTGTACTCCCACTGGTATATATTCACCCCTTAGAGACTTTACTTGCTGTAAGGTTTTCTGTCAACAGTAACTGCAGTGATTCATTCAGCTACCTATCCACCAACATGCCATATCTTTTTTATTAGTGTTTGAATGATTTGCTTTCTAAAACTACATCTCACTGCGTATGGCGTGGCCAAATGTTTTGAGAATGGCACAAATTTAGGTTTTCACAAAGTTTTCTGCCTCAGTTCTTATGGTGGCGATTTGTATTAACTCTAGATGGTGAAGAGTGATCAGATGAAGTCATTCCCTGCCATGAAAAATGACCTTATCACAGAAATTACTGAATTTCAGCATCTGCATTTCAGTAGCTGCTTTTCAGCCCTACAGAATGAGAGAAAAGGTTAATGAGGACAAGACAGCTGATATCACTCTATCATGCTGATTAGAAGAGCAGACTGGTTGCTTTAAAAGGTAGTGGTGCTTTAATAGTAGTTTTCTTCTGTTAACCGTGGTTATCTCCAAGGAAACATGAGCAGACGTCATTGCATCAAAAGAGTTTCACAGGCAAGGACATTGCTGCTTGTAAGATAGCACCCCAATCAACCATTGATCCAATCATCAAGAACTTCAAGAAAAGTGGCTTAGTTGCAGTGAAAAAGCTTCAGGGCGCCCAAGAAAGTCAAGCAAGCGTCAAGAGATCGGGTGACCACCAGTGCAGAGCTTGCTCAGGAATGACAGAGGGCAGGTGTGAGTGCATCTGAACGCACAGTGAGACGAAGGCTTTCGGAGGATGGCTTGGTGTCAAGAAGAGCAGCAAAGAAGCCACTTTTCTCCAAGAAAAACTTCAAGGACAGACTAACATTCTGCAGGAAGTATAGGAATTGGACTGCAGAGAACCGGGTTAAAGTTAATTTCTCTGATTAAGCCCCCTTCAAACTGTTTGGGACATCTGGAAAAATGATTGTCTGAAGAAGAAAAGGTGAGCACTACCATGAGTCCTGTGTCATGCCAACAGTGAAGCATTTTGAGACCATTCATGTGTGGTATTGCTTCTCATCCAGGGGAGTGGAGTCACTAAAATTTTCAAAATAAGGAGTGGTATAAAAACATCCAAAGTAATCCAAAGTAATCTAAAGTAATAACCAAGTGGCTCAGTCGACCAGACATTAAAATTTTGCGTCCATGGCCAGGAAACTCCCCAGATCTCAATCCCACTGAGAACCTGTGGTCAGTCCTCAGAAAGAGGGAGAACAAACAAAAACTCAGAAACTGTGAACAACTTCAAGCACTGATTAGCACTGATTGATGGCCACTATTCAGGATTTTGCCCAGATGCTGATATCCAGCATGCCGAGGTGAATTGCAGAAGTCTTAAAGCAGAAGGGTCTACACTGTAAATATTAAGTCTTTGCTTAAACCGGATGTATTTGTCAATACAAGGTCAACACATGTATGGAATGCTTATAATTGTACTTCATTATACCATAAAAACATCTGACAACAAGTTTAAAAACAACTGAGGCCGCAAACTTAGTGAAAACCAAAATTTGTGCCATTCTCCAAACTTTTGCTCACAACTGCATATTTTACCCTACTGGATAAAAATTCAAGGGCCCTTTTTCCTTTTTCTTTTTTTATGTATTAGTCCCTGATGTTAATATATAATATTTCTCTGGCTTTACATATTAGAGGCAGTGAAATATAATTTTACACAACCATTTTAAGCTCTCTTTACTTATTTCTGTTTTATTGTCTGTGGACTGACATTAAGGATTATGTATCTTACATTTTTTCCAATAACCTTCTGGCTTGTCCACAAGATTGTGTAAGAAAATGGAAGACATACAAGACCATTGATAATCTTCCTTAATCTGGGGCCCCACCCAAGATCTCATCCAGTGGGGTCAAAATGATCATGAGAATGGTGAGCAAAAATACCAGAACTACACGGGGGGACCTGATGAATGACCTGCAGAGAGCTGGGACCAAACTAACAAAGGCTACCATCAGTAACACACTACGCCGAGTGGAACTCGAGTCCTGCAGTGCCAGGCGTGTCCCCCTGCTTAAGCCAGTACATGTCCTGGCTCGTCTGAAGTTTGCCAGAGAGTACATGAATGATCCAGAAGAGGACTGGGACAATATCATGTGGTCAGATGAAACCAAAATAGAACTTTTTGGTAAAAACTCAACTCGTCGTGTTTGGAGGAAGAAGAATGCCGGGTTGCATCTCAAGAACACCATACCTACTGTGAAGCATGAGGGTGGAAAGATCATGCTTTGGGGCTGTTTTTCTGCAAAGGTGACAGGACGACTGATCTGTGTTCGGGGAAAAATGAATGGGGCCATGTATCGTGAGATTTTAAGCCAAAACCTCCTTCCATCAGTGAGAGCATTGAAGAAGGAACGTGGCTGGTTCTTCCAGCATGACAATGATCCCAAACACAACGCTTAGGCAACAAAGGAGTGGCTCCATAAAACACATTTCAAGGTCCTGGAGTGGCCTAGCCAGTTTCCAGACCTTAACCCCACAGAAAATCTGTGGGGGGAAATGAAAGTCTGTGTTGCCCAGCGACAGCCCCAAAACATCACTGCTCTAGAGGAGATCTGCATGGAGGAATGGGCCAAAATAGCAGCTACATTGTGTGCAAACCTGGTGAAGACTTACAGGAAACGTTTGACCTCTGTCATTGCCAACAAAGATTATGTTACAAAGTATTGAGCTGAGCTTTTGTTATTTACCAAATACTTATTTTCCACCATAATTTACAAATACAAATACAGACCTCTCTCCTCTTTCTAAGTAGGAGAACTTGCACAATCAGGGGCCGACTAAATACTTTTGTGCCCAACTGTATATATATATATATATATATATATATATATATATATATATATATATATATATATATATATATATATATATATATATATATACATACATGTACAATAACACCATTACAGTAACGCCTTTACACTCCCTTCACACCAAGTCAAGTCAAGTCAAGTGGGTTTTATTGTCATTTCAACTACATACAGAGTACACAGTGAAACGAAACAACGTTCCTCCAGGACCATGGTGCAACATAGACAGTGCATACAAGACACAAGTGCAACACAAACAAACAAGTGCAGAGAGACAACACAACACAGTACAGACAGAGAATAAGTTCAGTCACTACACAATTAGAGCAGAAAAACTTCAGTTATTGTCGACCAAAGTTTCAGTTAAAAGTAGTTCTGACGAGGTTGTTGGTGCCAAACGGAGTGGTCTGAGTATTTTTCTGAAAATGCTGATTATCAGCGCTCTCTAGCGTTCACACTAAATGGTACAAAAAAAGGGTTGAGCAGTGGTTTGTGGGCTAAAATGTCTTGTTGGTAAGGGAAGTAAGTGGAGACTGAATTAAACTTGTTTCAGCTCACGGGAAAGCTACAGTAATTCAAAAAACCATTCAACTTCCAGTAATTTTTCAGTAATTCAATTTGCTACAACAGTGTAAGTTTTGACTTACTTGTCACAGCCTAAATGAGCAGTGTTGATCATGTGCTTTACTTTACACGCACAATTCACTCACTGAAAGCACAGCAACAAGCTTTTACTTTCATTAGTGCCCCAAGATCTCGTATGAAAAAGAAATACATATGCATGGAGCATTGATATATATACTGTTTAATTTAAAAAAATATATAGTATTTCAAATACTAAGCATACTATATAGCTAACAGTGTGAAAATACCCCTCCTATTTATCGAGTGTATGGGCCAGACGAAAAAATCTGCACATATTTATATGTCGTTGCTGGACATCCATACATTATTTTTAGCTAATCCTGCTAGTTGGGGTCACGGGGGCCTGGAGCCAATCCCAGCGCCATCGGGTAAAGGCGTTACTTAAAGAAGTTCCTTAGAGGCTCTTACTTTTACAAACTATTTATTCTCTATGGGGGAATTGACCAGATATTTAAAAAACTACAGGACATGCTGCGAAATTCTGGCAAAAACAAAAAAATGAAATGCGCCACCATAATAACAAAGTAATACAAAAGAGTTCTAATTTTTTTATACCACTGTTTTGATTCACCCACATTTTGTCTTGTACAAAACAGCACCTAAAAACTAAATTAATTGATTACTGAAATGTGGTCTTTACATCTCAGTACAGCTCATTTGTGACCTCTAGTGGTGAACTTCAGAGAAATGATCTGTGCCTTATATGATGTAACACATTACCTGGTCAAAAGTTGTAGTCATGGACATAAGAGTCACTGACAGGCAAAACTGATTTCTATATAAAGAACAAGTTTAAAAAAGGGAGAGCAAGGATCTGCAATTTAAGAAACAAATTAGTGACACCAAGTGCGAAACATTACATTTCCATTTGCTGAAATGCTGGAACGCTTCTTTGTCTTAGGAGTATCGTCTGTTTATTATTATACGTTTGTCTTTTCATAGGTGTTTTAGAAGTTATGCCCTTATGCTTTTTGTGGCTCATCACCATACTGGGTTTGTAAACAGGGATGATGTGTGTTAAGCTTAACTCGTAGGGGAAATAACAGCAGAGAGATCAGGTGTGGAAATATAGGAAAATAGATCATCTTGAGTTATTTTAATGGTTGGCCAGCGGAAAACAGGTTGTCGCTAATAAGCTTACCCTTAGCAAAGGGGTAAATATTCCTGCCCCCTAAATCAGAGTCAGGTCAGTGACTGATGATCAAACTATGTAACCAATGTTGCAGTGGACTTGTGGCCTTTGTACCTCGTGGTAAAGGCATACAAATCTCTTTATCTCCTACAATTTTGTGCTTTATTGATTTATCTGATGTTTGTGCTTCAGACATCTGGTTAAGTGTCTGTAGAGCACAGCATTTCACATCACTTCCCCACCTGGCAGAGCTCCCTCTCCACCTGAGCACTAGAACTGTCCCACCTCTGTTCCTGTAGCTCATTACTGTCAAATACTCCACACCACAGCGCTCCAGTGTGGAGCACAGACAGTTACAGACAGTTAGCGTCTGCATATAATTAAGCATATACAATTTTGTCTTTCATGTGTTTTGGACTCTTTATTTTTGTTTTTTTTGGTCCTCTGCCTTTTGATATTGGTGCTATGATTTTGGACTGATTGAGTGTTTTGACCCTTTTGCCTGTTGTTTTTTTTTTTTTTACTGCATTTTCTGTATTGACGTTTCAATAAACCTGCGGATAGATCCTTCTTGACTCTCCCCATTGTCTAAATTATCACAAACACCCATAGCCTTTAATTTAAAAAAAGATTTTTAAAAAACTGGTGGAGTTCCCCTTTAACCATTTGGCTTAAATATCCATATAGGAGTTGATGTCTAGTTACATACCTCAATAGTGCTATATTAAGACGCTGAGAGATAACAAAAACAGAGATAACAAATGACAAACCATCAGAAAGCCTCAACATGAGTAAAGTTATTTATTTATTTATTTGCAATATTAAATTTTGTAATATTACACATTTTGGTATTCACTGTCTTCACAAACGCGTTTTCTTCCTGAATAAAAATTAGGTCATCAGCTTGGTGTAAACCTTTAGGGTTAAATCCTTCAAAAATTGAGGTAGGTTAGAAGAGAAACTCAGCAGACGGCGCAGAGCAGATGGACTACATGACTGGAGCAGAAGAACTACAAACTGTAGCGGGTTTCCGTCGTGCTGAACTGCCGCATGTGAAATTTACGACGCTGTCACACTTGGCGGCAGTGTTTTCATTACATGAGGTCAGTCGATATGGCTTCACACTTCAGCGGCGTCCTACAGTTAACAGATTTGGATGATTTTATTACTCCATCACAGGTAAAATTATCGCTCAGCCTGACTATGACACTTGTTCCCTCCGGCACGCACGGCCTCGTTATCTCCAGCTAGCGAATTAGCTAGTAGGCTAACAGTGTCCTAAGAGTCCAGCGGTCAGCTGACAGTTTAGCTTAGCGTAGCTTCATAACAGTTCATAACATCTAATGTACGCGCTGCGTCTTTTCCTTTCAGCGTTTTAGTTTATAACTGTCCGAAACTGAGTCGGAGACTTCGAAGGTAGCGGTGTCCGCTGTGTCAGTGTTTGAGTTTTGTTCAGGGTCAAACGCTTTTATAGCAGTTTTAAAACTGTTAGCTTCAGGAATGATCGAGGCTAATACTGTACTAAACTACTGTATCTGAATAGGCGAGTTTCCATGAAAGAGACCTTTTAAAGGATTATACAGGAAACACTACAATTATTATTATTGTTATTTTGTCAGTGATAATTGTTGATGATGATAATAATAATAATAATAATAATAATAAAGATGACACTAATGATAGTACCTATTTTTCATATGATCAGAAATAGTAGTATTCTAAAACCGTGGAATGTTTTGTTTTACTACATGTCAGATGTCATTAGTTGAAATGAGGCCATCCATGCTGTTGCATTTATGTTTTCTGATGATTGTCAAATTTAACTCTTACTCAAAGCTCATTTTCTTCTAAATGATTGGATGTCGTTTCCAGGAATGTGTGAAGCCTGTAAAAGTGGACAGAAAACCAGGGAAATCTGTGGCCAAAATCCAAATTGAAGATGATGGCAGTTATTTTCAGGTCAATCAGGTTTGTAACTTTTTAAAAAACATTCTTCTTTGTATGCTGCATTTTCAGGTTTTTAACTGGGATATGTGATCTGTATGTGTATTGTGTATTGTGGCTTGTAAACAGGTCTAAGCTTGTTTTCTTAGTGAGGGATTCCACAGAATATAAACATTTCTGTCATTGAGTTTGAGAATTTCATTTAGTGTCTTTCTGTGATGAACCTTTTAAATGTAGTTAACTACCAGCAACATCACTGCTAACAGTTGTGAGTCTAGAATGGAGCATTTCACAACTAATCACTCTGAATGAGTCGTTTGGCTATTAATGAATTGTGTATGCAGGAATTATAAACAATGTTTTTTTGCTTGTTTGTTTTCACTTGTTATACATGATTCAGCTTTTTTCCCTGTCTCTAGGATGGCCGAAGGCAGAAGCTGGAGAAAGCCAAAATTACTCTGAATGACTGCTTGGCTTGCAGCGGTTGCATCACCTCTGCTGAGAGTGTCTTAATCACCCAGCAGAGCCACGAGGAGCTGTATAGAGTGCTGCGCCTCAATAAGGTACTGCTGTCCAATCAGTATTGCCAGTAATCACGCTGTCCCCAGTATAGTGTTGTAACTTTCTGGCCCCAGCAAATAGCCTTACTTTGGCCTACGGGCTACAGTTTAAGTAGTTAAATGTAATGTTTTATCTGCAGTAGGAGTATTTGTGGAGGAGGGTTTGTGTGCATACATATAACATATGTTTCACGCTGCAGCAGAGCAGCAGTGGTGAACAGAAGATTGTGGTGGTGTCAGTATCTCCTCAGTCCCGAGCCTCATTAGCTGCACGCTACAGCCTCAGCAGCAGTGAGGCTGCCAGGAGACTTACTGCTTTCTTCAAGAACTTGGGTGAGTGGCCAAAGTAGGAACAGGACCACTTTTCATATTGTGCAAATCATTTGGGTGCACTAAAGCACTTTAAGGCAAAGCAAAAATGGTTACTTTATAAAATATAGATATTTTTATTTTACCTCCAGCTAATACCAATGAAAAATTGTGTTCTATTTTAGGCGTTCATTATGTGTTTGACACTGGCTTCAGTCGCACCTTCAGTTTGTTGGAGAGTCAGAGAGAGTTTCTGGAGAGATTTGCCCGGAAAGAGGAGGACAAGAAAGCATTGCCCATGCTGGCATCTGCCTGCCCTGGTAAACCATTGGCACTACTACTGGTTGGACTCTGTAAAACTTAAACCAAACTTTCTTTGCCCCTTACACAAACATAGTCCCTAAAGAACGCTTGGCCCAAACAAGAATAAATAATGATATACAGTAAATATGAAAAATGTTACGCAAACAAATTCATTTATTTTGCATGGAAAACTGTATTTTATGGAATATGTGTTTGGATTGAGAACAGGTTGGATCTGCTATGCTGAGAAGACTCATGGTGACTTCATCCTGCCTTACATCAGCACAACTCGCTCCCCACAACAGATAATGGGCTCTCTGGTCAAGAGTTTCTTCACCAAGCAGCAGGTAGCATAGATTAGCGCTTTAATGGGGCCTGTTTTTTTCTGAGCCTGATTTGACCCCAATTATAAATTTTGTCATCAAAAATCAATATGAGCAATCGGGTCCCAGCAGGTTCGGACAAATATTTAATGCCCTACCGCAGACGTGGATGTGTTTTAGAATCTCTCATCTTATCAAACATTAAACTTAGTATCTTCATCCTTAATCTGTTACTACATATAATATCAGTCTTATTGTTGCACAGGGTCTTGAACCACAAAGGGTGTACCATGTGACTGTGATGCCTTGCTATGACAAGAAACTTGAAGCTTCTAGACCAGATTTCTACCTTAACGAATCTGAGACCAGAGAAGTAGACTGTGTCATTACCTCAGGTGAGAAAACAACACTATGGGAGACATTGAAGCCCTCTTTAAACCAGGAACCCTATCTGTATATTCTGTTTTGCATTTTTTATGCTTCACAGGAGAAGTGCTGAAGATGTTGGAAGAGGAAGGCGTGTCTCTGAACGATGTGGAACCAGCACCTTTAGACACAATGTAAGTTTCCTTCCAAGTTAAACTGAATTAATTAAACTCACTATGCTGTAATACTGGAATGAATGGGTGCATTTTGCGATCCTAGGTTCAGCAATGTGTGTGGGGAGGAGTTGCTGTGTCATGCTGGGAGTGGTTCAGGCGGCTATCTTCATCATGTCTACATGCATGCTGCCAAACAGCTCTTTGGAGTTGAAATGAAGGAGCTCACATACAAAACACTCAAGTAAGCGTGCATAGCCTGCTGTGCAAACAGGTGGACACGTGTCTTTGTGCTGATATCTTACTTAATGTCCTGTGCACCTGGTTTTTGTCTCTTTTACAACAGAAACAAGGACTTCCAGGAAGTCACCCTAGAGAAAGATGGTGTAATCCTCTTGCGCTTTGCTGCCACTTACGGCTTTCGGAACATTCAGAACCTTGTGCAGAAGTTGAAGAGAGGGAAGTCGCCGTACCACTTTGTAGAAGTTATGGCATGTCCATCAGGTAAGGATGGTTAAAACTGCTTGTGAAACTTAACCAGCTAGTTTGGAATAACAGAAGTCTTCTGGACTCCAGAGGTTTGTGCGAAAGCCTGTGAAAGAGTCCACTTGTGGGTCGTCTGATCGGCGCAAGTGATAAGACTAACTTTTTAATACAACTACACGATTTTAGCCTGATGTTTAGTCGCCGACTGCTTTTTGTAGATCGCTGACAAAAACCTCTGCTCAGAGGCAAATCGGCAATCACTCGGCGCTCGCTCAGTCATGTAGCGTGAACTGCTGAAAGACGCTCGCTTAGCCGAGTGGTCACGCACTAATAACAGACGCCCGGCAAACATCTAGCATGATTAATATCTAGGCCAGTCGGCGACTGTGAATCAACAGTAGCGTCTAGCTACAGCCAATGGGATCACGTAGAGAAAGAACCGTGTCACTGTTGATGCAATCTCTCTGCGGCTGCGGGCGAAGAGTACACAAACAGTAAACAATGGCTGCAAGAGGTTGTCGCTCAACTAGGATCCAAGAAATGGTCGTGTTAATTTGAAATTTGTCACTCAAGAAATTTGCCATTGCAAATCAGCGCAGTAACAACTTGTTTTGCTTGTTTGTTGACGTCCTTTTTGGAAATAACGAACATTCTACGTGGTATCGCTAGTTCTCACAAGAGTTTAGTTCTCACGAGAGTTTAGTTCTCCTGTGTTCTTGTTTTTGGACAGCATCCAGATAAGTGGGCGATTTGCCAGGGTACAAGTCACGTAATTCGTGACCCCGTGTTGCCGATCAGTCATGTAGTGTGAAAGCCATAACTGAAAGACTCCATCACAGCACAACCAGTCTTGTAGTGTGAAAGCCACAAAGACCTGACCTTAAACAGTCATGTAGTGTTAACCAGGCATTAGGAGTTTAGAAAAAAGCGTCCTGTCACCACTGATGAAGGACTAGAGAACGACCAACACAAACTGCGCAGCAACAGCTGAGCTACTGTCTCTTATATAACATCAAGAAGGTGGACCAAGAAGGTAGGAGCATCTAATAGTGTGAACAGTGAGTGGACACAGTGTTTAAAAACTCCAGCAGCACTGCTGTGTCTGATTCACACATACCAGCACAACACACTCATAACGCTCCACCACCACGTCAGTGTTACTACAGTTCTGAGAATGATCCACCACCCAAATAATATCTGCTCTGTGGTGGTCTTGTGGTCTATCCCGAAAATAACAATTGAACTCATCCTCCTCTGTGTACCTCCCAGTGCCGTATCACTTCATATTACTGAAATGAAACTAAACCCGCCCTGAATGGAGGGTTAGTGGGTCAATGAAATATCACAGGTCCCCAAATTGCAAGTCCTTAAAGGCAGGCTTTGTGAAACCAGGCCTTGCAAGTGTGTTGGAAACAAGCAAAACCATCATGAACTGCTGGGTAATTAACAACAGCAAGACTAATATTTTAAAGCAAAGGTATGAAAAACATCCAGTTTAAGGAAAAAATGAAGACCACACATTAAAATATAAATAGAAAACATAAAAAAATATTTTTAGAAAACCATTACCTTTACATAAACAAACTGTCAAGCTCAAATGGTTCAATTCAGTCAAAACATATTCTGTATTAAAAGTTAAAAAACCTCTAATCCTTTAACACAACACACTACAGAGACTACTGTATATATTATATGTGTTTTGTCACTGCTGTTACACAAAAACATTTTCTTATTTTGTACTTTTTTGCATATTTATTTATATTTAAATTTCATAATGATTAGAGCAACAAAAATGGTCTTAAGTGATTGGGGGACAAAATCTATGACATTAACTGTCACGAATGTTTTATTATTCTCCTGTAAAGTTTTAGAGACACAAGGTTTTCTTCTGACTGTGACGATATGTGTATTTGTATACAGGGTGTCTTAATGGAGGAGGGCAGCTGAAGCCTCTAGCAGATCAGGACAACAAGGAGCTGCTGCAGCAGGTGGAGGCACTGTACCGGGCAGAGGCTCTGTCTTTACCTGAGGAGGACACACGTGTGGCGGAGCTTTACCACAGCTGGCTACAGAGAGTAGGAGAGGAAAGAGCACGACAGCTCCTTCACACACAGTACCATGCTGTAGAGAAGAGCACCAATGGACTCACCATCAAGTGGTGAGAGGTGCAGAAAGCCCACTGCCTTGCCAGTTAATGTGTCTGGTGTTTTTTTTTTTTTTAAATCAGAAATTCATTACACATTACATGGCACATAGTCCAGGGCATGGAAACCTTAAGGTCTGTTAAACAGTTCAAGTTTTCTCATATGAGTGTCACACTTTTAAGGTCCCTGTGTGGTCACTTCAGCAAAATGATCACAGTAGTTTGAAGTATGTCAGGTATTGAATTACAGACCACTGTTTAACTTTGGCCTGGGGTCTAAGACTGACCCAGATTGAGTACACTTTCTAACAGACTTTTACGCTGACCATTAAACAGATGTTTAGTTTGTTGCATCAGTCTGTTTCAAAAACATTTTCTTACTGTTTTATCTAGTGTCACCTTTCCCAACTCCTGAGTGCTGTTAGATTCCAGTTCCAAATCCTTGGGTCGATTCCAAAAGAGTCCATTCAACATTTTGTTTATTGATTCTCAATTCTAAAAATCATAACCGGATGGAGATCCAGCTAAATAAAAAGCATAGTGTTACTAAAGTTCTTAACTATGGAACGAATTCCTTTATATAGTAACTTAATGTGCTTCCTCAGTTGTTCAGCAGCTTAATTATTGCCAGGAAGGTGGTGCGTGGAGCAATCGAGGAAACGACGAAGGCAGGCCAACACGAAGCACATCACACAAACACTAAATACACGCAAACCGGAAACAACATCAACAAAACAACCACAATGAACCACAAGGCAGGGGAGAAACCAGAGGGAATATATACACAGGCTAATGAGAGGATGAGAGCTGACGAGAGTAATGACAAACGAGGCACAGGAGAGAGAGAGGCGGGGCAAGGGCGGAGCAGAGAACAAGGGGAGCACATGACTAGAACATAAACAAACGCACATGGCTAGACGAGGGAAACGTAACCAAAGGATGTAGACAGGGAGAACAGGCAGGTCTTAGTAAGACAATTTGAGTTCTTGATAAACGAACTGTTAGCTGATTCTGAAACTGTAACGTTTCTGATTCTCCTTTGTCATCCCTCAGTTGGGGAGATTTTTGTTACTAATTTCACATTTTGTAAGTTACAGCCAGATTTTTGATGTGGGTGTTGAGAACGAATTCATTTTTCAGACATTCATTTGCCAAATCTAAATCTCTGGACTGTGGGCTCCGCTTTAACAGACTGATCTCAGCACTACGTTTGGTGACGTTCACATAAGTGCGCAGCGCCAATGCGTCAGCCAAAGAGAAAGATCTGCCATTTTGCTCATGAACTGTGTATTATTTCTTTTTGTAGTAATTTCATTGTATTGCATGTCATCACACGTGTTTCGCTATGAATTTTGGGTGACTCCACAAACAGTCAGAAGTTTGCAGGAAGTCCTCACTGTTCCCTCATATGGCCTAACAGAATAGCAGGATTAGACATTAGACTTAGTCGTCAACATGCATGTTAAGTCCAGAGATTTAGAATTGAGCATTGAACCAATTCCAAGGCTTTGAAGTCGTCTCTCGGTTCTCATCTAAAATCTGAGAATCGACTAACTTTGGGATCGACTTCCAGCCTTACGCTTCTCTATTTTAAACAGAACTGCCAGTAAGAGAGAGTGTGACTGCAGAGTTGTTAGACAGCTCGTAGAGGGTCACAGTCCAGCACAGTTTGGTGATTTCTCTGCTTAAACACCCCGTTCAGCACCTCATTAATCACCTACTTACCAAGTGTAGTTACTGGGCTGAAGTTAAACCCCTACAATACTTTTCTCAGCCAACGCTGAAGTTCCTACACAGCTCTGTGTTTATCTTCTACAAGGACAGCATGACCCTTGCCGTCCAAACTGTCTTATGCCACTCCTCTAGAATCTAAAATCAACTATTAGTGGTCAGAAGGATCAAACCAAAGCACAAATTGCCTTAAATAACTGATTCAGTCTGGCTTGTGTGTGCACTTGATTCATATTTATTTTTTTAATGACATACATAATCTGTTAAGAATATGTTAGTAGATAATCATATGTATATAATCATTCCTGTCATATTTATTGAGGAAGATGAATAAATGTATTTCAAAATAAAGCATTTTCATATTAAACAGTGGACTTATTGACTAAATGATTAGATAAGGTTAATTATCTGATTAACCTTATTTATCGTATCGGATAAATATGTAAACTAAAAATCATATTAAAGCCTTTGATAAGGCATTGGTCAATGCAATAAATATACATACATGTTTTTTACATTACTATTTCTATTATTTACAGTATCGTTTGTGTGCAAAGGTATATGCCAATAAGCATATAATAGACATGTTTGAAGCAAATGCTTCCTTCTCAGTTTGAAAAGGTGCCAAAATATAACAAAAACGAGTTCCTACAAAATCAGCCTTAATATTCAGAGTGCGCAGTGTGTGGTTAATGTGCAGCGTAAGCAGTTTGCAATGGTTGAACCTCTTACGATTCATGACATCTTTTGTTGTTAGTCTATACATTTTTTAGTCTGTTCGTACCACATAGACACCAGTTCAGCAATAACAGCACCGCAATCAGTAAAGGGTCCTTTGAGATGGTCTCTGTGCTTCATGTGTTGGAGGTGTGCCTCCGTGTTCATGGCCTGAGCAGACCCCACTCCAGAGCAAACATGGCATGTGGAAGAACTCTCTCCTTGGGCTTTTTGAAGTTGTCCTTTTCTTTGCGGAGCACACCGAGAACTTCAATTGGATCTGTCTTCCCTGTGAACTTCTGCACGCCCTCCTCTCTACACAGAAGAAAAGAATCGATAAGATAAAAAACAATGTACAAAATGATTGACAGTAGGGGTGAGCGATATGGCCCTACAATTATATCACGATAACGATGCTCTTGGCGATATGACAAAACATTGAATTAAAAATATATATATTAAGAATACACTACTGCAATAATTTAATTTTCAATTTTTATTATTGCATACAATATGACATGCCACATCCTTCACTAAAATGTAAAAAAAAGGATTTTCATCAGATTGTAACAGAAGTCAATCAGAATGTCACAATACTAAATAATGCACTTCAAATATCTTCATATATCCGGGACTAAAGTAAAATAAAGGACACTGGACAGATAAAATCTGTCTCTACTAGATATATAATGGGAAATGAGAAAAGTGTGATTTTTTCTTTTGCTAAAAACAGTAAAAAGTAGGTATCCTGATGTGATAATTAGGGATGGGTGATATGGCACGATATTTCAGGGTATAATATCAGTCACGATATTCAAAAATGTTGGCGATATTACTGTGTACGATACGATATGGCACACCTCTAATTGACAGTTCTACAGCCAAATCGGCCAACTTTACAATTTCATAAATTCTAAACGATTAAGAAATGACATTTTAATTTGAAACCGTAGTAGAAGGACTCAAAGCCATGGCTGTTCCACTCTAGTTAGGGCTCAAATACAAATACAATTGTGTAAAACTGCTTTGCATGTATACACACTAACAAAAAAAGTTTTCCTTAAAAACACTTCTTGATGGTTATTGTTCATCCACAATTCAGTTTTCGAACCTTAAGTTTTAGCTTGATGTAGCCAGCTTTCTGTTTATTCTCATACTAAGAACAAATATAAATACACTTACGAGAGACGAAGAAACGGGTTGTATTCGAATTCCTCCAGTAGTGTTGATGGCACTGTTGGCTTGTCATCATCATCTCTCGCCTAAAAATGAAATACATTTTAAAAACCGTACAATCGTCTTTACAGACATTATATAGAAAATAGTGTCAAGTACTAAACACTTTACTGCATCATTACTGCAATAAACTGTATTAGGATTACTTTCTGGGTGGTTTCCATATAACAAACGCTCTGTATGCAGTAGAGATGGTCCAGAATGACTGTTTACTGTAACATTCTACATTCTGCATTCTACATAGGAAAAGCTAACTGTACCCTGGCCCAGCTAAGCATCTCCTTCACTTTCTCGTTGTCTGGTTCCACCAGTGATGCAAACTTCAGGTTTTTTATGGTGTATTCATGGCCACAGAACACTTTCTGAAAAAAAAACAAAAATTCAGAGTACATAATTGATTCTGAAAGACTCCTAGTTTGTTAAATGTGGCGGTGACTGACCGTGTCTAGAGGTAGAGTCCCCAGCACTTCAGTCAGGTTGTGATACATCTGCTCCGCTGTTCCCTCAAAAAATCTTCCACATCCCCCCACAAACAGTGTATCCCCTGCCAACCAGGACGAACAACACATATTCAAGTTATGTTTTTCCCTATACACTACATTGATATCTATCTATCTATCTATCTATCTATCTATCTATCTATCTAGTCAATAACAATCATGTTCTGAGAAAACAGAACAGACAATATGCATTGACTTACTCTCATTTTTGTTTTTCCCTTCACTCCAAATGCTGTACATCAGAACATGTTTGGTGTCCACTGCCTCTTTAATGTGTGCTAGAATGTATGAGGCCTGTGTAGCTAACAAGTAATAGAGTAATGGAACTATATGTGCTTACATCATCATTTATGGTCTTAAACTGCATCAAGTTGTAAAGTAACCTCAAACAGATTCGGGGGTTTCTGGCACTGAGTGGCAATATGATGGTTTATTCTGTGCAAAACCACCTCTTTAAAAGAAAGACCAAATCATTCTATTTAAAAAAGTAACGATTCACAAACCTGTGAAGACAGCAGGAGAATCTGTGCAGTTATCTTCCCACACAAAGTAGCACATGTGTCCTGAAGTGTGGCAGGGGGTGAACAGACATCTCACATTTATAGTGTTAAACTATGGGGCAAAGAGACAACAAGGAGAGCCGACTTTACACTGAATCTGAGACTCATTATTCTTTAAAATTCAGTGGTTGAGTTAGAAACAAAATAGTTTAAACAAAGAAAACAAAGAGTGGTTTGATGTAAAATGCTTTATTCTAGAGAGACTTGTTAAGTCAGAATTGTTCACAGTGGTGAGGACAGAAACCACAAGTACATTTCTGAAAGTTCTCTCACAAAGTGATTACAGAAAATGAATACACTGCCTGATGTAGGAGACACTGTTTTATTATAGTTCTGTGGTAAGCTGTTGACATTTTTGGGGTCCTGTCTCGAGACACAGGGCATGGTAAAGCAATAGTAACCCAAGAAAGCTTTTTATTATTTTCTGACTTACCACTGTTTTACCATCATCAGCCTTACATATAAAACCATGTGTGTTCACTGGTGGTTTTGGATAGCAAACACAAGAATGAAAACCAGGAACATTTTCAGTTTGTATATCATTTTCATGATCTGTATATTTTGACCATTCTAACTGTACCATAATAAACTACGGTGAAGGCTGACAGGAATATGTTTACCACAAAAGATTCAGTAACTGTATGAGCCTATAACTGGTATTAAATATTCTGTCAGGAAAAAGAGACCTGTGGCTGTAGCCCAATAGCCAGGCCCTAAACAGGTCTAGCTCCAGTTCTGGAGAGACAGACACAACTGCTTTCAACATATGTCATACACAGATGACTGAGAAAGTGACACAGTGTTTAAAAAACACCTGCACCTGTAGATTACAGGATAATTACATTTGAGTCAGATTCCTACCAATCACCTGGTAGTACGATTCAAATCCCATTATCCCACCCCTGCTTACAATCTCTGGTTCGTGAAAATGTTTGGTGTTGTTGTTGTGGACTCAATTCACACTTACTAGCTTCTAGTCAGGTTTTACACAGCACTGTCCTCAAAACTGCTATAGAAGTGGTTCGTAGATAACAGCAGCCCTCTCTGTCGGCCAAGACAAGAACAACGTGACATCTGCCCATCTGCTTCATTTCCAAGTCTGTCTTAGAACTTTCTGGTGTGATTTTAATTCACAGATTTTTAAAACAGCCAGAGACAAGCCATCTAAACAAGGATTGCCCCTAGAAAACGGGGGTGTCTGTGTTCCAGCAACCCCTAGTCCCGAACAAAAGGCAAACTAAAAAAATAACACACCTAAGAGTTGAATCAAGTATGTTCAGCAGAAGATATAACACATCTGTCACTGCCGTATGAGGCTACATTTAAAAGTCCAGCATTTTCACCCCCCAGGTCATGTCTGAACCACTGCAATGACAAAAATGACTCTCATCATCTTCCTCTTGATCATACCTTGAGCTCCTGACCGTTAGTGACTTTATCAGTCAATCCTGCGATGCGGTCATCTCCTCCATATACTCGCAAATCAGGAATCTCCTTGACCAGGGCTTCATTCCCCCGGGCGTGATCCCTGCACACACCACACAACAACTAAAGACAAGACGACGTGACAGCCCTTCAGTTAGTGCTGTTCAGGAACAGTCGGCCAGAGATGTGGTTTAAATGACAAAGTTGGAGCTGGCTTCTTATTCAAATCTTCCAATTACACCTTTAATTCTAAACAAGAAGCCAACTCCAGCCTCGTGTTTAGATGACACGTACCAGTGATGGTGAGTAGTTAACACCGCTGTAAGTCTCACTCCTTCTCGTTTCACTATTTCCAGCAGCTGTTGACGAAGACACTCTTATCGATTACATTTCACAGAACACAGTCACATGATTGAAATATTAACAACGCTCACTCTAACACAAGCCTCTTACCCGATGCGGCACAGCAGGATCTACGGCAACGGCTTCTTTACTGTCTTCTTCTATCACTAGGTACATGTAGTTGTCTTCCAAAACCGAAATTACCTTCACCTTCATCGCTTTCTACAAACTCACACAATCACACGGCACTCTGCACAAAACCAAGAGTGATGTCGGTCAAAAAAATAAAGCTACTTTTTACCAGATGTGGTGAAATTAGCCGCAGTTGCTAACATACGTCCACAGTTCGCATTAAGTTGTTGATGCTGATGTTGAGTGACATCTCCTCTCCTAAGTATTGAACTAAAAACAGTTTTAAAAAGCAAAATATATTTAAACAGTGCCTGTAAATAAATAATGTACACCTTGTAGTAAAAGATGTGTAAAATTTGCTAAAGGTTTTGTTTTTACCTTTGACCAGAATCGACGCGCCTTGACCGGGGAATGTTTTTACTGATACACCAGCAGGCAGGCAGACTAGCAGAGCGCCGCAGACATGGCTAATCACCTGCACAGCCAACTGCCGTATATATATATATATATATATATATATATATATATATATATATATATATATATATATATATATATATATATATATATATATATATATATTATTTTTAAAGTGGCTTCCATGGTAAAGTCATAGTGGTGTGTTGGGATATTCATTGACTCCTGGTGTCAATCATGCAGTCTATAGTGTCAACAACACAAAAAGTCAAATCCACAGAAGACTCCACGTTTGTTTTCTGTGTTTTTATAATGTTGATAAAGACAAAACGATTCTTCTCGTGGACATCTGATTTTGCCCTGCATGTATGAATGTATTTTAAAAATGCATTACGTCTCAGGCCAAAAGCTTATTTTAACACTAATAGTTCAACAGCACTGTGCACAATTCCAAGTAGTTTTCTTTAAAATATTGATTTACCTTATTAATATTGTAACTATTAAATCATGCAGGCATTTTAAACTTTCCCCTTAAAAAAATATATATATAAAAAAAGGGTGCTGTTTCAGTTGGTCACTCAACTTAGTCATACTGGTTATCCAGCAAACCAGCATAAAAACACAACATATGCTGGTTTTGCTGGTGACCAGACCTGCTCGTCTATGCTGGTTTTACTAACAAGGAGGTGAACAGAAGAAGTGGACAGAGGCGTTTGATTTTCCCATGTGCTTTATTGGACACATTGAAATACAATCATTACTTCGTTGCTTCTGAGGACAGAAAGTGCAAGACTGGCTAAAATAATCACTGGAGGTTAGCATGTAAATTGTTCAGACAAACTCACCATGCTGAAGCAGATTTGCTTGAAATGAAGAAAAATTAAAAAGCAATATTACTGAGATATGAAACCCTATCTGCTAGTAATGATTGGAGATCTGTCAATATCTCATATATAGTCTTTCTCCTACACCACAAATAGTGTAACGTTCTTGTGTTCTTAAAAAATATTTCTCTTCAATTTACAAAATAAAACATTGCACTTTAAGACATCAATTTAGTAATTGAGAATCCCTGCTCTCAAAACCACAACATAAATATGGCTGTCAATCATTCGCATCGCAGGGTTCTGATTTAAATACATTTCATCTTATACACACCACGGGTGTACACGTTGCGGTCAGCTGAAACAAATATAGAAGTCTTCCTAAAAGTTGCCAAATTCAATATGATCAAAGCAAGAACTCAAAAATGAGCACCTATGCTTGTTTTCCTTAAACAGATTCTACAGGTGCCAGTACCTTAAACAGATATGTAATACTACATGTAATAGCTTTCTTTCAATTTCTATTAAAAAAGAAATCTTTTTATCTTATAAACACTAATCCACATCAAACTCCACTCATGGGGGGTGCAGAGGAATAGAGTTTCATGTTTGTTTCTGCTGTAACACATCCAGTTCAATTCATGAAGCACTTGATAACTAGCTGATTAGCAGAATTAGGCCGTCAGAGTAATGAAAACTTGTAACCACAGTGCTCTAGGCCTCCAAGACTGGAGTGTCGCCATCCTTTGCATGTAGTGCTCATTGTGGACAACAAGATGACCAAAAAACAAAACACCACCCATGCAAGTCTAACTTTCAGATCAGTTCTTTACCCCTAAAGGAGTGTTTACGAATTTTGGATTAACACTAATGTATCTATTGCCTGTGTGCAGCCTAGTTTTGCTAGTTTTTCATTGAAAGAGCATGAAGTGCACTAAGACGCATAGTAGTGGTGAATATTCTGAAGACAGTGTAAACTCAGTCTTTGGGCACTTTGAAGCCATCCTTCTCTTTACGGATGCTCCTCATGGTCTCTATGGGATCACTTGTCCCGGCGTGCTGTTGCACTGATTTCTCTCTACAGAAAAAAGCAAAAGACAAGATGTCAGTAAAGACACTGATTAGGACTGAAAAAAAAAAAACAATGTGGAGAGTGCAATTCAACTGCACAGATTTTGGAATTGATTAGTATTGGGCACAATACCAATTCATGTTTTCCGATACCAGTACTACAACCTTAAGATCTGTCCAGATCCAATTTTTTTTCCTTTAAAAAGTTTTAAAATAAGCATTCATTTTAAATTGCAGCCCATTTTTAAGGCCAAGCTTTAAAGCAAAATGAACATTTCCACTTAGCCCTGATACAGTCAAACAGCCAAAACATGCCTGATATTTAAATGTTGCCTCTTAATAAACCACTCAGCCAGTAGTCACTCAAACTTTCTGTAATTACATCCTCAGGGCATGCCTCCATTTTCTCGACCAGTCCAAATCTCATCTCCCCGGTGTTCATTCAAGTCACACAGATGTGGTCTAGTTTATTTATTTTTTTAAGTTTAAAAGATTAACCAATCATTCGATTAATTTATAAAGAAGAAACTACAGTCACTGAGAACATAACCTGTAGCGTCCATGCTCTCGTGATGTATATGTACATGGAGTTGGAATTTGGTCTGACACCTGTTGTTTAAATAGCTACTCCAAGCGTTTAGCTACCTGATTTAGTTGTAAAATTCATAAAGTCTGTGTCGTAAAATACACTGACAAGTCTGTTAGCCCTTAAAAAGACCTATATGTGGTTTTCCTGATTTATTGTGACTATGTTTGAGACATGTTTGGTGTGCAGATAATGCCTTTTTATATATATATTCATTTAGGATGGGCATGTACAAGTAAATATCTTTTTTTATACTACCCCTCAGTAATAAACACACATCTAACAATATCACTACACACAGTGTGAGTCAGCATTGAGTGCAGGATTGGTAGTTTAATACCTCACTCTCATGAACGGGTTAAATGTAAACTCATCAGCCACGGTGGAAGGAATGGTGGGCACACCGTTGTCGTAGCTCTCCTAATGAATAAAAGAAGAGGTTAGATAAATTCATTAACAGTTTAAATAACAGAAAACCATAAACAACATGATTGTATACCTTAGCCCATGCCAGTTTTTTCCTGACTGCCTCATTGTTTGGTTCAACATGACGTGCAAACTTCAGATTGTTGATGGTGTACTCATGACCACAGTACACACGCTGTAACACAAGCAGACCGTATGAGTCCACTGCCTACACAGAGACTTTTAGTATAGGTCTGATTTTTGATAGATCATGATATTAATACTAAAACAGTTCAGACATATTGAAAATACTGAGCTCAGAATTGCTGTACTCATAAAAGGTCTGATCATCAAGGGACACAGAGTGATTCCCAGCACACACAGACATAAAGAATGGATTACCGTTTCTGGAGGAAGTCGCCCCAGAATGTCTATCAGAGCTTTATACATTTCTTCAGCAGTACCCTCAAAAAATTTCCCACATCCTGCTACAAACAGGGTGTCACCTACACACAATCATCAAAATATAACATAGTAACTTTACAGTAATAGTAAACAGTGACTACTAAAGAAAAAAGAAATATATTATTTAATGTTATTACATTTATTAAAAGAAAACATTTTCATGAATCGAGACCCATCTTATAATCTGGCTATGTAGGTATCTATTATTGTGTTATTATATTGTCGTCTCATATCAGTGTAAAACACTGTTTGTTAAAGCATGAATCGTTACACCACGCGATCATGTCCTACCTGTAAACACAGCAGGGGGTTCAGAGCTGTTTTCTTTTGTTACAAAGTAACAGATGTGTCCAGTGGTGTGACATGGTGTAAACAAGCACTTCACATTAAGTGAGCCCACCTAAACAGACAGCAGGCAGTTACTATAGAGACTGTAACTGTCACTATAATGCCAAAGCTACCAGCAGAAGCCAGAGGCATAACAGTAATTCAATTCAATATTATTTTTTTGTTCCCACTCGCCCCTAATTTAAATGAAGGGGGTCTGTCAAAAGTGTGAATTCTAAACTTTCAATCAATCCTACATCTGTGTTTGTACAAGACAAGGAGATGTTTTAGTTGCTGTCTTTTTTCTGGGAAAAACAATATTTTTTTTGTTTCTTGACACTAGAACAAAGATCTGAATTTCCTAGATTAGAAACTGTGTATACAGAATGTAAAAGTACCTCACTGTGTGTAATTGTGTGCAATTACATATGTAAGTAAATATGTAATTACATAATTACATTTGTTTTAATTGTATAAAACATTACTTTTTTGTTAAAATAGTATGTGCAAAAGACAATCCCCACTTTGTTCTATATTGAGTACTAAACTACAGGACATAACTGTACTTATATAAGAGGCTGGTAATATAGAAAAAGCATAATATGCAATACTTCCAGACATTTTTACAATACATAATATGTGTAAATGATTATTGTTCCAGATACCTGACCAGTTAGAATTGAGGAAACCAACCAAAAGTGTTATGGTTTCTTTAAAAGTACTGATAAAAACAGTCAATGCAACCCTGTTTATTTAATATTTGATATACTGTGCTGCACTAAATTGACTCATTTTTGCCCTTTTCCCAATTTATAACATGTTCAGGAAAATATATTGTGTTACAGAGACAGAGAGAAATAATTTATATCACAATAATGATACATATCGTTACATTACTCAGCCCTATCTTATCTTGCCTATTGTTTAAGACATTTAATAAACAGTATGAGCCACATGTACCAGAGGACTTACTTTGAAAGTATTGTAGTGTGTCACTTTTTTAGTCAAGGCTCCAACCCTGTCATCACCTCCGTATACTGTCAGCCCTGGAACCAACTTCACCAGTTTCTCATTGCCGCCAGCATGGTCCCTATCAACCAAGCCCAGGACACTTAACTAGAATCTCTCTTTGTTTAGAATCAAGTTATTATTACATAAGAACACAGTCCTTGTTTAGGATAATCTTTATGCTGCAAAGGTCTCCTGATTCATCAATAAATCAATGCCTCTCTCACCAGTGATGATGAGTGGTTAGGACGGTTTTGAGCTTCACACCATGCTTCTTAACTGCTTCTACCACCTAGTTACAAAGATAAGTGACAAATATGCATCTGTATGAAAAATAAATTACAACTTGTTTTTTAAAACAATTTTATTGCAGAAACTGAAAAATTATTTTACCTTATTAGGTTCCACTGGGTCAACAATGGCAGCTTCTTTCGTGTCCTCGTCAATGAGGAGGTACATGTAGTTGTCAGTGAGGGCGGGCAGTAGCTCTATCCTCATGTTGGACTGCTCCACAAGAGAGGACTTCCTTACAACGGAATGGAAGAAGACTTGGACCTTAGTAGGGGCTGAGAAGAAACAGAAAACAATTAAACATGCATTGCAAGTCTAATGGTAGCATAACTTTCAGCCTATCTAACATTCCTTAGCTATCAGGGTATCAGGTAACCTGAAGTCATGACTAGTGTGCACTATTCACTGCTCACTACTACGATGGTGGACTTTATCACAAGCTTATAATGTAACAGTGTGTAAACACAGTATCTGTTAGAAGACTAGGCCTTTTTCATTTATAACTAGGCCAAGGTGATAGCTCCCCAGACACGACTCGTCTGTATAAAGTAAACACTGATAATGTGTAGAAGTGAACGAGGAAGTACTCACTCGATTTGACAGCTAAACTCTTTTCAAGACTGGCTAATTAGCCACTATCGATGGGAAGGCCGTTGTTGACCAGTACGACTTAAAAACTGCTTTGCCCAACTTTACTGACAGGAGTTTACAAGCCTAAGCAGAAGTCACAGGGGACTCCGGTCTCAAGACAAGGTTCACTCGAAAATCCCTCCACTGAGCTCCCTCGCTAGTCATCTGTTTGGGACAAGTCCTCCGCTGCTCGACCAAAACATTGGCAAATAAAGCCGTACGGATTCATGTCAGCGCGGCCACATAAAAACAGCTCACTCACGGCGGCATTCTGTGCCCGTACAGGTTAAAAACTTTATAAAAGTCTTTTAAAGACGTACCGAATTTGTACGTTGCAGCTCCAAATACACCGAGAGTGCAGGCACTCGCTACCAGTGACCTGAAAAACATAGCAAGACCGCCGTTGCTTGCAGAATCCCAACAGAACACGGAGGAAGTAGAACACTCGGGTTCAGACGCAGCCCGGCCCACCTTTAAGGCACTGACCAATCAGAGGCGGGGGCGTGTCTCGCGTAATCAATGTGCGTTAGAATTACGCTGTGCTCCAAATGACTCACTTGCGTACTCGCTCACTGCGCCCTATGAGGTGGCAAGGGCAGAGCCTCTGGCTGTGTTTAAAAAAATGTAAATCGCTGGAAAGTTATAATAAAGAAATAATTAATACATTAAAAATCATTTAAACATAAACATTCGTGAAACTGCTATTTTGTGACCAAACAAGCACAGCATATAGCCTATTATACAATTTTGCTCACCATTATAAATGTAAATAGTAAACTGTACAACATTTGTGAGACGTGTGACAGTGGTGTCATTAGCGTGTTTGTGAGGGAATACTGTCATTCTGTCCGTTCCTGCTAATTTATCTTTTGAATCATTGACATTGTTTCGAATACAAATGAATAGCCAATATGCAAAACACTGCATGTTATGTTGATCAACCTATATTGTGCTAATTCTGTTAGTATTGACCAACATTTTAGGAGCAAAAAACAGAGATTACACAATTAGATGGTAAAACAAGATGACGTTTTCTGAGACGTCAGTCCCCAACATCATCCCTTCTTTTAAAGGGGAAATTCAGATTTTCCACATGATAAAATGGTTAACATATCAACAAAATCATTCAGAGTGGTCTGATAAAAATACTTAATTCTAAAAACTTACCAAGTTAGTGGTGATGGGAACCGGATGTCTGTAGTGTTTAGGCCTCTGAAAGCTCCCTTGCATAATTTTATTTTGTAATAGTTACAACTACATTGCCTGACATCTGAGAGATTGTTTTATAGTAGTTTTGTGATATAGTAGTTTTGGCCTAACACATATTTGGAGGGATATGTAATGCAAAAAGGCATTTATTTGGTTTTCCACTATGTTACCATCATTAACACTACACCACAAAACATTATATTAGCATTGTAGACAATGGGACTCCTGGTTCCCATCACCAGCATTGTGAAGAAATTAGATTCTTTAGGTTTCTCTACAAATCTACAAATCTCACATGCAATGACACGCATCTCCACCACTGAATTTTGAAAAATCGGTGGATTGCCTCTTTAAGCAGCTCTTACAGCTACTAGTTTTGTATCTAAACTTTCAACCACTCAGTTCTTCGTTTTTGGTTTTGAGGCAGGCCAACTAACTAGTGAACTTTCTAGGGAGTCACGTGTGCCGTAGAGAATTGGAACACCACTGCAAAAATGGCTGACGGGTAGCGGAGCTCTAAACAACCTTAATTCAAAATAAATGTCTTTCAAATCCGTCGTACCAAAAAAAAAACTTTAACCAACAACAGAACCGAATCGTTCAGCGCAGAGAGTGACATCAAAAACCAGCATGTTTTTCTGACGTAGCCGCGTCCTGACATTTTTGACTCCAGTCGCGCTCCGTAGAGGGGCAGTTTGGCTGGAAGGTCGTTGAACTTTTCTGAAACTTTGTCAGTTTATTGCGGTCGTGGTTCAGCATGACGACGAGAAACGTGTCGCGTTTTTGGGAATGGGGCAGGAAGATTATTTGCGTGGGGAGAAACTACGCGGACCACGCTAAAGAGCTGAAGAACGCCGTGCCCACCGAGCCGGTGCTGTTCCTCAAGCCGCCCTCAGCCTACGTGACGGAGGGGTCTCCGATTCTGGTGCCTCGCTACTGCACCAACCTGCACCATGAGGTGGAGCTGGGGGTGGTGGTGGGAAAAGCGGGCACGGACATTCCTCAGAGCTCGGCCATGGAGCACGTCGCCGGATATGCCCTGTGTCTGGACATGACGGCTCGGGACATCCAGGACGAGTGCAAGTCCAAAGGTCTGCCCTGGACCATGGCTAAGGCTTTCAACACGTCCTGTCCGGTCAGCGAGTTCATCCCCAAGGAGAGCCTCCCTGACCCGGCTAATGTCGGGCTGTGGCTCAAAGTGAACGGCATCGTGCGGCAGAATGGCAACACCTCCCAGATGATCTTCTCAATCCCTTACCTGATCAGCTACATCAGCGAGGTCATCTCACTGGAGGAAGGAGACCTCATACTCACCGGGACACCCAAAGGAGTCTCAGCCGTGCAGGAGCACGACGAGCTGCAGGCGGGCATCGACGGCATCGTCACCATGACTTTCAAAATCGGTAAAACTTGGTGACGCCCAGAAGTGAGGGCTGAGTAAACACCTGTCTGATTCACAGCTGTGCATTGCGAAACGGTCCCACCACCTCAGCTTCTCAGAAGCCCATTACTGTGCACTTTCTGTATGTGTGCATGTCTGACTTTTAATTAAACGTTCAGTTTTTAATTCAAGATTTCTTAGTTTTCTTTGCTTCTGTGCGTTCCTGTTCATTAAAGTTTTGAATTATTGACATTGTTTCAAATAATAATGAGTAGTATACATTAGGGGGTATTTAATTAGAATTCAGTACGGTCCAGTTCGAGAAAATTTCTGGATCGTCATCATTTCTAACTTGTGTTATGATTCAGTGGTGTATCCTGGTGTATACTAGTAGCCTAGTATCAGCATCTTATACCATCAGCTACTGAAACACCAGCAAGTTACAAATACTGTTCAGTATATTTCAATAATATTTATAGTTTTAAATGCTGAACTGAATGAATTATTTATAAATATTCAGATAAATGTTTCAATTAAAAACAAGGGCTACCTTAAAAAAAACACAGAATGCTTTTGAAAAAAGTGAATCTTAAAGTGTTTATTTATAGAAAAAGTGCAGTGTTATTGTTAACTCAGTTTCACATCTTGACCTGTTGGTTTGGAGCTGGCTGTGGGAAGAATAAACATAAACGTCTCCATTCCTGGTTAAAAAAGTCGACTTTTCGTTATTTTTTCTCTGACTCGCTTTATTCTCCGACTGCTGCTTTTCAATTCGTACCTCGCCTGTGTGCGTGCACTGCTCTCCCAAATCTGCACAGATGTGTTTGGCTGAGGAGCTTTTAGTGATCTTACAACAAACGTGATTGGTCTGTTAGTTTTCTGCACAGCAAAGCCCGTATACCATATAGCCCGTATACCGTAAAGACAAGAAAAGTTCCGCTGCTTAAAATAAACACTGTCAAAATTATATTCTTCCAAGTTTATTGGTTTGGGTCAGCATTGGACAACGTTTAGGTCTGCCTATTAGTGACCTCTGGTATGTGTATACATGTGTGTATATATATGTATATATGTGTATTTATAAGGCCTCTGAAAATTCCCTTGCAGAATGTCAATTACATAATAGTTACAAATACCCTGTTTACGTCTAATACATTGTGTTTTGTGATAAACATAAAACATATTCTGATGGAAGGATACGTAACGCAAAAAGGCAAAATGATTCCAAAGAAATGTAACTTTTTTTTTTTACATTTTTCACTATTTTACCATCATCAACAGCAGCAGATCGCTGTCTGATGTCTAAATTTAACAGATAAATCAAACCTACTTTCAAAGACACCTTTACACGCTGGACAGTTATGCTAAAATGTCTGTATTTCATTAATTTTATTGCTTAAATAAAAGCTACATTTCTCTGTAATGCTAATGTTGGTGAGGTACATTTTATAAAGGATGAAGTGGGTCTTCTGTGCTTTTTGTGCATCTAAACTGTCTGTCAAAGTACACGCTGGTGGGAAAAACCTTCCCCACAGAAAACAACTTTTCTTGGAGTGTTTAAACACCTCAGTGTCACTGCTAGACTGAGAATAGTCCACCAACCTGCAGCATACAGCCAACAGTGTCCTGTGACCACTGATATAGGACTAAGACCAACGCAAACTGTGCAGCAACAGACGAGATACAGTCTCTGACTTTGCATCTACCAGGTGGATCAATAATAATAGAGTGGACAGTGAGTGGGAACAGTGTTTTAAATCAGTGGAGCTGATTAAATGGGCAACCAATGTGGATGCAAGGTGATGCTTCTGATAAGCTCAATTGTCAAGTTCATTTCAATATAAACTACTGTAAAGTAGCATATGTGGAACAGCTGGGCTATTAACAAAACAGAAATAATGAGGATGCACCCACAAGCCATTGACAGCAGTTTTCACAAAATAAAAATAAACAGGGGGCCCACAGGGGACGGAAGTGATGTATTGCTGGGCAACAATAATAAAAATGTAATAATACAATATTTTCCAGCTTCATAATATATACTACAACACAATATATCAATAATATATTAGTGTCTTGTGGTTTAAACAGAAATCTGTCGTATTGTGAGTTCGCAAATAAGAATAAAATCCCTGACGCCAAAGACAACATGGTTGGCTGAAGTCAGCTTCATTTAGTTGAGGTTAGTTAGTTGCTGTGTTGAATGTGATCTGTGGTACATGTTAGGAAACATTTTGTTGTTCACTGCTAAATTAACAGTTTCTCACTCATGAGTATGTGCCCTCGCTGTGCACTTGGGAAGACAACAGTTTATTCAGTATTATTCAGTATGTCTGGGGTGAAGTGTCATCGAATCATAAGCATGTTTGATAGTTTAAGGGATAGTTTATAAGGCTAAATGTCTTACATGCATCATGGCAATATGTGCTTGTGTATATGATATTGGGGTTGGGGGTACAGAGCATTTGTATTTGGCCCACCACATTATTAGGGTATAATAATACACAGATTTTCATATTGTCAATTAAATTTTTGATTCTAGGGTTAAGGTTAATGTCAGACATGCATCAGAAACAGCCGGGCCACTGGAGTGTTTACACACCTCACTGTAAATGGACTGAGAATAGTCCACCACCCAGCAACAACATCCTCTGACCACCGATGAGAGCCACCGATGTAGATGTAAAATCAGAGATGGCAGCTCATCTGTTGCTGCAGTTTGTGATGGTCTTAATCCCAAACAAGGTAGGAGTGGCCGATAGAGCGGAGAGTGAGTGGACACAGTGTTAAAATGATTCTGTATGTCTGGGATGAAGTGTCGTCACATCGTAAACATGTCTGATAGTTTAAGGGAGAATAATTTTATAAGTCTAAATGCACAGGACTGTAGAAAGAACACCCTTCTGCAAATTTAATATACAACTTTTCTTTTCTGAATTTTATTAGGAATAACAAGTACAAAATGTTGTTTTTGCTGAAGTTCTAACACATTTTATATTGTATGTTTTTATTTTTACCAATATGCTAACTCAGCAAACAAACTATAATATGTAAATAAGTCATTTGTCCATGGGCCATTAAACTTTACACATGGGTGTATATGTTTGGTGTTTGGTCCATGTGACTTCTTACTTTAACTGTCCTGATCTGGCTCGAAATTTCCACATATTTGCACCACATATAAAACAGTTTATTTGACACTTAGTGGTCAGTCTGGAAATGTAATAAAAAACAATATGAGCTTAATAAATGAAAACACCCCCATTTTAACTATAACTACTAACTATTAGTAACCAACTCTATCCAGTAGAGTCATGATGTGCAGTTAACAACAACAATATTAATAATAATAATAATAATAATAACAATAATAATAATAATAATAATAATAATAATTATTATTATTATTATTATTATTATTATTATTATTATTATTGATTTATTTACTTGCTATCCCTTTGCTGCTGGAACTCTGCTGTGAATTTCCCCCACTGTGGGACTAATAAAGGATTATCTTATCTGTACATTTCCTATATGCATTAACCCACCTGAGAAATACACTGCACACAAATACTGAAAGTCTTGTGTTTGAAAGTTAAAAAAGTAAAGTTAAAAAAGGTGTTAGAATAGTTAACATGAAAATATAATTAAATACCTTACATTAAAACCAAGCGTTGCCTTCCTAATCAAGAAGAATCTGCTGTGTCTCTTGAAGAATTCAGACTGTTGTTTTCTCAGACTGTTCTCACACTCTTTAATACTCGTATCACCTCTTCATTTAGAAATGTTTTAAACATCTCTTATGGGTTTGGGGTTTGAGTGCAGAACAAGTGAAGATGAGAGGACATGTCAACCAGTCCACAGCTAGACTCTAAATAGGCGCTCATGTGAGAACCACATGTAACCGTACGCTACTCTGGAAGGCCGCTGGAACACTTTCTTACATTATGACCGTGCAGGTTCATTATATAGCAACCACCTCTGATGAGCCTATACCCCACTCAGTGATTAAACTGTGCTATCAGATATGAAGAGAAGTAATTGACCATTGTTTTTTCTCTGCTAAACATTAAACATGAGTAAATCAGTCATGAGTATAAAAAGGATTAATCTTCATTGTATTAATTGTGCAATGGATTACAGTGGTGGTGATGGGAACCAGACATCTGATGGGTTAAATAACTTACATGAAATGGTTAAATAAAAACGACCTGCTGCCTGACACTTTGTTTTATAATAGATTTATTGATAAAGTCTTGATTTTTATAGATGGAGTAAAGGAGGCTTTCATAGTGTAGTGGAATCTTGGAGAAGGTCTTGGAGAATAGTTAAGGTGGAATTAAATGAAAGAGCTTTGAGTTTGCAACCTTGGACTGTTTACCCCAGAAAGACTGAAGCTGTGCTCGAGGTTCCTCATTTCCCACACTGTCATGTGTATGTGTGGGGGGCTCAGTGATGGCTGAAGGCGATGCTTTAGGTGCCCCTGGTTTGAGGCAAGCCAGTTGAATCCAGAGAGCATCTCTTGCACTCGTGGCAGGTGCTGCTCTGGTTCAATTTGACTAAAAGCACTTTTTTCTCCATCAGCCCGACACCAAGCTCGCTTTGCAGGCCTGAAGGACTTCTGCCTGTGAGGAACATTTTTTTTTTCAAACGCTCAGTTGTTCACTGCTTTCTTTTTTTCAGATATCTTTTTTTTGCCTCCCGTTTCTCTCTTAGTTCTTTCTGTCTGTACTCCCATTTCTGATTTTCTCTTTCCTGAAGCAGCAGCTTGTCCTCTTCCTTTTCCTTGTTCAGCTGGTATCTCCCTACTACTTAAATTGATGACAATTTCCCAGGTTTCCTTGCGAACGGGTTCTTCCACCTCCAGCATGTTCTGCGTTCCCTTCTCGCACTTCTGTTTTTCTTCTCTCTGTTGTTCTTTCTGTGCAAGTTTTTCTTTCACCATCTCCAGCTCTCTCATCAGGTCGCCCACTCTTTCTTTGGCATTTAGAATCTCCATTGTGCTGCTTTCTATGATCTCGTTCATTTCCTTCACCTCTCGTTGTAGAGCTTCCTCTCTCGTTTTGTACTGCACAGCCACTTTCGTAAGGTGCCAAACTCTCTTCCTTATCCTGTGAATCTCCGCTGAGTCAGTCTCTCTGGGGCTTTTCTCTCCCAACTGCGTCCTCTCCCTCTCTTCATCTTCTTCGGTTGCAAGAGGTGCAATTTTATTGCGACCCAACAAAACGTTCCAACACCCGGAGGCCGCGGGACAGCGTGGTGCGCTCTGGTCTCGCTGTGACCTCATCCACTTTTCTATCATTTGCATTCTTTTTCTGAATTTGCTGAAAAGAACGCTCATTGTGATCACGTGCCTTCTCTGTGTTCAGTGAAATAACCGAGCTATCCAAAAACGTGCCGGTTCCTTCGACCGCTCGCAGCAAGTGTGGCTGATTCGATTGCGACGTCACTTAATAAAGGTTTCAGGCCACGCCCCCAAGCGCTATAGAGAGTCAGCGCGTTTAGGCCACGCCCACAACGGGGCCCACAACTCCTATGCATATATAAAACTCCTGACTTCAGATTGTTACCAAGGCGCAAAATCCTGTTAGTGTGACGTCAGCACACTACGTCAACACAAGACGTTGTCTACTCTCTTACAGTGTTGCTACAACGTTGTCACGGGGTGGTGCTTTTTACGTTGTCTGAACGGGGTTGCCTCAGCGTCACTACTAAATAAACAAAACAACGCTGTTTTATGATTTTGTGATTATCGGCGTCTTATGGAACGTGTGGAAGATTCTAGAAGGTTATACTGACAGCGTACTAACGTTACCACTACATTGTCATAACGTTGTCAGATAACATTCTCACAACTTTCTGAGGAATTACATTTCAGTGTCGTTACCAAAACATTAGGTTGTCACACTGTTGTCTCAGCATTATCGTGTTTGCAGGGAAGACTAAAGCCAGCTCCTTATTTTCCAGCTTCTTGTTTAAGGATTTTACGTCGTTTATAGTCGCACAAAATCAGTTTAACAGAGAAACCACAAGGAGTTTTTATCATGTACCAAAAGTTATTGTTTGTGAGGGGGAAAATGGCAGAAACGGACCAAAAAATGTCACCAGAAATGGCTTGCAAGCTTTTATCTGCGGTTGGAGTGAAGCTGAAGGAGGTTCTGTTTGAGTTTCTTGTAGATGTGCACATTCACAGGCCAGCTGTTCACAATACAATACTCGCTCAGAGCATGAAGTGAGCTTTCGTCAGCCAGTTTACCTAAAATGTTTCAGCAGACGCCAGAATGTCGGCTAACTGGCACACTGTTTAAGGTGGAGCAGAGCAACAGGAACAAAAGCTAACTTAGTGATACTCAGTAAGATTGTATTGTAATACAATCACTGCTAATCTGTGGGAAACACTGGCGATAGGTTTTAAACCTGACGTTACATTAACGTTAATATTGAGCGGTGCTGAAGTGTTGAATGTTTTTTGCTGGTTAATCCACAGGACAGTACAAGAAAAGCTCATGGCAGATATTGTGTAGCTTCTTGGTAACATAGTCGAGTCAACCACTAACAAACATGTTGTAACACAATATTTTTGTATGTTTTGTATATTGTTATATGTTCTGTTTTCTTAAGTAGCCTATTCTGTTTTTTTACTTTCTGCCCTCTATCTGGATTTTGAAGGTGGTCAGAATGACGTAAGTGAAAACATTAACTAGATGCCTGATCCTATAATGCTTGTTATCTATGCATATTGTTTTTATATTATTCATATCAGAATCAGAAAAATTGCAGGGGGAAATTGCAGAATTATATAGAATTATAGAATAATATAATCTAATAATTATTTTTATAATCTATAATGTTCTAAAAAATATATATGTTCTCAAACAAAAAGCAATATATTGGTATAACAATATACATGACACATTGTCCAGCTGTGCTTAGTTTCAGGACAGGTACATATAAGCCAATAATATGAAAACTACGCAAACTAATTGTACGCCTGTGTGCTATCAGTCCAATTATTTTTGTTTGTGCAACATTTTTAAAAAATAAGTAAATTATTGAGAATCAAGCAAAGTTCTGCAGAGTGCATAGATGTAAAATAGCTAATTTGTAGAGAAGCTGTTTAACTCTTTGCAGTGGTGTTCAGTGAAGCCATGGAGCGCAATGTCTGCAACACAAATATAGCTATTAAATTTGCTACCATGCTACCATGTGCACTCTTAAGTTTTATGTATAATATTGATGATGGTAAAATAGTGAACAATCTGAAAAATAAGAATTTCTTTGCAGAACCTCTAACCTCACAACACTAACAGTAAACATTTCTCTTGCGAATATACTGAAAAAGTACACTTTAGGTCAAAACCTTGTCATTCCATGTCATTAACATTTAGTAGCTTGTAGTATGAAACACTTCGAACACCTGGTTCCTTTTGCCACCACTATGAACAATTCTTTCTTTAGAATAATACATTTCATCATTTTATATAATCATTTTCTAAAGCAGAACACACCTATCTTCAGCACAGCCTTCAGTGTACTTATATAATATAATGTGACCACAAGAGGGCAGTGCAGTTCAGCATCAAATAGTTTACAGGGTTCAGTTCAGAGACGAAAGAAATGCAGAAAGTCATGAAATGCTCATTTTTTTTAACAGTTTGAGAGTTTTACTGGATTGACAGTCATTATGGTATATTAGTTATTTTGCAGATTTACAAGCCTTTAAAAGTGAAGGCAGATTTTCAGATTCCTATAAACTAGGTTTGTGTCGGTTCCAGCGCTTTAAGGCCTTCTTGCCCTTTTGGCCTCAGCTGTTTTTGCTTCATATGCATTTTCATCCCAATATTTAATTTAAACCATGGGCTTTAGCTGTGAGAATCACTTCAGGAATCCAACTACAAAGTTTTATGCTCTTTCCTTTAACTCAATAACTGTTTTGGCTCGAGCTAAAGAACTTGAAACAATACATTTATTGCAATGTCTACTATAAAATTTAGGCCTCATGTCATTTTCTGAGTATGGAAGACTTTACTCTTAGCCCTTATTCCGGTCATAACTTTGGTCCCTAGCCTCACTTTGCATCTCTTGTACTGTAAATTAAACTTGTGCTGCTATGCTTCCTCCCGTGGTGTATTTACTCCTTGGTCTGGTGAACATCTGCTCCAGGTTCAGCTACGCAGCTCCTCTCAGCCTCTCTGTCTCCAAGATCCATCGCCCCATCGCTGGTTATATGTCAGTGGTGCCATGTGTAATCTGATGCACTGTGTTTGTCCTTCTAAAGCTCCCAAACGCACCATGATTCACCAAGCTTTCAACACAGCTCCCTCAGAGGAACTTTAATTTGACAGGCTCCTCTGCAGTCACTCTCATTGATATTTGTTAATTGTGGGTATTTTTTTCACATTTGGCTCAAATTAACACTATAATTAGGATCCATCCAAGATCCATTACTCCGAATTAAGTCAGAAAGCTCTAGCTATCGGCCTATTCATGTTTCCTTGGGTTATAATGCTGGGTTAGTGTTTCATAGCATTGTGTTGTTCCGACAGGTGTTATGTCCCACTGGCGCAGTCGAATGGTGAGTTCAAAGGTAGAGTTACGGTGCATTTGAAGTTCAGCGATCATGAATAACAGGCGACCTTTGTAGAAGCTGCAATTGTAATGATAGCCATATTTATCCTATTGTGTTGTGCCATTGAACTAGGAAAGTCTTAGACACTTGAAGAATGTCAGTTTAATAATGCATAACCTTTTTTTAAAGAAACGTATGAGTGGGTATTCAAATGTTTTTTCTTTAAAAATACATGCTATACTATTTGACTGATGTATTAGGCCCGTTGCATTAGAAGAAATAAGTTCAATTCACTCCAGCTCTTCAGAGAAACGTTTGGCTCTCTGACAGAGTTTAAATTGCTGTGCAGCTGTCAATACTAATCAAACTAAATCTCTGATGTGAAAGAATTTATCTGATTTTTAGCCAAGGCTGTGTGTGGTGCACTAACTCTCTTTCACAATCTGAATGTGTATTATAAATGACAGCCTGACTTGGAATGATTTGTGTAGATAAGAAAGCTGATCCAGATTGCATCTTCAGTATTCTAGCCTTCGGCAGGCCAAAGTATGCCTACAGAAGCTCTGTTGTTTTTACTTGCCTTTTCTTATTTGTTCACTTACTTACTTATAGTGTTGTGCAAAAGTCATATAGTATTGTGCCGTGCTTTGAGGCTTGACAGTGGAGTCTGGCAGGAAGACAGCCTGGCGAGACTCAACGGTAAGACCAGTCTGGCTTCCAGCTTCACCATAGGAAGGTCCAGTAGCAGGGCTTGCACAAGGATGCATGGCCTGAGGTGGCTCATGAGAGCAAGGGTAGGGACTCCAGTGGACATGTAGCACTCTTACTGGTGTCTGTGGCATGGTGGGTGGTGGAGAAAGCAGAGACCCATTGAGAGAGCGCTGCTGGTGCTGTCCCTGCCCCATGTAACACGAGTGAGTAGATCTGCTATGCTGAGGAGGAGGATTCAGCGCTTAGGGTCTGGGGAAGAGGATGCAACTCAAAGAGAGCATGTGTCTGTACTTTGTATGTTTACTAGGACAGCGAGAGACTCAAACACTGGCTGGAGGTGGAGTCACCTGCTACTGGTTTGTGCGAAGCCTTGGACTCAAGCCTTAAGCCTTGGACTGTTAGCCTAAATCTGTATATATGTGCTTATTGGTGCTGTTGTACTGGACTGGGGGCTATTTAGTCAGGTAGTGATGCAGTGTTGGTGCCTGCCACCATGAAGAGTTTTATGGCCATTGTTGACCTCCCAGCTATCCTGGCTGTTCAGTAGCACTAGGTCGCAGGTCCTGCATACTACAGTGTATAATAATAAACAGTAGTTGTAAATGCAACGTTTTCCGTGTCTTCTTTTTTGACAAATCTTCACAACATATACAGAATTCTTAGCAACCAAGTACAATATTTTCATATTCATATTCAGTCTACCCTTTGCTTTACAACTTTAGCTTCTTTTAGGGTTATTGGTTTTACTTTTTTAAAGACATTTGTAGGTATATGTTTCTACTTCTCCAAACTTCAGTCTTAGAAGTTGGTTGCATTTTCTGCTTCTTGCGTTTAAAGTAATCCCAAACACCTTCATTGATGTTGAGGTCTTTGATTGGTCAGTCACTGGTTGTGAGGACACCAGCAGCTTCTTTGTTTGATTTGCACATTTTCCTCTTTTTTGTCTATTTCCTATTTTTCAGCAACAGATTCTCGACAGTTACACATCCTTTCAGACCCATAGCTCTGAGTTGGCATCTTATGCCATCTAATTTTTCAAACTCCCTGTCTAAGAAAACACCTGTTTTTTGCATATTTTCCATTGACCTTTACCTTCCATATGCAAGTGAATTATCTGGTATCACTGGATATTAAAATTAATAAAATCCTTCTTAAACAGTTATCCTTAAGCAATTCTTCATAATTCCACGCAGACTCTCCCTTTTGGCATATATAGATGGCAATAAACAAGTTAATCCATAGTAAACTATATATTCCCTCCTACATGGGCGGGTTAATTGATGTCAGACTCAATTGCAGCTTCTCCCAGCATGTGCATATGATTAACATTTAATCAAGTAAACATGTCATAAGTATTAATAACAGGCTGTTTTGGAACTGGGGAACAAATAAATATCTGAGTAGATTACCAATTGAAATGTATAAGTTGGAGTCATGGTATGAGTCAGAGTTGTGGAATGTAAGGTGGAATTCTGAGCTGCAGTAGAAGCACCTACATTAGCCAAAGCAGAAAACCCAGGAGGGAAATGTCCATAGCATTTTACCAGCTTCCAAACAAATATCGTCTACAATTGCCAATTGTATGCAGATATCAATGTGAAATGCATAAAAAACATAAAGTAGCAATATATATTATATTAATAAAAAATATGAAAACTCAACAGTGAACAAAATATAATACATAGTTCTGAAGATCACCCAATGCAGATGAGCAGTAATAAAATGCAATATAATATAATATAATATAATATAATATAATATAATATAATATAATATAATATAATATAATATAATATAACAGTCCGTTTAGCTCTGTTACTGTAATTTGGACTTTAGGTCACGCTGTACTGAGTTATTAACAGTGGATTGCTGCTTGTACGGGCCATTTATTTACTTGTGCTGTATCCTAAGCTGCTATATTTCAAACTAGTGATTTTCCAGAAAACACTGAGCACTCTTCCATTCATCCTCTATTCATTGGCTTGGTAAGGAAGAGCCTCTTTAACACAGTAATCCCACAAATCAAGCATTCCCTCCAGCAGATCCCTCAGTGTTCCTCCTTCCTCTTCCCTGCATGGCCCTGATTAGTCTGCCATATGCCTACAGAACCATCCCCGTCTCCCCTATCAGCCTCTGTACTCTGTCTGTAACTGAACACGTCTTGGGGCCATTTTTATAAGGGCAAGAATCCCACAGTGGGAGGAACTGATGGCATGCATTAAATTGCGGGCACTGCTTTTGCTGAACACAAAAATAGGATAAGTTGGATAATTTGCCTAATCAAGGCCTAAGTACACCTACGCTTAAGCTTGTAGTGGTGGTTTAGAGCCCTCTAAACATTACGCTTGGTTTCTAAGCACAGGGATTAAGACCAGTTCTGGACTGCACAGTATTTCTGAGTGGGGGTTCTCTGCTGAAAGGAAGATCTGGAAAGTCCAGAAGTACCCCAAAGTATGCTTCAAACAATGGCTAAAAGTGAACTGAATGACTTGAGGCTCTGTTCAGTGACACAGGCAACTATGATACCATGCCAACAGTCAGGTGGAGGTCTCACAACAAACAATGTAGTTATTAAGAGTTCTGTTCAGCAAGCAGCCACATCTCACAGTGCAATCTCCAACCACTACACAAAATAGTGATAGATCTTTTTTTTTACATTTACATTTACATTTATGGCATTTAGCAGACGCTCTTATCCAGAGAGATGAGAGAAAACTGTATATGCAAGGAACAAGGCTGAAAACCAATACTGGATAGCTGTGATATTTGGGCCTCAAGCAGCAAAGCATTAAAAACAGACTGTAGTGAAAATCACTGCATGGATTCATGAGCACGTCTGAAAACCACTGTCTGTGAACACAGTTTGTCGCTGCATCAACAAATTCAAGTTAAAACCCTAACTTGCTAAAAAGATATAAACAGGATCCAAAAAGATATAAAGATATAAACATATAAACATGATCCAGAAATGGCGTTGCCTTCTTTGGGCCCGAGCTCATTTAAAATAGACTGAGGCGTGAAAAAGTGTCCTATGGTCTGCTGAATCAAATTCTAGATGCTGGCTAAAGAGGAGATAAGCCATGTTACCAGAGCACAGCTTAAAAGTCAGCATCCATGAAGTATGGAGGGGCATTAGAGCACATGGCAGTGGATCACAAGAACATCTGTGAAGGATCCATAAATGCTGACTGATATATACGTTTTTAGAGTAACGTATGCTGCCATTCAGATGATGTCATTTTCAGAAAGATCTTATTTATTTCAGCAAACCAGTGTCAAACCACTTTCTACCTGCCTGCAGTCCAGACCTGTCACTTACTGAAAACATTTGACACATTATGAAAGGAAAAATACAACAAAGGAGACGCCAAACTGTTCAGCAGCTGAAATACTATATCAAGCAAGAGCTTTCTCAAAGACCGCTATCATCTCTTCAGTTCCCAAAGGCTTTCAGACTGTTGTTAAAAGAAGAGGTGATAAACACAATGGTAAACGAAACCCTGTCCCAAATTATTTTGGAATGTTCTGTTGGCATTGAATTCTAAATGTACATATACTTTATGTCCAGACTTATTTTATAATGGAATTTAATATTAATTATTTAAACCCTTTACATTTAAATAGGTCAACAAAACAACAATAGTAAGTGTTGTAAATTAAAGCATGAAGATTTAATACTTTTAGAATGTTCTGGTGTGAAATGCTCCTGGTGTGCACAGTAGTAGTGATAGTAACCGGACATCCAAAGTGTGTAATGTCTCTAAAAGCTCCTTCACAGAAAGTTGAAACTGTCGTTGAAAATGATTCCTGAGACATTGTTTTATTATGGTTTGCAATAAAGACTTTTTTTGCCAACTAGTGCCTAAAAAACCTTACACTACTGTTCACTACTTTCATTATCACAATAACAAGACTATATTTCTGTTGTAGATATTGGGACCTGTGGTTTAGAGTCCACTCTAAATTTCTTTTATTGAGTTATGTAGACATTTTGAAATCTGAATTCAGTTAACATCAAGTATAAATATCATATGCATAAGAGGCTGTTTTGTTAAAACTGTGGAACAAATAAATACCTGGGTAGATTGCCAATGGAAACGGGTATGAGCTGGAAATGAAGGAAAATAAGGTGGAACTCTAAGCTGCTGTGGAAACACCTACATTAGCCAAACCATAAAATCCATAAGGCGAAATGCCTCATAGGAGTAAATCAGCAGACAGTTCAAAAGCCAGCATCCATGAAAGAATGGGAAAGCACTAGTGCACAAGGCACATCTGTGAAGGCATCATTATTGCTGAACCATATATATGGGTATTGGAGTAGCATATGCTGCGTGCAGATACTGACGTTTTAATGTAAATTTTTATTAGATTGCAGAAAAGCACATTCAGAGCATTGTCTCTTATCAGTTTTATATGTTATGAAAACGTATGTGGCTCACTGGTAGTTTCGGATAGTAAAGAAAATGACTGTATTTCTGTTGTAGGTCTTATAACACCTGGTTCCTATCACCACCACTGTAAAGAATTTAGATTATATCCACAGTGAACAATTTCACATCACTCTAAATGACTCTCTGTGCATCTCAATGATTGAGTTATGTATTTTGAAAAACTGAAGGATTCCTCTTTAACTTGTGTAGCGTTCATCTTTTTGTGTTTTGCAGAGCCAATCTCAAATAAGCACAGTTCAGCAGCACTAGATATTATAACATACCCTAGCCAACTTTCTTTGTAGTGAACATCAGGTAACACTTACAGGCACATATAGATGCCTTTTTGTACACAGCTACACGCTCTGCCTTTACAACACGTGTAGATCATTTAGTGTATTTACAGATGTCTCTGGTATGAATGTGAGTACTTGCGAGATGCTCCCTGGTAAATTCATCCCACTGGGTCGTCAAACATGGGAAATTTAAGGCATAATCGCCTGTCCTCCCCCTCTTCCGTTCCATATACACTCCATCTATATTCACATTTGACTGCCCCTGCTATTGATTTAGTCATCTGTCTCTGACTGATATATAGATAACAGGACACGTAACCAAACTCTTTTTACATGTGGTTAAATAACAACACGCTTTCTGTCATTATGGGCAAATGTAGAAAATAAGGAGTTACCACTTGGAATGTGGTAACATCAAAGCTTCCTTAATGAATAACTTGAGAGTGTGGAGTGGAGGATGAATGCAAATCACTCACTAACTGGTTCTTTGTGGTGTTCTAGGAAAAAGACCTTTAATTGGTCTAGAACCTTGCCATCATGGAGGATCTCTGAACTATGAAAAGATTTTTCACGCTCTCATATTTTATTAACAAGAGTAGTTCTTTAATGAACCGTCCACTAAAAGATTCTTCGAGTTGCATTGCTTCCTTTATTATTAATAGAGTGTATAGATTATGTTATTTATACGTTTCACAATAATCTTTCTTTAACACCCGCTTAAATGGTTATACCACCACAGATAATACCCTGTATTATGGGTGCACGTATTGATTGCATCGTTTCCAAGGTAAATGTTCAGGATTCTGCACTCTGTCCAGGTCACTGTTCACATTTAAAAATGATTGGTATTAAGGTCTTCATATTAAAAGCTTAGTCTTCTCTTACACTGAAACTTGTGTTCAGACGCCTCTCAGGTAGATTGATCTGCTCGTCAGAGGCTTTTGCACAAACTATAAAACCCATACCAAATACTAAGGATTTCTGAAATTCATGAAAAAAACATTCAATGTTTCACTTAAATCGTGATGCTGACAGTTTCATTTATAAAGAAATTTGTATTAAATTAATGAAGAATACTAAATAGAGTTATTACAAGTGGACTCCTTGAATCCTCTGAATTATGAGGTTGTTAAAGGACCAAAACATAAGTAAGCTAACACTGCTGTGTAATAAACTGTAATCAAAAGTATCACTCAAATTACCCCATACAACCCTAAGCTTTGTTAAATGTGGTAGTTGAGTTTATTTAACAGAGCTGATGTTGTTATACAGTCACGTACAAAGGTTTGGAAGTTCTCAGTCAAATTACATGTTTTTTTGTTTTTTTCTAGGTGCAATACAATGATACGGTGCTCCAATGCATCAACATGTATATTACACACTCAGATATAATATGCGTGCTCTATGTACGGGACGTACTAACTTATTTTCACACAGAAAAACAACAAAACACTTGACCATCTTTTGCATATCGTTGCTGTGCAAAGAAAAAATAGTAATTTTTCAGGAGAGACAAAATGTCCTTCACTTTCTATGTAAGACAAAAGAAGTTTTATTCCAAGTGATTTTGGAGAATTTCTATTGATCCATTTATCATAAAACTTATAAAGGGTAGCTGTTGTGTTCAAATGATGTAGATAAAAAAGATGAACAAAAACGGAGTTACATGTTTTTCTTTGCACGGTGATGATATGACCGTATGATCAATGTGTGAAATACAGGGAGTCCTGTTATGTTGATGTTATACTGTTCATTAGGGTGAAAAAGACATTTACAAACTTGTTTAGCTAGCTTCACGAACGGCGAGCTTCTGTCTACCTCAGGGTGGCGCTGTTGCAAATTGGTTCACTCACTTGGTGCTTCATGGAAACTGTGACTATGTCTGAAAAGCTTTTATGTTCAGTATATTTGTACATCTAAATGTTTGACAAAGAGTTGGTAGAGAGAGTAAACCTGTTACTCATTGCTCAAAGATCTACCAAAACAGAAAAGAGCATTCCAGAAAAGGAATTGCTAAACCAAACATCTTATTGCTATCGCTACAGCAAGTGAGGTAGCAGGCAGCTGACATGGCTTTACTTTGCACACTGTGTATAGTAATATTACAGTATTCTAGTAGACATACTTTTATGTAATTTACTTGCTTTATTGGTATTTTGTTTCCTTGATAACCACATAATTTAGAGGATCCAGTGGCATTCAGGGAAAAATGTAGGACAAAACACAACAACTAAGAAACAATTTTGTTTACCACAGAACGCAGCGAAGATGCCAACTGCATAGTTGCACACCACTTCAGAGGTCTATTAGGATCTACATTATTTTAAAAAATGCTTTTTAGCCTAGTCTCAGTTCACTGTTCTGCTGATTTACATGTTTCTCTTTTCTAACAGCAAAACAAAAAAAACATATAAACAAAAAACTATAGCAGAGATCACTGGGTAGCACATGTTTACTAAATATTTCTGTTCAACACTATTTTGAATGGGATTAAGTCTGAAAGTCTATATAATTTGAAGCTGGGATTGGTTTTCTAGAGTGAAAAACTTGGTGGTGGTGTGTAATCAGTGTAGTGATGGGGGTGAAATGTTTTACAGGTTCCTGTATGATTACCATGGGGCCTAGAAAAGCTTAGCTAATGTAAAGGTAACCAGAATTCATTTTTGTTGCTCAGCTGTTCTAAAGCTGGTGACATTTTCCTTTAAAAGTCTCTCTCATTCCTCTCTTGTTCTATGACTTGTATTGTTGCAGCATAGTTTCAGTTTATTTGGCGCTGCACATTACCATCTACAACCACATTTAAGGAATCAGATGATGCTTTGCCAGAGACGCTACATGTGAGAGAGAAACAGAATCAGGCGAAGAGAAAAAGGAGAGGAATGTGGTGCAGAAACGGCAGTGATTTCGACGCAGGCGGACATATTTTATAATTAAAGGCCTAAGCACATTGCACACATGGTATTAGTAAGTGGGGGGAAGAGATGGGGGCTGGATGGGGACAGAGGGAGATGCTCAGTCATAAATGGCTTCCATCAGCTCTGTAATTCAGCCTGAGGCTGCCACTGGGTTTTCCCTATTCTACATAGCGACACATGTTCTGTGATACAGGGCCAGATACAGACAAAACCGGAATAGCCTGAAAATAAATGAGTGGAGAAACATAACGAGTGCAGATGCTTCAAGACAGGTGCAGAGCAGGACACAAGACTGCTCAAGTCTGCTCGACTGGCTAGTTTCAGCAGCGACAGTCAACAAAGTCACATCTGCAGTTCTATTAAAAAAGACACCAATAAACAGGGCTGGAAATTGTGGGCAAAACACTGCAAACATTCATTGAGCATGATGCTTGTGTGACAGAGAATGGAAGAACAGCTCTTCCCCAGCTGTGGAAGTGCATAGACCCCACATCACAGACCCCTCATGCACATTTCAAAGGGGTGTAAAATGAACTGGTCTACAGAGATGTGGAAAAAGTGATATAGCCAGATGAGTCATCCCTCACCATATTCTCCTCAAGTGGGCAAATGAATGTGTTGCACACACCAGGAGAACTGTACAGGCCTAAACGCTGCAGTGTAAGGATCTGGTGGCTCTGGTCTCTTACAGGATGACAGTGCCCACACTGGCAAATCAGGAGGGGTCACCGAATGATTTGACAAGTATGAAAACCATAGGCAGTGGTCTTTATAGTCACTAGATCAACCCAATTGAACATGTATGGGAGAAACTGGGCTGACAATATTATTTGGGAGAGTGGCGTTTTGTCCCTCCAATGCAGTTCTAGACTTGTAGACCTTTGTAAAGGTGCACTAGAGCTGTTATGGACGTACCTTTCTTGGTTTTACGCTGTTTTATCACTGTTTTTTTATCTAACTTATCACTGTTCTGTGTTACTCTGCAAAGGGGCAATCATTTTTTAACCAGTTCTGAACTGTATAGTGATAATATATCACACGTTTCAACCGAGTCAATTACAATTATCATTCTCATCATCCATTGGTTCATTCAAGGTACCCTTTTCTCTACCTCTGGAGCTATTCGCAGATATAGACTGTAACATTACTAGAGAGAGAGGGAGAGAGTGACAGAGAGAGAGGGAGAAAATGTGTATGTGCTTGAAACCACAGAAATTTCTGTAAAACAATGATCCGGCTGTTTTAAAGGAGCAATGTATGACATTTAGGGGGATCTAGTAGCAGAAATAGAATATAAATAATAGTATAGTGTACAAAACTATATGTTTTTATTAGTGTATATTTACCTGAAACTACAAACCACTGCGTTTACATTAGCTTAGAATGAGCCCTACATATCCATTTCGGAGCGGATCATCTTCCAACGAAGGCTGCCTTGTAGAGCTGCAATGTACACTGTCTGTAGAGAGTGAATTTGAATTTGGTGTTTCTACAGCACCGGCTAGAAGACATAGAAAGAAGAATTGTTGTTGAAATGTCCTGCTGTAGCACTTTTATCAGTAGCTTTGTGCATTATACTGCAGGTGAGAACTTTTATCCTTTTTAAAACTACACGACTGAAGTCAGCTTATTATTCTGCAGCTTATCGTCCATAAAGAATAGTTTGACAAAAATCAAGGTAATAAGACTTTTCACTGTCCAAATGCCATCCATCATTCAAGACATGCTTAATGTGCTGCTTTTAGATTGTCATCAAACTCATATTCGTAAATACATACTTGTATGTCAACCAACTAAAATGCATCATTTGTTTCACACAGACACATCGATATGGTTTAGAACCCATTAAGATTTACTTTAGTCTATAAAAACACAAGCAAACTTCTCTGCACAGGTGAACAACAGGGCAGCCACTGTAAACAACTGGAACCACTTTTACCTCAGCATGCAGTAACATTTTACACAAGAACTCTGCATACAACCAGGATACTGATTATTGTCAGGATGCTGACTAAAAGCAGGATATTGTCACTGTAATAACAAAAACCTCTAACAAATTCAGTAGGAGAAGAAAGAACATTCTTAGATCTTATTTTCTATTTTTAATGATCAGTTTGTCATGAATGTAAATGTAATAAAATATACTGTAATGTATTGAATGTAAATGTGATCAAATGTACTGTAAGAACTTAATTTTAAGTATAGACAGTATATGACAAAGAACATGTTCCTTGAATAAAATGTAATGCATAATTGTAAACCAAATGTAAACCAAAATAAAAATTGTGAGTAGTATTGTAATCGAACAAATGTTTTAATTTCATATTTAGTTTCAAGCATTTTGCCAGTAGAAAATACTGAAAATACATTAATGGGCAGCATGTAGACAGAATTACATTAGCTGGAAGTCTCAAGTTCAGTGGCAAATTCTCATAAAACAATTCACTGTATTGTTCTAAGACTTCTACTGTGGTGTGGTCAAATCTAACTCAGGTTTCATCATCCACAATTATATCCACAGTTATACATGGACTAAATGCTGTCAAACACTAAACACATAGCTTGTGAATGGCTGAGAGCTTACAGTGGTCCGTAATAAAAGATCACATTATTGTTTTTCATTGTACATCTTGTAACCCTACAAAGAACATATAATGTGGTAATAGTGGTTATTTACCATGATGAAATCATCAAGCTCTATTGGACTGAAAAATGCTCATGCAATACTAGCTTATCATAACAAGGAATAAACATATTTACACACAAACTTTAAATATAACTACAGTACAAGAGAGCCTGTCAAGCTCCAGAAGTCAAGGTATGTATCAATTGATGGCTTTATCAAAGTCCTTACTGTCATTTACAGTATGTTGTGCATTACATAACATTCTGACTCATTAACAACTGTGAGCCACAAGTCTTATGAACAAACGTTCACATTTCTATATACAGAATATTATACCTGGGATAACTAGTTCCTTTGGTTAAATTCATGTAATTTCAACTTACTCCATTTTTCAGAGCGTGTAACAAAGTCCTTAGACAAGTTTGTCCACTCAACGGCCAACTTGGCAAAGCCCTCAGTTATTTCCAGTCATACACCAGGTTTCTATTTACCTGAACAGGAAAACTGATACACCAACATTATTTGAAATCATTGGCAAAATCTGACAAAGTCATTTGTGGCTTTTGGCTCAATAACACAACAAAATGCAATTTGTGGGTTATTCTAGTTACTGTGTATGTGTACATCTCCATAAGAAGTGCTTTGATGATTTCTCTGGTATAATAACTTTAGTAACAAAGGCCACATAGAACTGTCGCAATGACAGCAGTATGCTAAAGCTGCGCTGGTGTGCATGTCAAAGTAGGCTGTGTTTCACAGTCGTTATGTTACTGAAGGCTGTCCCTTTTCATAAAACCCACCCTTACTGTTCGAGAATGCCAAGGACACAACTGAGGTATCCTTCCAGACTTCCACAATTCATCATACTCAGAGAGGCTGAGGCTTTTCCTGGGTTACACTTCTCCCAAAAAGATGGCTGATTCTTTTTACACAGCACGTAACATAAGCAGAGTGTTAGAAGCTATCCTATTTTTATTGAGAACTTCCTCATATGATAGTGTTTCTGTGTAATGTTAAGAAATGTGTGATACATACAGGCTCCAAAAAGGGTTCATTGGATTTAGGGAACAACCACTTTTGGCTCGCTAAAGAACCTTTCAATAGATTATTTTTTACACAACTCAACTAACCCATCCATTCTGCACCCACAGATGTCTTTATATTGTTGCAAATCTCAAGACATGCCACTGTACACTCTTGTAAACTGAAGGTTTACATTGTGCTACATCTTCAAGATGTTAAAATTATAAATAATGAATATTTAAAGCTACATTATGCAAAGAATTCACTGAAAATGTATTATCAATGGGATGCTTTAAGAGTAGGAAAGAGATTATTGGACATCAAGGCTATCTGTGTAGTGTTAATGGAATTTAAATGGTGATGCATGTTGTTAATAAGTGTCTCTGAATCTGAGTATGGGGGGCTCATAGGGTTTTTGTGCCATAGTAGGCTCTAGTATGATTGTCCCACCCCAATTTTAGCATCATGTGCATGCGAGCTATCGTTAGCATGGTGGTAATTTTGCTGTCTTTTCAGACTAGTATCAATCAGATACAACAACAAAGAATAGCTCAGAAGCATTTCTAACTGAACATTCTGTAGAGAAACTAAACTCCAAAGCAAATTCATTAGAATGGGGATTGTTCCAACGTTCTCTAAAGCTTGTCCAACCATAAAATAGTTGAAATAACAAATTTGTGGATGGAGCATGGATAGAAGGTGGCTCTACCATGAAATCCTCCAAAAAACCCTTTTTTATTATGAGCTCAGTCCCAGCCAAAGTCCTGTCCACTCATTTGGTAGAACCTGAGGTTAAAGGGTCTGTAGAAGTCCCTGAGTTTCTGCAGCACCTCAGTAGAGATGGGTGGGTGCGTCCTGCCTTTGGACTTGCCCAGGCAGCGGGGCCTGCTGCTGCCTTCGGGCTTCTTCAGGCATGGGAAACCCTTGGTCCGGTTAAAGTAGAAATGCTTGTCGCCAACAATACGTTTGAGGCCCAAAAAGTCCTGCACACGACCTACTTCACCAGCTGGATCACTGACCAGCCTCTCGCCGCTCACAAAGAGGAAGCTAGACAGAGGAAAGTGTCTCAGCCAGTTCTCCAGGTGCTGGGCATATAGGCCAATGCGCACCGCACTCCATGAGGTATCCACAGCCCCAGAGCTGGAGTTCTTGAAGGCCAGGCTTTGGAAGGAGGGCAGCCCAGGGGTTTTGGTCAGCGTCTGCGTGTAGTCGGACACGGCCCTGGTCACCGGGTCCCGCACCACCACGATCAGCTTGGTGTCACAGTTCATGGCACAGAGTCTGGAAGGGGTCTCTTTGGTGACAAAGTAGCTGGGAGTCTTCTCCATGGTGATCTGGCCATCCAGAGTCCTCGGCATGAGGTTTCTACAAAACAATTTAAGAGCATAAATAAACGATAGAATAGGAGGGCGTCACGATTACTCAATTACACTTAATCAATCAATCAACATTTATTAAAACTTGGAATACATTAAGTTAGACCTTCATCTGAGTACAATAATAATAATAATAAAAGAATGTGAATAGTTTCTATGCTGGTACATGCTGGATGTATTAAGAAGTTCCTCTGTGGTTGTACATGGAACACAATGCTTACTGCAGAATTCTTGAGACTGCTTACATGCCCAACATGTTTATGGTCTGTCCACAGATTTTCAATGATGTTCAATTTAGAGGAAAGCCATACCAAATACGTCAGCTTTCATTGTTTTAAGTAGTCTGTTGTGGTTTTTGAGGCATGTTTTGGATCATTGTCCTGTTGTAGAAGCCAGTCTTCTTTTCAGATTCAGTTTCTTGACTGACTGTGTTTTATTGGCTTCCAGATATTTGGAGGATATCAGGAAGAATCTGATGCTCCATCTAGTTCTGAAGTGTTTCTAGTGCCACTGTGCTGCCAAATAACTTCAAATAAATCCACCTCTATGGCTGACAGCTGGCAAAGTGTTCTTGTCATCAAATACATGTGATGATTGTAGCAAAAGAGTTAAATTTGTTTACAAACTGGGATGACGTCACAGGTAAGGTTACCATCTGATGACTCTTCCATGTGGAAGTGTCAGGTAAACCTTCTTGAAGGTTCTTCACTGTTTCATGAGGGGTTTTGCTTTGCCTTTCTGGCCAACATATGAGCAATTTTAAATATAGAGTTTTCTTGATCATCTGGATTTGGCTTTGACTCTCACAATCCCCTTAACATGACATTAGACAGTCTTTTCATCGCCTCCCTGTGCTTTGCCAGCCAGCTGCTTATAGGAGCCCATGGTTGTTGAGAACACCAATTTTGTAGAGTCAGAGAATTTATTACGCTCAGGAATTGTAATTAGCTGAAAATTCCTAATGACAGTTATTGACCTGCTTAACGAGTCCTAATGAGCCAATTAAGGTCTTACAAGATAACTAAGTTCCAAAATTATCAAGCAAAACTTTTGCATGTGCCATATTTGCTGCTGATTATTTCCCATTTTTAAGTTAATCAACTTTAAACATGTAATTTATTTCAAACCAGTTTGCTGCAGACGTTGCATTCACTTCTTTTCAGAGTTCAATAGTCCACAAAATATGTCTTTTTGGATGGAGGTGCCCAAACTGTATGATGTGAAATGATTAAAGACTGGCCTGCATTATTTTAACCAAAATGATTAAAAAAATGGATCATGTGACGTTTCTTGATTGATTAGAACCCATCTGGAACATAAGAGCACTGAGACTAATCAGAAGGTTCTTTTCAAATCCAGTAACAATAATAACAGTACTGTAGAGGTCAATACAGCTATAATGATTAGCTAATTATATATTACGCAGCCCAATCAGATAATAATGCATAAAGCAGATTGAAAGTATACAAACGTATCAGGATCGAATGACTATTTGCTCACAGAAGAGCATGGATCCTGAGAAACTTCTTGCAGGCGCATACCACCACTGAGACCTCCAAGATCATAGAAGGTCCATGCGCTCCAAAACAAAGATTCGGGCCATCTTGTGTAAGCACATAAATAGTTTTCTCTTCATTTAATTTGCACCAACTGCGAAGAACTAATGACTGCTCATCCTGCCAGCAGATTACATTGGAAGCGTACGCTGCTGCCCCTCATCGGAGCCAAACCACCAATGGCTTCAAGCTTTTGTTTTCTTACATGTGAGGTAAATCAAATAGTGGAGGTTGTCTTTGTCAGTCGCCGTGTACAGGCCCAGCTCTGTAAAGTGGTGTGATTAAAGGAGTCTTTGGACCTCATGTGAAACAGGATGCCACTCAATAAGGATCTGATCAGCAAAAGCCACAAAGCCACAAGAACCACTTAACAGTAATTTGCCCCAAGACTTCCTCCTCCCCTTCCCCACTGCCTCAGGCCCCTCCTGTGTGCATGCGAGTGGAGGAGATGTGCTGCTTCCAGGTCTCTGGAGAAGGCAGGGACAGGAAAAAGGTCCATAGGACAAGGCGTCTTGTCTTAAACACCAGAGCTGATTCCTTGGTTACGTTAGATGTGGGTTTGGAGGTCTACAGTTAATGGCGTACAGCTAATAGATGCGGCTTGGGTCTGATTAAAATACATGTCTGTTTTGAACCTCTAAAACATGTCTTTATCTTCACACATGTAAAGGACTGTGTAAAGAGTGTCAGTCTGATATATAGCCTCACATTTATCACATTTAAAATGTTTCAAGATTAATCACATGCACACATAAAAAACTGTTCTTTGGAGCGATGCCACAAAAGAGCCTCCTTTGGTTTCCTAAAGAACATGTGTTGAGTCAGAGTTTTGGCTCTATACACACATAACGGAACTTACTGGGTCCTATTATATATTTTGTGTTAATACGTTTTCTGTTCTTTAAGTTAAGAGAAATGGGTCAAAGTTACTAGCTTGATTTCTATGCAAAGTTTCAAAAATATTAGGTGCATTTACAAAATTCCAGAAGAAAGAAGCATTATAAGTCATGTTTCCATCCTTAAGAGTTTTGTAAGTGATTAGGGGCTGCGAGATGTAACTCGGTTTTTGCTTCAGGTAGAATTATCATCTGTTTTAACCATGTTGTTGTAGCTCAGAGACATCGGGCATCTAATGACGGCTGAAACCTCTGTGCCAGCCCAACAACGGCCACCTTGCATTAGGGAACGCAAAGGCACCCACACAATTCAAGAAGCACACAGTGCAGAGGAATGTTTAAACAAGTTTTGGATTCTGCAATGTCAAAAGCAATCTTCAAAAGCTCTGCACCATGATCTGACCATCTGCAGGGTCATTTTCAGCTAAACTAATAAGAGAACCGCCACTGCGTTAGTTCGTTTAATTTTTCGCAAAAGCATAACAACAGTTAATAACAACAAGGTGTACATGCTGTATGCCCAGCAACAAGATCAGGTGGAATGAACTTATGGTTTGTGACTTGTCATCATTTCTTTAAAAAAGAAATGATTTTTTCCATCATCCTTTATTTTTTCCATCATCCTTTATTCTAACTTTTCCATCTCCTCTTGGTGTAAAAACTTTTTGCAATATTAGTTTGATTTCAGACCATTTAATTTAGAATTTCAGAATATTTTCTTATTAAATTTTTAATTTCAGAACATGGTGTATGGAAAACCCGGTACTGTCTGTATGTGCTATACACATGCAGTAAGTAGTGATTAGGCTAGAATGTATCCTCTGAATGTTTTTTTTTCTTGGACCAAACATGGTTCTTGCATGAAATTGTTCCAAATAATGTTTCTGTCAAATGACTACTGACAAATGTAAGAATATAAAATAACTGAAGTTGGGTATTTCTAACATATTCATAACTGAAGTGGGTATTTCTAACATATTTATAACTAAAGTTGGGTATTTCTAACATATCTATAACTAAAGTTGGGTATTTCTAACATATTTATAACTAAAGTTGGGTATTTCTAACATATTCATAACTGAAGTTGGGTATTTCTAACATATCTATAACTAAAGTTGGGTATTTCTAACATTTATAACTAAAGTTGGGTATTTCTAACATATTCATAACTGAAGTGGGTATTTCTAACATATTTATAACTAAAGTTGGGTATTTCTAACATATTCATAACTGAAGTGGGTATTTCTAACATATTTATAACTAAAGTTGGGTATTTCTAACATATTTATAACTAAAGTTGGGTATTTCTAACATATTCATAACTGAAGTTGGGTATTTCTAACATATCTATAACTAAAGTTGGGTATTTCTAACATATTTATAACTAAAGTTGGGTATTTCTAACATATTCATAACTGAAGTTGGGTATTTCTAACATATCTATAACTAAAGTTGGGTATTTCTAACATATTCATGACTGAAGTTGGGTATTTCTAACATATCTATAACTGAAGTTGGGTATTTCTAACATATTCATAGCAGAGGTTGGGCATTTCTAACATATTCATAACTAAAGCTGGGTATTTCTAACATATTCATAACTGAAGTTGAGTATTTCTAACATATTTATAACAAAAGTTGGGCATTTCTAACATATTTTTAACTGAAGTCGGGTATTTCTAACATATTCATAACTAAAGCTGGGTATTTCTAACATATTCATAACTGAAGTTGGGTATTTCTAACATATTTATAACTAAAGTTGGGTATTTCTAACATATTTTTAACTGAAGTCGGGTATTTCTAACATATTCATAACTAAAGCTGGGTATTTCTAACATATTCATAACTGAAGTTGGGTATTTCTAACATATTTATAACTAAAGTTGGGTATTTCTAACATATTTTTAACTGAAGTCGGGTATTTCTAACATATTCATAACTGAAACTGGGTTTTTGTAACATATTCATAACTGAAGCTGGGTTTTTGTAACATATTCATAACTGGGTTAAGCTGTTTTGACCTAAACATTCGATAAATAAAATGCTCTGTGGTACAGCTAGTTAATTCATTTCCACCACATCCAATTACCCCATAGATATTAACCACATGGATTCCATTAAGCCCTGTTTGTCAGAAGACTTCCACTCAGGAAGTTGAATTAATTTCATATGTGGTTTAATGTCATGGCTTTGAAAATAGCCATGATGACATTTTAGCATTAGAAACTCATCTGGGCGGTTAACATGGATGAACGTTCCTGTCCTACGCACGTCGAATCAAGGGCGGCCATAAACATGCAGAGATCTTTGGAGTAAATAAACGTTGGTTTTGGAAAATGACCACAGAAGACATGTCTCATTCTATCTGCAGTGAGTACAGTTCGACATTGACATGCTTTGACAGGGCTGGGCTAAGTTCTTCAGCAAATGGAATCCTGGAATCCTCCAATAGGCCAAGCATGACAGACAAAACAAGCCTAAAGTCAAACATAAAACAAAGCCAAGTAAGAGGCCATTTTTTTACATATAACAAAAAGGTTTGACTGTATGTTTGCAGCAACCTCAGTCTGGCTTCTATGTAATGTGGGAAGTATTTTTTTTTAAATGTATCTTGATTATTCAAATTTCTGATGGAATTTCTAATATACTGTATGAACACGCTGTCCAAAGACAATAGTACGTTTACAGAAGAACATTCTTTAGTTTCAATGAGATTTTTTTTCTAGCGTTTTTGGAGCACTTCTGTTCTTCATTTACTTCATTCACTATGAAAGTTGGACATAAGGTAAGCGGTTACTACTGAGCGGCCAAAGAGGTACTTATCTTTTCTTTGGACAACGGTGATATTTCTTTCTCACCATGATACTTTTAGCTGCTAAAAGTACACTACAACTTCTATTCTCAAAATAATTCTGTGCAGGTCACAGAAGGCTGTCAATCTGCACTACTGAGACTTTAAATCTCATACATGGTGACTGAGCCTTAAATCAATGCAAACGTTTGGTTAAACTACATGTAAATATAATGTATAGTTTAATGAACTTAATTATGAAATATTTTTGAAACTTTAAATATCGTTTCCATGCTTTAAACATGTACCGCAAACTACATACAGTTTAAAAAATAAAGAGTTCTTTAGGACAATACGATAGATGAAGCTCTTTTAGTACCCTAAAGAACCTGTCAGTGAATGGTTATTTAGAGAAAGTTCTTAATTTCTTATTAATTTCCTAATGAGATGTGAGTGTGTAGAACTTATTTCAAGCTTAAAACCTCCACGCAATCTAAAGGTTATATACCAATCAAACATATTTCCTACAACTGTACATCCACGCCAAAATCCTAAGTGTACAGGAGTGGGCCACTTGAGAAGGACCCAGGGCAAGGTTTCCTCGAAAGGTAAAAAGAAAATCTATGAACTCTTCTAAGCTGAGTAGAGCTCAGCCTCAGTGCAGTATCACATATCTGCACGTATCCATGTTTCTGCCACTCTGCACCACAATTACTACAGATCAATGTGTCTGTCTCCGAGGTGTGAGATGGCACTGAGGAGGACAGAAGGAGATTGAGGTTATGTATGTGTGTGTATGTGTGTTCTGTCTCCTCCTCAATGACTCTAGCCGTCCCTCCAATAAGTATTGTTTTATCACAGGATGACTGAAAGCTGTCTAGCTGAATTGATCTGTAGTTAATGTGGCCATGGCACCAACAAAAATCATTAATTGTTGTCCCACAGGATTAAAGATAACCCTTTAGGTCCCAAACTAAAAATAAATGAACATGGTGTAGTGGTGTGCATCTCACAACCTGACTACAGTACAGTACAGCACATACCCAGTAAAAGAAAGTATAAGATTAAAGGAATAGAATAAGTTGGAGAAAAAGGAGAGGTAGTTTCCCATTGTTATTCCATTTTCCACAACTGTTTGACTTTTAAGGAATCCAGCCAAGTTATCTGTTGCATTTAAACAAATAACAAAATTCAGTCTAAACAATCTGGCGTATTCTGTGACTTTGTTTAGCATCTGTATTGGAATCTCTTTAGAATGTGGCATCGTGTGCTGCTTTTTGCTTCACATCACCAGACAGGTTCTATTTAAGAGATGTTTAGAGTCAACAGGTCTGGCAGTAATCATGCCGGGATGTGGATAGTAAGGTTGAACTTTATAGTCTGAATTTGGTTGATTTTTGTAGCTAAAGGGGAATTACTTCATCACATATAGCAGGTAGGGCTAACCAGCAATTTCTCAAGAGAACGTGGGTCATGCAGCAAGACAACCATCCTAAGCACACAAGCCATTTTACCAAAGTATGGAAAAAAAAGAAAAAAGCTAATATTTTGTAATGGTCAAGTCAAAGCCATGACCTTATAGACAAGTTCTGGAAAGACCTGAAGCGAGAAAACACCAAAATCCCAGAGTTTAAGGTGTTCTGCATGGAGAAATGGAACTGATCAACAGTTACTGGAAGCATGTATGGTCCATTTATCATGGAATTTTGATGCAAAGCAAATAACAGCTGCTGTGCTCCAATGATGCAGAGATATTGTTAATAACAATTTACTAATAATAATGCAAGTTAAGGTAACAAGATGTTTTCCCAATTTATTTCAGCCTATTTTAATATCTATAGCAATACAGATAACAGACTTAACACTGCAACCAAATCTATAAACATAAACGTATCTCACAGATCTTTTCTCTGTGTTATCCTGGGATAATCTTAACGTGCATTACAAACTTGTATCACAACATGCAGGAGAGTGTGTTCTTTTTTCCCTAGAGCTTTGGAAAGTGTCTCCTTTGAAAAAACTAATTACCTGTGAACAGATTGCTCTCAAATAGTTGCAGGTGTGTATATTTACTGTGGGGTATTAGCCAAAAGAAAGAGATTGGAGTTGTTGTCTTTCTTCCAAAATGATTGCGTAACTCCAGGTAGAGTGTAGGAGTTTCATAACTTTCAGCTCCATTTACTGGAAGCTCCTGACTATGATTTCCTTAAACATCAGCTCATGGCAGGTTAATCGTAAGCCCCAGGGCCTTAAGTTCAGCGGTCATTATTTTGATCACGCTTGAAGTCTGGACAACTCATTATCTTGTTGACAAGATAAGCAGTGAACGATTTAACAGACAAAATGAAGACGTGGTGTCATGGTGTTCGACAACATTAGTGGGAAATCGCTGACTGGCACTATTAGGCAGACAGCTCCCTGCTGTTCTAAGAATGCACACACTAGTAGCAATTTGCTACTGATTATACATGTGTGCTTCTCTCCATCATGACGAGTACTCCACACCACTCATTTTTGCACCCTAGCATTTAGCCATTTAGCACACTTAAATCACCTCCTTTCTCAAGAGCCAGCAGCCATTTCCAGCTCTCCACAGCCAGATAGAGTGAGGCTGGTGTGTTTCATGCCATAAGAGCCTTAAGAATGTTTTTAACTCACAATTTAAGAGCATTAGAAAATAATGTTCAGTGAATTTTACTTCAGCTATTACCAGATGTTGTCTGCGCACAGGGTGCTAATCAAGACCCTGAAGACAGAGGCAGGCCAAATGGAGCACAGGAACTCCAGCCACAAGCCTGAATCACATACTACAAAATTACAGTACAGTGTAACTCCCACTGTAATGAAGATTAGTGTACATGTAAATCAAAAGTCGACTATGGTGGAAAAATAATGATTACATGTACGGAGTGACCCGTTTAGGCCCCCCACAGATATCTGACTGGCCAAGTGTAAGGCACCTGACAAAACAGATTTAAGAAACTGTTTATCTGGATCATAAACACTAATATTTATTTGAATACATTTAAAAAAACTTACTGTATCTCTATGTAATGGAAGTCAGTGGAACTTGAATTTTTTCCAAGCTACTTTGGAGCATTTCTATCTATCCATTCTTTGTGTAACCATTCCCAAACCTCTCCTCCAGGTACCCAAGTATTACTTGTAGACATCACATAACACCTAGTTTGGCTAATCAGTACTTTAATATGTTAAATCAACTGTGCAGGTAATGGGAAGTTGTCATGGGCGTCTTGGAGATACATTAAACTAAACTTTGTTCTTCAATGTAATTCACAAGATATAAACCACCTTTTCTTCCAAATAAGAAATTCCTGTTGTTTTTTTTGCATTAATGTTAAATCGCATGTATTTTAATGATTCATAGTGTTTTAACTGGTAAAAAAACATATTTATTTCAAAGGTGAATTATTTATTTTATAATATCTTTTTAGCTTAAGTATCTAAGGTACTTGGGGACTGACATATGTCAGTATGTTTATTTAACCCTTCCTTCCTTCCGTAGCATTGCAGTAATCATCTAATACCAGATATGATCTACTTCTTTCAAAATAAATATTCAACTACTTTGTATTTTATTTATAATTTATAATTTATTTTGTTCTAACATGAAATTTTATGGGAGAAGATATATTTACATCATAGAGATCATCACAGCTGTTAAATATAGAAAACCCAAGTCAGAGCTGGTTATGCTGGGAAGCATGTTGACATATCTCCCTAAAATTATGTAAGGACACAGAAAGCACTGCAAGTTTACAGAGTCTGCTACACCTTAGACGTAGGACAAACTCTTCTTCAGCACAGCAAAACATTTCACCCTCTGAAATGCACACATATAAAAAAAGAGTGTTCTTGTGAAAGCAATGGAGTGCATTTCCATTGGCACACTAATAGTTGGTAATGTCACCATGATGATCATGTCACCGATAAATGAAGTGAACAATAAAATTCAAATAATACTGGCAGTCAGCAGTCTTGTTTCAAAGCTGTCACACTACTGTTATTACCCCAGTTAGGGTTACAGCCAGCCTTCTTCCTGAAGAACCCCACATTCAGCTCTTAATAATCTGACAAGAGCAAATGCTTCTCAGCTCACATGCCTTATTCCCCTTTGAGTATTTATCAATTCACTGCTTTTTCCACACATGCACACCTTTCATTTAGACACGTATCTTGTTTTCAGCGTGTCTAGACCTGTGCCACAGCAATATAAGGTATCATTTCTATAACAACATCCACACACTTAACCCAGTGGCTTACTTCTGTATGCAGCTGAAAATAATATGAGTGAAAGTGGAATGAACCTTTTCAAGAAGAAGCCATTTTCAAGGTTTGGAACAGAAAGACTTGAATTCTTTAGACTAACAGTTAGTGCATATAGTAACTGTAGGTCTAAAGAACAGCTCATCTGTAGCTCTTTGCTGACATGAACATATGAATAATATGCATATCATCACTGTCTAAAGAAAAACATGTAAATAAATTTTTGGTGATTTTTGTTTTCTAAGTGTCGTTTACGTTGTGTAAAAACATTGTGATGAATGGATTAATAGCAATGCTGCAAAATCACTTGGAAAAAAATCTAGTTCCATTGACTTAAAAGTAAAGACTGCTTCATGGCCTCTCCTGTAAAGGTACTATTTCGGAGATACTTGTTTTTCTTTGGACAATGACAATATATTTCCTTATTCAGCACTTTCAGCCCGGCCCATTCACACTGACGTTATAAGGAGTGTTTCACCTCAGACTGCCTTTTGTATGATGAATAATACAGGACAGCCAATCAGAAAAAAGATAATTTACATTCAGTCTTAGCCAAAAGTTTTGGTGCTCCTGGACAAATGACTGATTTCTGAGTACAGAAAACACAACTCAAGCTTATTTTAACACACAATTATTCATTATTTGCTGAATACGACATATTGAGGAAAAATAAAACAACAAATCTGACCTATGGAAAATAAAAGCATTATTTTCTTAAATATGCTAAACTCAACAAAGAAATGTTTGTGTCCTGTAAATAATAGTAACTCATTTTCTTTTTGAAAAAAATAAAAAATAAAATAAAATAAAATATATCTATCTATATCTATCTATATATATATATATATATATATCAGGTTGGTAATACTTTATCCAAAGAAGGCTCTCATTACCACACCTCTGTTTTGGGAGAAGAAAATCCCCCTTCCTACACAGACAGAAAAATTAAATAATAATAAATAATAACAAAAATCACTGGTCTCAGATTTGTTCCCCTGCATGTTTTGGATGGGGCTCAGGCTGGACGATCGGGTTAATGTAGCTGGGTCAATTACTAGAGTACAGTGTTAATACTAGATAGCATGCTGTTTGTAGGGCAGGACTGAAAAGTAAAGTATTTCATTTTATATTTCAGAATACTAAGAAATATTTCAAGTATTTTTTTTTTAACTTTTTTTAACTTTTTTTACTGACCGGGAGACTCTAACTGTTAGAATTATTACTGAAGAAGTGTGATGTACGTTGTGTAATTTTGAGAATAAGAAATTGAAATGCGTGTACACATGTGGTAAATGGTTAATTTTTTTAACCCAAACTCTACAAAGTGACAACACTGAGACAAGACAACAATGGTGTAGACTCAAACTGGGCCAAAAGTGGACATTGCTACTCTGTGGTTTTCATGTTGTCTCGAAGGCTCTGTCTTTAGGGGACAGAAGCTGACATGTTGGACAGCTGAGCGCGATGAGGCGCCAGGTTTCCATGGACAGACAAGCTTGTACAGTGACGGGCAAAAACATGGCCTCAGGATGGAGGACTGTGACAAGAAAGCGGCTGAGAGCACCGTGAGAACCGTACACAGCATTCCACATCTTGCCAGGTTCTTCACTCTTCTCGGAGGTGGTTTTAAACTGCATGTCAAATAAAGTACTGTGCAAAGGTATTTAGCCAGCCAAGAGAATTGTTTCTAACTATTTATCTGGGCAGTAAGGATGCTTTACAATAAATGCAAATAAACATTAATACAGTTGAAGGAGCTGTTAAAGAAAATGGATAGAAGTTCCTTGTTGTTTTTTCAGTTCAGCTCCAGCTGTTGCGTGGATTTGGTCAATACCACCCGAGAACACTTGATTTAACTTAAAGTAAACTAGTGTTAACTTAGATAAACACCAGGGAGTATTAATCAATCAAATCAGGTGACGGCTAATTCACTGACAGACAAAATCATATGATGTTATGAATTTTTAATACCATGACTAAACTGTCAGGAGATATAAGGTCCATTTAACTTTTGCAGAGCACTGTGTATGAATCCATCTACAGAAATGCTTCATGTTCATTTCAGAGTTTTGATTGACTTGGAGTTTAGATCAAAATCCTTTCGCTTTGAGTGACCCTGCACCGTATTTATGTGTATTTTATTAGAATAAATCGCTGATTATTCCATTTTGTCAGTACCAAACAGTCATAACACTACCAAAACTATACCAAATGTTTTAGTAGTGACAATTTTAACTCACTGTGAGCATAACTATCACATGACTAGCAAACACAGCTTGTACACACAAAGTTTTATGGTTTATGATTTTCAAACTTTGGGACCCATTTACTTCAAAACAATGGAATGTAACTGCTCATGTGGTTATGAGGGACAGGGATCCAGAGGTGTGGCTAAAAGAAGGCTTCGTCTATAGACTAAGACATGTAAATTTGTGAAGTATTATTTTTACAAGTGTAAATTTAGGGATAAAAGTTTGTGAAAGCCACCTCCCGATATATATATGAACAGATTTGTTAATTGCACCCTTGTGCTGCTTGTTAAGGTTGGAGTGGAGCTGAAAATGAATTACAACAGAATGATTCACTTTTTGGCTGAAATCTGTGTATTGATACAATCACGAAACATAAATCCCGATAATCAATATTTTGATTTCTTTTTTTACACCCCTAATATTATATATATATATATATATATATATATATATATATATATATATATATATATATATATATATATATATATATATATATATATATATATATTTAGCATGCTGCTATTACAACATAAACCTTGGACAAATCTAGTGTCTCAATACTTTAGTGACTCAATGACTGTATGTTTTTGCTGTGAACCCACAGTAAATACAACTCTAAGGGTTATGCTAAGTTTACTGGTGTTCGATAGGAGTGCACAGCACTAGCTTTGAAACACCATGCCATGTACAGAAGGCTTATGACTGCCCCACTACCAGCTTCTATGGACGTTCAGTTAGATGAAGAAATAAACAACATATAAAAAAACACCGCTGCCAAAATCTGCCAAGACACGACTACCACTCTGAAGAACATACAGTCCTTTCTTTTACACCAATAAAAAAAACAGTTCTTTCAGTCTAAAAACTTTTAAAACATTTGTATGTTTTCACATGTACTGCCATTTTCACATTGAAAATAACAGAAAGTGTATTATGGGTGGTATCTGTGGTGTGGAAAATAGATTTTGAACTGTTTGATTTGGTGGCTTTTGCCTGAGACGTTTCTTTTTATCAAACACTTTCCATCAGCCTAGCCTAACATTATTCTTTGTGTGGACAGCAGAGCAACTGAGCATGACAAGCAAGCATCATAGAAATTTCATACTGGCCAGTGCTTTGGTGCTATTTCCTCCCGGCAATGAGCTGCTCTTCCTGTGCGACTTATTGCCATTGGACTGGTAAAGAGCGTCACGATTGAAGTCTCTTCAAGATTATATGGGATTTCCAAAATATGGACGCAGTGCACCTCAAATTATGCTAATTCTGACCACATGTGTTTCAGAAGGATTGGCCCCCATGGTGTTTCCCCTCGTAAAGCCGACACTTTTAATACGGCGTTCAAGCAGTCCCCACAGAAAACCACTTCCTCTGCCGTTAAACCCATTCATTTCCAATAATACCTACTAACCCTGGAGGACTCTCAAGTGGAGACTTGCGGGTGCTGGAGTCCCTTTTAAAAGGTAATAAAACTGCATATAGTAAGACGTTCACCTCGCAGAACTCCCTTGCTCTGCCTGGACATCACTGAGACACCTTCTGTAAGATAATACTCCCAGTAAGCTGGCTTAGGTAACTCAAAGGCCTCTTCAAAGGCTAAACCATAAAGGTATTAAATTCCAAGTCTTACAGTTGAGCAGAGATAAGCAATCCAAAGCTGTTTTAAGAAGGTGGTTCCAGTGCTAATGGTGGATGTGGTGTTTGTTAAAATTTGTTGAATTAGTAAGTAAAGTGTTAAATTCTTAAAGTGTTAATTTTTCCTGCTTGCGCTTCATTTAAGTGCTACATTCCGTTTGAGTTGTTGCAGAATTATTCGGGCATCATTTGGGAAGAACTTGGACAAGCAACACCGTTTTCAGGCCAAAAACAAAAAGATACAGCTTGCAAATCTTCAAACTGTATCTTGGGGGGATTGGGGGAGGGCATGCTTTGATACTATTGGGGCATGTCCCTACCCAAGGTGCACGGTAAAGCACCAGAATGCATTTTTAAAAAAGTGCATCAAGATTATGAATAAAAAATATTAATTTTGTCTTTTAAATAATATATATTATGCTTTGTGCCTATCATGACATATCAGGGAATAAAAAAGTTGCATTCTGATTTCAGGTTGTCTTTAAAGTAACAACACTGTTTACTTTCAAATGGAGACTGTTGAAAAGGACGGCTGCAACACAGATGTAAAGTGCAGTCAACACACCATGGCTGGTAAATTTGTTCATTCCATAGTTGCTGGACATTTGCAATATTCAGTTTCTTTCTTTTTTTCTTTTGTTGTTGTTTGTTTTTGTTTTTTTTAGGTGAAGTTGAGTAATGGTTGTGTCTCTACTGCCAAACACTGTGAGGTTTATTGTAATCACTACCATAATATTATCAATATTATCAGATTCAAGGGCAGAACTGAATTAATTCTGACATCAAGATTCACTTACCATCAATCAATCTGAAATTTATATTAGGATCAAAGAGAGAGAGAGAGATTAATCTGGTCTGATCAATACTCAAGTCGTGCATGATCAATGCATATTAAATGCATTTCTTATGCTTGAGGATGTCCCTGAGGACATCGACTGTGGGGTGGATGGATGGTTTTTTAATGTCCAGCAATGTTTCCATTTTAATGTGTGGATTTTATTGTACCTTGCATTCATATTTACACTGGAAGCTCTTTGTCAGGGCAGAGGAGTAGATTTTCATGAGGGAGCTGGTGCAGAATCAGATCATGCTCATGGCAATGACTATATGGGGCCAGAAAGTAAATCAGGTTGTGGACCAGTGCTGGTTTCATGTGTGCTAGGTACACGTTATAGTTTATCATTAAATGCCATGAAGTTGATTTGAAATCCTGGTGATCATAAGGCCAGAATATCCTGGTTTCTGTTTGGGCTTCTTAATGGCTTGTTCATGATTCATCTGATCGTATCCACTGACACAAAATCAAGACCACCTGCAAGCCCTTGTTGAGGAAAGTTAAGGAACAGAACACTTAGCAGAACAAGGATGATGGAACTTCAGAAGATCCTCAGATTTAATGAGGTGTCTCTACAAACAATGATCAGAACTGTCCAGTGTTTTTTTTCGGTGGTTCTTTATTGATGTGAACGCTGGACAATGAAATGGCAGAACAATTTTGAGACCCTTGAACTTTGGTGTTGGCGCAGACTTATGAGTACACTGGACTCTTAAATGAATCTTTGACCAAATCTTGCCTCATCTCTCACCGAAAGCCCAGATAACCAAACTAAATCTATCACAGTATGAAGCAGTTCACTGGAAACGACTGTTATCCTCAGAAACTGTTGAAGATAAAAAAAGAAATTTAAACAGTTACATATTTTTTAGATTTTCTAAAAGATGTCAGTCTAATAACTTTTAGACTGTTGTTTTATTTGGTTCTGCTCTGTAACTATCATTTCTAATATCTGGTTTATAGATGCCCTCTCTAAACATTAACACATAAGAGTAACTACAGTCCTGTTACACCTATTGTCAAAGCTTTCCTACTGTAGTTACTGTGAGGACTGATTTTAATAATCAGATTATGAAACTCAAAAAGAGAAGTGGAGAAGCATCTTTTGGTTTTTATGCACCAAAGATTTGAAGCACATTACCAATAGATATTTGTCAGGCTCCTTCTATTAGTGTGTTTAAAAAACGGTTGAAAACATATTTATTTACTTTAAAATTCAATTAGCTTTTATGATTAGTGTTTTATAGTTTCTATATCTTTTATAATTTCATTTATTAATTTTTTTTTCTGGTTTTCATTTCAATCTTATTAATTTCACAAATATTATTAGAAATTTTCTATTTCTTACTTTCTACTATTTCTGATTGTCTTTGTACAACTGCATTTTAAATGAGTGAAATGTCCAATATAAATAAATAAATAAACTATAATAAATTATTATTATTATTATTATTATTATTATTATTATTATTATTATTATTATTATTATTATTGTTATTGTTATTATTATTATTATTATTATTATTATTGTTATTGTTATTATTATTATTATTATTATGTAATATCCATACTCCATGCATATATTTTGGATGTTGACAGCATCTTTGTATCTAAATCTTTAATGTTCAAATGCCTGTAGTACATAGTACGACCAGAACGATACATGCTCTGAGGTTAGCATTTCATGCATACATTTGATGTCATGCAGGATGATGAATGCCACTTCATAAACTATTCATATCTATATTTTAGGCTCAATCCAGTTAGGAGCAACCTTCAGTGTCAGGGGTGAGGGGTCAGCTCATTGGCAAGCTGTCAAAATATTGACAACAACATTTGCACAAGCAGAGTTTTTCCTCTGATTGAAATGCCATGCTGATCTTCTGACCTTTCCCTACATCACTCTACCTCTTTATCATCCTCACCCAGTGGCTTCCTAAGAACAAGTAATGTTTGAAACATCAGGAACTGCTGCAGTGCTGATGGCCTTTTCCAAAATAGCTGTCTCTACAACAAAAACAGATCATTGACAGGTTACGTATTTTCAGGCTCTCCTTTTTTTGCTGTATCTAAAATATATCTGATTGAGACGCCACCGTATTGCATCAAGTTGAAGTATAGATTTTGAGAGTGATGACGTCACTTGAACATTGAGTTGAAGAGATTATTCGCTTTATTAAAAAAATGACATAAATATTACATAAACATTCTTCTAGTAGCCACCTATTGAAATGCTCTTGGCTTTAGGGAACTAAAAGTGGTTCCCCTATGGCCGTGCTCCAAACAACCTTTTTTCTTGATTTTGTGCCAGTTATCTTTGGATGCTCTGAAGTCTGGACCACAGCTGCTGTTTCTCTGCTGCCCAATGGTGCCCAAAGGAACTGCCCCTCCAAAACTTCTCTTTTTTTCTGAGAAGAAAAGGCAGTTTGGAAAGGTACTTCTGTCAAGAATGACAAATGTTTTATGACACAGGTTGCACCATCAAATCTTTTGTTTGCGTATGTTTTGACAAGTAGGATTCTTGTCAAAAGCACTGCACATCTTGAGGCCAGATTTCTGATTTTAACACGCATGGAACTAATCTGCACACCATGAGAACATTCCCACAAGACATTTGGGCGTGAGGCCTTTTTCAAATGCTCTGTTTTACCTTTCCATCTGTAACATATAGTCTTCCAGCAGCTATTTGTTTCTTTATTGGTCAAACAGTAGTTTTCAGTTACTTCTAACTGGTCGCTTTTTCCCTGCTGGTGATTTGTGTGTACAGAAACCTCTTTTTAATTCCGAGAACCTGTTTCCACTCAAACAGCAAAACAAATGATTTAATTAGCGACCCCGCACAGGACTGTGGCTGAGCCTTAAATGCCAGATAAGTGCACAGCTTCCCTGAAGTCAGGTTTGTTGTGGCAGCAGTGCACTAGGCCACACAATAATGCCATGAAAGACTGTGGTTTTCCTGTATGAGTGCCTGTGCAGTTTTCCATACCCTGTGAAAAGCATTGTTCCAAAACCCTCTAAAACCAAATGAATCAACACTGGAAACCCTTTAAGCCCTTTGTTTGGGTTTATGACGCTTTGTGACTCTCTCTTAAAGCTCCCAGATCAGCATATGCAAGCAAAGCCTGTAAAAGAGTGAACACAAGAGCAACTGAAAAAGTCTTTCAAACAAAACGACGTCAAGAGACGCACATGGGCATTTCCCCCCGCTTTGATGGCCTAGAGCTCGACAAAACTTTTGATACATTTCTTTTTCCATTCTTGGCAAAACTATAATAAACTCTACACTCATTGACTTCTGTGTTCACTGAGAAGTCTTGACAGGCCAGGTTTTGAGGTTTGACATTTCTTTGGCAAGGGACGAGTTGACTAGGATATATTGGCTTTGATGCTCAATTACGTATTAATAATAAAGTCTTTCTATATTATTGTGATGGTGAAAACCACCAGAACCACCTTGCACACATAGTCAAGACACACACGTAAACGAAATATGCAGTGTTCATTGACAAGTGTCTATGGATTTTCACAAGGCTATATGAGGCAAACCTATTTATCATCGCTACATTTCCATTGAACCTAACTAGATTCATATGAATCCCAGTGCATCAATAAATAAATAAATAAATAGTTTTTAAATGAATAAATATACACTAATGTAATGTACTTGTTTTTACTTGCTATTGGTGCTCTATTTCATGCTACTAATGAAGTAGGTCCTGTTGTCTCAACTAGAAATAGCTATAATTTGCATTTTTGCATTGTACTGATACCAATACTGCTAATGCTGTTAGAAGTCGTAGTCACCATGCCGCCCTCATGCCATGGTCCTGTACTGCTCTTAGGCACCCCACCTCAGCAGACAACAGAAAAAAAATAAACAGGCATGTGGATCACATTGCAAAGCAGACACATGCACAGATGGGACACTGCTAAGACTGTAAATATGCCCACTTGGTAAGTACATACGATATTTGTGCCTCTGCCAATATTTATGATCCATTTAAGTGCCACAAGCTTTACTCCTGGGTGCCCCCATCTGCCTGCCATGGAAATTACCCCTCATTAACCTGTCATTCAAGTCACTACTTCACAGAAAATCCTACCTCAGTTATATGCAGTTACCTGATTACACATGTGGTCATGCAACCAACATACTACAATGTCTTAAATTGGTTTAAGGCCTATTAATGTGATTATGGAATCTAATAAAGACAGCTGGATTGTAGCTAGTGCATGTATATACTTATTTATATTTCTTTCAGTTTTCTACGTCTATGCATGTGCAAAAACAGACCGAGGTAAACAAACTGGAAATAAGCAAGCTGTATTTAACACAGCAACCTTGATATGGCAACAAAACACTTTTGAAGCTATTGTGAAACCAACTACATGCTTGACAAAATAAAGGTCTTAAATATTCTACTCGATATCTCTTCTTGATGATGTATGTTCATATTTTTAGGTAAAGTGACTATGTTGACATTGTGTTTTATGCTGTGAGTTAATCCTCTGACTACAAAAGAGAAATCCAGTTACTGCTTGACTTGTGCAGACCCAGACATTTTAACCATTATCTGATTACAATGTGTATTTAAATGTAGTAAGTTATTTCCAGAATAAGATATAGTTTATTAAAAAAAACACAATTTGTGGAATGTGGAATTCTAGAAGACACATCTTGCTTAAAGAAAGTTTAGCTACACAGCAAGAAATACACAACCATTATTGCACTGCCCTCTAAATGTGTTGAGGCACCAAGTTAGAAGACGGAGCTTTTCTTGTTTTTGTAGTGGTGCTGTGGGTAGTAGTATCGCCTCACAGCAAGAAGGGCCTGGGTTCGATTCCCCCCCAGGTGAACCTTGTCCTTTCTGTTTCGAGTCTGCGTGTCCCCCCTGTGGTTGCATGAGTTTTCTCCAGGTGCGTTGGTATCGTCCCACAGTCAGACATGTTTGAGATGCTAAGTAGTTGGTGCCTATAGGTGTGAGTGTGTTATGTCTGAGTGTTTTCCCCCTGGATAGACTGGCGACATGTCCAAGGTGTTTCCTGCTTTCTGGCCAATAACAGGTGTGACAGGCTTCAGCATCCACCATCGCCACAATCCAGGAGGATAAGCGGATAACTGATAAATAAATTAATGTCTCAACCTAATACACACATTCATATTCTGCTTGTTACAACATAATATGACTGTAAAATCTAACGCCTGTGGGAAAGAGATCAGTTCACCTAAATAACTGTAATTATTGTGAAATTGTGATGTAATTGTTATTAGTTAATTATGCAATGATTGTGAGAAGCCCATAAATGTGGGTTGGATGGCCTACTTTGCTTAGACCTCTCCCATTTCTTAATATAACTGCACTACTTTAGGGCATGACTCCTAACAATACAGGATAGTGCCTACCCCCTAAACAAATGCATGGGCCTTCTCTCTAAGTGATCCTCTCATTGCAGCAGTAGGAACAAAGAATCCTTTTTTGAACTACGAGAGGCCGCCTTTAAATCGAGCTCTGAGATGAATATTCTTTGACAAGGCGACCACATGCCACAAGCAGAAAAAAGACACTGTCAGGAAAAATCTAGCGGTTGAGGGAGCGCTCCCCACTAAGTGGAGTCCCACCACAGGTGGATCCGAGAAGTGTCAGACACTTCTGAAGAAGGATGTAAATGAATGCATTGTGAGCTTGAAACAGTATGTGTGCATTCAACTGTGGCAGTGAGTCAGAAGGACCCTCCCGCGCTGGGGAAGGCAGGGCAGGAAGCTCTGGTGCTTTGAGTTTGCTTTGACACACAGCGCATGACCTGCGGCCTGAGGGTCACCAAACCCCTTTTCTCTAGGGTGCAGTGGTGACGGGTCTCTGTCAGTCTTCCGCAAGAGCGAGTGAAAAGGTAGATGCGTGAAAGTGCTTACTTTCAAGTTTGAAGAGAGAATTTGTTGACCTTTGGACCTTTTCATTCTGAATTCAAAATAAAGGTGCCAAGAGGGTTCTTTGACGTGATGCCATAGAAGAACCGCTTTGATTTCCTACAGAACCTTCCACTGAATAATGTCTTAGAATGTCTTAGATTTTCCATCCACACAAAAAGTACCTGCCACTTGTCTCTCTAGGCTGTTTATTAGATTGTACACTGCATCAGAAGATGTTGAACATAAAAGAGTCAATATCTCATGAACGCATTTATTATTCCTGGAATTGTACCGTTGCTGCATTAACAAGTCCAATTGGTCGACCAGCTTAACCCGAGGCATTTATGGGCATGCTAGCAAAACCTACTTTCCAACTTAGAGAAATGGAGAAATAATCACAGTCATTTAGCGTTGGATTTGTCATTGTGGATTTATTTTGCAAAGTCTCCAAAAAGACAATGCAGTTGGAACAGAACTATGCTACCTTTCCAGGAAAACATAACAGTTGCAGGCAGCGGTCCCAGAATTTATTCCTTTATGTACGACCTGCTAAAAAGGTTAAAACCTTAGGTCATGCAAAGCTGAAAATACGTACCTTTCCTACATATTTAATGGACACTGTTGGACCCTAAAATGATTGTTGTACCCTTAAGAGGACATTTACGTTGTTTATACAGCACCTGATTTGTAATGGAGAACAGAAAGGTGTCTATTATTATAAGCAGCCATATGCTACAGATGTGGCCAATAGTGATTATGATGAAAATCTCTCGAAAGCAAGCACTAACGAGTTCTTTGGGGAATCAAAAATGGTTCATCTGTATAATCACTCCCAAGAAATGCTTTGCCATCTTTATTTTTAGGGCAAAAAAGTTTAAAAAGTTGCTTTTTATCTCAGACAAACATCTTGATGAAGGAGGAGTTTCAAAGGCAGGGAAGGATAAAATAATGAAAAAAAGTTAGTAAAAATAAAAAATAGCCTTTAAAAAATTTATATTCAGCTTTCCGTGAAGATTTATATGTGAGCCGGAACAACCTGCAAATAATAATTTTGTTGTGCTTTATGGGAGATTTTATTCAGAATAGATTTAAATTTCAAATATGTTTGTAAATCGTTAACAAGACTTTCGGTTTCAGGCTCAAAAAAAATAGGAGCCTAGTCTTGTATGAATGGAAATAACTGCCAGGGGGTGCAGCTCCCATCAGCTATATATCATCAGGTATGTGCCAGATACCAAAGTATTTCATGCTTACTACAAAGTACGTGGTGCTCACCACACAGGATCTGTTGTATAAAGTGCTCAACACATAGTGGTCATTTGATAGTGCTCCTAAACTACACATTTACTTTTTCAATAGACAATGTGACAACATGTTAATTCATTTGAACTGTTTCTGTATCTTTCTGGATCAGCCTAAAATATAAGCAGTAGGTGAAGTGCTTTCTCACTTGTGTCCTTAACAGCGTGTATTTGGCAACATGCCCACATACTTTGGAGTATAACACGCTTACTTGCACGTATGAGCAAAACTTTAAAGTTAAAACATTACCTCAGCATTTCACTGATTTGTTAGCCTGTCTTTCTGTGATTTAACCCTACAATTACCCAAATAGTGATTTCAGTATTCAAACACTGGCACATCAAACGGTATCTATACACTCAACAATCGCCAAGACAGCCACCCCACAGAAAGGGCTTTCCTATAAGGACTTTGCAAACATCTCTCTTTGTGATTTTTTCATTCAGCGTGAACACAACTCTCTCGCAGATGCTGAAAGGCCCCTCGAATGGAGTTTGACTGGCTTCATTTCTTATGCCATACTGAGTTATGTCTGTGTAGAAGAGGTGCTTTCATCAAAGCCACAAGTGTGATTATTTGAGTCAATCAGCACACTGTCAGCTTGAGCCCCAGCTCGACTGACCTGCTGTGGCCTGCCACTTAGCTGGCTTTCACAGGAAGCGAGCATACTTCAACTCTTTGATGAAAAGAGGGCCGTAGTCAGTTTGAGGAACATGCTCTTTCAGACATCATCGCCATGACACATACGGTTTGTATGGTTGCCTTGGCCACATCTGTATGTAATAAGGTTGCCATGCAGAGCGGGAGGGGAGTCTGGGTGCTTTTCGGGCGAAGGCTCCAAGTGGCGTGCCCACTACTTTAGCTCAGCTTCCTCCAAGCAATTAAAACACACATAGTGCCCTGCTTTGGCTTCTGGAGGCAAAGCCTGCCACAGGAATTCACACACAAACACTTCCTCTCCTCCTATAGTGAGCGGGCCCGGGCGGGGGAGAGGTGTGGGAGAATGGAAAGGAGGGTTTGCGCGTACACTAAAATTATCAGTGGCAAAACGCTACCATGTGTTCTTCTTATGTTCTCCGTTTCGAAAGCTGCTAAAAGTGTTAGGAGAAACATCATGAGACCAAATTGCTGCTGCGAGCACAGGATTTGTTAGCTATCCTCTTTCATTTCTTGCTTCTCTTTCATTCTTCCCTCTCTCTCTCTCTATTTCTCCCCGTCGTCCTCTCTTTTGCTCTCTCCCCACACGCCTCCTCTTCCACAAGAGACAGTTAGAGTAATGAGAAGACTCTCTAAAGCTAAAGAATTCTCAAGGATCCTCCTGACATCTGGAGACCATCAAGAGCGGGTTCCATTCACTGCTCTTGGCAGCCGAGCAGAACTACAGCAAAATTACAGCTTTGGTCATCCAGGTCATCTTTTCCATTAGAATTTATCACTTACACAGTAGTTACAACTCTTTACAGTTGCAGCTACTCGGTTGCCATGTTTTAGACAAAGACTCGGTTATATAACCCTTATCTCAACACTCATTTAACAACATATAATCATGTTCATTCATAGCAGGGGGTGTGCTTCTGTGCTTCGGCCTCATCCTTAAGTGGGAGAAGCACTGGACTGTCAGTACAGCGTTAGTCACTTTGTTTAATCTATGTATATCAGTTAAACATGATAACTTATTTTGCACATTTCATCATGGAGCATAAAGAGTTATCGACATGGGTAGTGCCTGATGATGATGATATATTGTGCCCGGGAGACCAGGAGTGCCTGACAGCAGAAGGTATCTGAATGACTGAACATCCGCCAATACACTTGCTCTGAATTGACAAGCAGTGATCTTAGAAACAGGTGAGATGTTATCTCAGGGGATAGTTGTCCAAGCTGTTGGTGAAAGTATTTATCACTGAGGGAGGATTTTTTAAAGTATGGATTATTTACATAATAATGAAATGTCAACACCACTGAAATCAATGTAACATAGCATGTACTGTGCAACAGAGGAGCTTTTACTATGGCTATCTAAACTGCACTGAGTCATTCATTCACTGCACACTGCGTGCCTTCTTTAGGCCTGCGATATAAAATGCACAGAATACACACTGGTGTTGAACAGCAGACATGGGCCACACCTAATTACATATGCTCAGTTCCAATGACACAAGTAATGGTTTGATGTACATCTCTGAATATTTTCAACTGACAGCTCTTGCATATACTTTTTGTGTTTATTTCATTGACAAACTATATTCGTCATAGTTTTCATCAACAAACCTTTTTTCCCTGATGAAAACGAGACGATAATGAAATAAACACTACATAAAAGAATAAAAACTATAACGAAATTGATTGTCACCTTAACGAATAAAGACGGGACTAATTTTAGTTTTGTAAAAGGCAGGGACACGTTAGGAAAACATCCAATAATAACTACTTTGGCATATATGGAGAGGTGGGACAAGCCGGGTAGCCATCCAATCACACGCACACTTGCACAAATTTGGTCTAAACCCGGGAAGACCATACCAGCCAGTGAACTGTAGCTACTCATGATGACAGTGTCAGCAGAGAGAAAGAGAGTTTAGCGTTTGTGTTTAGAGAAAGTCACCACACCCCGCTGGACAAAAAAAATGTAGATTAGTTTATCCCAGAGCATGTAATTTAATTAGATTGACAGCACTAGTGAAAATTATTAAATAAATAAGAGATAATAAATAAAAAGGTGATAGAGTTTTCTCTTATTCACTTTTCAGTTACTAAAGACCTCTGATGTTGTTTGTTAAATTTGTGTATAGGTCTTTCAAACATTAATAATATTCCATAACTGGTTAATAAATGTTTATTTCGTGTAAGTATATATAATTACTTAAATAACTGAAGGGAACTGAAGAAAAAGCATTTACATTTTACAGCCTTTATATTTTAGTCGACAGAATCGACTATAGATTTAGTCTAGACTATATTCTTATGATAATTAGTCGACTAAAGCTAGATTAAAACTAAAAACAATTTAGGTGACTAAATTATGACTAAAACTAAATGACATCTTAGTCAAAAGACTACAACTAAAATTTAAATTTGCTGTCAAAAACACTGATATACTCAAGTATGTTTCTGAGAAATGAACTCCACTCATTTTAGATTTATTTCAATTGTACTTCTTTTGCTGTTTTTCACATCTCTCATGTTTGAGCTCTGGTAATTCAGTCCAGGCTGAAAAAATCTCAAAAAAGAAAATAATAGCACAACCTTTAACAACCTTTCTTTACTGTGCTGATCCACTGTTGGAAAAATGGTACAAAGGAAGTTAACATTCTCTTGTATTAATGTACAACGTGGTCCTTAATGTTTAACTGCATACTTCAAATAAACTTTAACCGTGCACTACATTCTCTTTTCCAGAAGAAGTGCGCACTTAAAAGACAGGACGTAAAGTATATAAGTCACCAATATGGGAACTGTGTGCTCTAAATGCCAACTTCAGTGCTGTTTTTCATGCACACATCTGTAGTTGCTGATACCAGTGCTGATATATAAGAAAAATGTAGGAACAGGGGTGAAGTCTACCCAATTACCGTTACAAGAGAACATATTATTTACTTATTTCAGATTTTAAATGCAGTACAACGAATACATTCAGGCATTTTAGTGCAGTAGCCCAGCATTGCCTAAACTATAGAGTAACTGCAAATATCTGTCTTTAATTTCCGACGAATCAGTCTTGAATCAGATGACGCTCTGATATCGATCTTCTTTTCTTTTTAAGGGAGTTATTTGCAGATACTGATTTAATTGTGATCTTATCGTGCATCCCTACTAACTCACTGTCTCAGATTACAAAGGGCCCATCCCAAAAGCTTTGCAGCCCCTGCTACAGAACATGGTACAGTTACAGCAGGTAATGAAAGCCCTGAAGGTACCAGCCCAGTGACAGCTCAAAAAAGATACAGCTTGGAATGTTTCATTTCTGAAAGTGTACATCGTGGACGTAGTTACCGAGAAGCTCCAATGCAGGTCTAGAGAAAACTCAAAGCTTATTATTGAACTGACATATAAGGCTCTATATACTTTTACAATGTTAGCAGAAGGCATTTTGGTGCAATAGAGGGTGATATTTAAACATTTCTTTAAAACCAAGTACTCCACAGAACACATTACATAGAACAACTTACATAGAGTAAACCACCCCCACCCACCCCCACCACTCCTAAAAACAACTTCTTCTTAAAACCCATGAACACAGGTTTTTTTTACAAAGATTCTAACTGTCACCAAGGTTTTCGTATTTTGGATTCATTCTTGGGAAACAGAATCACTGCTGTCATGAATCTGATGTAGACTCTTTCTTAGGATAAACTTTGGAAGATGCTACTCATTCAGACTGATGGAAATTGTGTTCTATATGTTCTACGTATGAATGGTTCTCTGTACCAATAAGGGTCCCTTTTTTGTCACAAGCTTGACATTCTAACAGTAAAGAGCCTTCTTCTATACAGAATCACACATTTCCCATCAGTCTGATCCATTTCACCACCCAAAGAACAGTTTAGGTAATGTTTTTTTAAGTGTTCATGGTTCTGCATAATTTTTTTTTTACTAAAAGTACAACGTCTACCTCACACACACGCTCTCGTGCGCCAGAGCAGACTGGACCCCCCCCCCCCCCCCCCCCCCCTTCGCTCACCTGTACCACTCGAGTCCCTTCTCATAGAAGCGGTCGAAGAAGTGCGGCTCGGCGCCGAGAGCGCGCACGTCCGGGTGAACGCGCAGGAACTCCAGCAGCGCCCTCGTGCCTCCTTTCTTCACCCCGATGATGATCGCCTGGGGGAATTTCTTACTCCCATAGGTGTTGGACACCGGGATGCCGTTTTTGCCCAGCGCCTCGTGCGCAACGCCGTTTCCCGGGTCCAGAGGCTGCGAGAGCGCGCGGACCGAGCCGGAGGGCGCGGTAACGTTGCGTGGAACCTGCTGCTGAGTGGAGAGGACCTCGAGCAGCACATCACCTCTCAGAAAAGTCGACCGGTCGGTGATTCTCGGCGCCGACTCGCACCATCCCGTTAGGCAGTAGTACAGGTAGGCAAAGAGTAAGAGCATGGTGAACGGCAGCGCTCTGCCGAAGTTCAGCTTAGTCCTGCATACACTGCATCCCATGAGCGCGCAAACGACACTCCGCCGACAACATAGCTAACGGCCAGACCCATTCACTCACCTAACTTTGTGTTTACTACAAAAAAGAGTCTCTCAGTAATCGAGTCGTGTATCCATTGAGCCGGTTAAAGCGCCACAGATGTCCACATGCTTCTTCCTCCGCCACAGACTCGCCCTGTCACTCGTGCTCACTTGTCAAATGTACTCACGAGCTCCCTAAAGCCTCTTCAGAGGGAGTGAGAATGTGCATTCAATACAAACTTCTAGTCCCTCTCACCGTGCAGGTCTTCCTTTCCACGCCCTTTGCGTGAAGGCCCCACCCTTCAGGCGCTTCACGTTCAAGAGGAGCCAAAAGCCACCAAAGACCGTGCATGACATTCTACTCTCTGGATGCCAGAAGCTTTTAGGCGAACAGCTCCAAACTCCGTCAAGCAGTCCAGCAGCACGAGCCAGCACTGAGGCTCTCTCAGCTCGCCAGTTCTCAATTTGGTTTAAATCCTCAGATTTGCAGCCCTGCTACTCAGAAACTGCAGCCAAACTGGAGCCTCCTGCCTGTCACTTGGACAGGTGCATTCGTTTAAGAAAGTCTTTAAATAATAATAATAATAAACGGGCTGATGCGTGTTGATCGTAGCTCAAATAGTAAATATACACAAAAAAACATCTGGCTTACATCAGGTTGAAAATCAATAAACTTGAGGATTTAGAGCAGCACAGTTTCTAATATTTAAAGGAGCAATGTGTCAGCTTCGTTGGTTAGAATATTCTGAATTTCACTAAAATCATCATCAGATTTTAAAGAAATAATCATTTTAAAGACAGTTATTTATTATATTTCAGAGATATTAGATATTTAGAGATGTCATGTGACCAAAAGAGCACCCATTCGATCCACTGGATCAACAGGACAAGACTGAAGTGCCCTTGAGTAAGGCACCTCACCCCCAACTGCTCCCTGGGCACCATCAATAGGGCTGCCTACCGCACTGAGCAAGTGTGTTCACTGCCCCCTACTGTGTATGTTCACTGTGTGGTATATGTGGGTGATACACTGCATGGATGGGTTAAATGCGGAGGTTAAATTCTGCTGTGTGCAGACACAGGTGGCAAATAGTGGCTAATTCTAATATCTACGAAGTTAGTACACCACTCAGTTAGCCCCAGTTCACCCCGTCTTGTACCTCAAGAGGCGATAGTGAGTCACTGTCTTCCCTCAGTTCAACATGAGAGGATAAAGAAATAGCACTGCCCCAATGGTGTTCTCTTATCTCTGGTCAGGAAAGTTGAGGTTCCTGCTTCCAGTTAGGTTATTTAATTACAGGTAGCCAGCAAAACAAACAGTAAACGCACTGATGGCCAAAGTTCTTTAGTGAGAGATGATTATCGCTGCCAATGCATGCTCTTAGCAACAAACCACGTTCGCAAGCAAACAGAAGAAGTGTAATCATAGACATGGGTTTGCATTTGGACAGTGGGGACATGTCCCCCTGATGTTTTGGGACATTATCTTTGGCATAAAGACATATTAGGTCATTCTGATGTGCTACCCAGAGGCTACAGCTACATGCCAGCATTTGATTGGCTAAAAGAGAGGGGCTAACTGAAGGCGTTGTCCAAATCGCCAGACACAGAAGAGGCAAGAGCTGATCAGTGAGTTTACTGTAAGTTATTAGGACTGTCAGTCCACATACCTCACACATGGACGATTAAAAACAGATTTTAAACAGATCTTTCAAATGATAGAGACATCAGGAGTTCTTACCACCTGTAGAGAAACTGATAGATTTTAAACTAAGCAGCCAATGTTGATTTAAAATAAAAAACCTGCTACTGAACGTCACCAGCTTTTCCACAGAAAAACTTAACTTTTCCTCTTCAATTTCACTATTACTACAGTTCAGATACCTCAACCAATTGTTTTCTTTTCTATTGGAGCTTTAAATTTGTGTTTGACTTCAAAACGAACTGAACATCCAGTAGCAACCAGGTTTCTAATGTTCGTAATGAAGGCTTATTACTTAACAATTCAGCCCCATGGCTGACTGAAACTGTTCACCGACAAATTATAAGTAAATTATAAGTAGCTACAGTCACTATACAGACCCAGTGTATCACATTAGCCCTGTCAGGCTGAGGAGCTCCTTTGAACCTAGTTTTAATGCCCTGTCGTCTCTGCAGTGTGAATATGAGGCGTGTAATAGTGAACATCATCTGTCTGGGAAGCGGACTAAGCTGCCCTGGAGGCACAGATAGAAGAAGCTGTGGATATTTCAGTGCTGTGAGGTTGCCTCAATCAAGGCCCGCTGAGGTACAAGGACCGGAAACATGCGCAGCACATCCGTAAACATTCCCAGGTGCTGCAGTGACAGATGGCCGAGCGGATTTGCCAGCGTAGCTCACCTTTTCCATGAGCTCATTGTTTTGAGCAAGAGACCGATAAACTTGTGATTTTTCTTCAAACTGCGGCCAGCTTTGTTTTCTGCTCTGAGTAGTTCACAGGGTTCCAGACACGAATGACAGTTTACATTCACGAACTATTTTTAGAAAGTAGGTATTTAGATAGTAGGAGTTTTAATCTGTCAGCTGTGTGTGTGTTATTTCATGTCATTAAAACCTTATGGTAAAAAAACGTGTTTGATGTAGTTTGTAAACAGTGTTCAAGTTTGAAAATCATACTGTTCACTCCTCGTCCATACAGACCGATATACACTACCGCTCAAAAGTTTGGCATCACTTTAGGATTTCATTTCATGCAATTTTCATGCAACAAACAATATTGTCCATTTCACAATTAATTTAAGTGTATCAGATGATTTTTAAAGAATAAAAATGTTTGTATTAAAACCTATTTTTGTATAGAGGCTTATTTTGCATATAGTCCTATTATCAGCAATTCTCAGTCCTCTGTCTAAATCTCCTGGTACGGCCACCAATCCAAGTTAAGGATGTTATTGGGGTAATTGGTTGTTAGGACACTCTTGCTCAGTTGTGATGCACAGCTGAAAAACATTCTACTAATAAGTGAGTATAAAGGGAACAACATTCTAGGTTAGTTTAGTATCTGAAGCATCAGCAGTTGATGGCTTGCTGACAGACTCACAATGACCAGAAAGAAACAACTTTCTTTAGAGACCCGTCAGACCATTGTTGTGTTAAGGAAGGAAGATACTCCATTGAAAACAAGAACATTTCACTGTGATCCTAAACTTTTGAGCGGTAGTGTATACACAAGCTAAACTGCACAAACAACTTTGCCACAACATCCAACACATGAAGTAACAAAAAACATACTTGAGTATAGAAGCAAAGTGAAGTTATGGAAGTTAAAAATGATGAAATAAATCCTCAGGTACTCATCTGACCACATCCAGTATCTGCCAGTTTAGGAACCATAGTTGTTTAGTTTCTTCTCTTATAAAATACTTTGGAAAGTCACAGAAAAGAGTTATACTTAATGTGGAGGGCAGCACTGTTGCCTCGCAGTATAAGAGGCCTGGATTAGATTCCTCAGCCATGTGACCAGGGTGACCACTTTGTATCTTCTCCCTGGGCGGGTGCCCAGGTGCTCCAGGCTCCTCCCACAGTCCAAAGACATGCAGTCAGGTGAAGTAGAGACTAAATTGCTCCTAGAGGTGTGTCTGTAAGGTAATGGACTGGCAGGGTTTTCTGCCTTCCACCCAAGAGTGCTGCGAAAGGCTCTAGTGCCCCCACATTTAAATTAATAATTATGGGTGAGAAAAAATGGGTGATTTTTAAGGAAAAAAATTAGGGTAAAAAAATATGGTTGATTGAGTAAAGAAAAATTTGGGAAAAGTAGAGTCTTTTCTTCAGAAATAAACTTGAGTGTAAAGGAAAAAATACATGTATCATCGGAAAGTCAGTTAAGTAAAATGTTACCTAAGCATGTAACTGAGTTTTAAGTTTTGATAAATAGGCATGGCACGTAGACCTACACAACATCAGTACCTACCAAACATCAGTATGTACAGTATGTATTGTTTTTTCTTGTTTCTGACACTACAGATTGGCTTTAGAACAATATGAAGTGCACATAAAAAGCCACTCTACAGCTGTCATCAAAGCATCAGTGCCTCAATGAACGATAAAAATGAGGTCAAAGCTGGCTTTTTCTTTCATCAGACATTTTTATTTGCGTTTGGTGTTTCTTAACCCAACTATTTAGAGTACAACAGATATGAAAGCAGAATCATAGGCTATGTTTAAAAAAAGATCCTGAAAAGAAACCAACTTTGGAGCTGCCAAAAACACATGTATGGTGAATGCGCGTTTCATCTGAAATGCCCATCGACACATTTCCTCTGCTGGAGGCCCACAGATGGTGAGTCCATGTGTCTGCTATTACGGCAAATTACAAGTCCTCTCCACCAAAAAAGGAGAATGTTCCACTCTCATTTTGTCATTTCCAGGCCCGAAAAGAAGATCATGCTCATTTGCGATAGCCACAAGATCCCCACCAGCTAAATCTATTACGAGGGGCTGAAGAAAACCACCACCCATGTGGGGGCACAAAGGAGGCTCTGTGTACCCCCAAAGGCCATTCTCAGCCACTGTAACCTGATGTGTTCAAAGTGTCAGCGTGTCCAGGCCGCTCCACCAAATTAGTTCCAGACTGAAGATGCATCGCATTTGCATGCCTTGGCACCCTCACTGTTTTACTCAACAATGTCCTTTATTTACTAGTCTATAAACATATTTTGAAGAAATACTAAAACGTCAAATGTGTTTAATATTGATCCATAACTGCTTACAGTCTGATTCAAAAAGTGAAAAAAATAAATCTATACTACACTCAAAGATTCCTGAATGGTTCTTAACATCTGTTTCTAATATATCTATGTGATGGATGCAAAATAGGTTGCTCAATCTTTTATCTTGTGGCAGTGGTGCAGAGTAACAAAGCATATGTACCACTTAATGTACTTAAACCCCCTAAATCTTGTTTAATTAGGTTAATCTTGTTCTGTACACATGCACTATGTATACCCTCTGAACTTTTCTTCCTATGAACATATTTCAGCATATTTCTCTTCTCACATTAACTTGGTGGTCCTAATCTTGGGTGAAGTTACTTCACCCACCCGTTTGTTCATTCATCTGTCCGATCGTCTTATCTGTGCATCTGTTTTATGCATGAGCTTTTTCTTCAAGGTTTCCATCACATAGAAACTGGACGACTGTATGAGTGCCAGAGCAGTTTAGGACAGGAGCTGTCAGTCCAGCTGCTCATTAGCCACGCCCACATAGTTCTCACATAGGTCTGATCAGCAGTTTTTGAGCCATGTTTTATTATATTTATATCTTGTATTTTTTATTCAAGCCTTGCTGGATGTTTAATATGGCAGTCAAGTGCAGTGACATACAGAAAGTTGTAACATTCGACTTTGTGTAAACTTTTTTTTTTTTTACTTTATTTGAGTATTTGCGTCTTTTTCCATACTTAAATATGAAAGTAAAATTCTCAAAAACATTTGCAACATTCATCATTTATCTGCATTATTAAGGTATTTAGGGAATGTATTTCCATTTTGAGACTTCTTCTTCACTCATCTACACTTCACATGAAATATCCTACTTTTTACTCCTCTTCTTTCTGAACGATGATGTGAAATTAGAACTACGTTGTCTATAATATATTAAAAAATATGATGCAGTTTCGACAATAAGTCACACCAGTCATGGCATACCTTTCAGTAAAGCCCTCAATTGAATACAGTATGTTCAGTTCTTGCTTAGCGACTATAACCAAGCCTAAGTGCCTCTGACAAGTTTACACAATAAATGGAAATGCTATGATCACATCCACATCTCCACGACTTTAAAATGGTTTTTCATTCTCACACATTTCATTTACAAACATGGGTCTTCAAAGAACTCTCCACTGAAAGCTTCTTTAGAAGCAGTTCTTCTATGGCATCAAACCCTCTGTGACACCTTTATTTTTATGAGTGCATGCCAAAATAGGATCTAACTGGTAAATGATTTCTACAGACTGCCCTCATCGCTTTTGTTCTAGGACAGGTCTGCTTACTTTAGCCATTGTAAAAGCAACAAAAACTATCAGCAGCAACTAGTAGCTTCAAACAGCACCTGCAGCATAGCTGTCAGAGTGGATCAAACAGAGGAACAAAGCAGACAGAAGGCAGATCGGCCAAGCCTCAGTCCTCCTCATAAGCCCTGTTGCCTTTCATCCTGAAACCACATAAAAACTGCAGGTTAACTGGAACAAGGTGATTGAAGAGGGAAGGAACGTTTGGTGGATGTACACACCTCTTTGGAGTTTACCGTCCTGCTTTGTCTGTTGTTGAGTTCTTGCAGAGATATGTCCCCCACAGCCCTTATATATATATATATATATATATTTATAACAGATTAACCCATAGAACTTATTTTCTATACTGCATATACTTTGCTATACTGTATAAATGGAATTGCATAACTGCATAAGTAACAGCAAGTTACATAATGAAAAGTGAGTCACAGCACTGTTTATGTAGGCAGCTGTTTAAGTAGTATAGTTCTGTCTGACATCTCTCCTCATAAAACAGATTACTGAGAAGCTCTAGTTAGAGAGCGATTGCGTCACGGCTTGTTCCCGCCCACTGCACGTGACCGGTGGTTTAGCTAGTTGCTAAGCTACCGGGCGGCATCCAAAACAATAGCCCGAGGCTTAAAAATCCATATAATATTGAATGTAAACGGCAAAATGGTCAACGACTCGTTGCAAAGTTGCAAATAAAAGGCTTTTTTGTGTGGTTGTACGACGGGAAACACATAAAAACACCAGAGAAAATTGGAATAACTTACATTTGATGAAGACTTTTCCACTAGTAGCTCCGCTTTTGTCCGCCATGTTGGGAAAAGGTTAGCGGCTGTGGAAGCGTTCGATGCTTCCTTAAAATCAGGCTAAAATAAGGTGACTTGGTAGACAGGTATCTAAGAATTGGGACAACATTTCCGGAGCGAGCATATTATGAGGTAAAATCTAGCTTTCTAGGTTTTAAGACACACCCCGTATGACAATTCTGTATCAAGATCAAGTTCAAATTTGCACATCTGACTTTTGTCAAGAAATAACAAATTATGCCTTTTTCTTTTTCACAAGAAGGCATGCAAGACAGCATGTGCAGAAATAACAATTGATTTATAAAGCTCCTTTTCTACTTACAAACACTTACACATGTCATACCAAATGAAAGTTATGTATTTGTGATTCCAACAGACTGCCATTGCTTGGTTTATTGAGATACATGTCAAAATCTAATCTAATCTAAACCAGTATGCAATCTAAATAGTCAGTACTGAATTACACTTGTTTTTAACAGTTGCAAATTCTAAGGGCTAAAAAAGAAAGCATTCATTGTAAATGCAACTATTTATATGGATGTGTGTTGGAACCCTGCTACATAACCATAAACACATGCCATGATAGGTGCCTTACGTTGTCATGGGTTTTCAAATGATTCAAAAAGAACAAACAAAAAACAAATACAACACACAACAGTACAGTAAAAGTATATCTGACAATATCCCTTACAAAACTTTGAAACTTCAGCTTATAACTAAAATTTTAAACAGAATGCAAAGAATAATAATAGTTTTGATGGTTTGTCACACGTCTATGTATCATGTTGCAGAGATATCTACTGACTAACCAGTTAGCCCTGGCCCAGTCTTGTAATACCACTTTGTACCTCTAGATGTGATAATGAGTCACTGTAGTGTTAAGCCATCAGTCCAATATGAGAGGATGAAGCAGTGGCGGTGCTCCAATGGAACCTCTTGTCAATCATGTTGAAAGTTAAGACTCGTCCCCGCATATTAAAAAAAAAAAAAAAATGCAGCCTTAACATTGGTGGTGCTTCCCACTGCTGGAGACTTTCTTGATGAGTAAATGAATGAGATTTGATGCTAAATGGGCAACTTTTCTTCTAGACTGTTAAGTAAACAACTGTTATTGCTAACATTTAGGAGGCGGTTTTTTGTTTATTACTGAGACCAAAACTTTCTGGTGATATGTTTGTTTGGAGTATGAATTTGTCATCCATTATTAAAAAAGAATTTTTTTATCAAACAGGTCTGTCTGCACATGATGACTAAAGTTTGCACTGAGATGCGGTTTTAGCTTGAAGAAGGCAACGCTCATTTGACTTCTGTGCCATATGTACAGCAGTTTGGAATCTCTGGAGAGCAAAGCAGATCTACAGATTGCAGAAAACATGACGAATGAGCAAAAGAACCAGTAAAATCACTGTCATGTTTGCTGAGCGTCAGCAGCGTGTGAAATATGAGAAAAAGTGCATTAATATCTGTGCTCTGTATGTGACTGTATCGTGCCTGTGACCACGCAGTGCTGAAGCTGTTTTATCAGCTGGGCATTCAGGACAAAAGGTCTTCAGATGCTTTCGGTGCAGGAAAAGCCTGTACAGGCCAGTCCTGTGTACCTAGGTGAATCATATACAGTGCAGTATGGATAAAAAGATTTGACTGAGTGGCATTTGTGTCAATAGAGCAGACACTGGAAGATTAAGCTGGGCTTTAGTGCAGTGTTTGCTGAACAAAACGGTGCTGAAAGCCGTAGAGCTCTAATAGAAACGTCCTATAAGAGTGTGTGTGTATTAGTTTTTTTATATTTCCAAGAACCTGCAATGTCAGTGCCAACAAAATGCCTTTTACAAAAGCTATATGGTTCATGTTTTAAAATACTTATAGCATGACAGTAAGTTTTCTTTTAATAAACAAAACATGAAAAGTTTTCAAAACATCTGATTGACTCTCCAGATCAAACAGCCCATCATGTTCACATAAACAGTCCATTTTCAATCCACCTATTCGGCCTACAGCATTTTAGCCCCACCCATAGAAGCATAGATTTTAAGCAGTGTTTTGGCATAAGGAGCTTCTTAGAATGAGATACAATACAGACTGGCCAATCAGAACAGAAGTAATTTACATATTATATACATATAATAGTAACAAAAATAAAAAGACAGGCGTGCGGGAATACGATAAAAAAAAAGATCAAAGATCAATGTTTGCTTTTTAAAGTGTCCATGCACCGTTGACTGCTTTGGGGCATGTCACTACAACTCAAGCAGGAGTTCCAGTTTATTTTTGTGCACAGGTGCAGCCTAATATTGTTTAAAACTTTTTAAACTTTTTTCTTTTATGTCTCTCTCACAGTCACTCAATCACTGTAGTAATCTCCTGCCAGGTAAATGTGTGTAGAGTGACTCGGGGTTTGACACAAGTGACCTCTGTGTATCAGCAATCTGATTGGTTGATGCTTAGATCATTTACATACATTTTACATGAAAAGCGGTTGCCATTTCGGTTACTTGTGCATATCTAGTACTGTTGCCACTCAAAACAATAACGTGTTCTATTTCATGTTCAAGTCTAATAATAAAACACTGTATCAGGCACGATGTATGTCATCTATATACTGTTGCTGTTGCACAGAACCTTTGTATTTAATTTTTTATCATTACTTACTCTTATATAGTTGGCTATATATATATGCACATGATATCCCAAATACTGCAGCGTTCATATTCCTGCATGATGCGTGTGCATGCGCGGGGGCGTCAGACCCTGTATCTTTCAGCTCATCAACAATTGCACGTGTACAGTCTGTCTCTAAGAAGCGCTAAAAGCATTTTAAAGATCTAAAATCTTTTATGTGTATTTAAGACAGTGGTGTAACAGTAAATTATACTCCACAACTGGAGGTGGGACCCAAGAGCAAAATACACTCATATTGATTCTTTAATAGGATAGTCAGTTGAATTTTCAAGACTCCTGTCATTCCAAATGATTTTTTGTGAAAAGCTCCTCGCTAGAGAATCATCCTAATCCTGATAGGAACCAGACATCTGAGTTTAATGCTTCCAAATAATCCCTCGCAGAAAGTTATAGCATGAAATGGTTATAAATATGCTGGCTGATGTCTGAGACACTTTATAATAGATTTGAAAACCTTTTTGGCCTAAAACATGTGTTCGTAGGCCATTCATGGAGAGAATTATATGGTAAAATAGAGGGATTTTGACAGATTTTCATTTTTGACATTATAAGCAGTACATATAAAACTCAGGAGATGCGTGAACGTTCACTGTTCATTTTGGATGGCAAGTAAAATGGCTGTGTTTGTATTGTAAACATTGTGACACATGGTTCTTATTAGAATCACTAAAAAATCTGAATAAACCTCAGTCAGTCAGTAGGTTTCACCACAGTGCACCTTTTCACATCAAACCACTCTCAGTGTCTTTATTTACATCTCAAACACTGAATTATCGAATTGTTGAAATATATGTATCAGTGGAACATCTCTCATCCCTCAACAAACACAACAAACCCAGCACACCCTGGTCAACACTCATCAATTCTATACAATCATAATCGCCCCAAACAAATATGTCTTACCCATTCTAACAACATTACCACCCAGAAATAAACACATGACACATGCATGCACGCGCGCACACACACACACACACACACACACAAAATAAAAAGAGTGTGAAAAGCTAACTGTACTAATAATTGTATCTCACTGAAATTGTATGGGTTTTTTTTCCAATTTGGTTTTGTTTTGTTTTTCAATATTCATTTTTAATTTACAATTTCAAATACATTAGTAAATATATTATTTATTTGTATTATTTATTAATAAACATTATTATTTATTATTATTTTTGCATTTGCCCATCCTCTATTCCTCTCACCCTTTCCCTCTCAACTTGTCCTAAATTTTACATGTCCTAAGAATGTTATATGGTGTCGTCCTCCGATGAGGGTGGGATTGGCGGGCCGGATTGTTGAAATATATGTATCAGTGGAACATCTCTCATCCCTCAACACACAACAAACCCAGCACACCCTGGTCAACACTCATCATTTCTATATAATCATAATCGCTCTAAACCACCCAGAAATAAACTCTGACACATGCATGTGCGCACACACACACACACACACACACACACACACACACACACACACAAATTAATAAAAAGAGTGTGAAAAGCTAACTGTAATAATTGTATCTCACTGAAATTGTATGTTTTTGGGGTTTTTTTTCCAGTCTGGTTTTGTTTTTTTAATTTTCATTTTCAAAATTTAGAAAAATCATATTTTTTACTTTAATACATGTTCAAAGTAAAAACACAAGTCATCTGTGAGTAATTACATTGATCCATAATGAAATGGTCACACATCAGATGGACTAAACTAAAAAAAAGTAGTTTAAATGGTTTGAATATATATAATTAGAATACAATATAAGGATACTTATAATTCATATGGCACACACACATATATATAATATATATATAATTATATATGTCCTGACATTGTATAATAACATGCATATATACCTGTGTCTGGGTGTGTGTTACAGCAGGAGATACAAGTGTGTGTCCGTGCGAACGGAGCAAGAAAAGGCAAGAAAAGGATGAGGAAGAGACGCGGTTGTGATAGGTTCAGGATAAAGTTTCATGCCTGGCGGCTCACCTGAGGATTAACCCTGACTTGTGGCTGTGGACTTGACAGCTGGGAGAAGCTGATGGGTGTGTGTATCTGTGTGTAGGTGGGTGTGGGAGAAGGCTGACTTGGCTTGCTACATTCGTGTGTACATGCGCGCGCTGGCCACTGCTAGCAGCACTAGCAGAGACACTTGAGGGAGAGGCTGTGGCTTTTACTCATTCATGCTTCTTACTCTTTAACTTCACTGCCATGACGTCAAGGCAAAAACCACAGCCGCCTCTTTTATATATTACTGTCAGGATGCATTTTTGTTCGCTGTGTGAAAAAAACAGTGCTAGTTTCCAGTCTGTGCAAGGCTGAGACAAACAGAGGAGAACAGACAAAGCCCAGCGGACAGAACCCAGCAGAGAGTTAAAGAAAGTGCTTAGAGACAAAAACACTCACTAACTAAACAAAACAATATATATTAAAAAGACAATTCACATCTGTGAGTAGTGCAGTCACCATTACACAAACCCCTTCCTATGTAGGGGCCCACCCCTGGTAAAAGGTCTTGGCTCCTAAACCAGAAAGAGTGTTTATTTGAAAATCCCAAGACATGATCATGATACACAATATATATACATAATATATATGCCTTGATATTTCATTTTTCTTCAATACAATATATCAAAAGTACCATATTTTATACCAAAAACAAAGACTTCCCAATATATTGAGGCTATTGAGGATATTGAGTCTTTATTGAGGCTAAATTTCCTTCGGGATCAATAAAGTATCTATCTATCTATCTATCTATCTATCTATCTATCTATCTATCTATCTATCTATCTATCTATCTATCTATATCAGAGTGATATTTGTCCATGTGCCAACTTCACTACATTCTTTTCTTTTCAATGGAGAGCTCTGCCTGATCAGTGCCCTACAGGCCAGTTACACACTGCATTTAATCAATCAGGTCAATTAGTTTTATTCAGTTAATATTAAAATGTGTAGTTCTCTGTAGAGGGTGCGTTAACACATTTTTACTTTTAAAAAACCCAACAAAACATATGATTTCACCAGAGAACCCAAGCTTTTTTATACAACTGTAAGTGCTGGAAAGTTGGACATAAAATACACCTTTTAAATTTAAGATTAAGATTGTGCAAGCAAACCTTGTGTGAGCAACTATTGCACATTTTAAAAATTGTAAAAGCATAAAAACATCATAATTTTCCCTATTCGCAACTTTGTAAACTGTGTTACCAAACTGTTAGCAGTTCAGCATCAGGCTTCATCTGGAAAGCAGTGCCAGAATGAACTCATGTTAACTCTTGTTAACTCCAGTATTGCTTCAACTTCTTTTGTTTGCTGTCAAATGTGGATCTTGAATTATCTAACCAGGAGCTTTAAAATGGTTGAGAAGAAAAACACCATTGAAGCAGTGTTACTTCTTTATCCTCGCATGTTAGACAGGATTTAACATGACACTACAGTGACTCACTGTCGCCCCTTAAGGTACAAAGTGGAATTATGAGGCAGGACAGGTATGGGCCAGCTGGTAAGCATGTTAACTTCAGTAGATCTCTCCAACACAATGCATGGTCATCATTGACATATCATCAAAACTGTTATTTCTTCACATTCTGTTTATGATTTTAGTCTATATATATATATATATATATATTTATATATATATATATATGAACTAAAAATCTTACATATAGCTCCTTTAAAAGACAGGAAGTTCACCATCACAGCACAGTGGATATACTATATAAACTATCACTTACTGAAAGACAGGGAGAAATGCAAATTAATAGTTTTTATGGTTACGCCATGTACAGTGGTAGCGAGGCTTTTGCATTGAAGTTTAACACTTTGCAAACTGAAACGAATCATAGAATCCTTGTCCTGTGCAGGCTATAAAGGCATTTTGGGTGAATACTTGATAGCAGCATAATATGGTGACAAAAAGTGGACTCAGTGGAAAAGCTAGGTCTCTTGGGAACCTCTCAGAAAAGCGTATCATGATGTAATTTATTGTGATAACAATAACACTGTTGTATCACGTACCCCTACCCTCTAGTACTGTTCAAACATGAAAGCAGGTGCAATGAGGCCTTTGTCACTGGCACCAGCACCGCTTTGTTTTGAAACAAGAGAAGCAGCTAGTATTGACAGTGTCCTTTCCTGGATATTTTATATTGCATAGCATCACCCCAGAGGAATGACTCGGGTAAAGTCCCACTGAATGTCTTCACATACACATCATGCTTCTCACTATGTGTGAATCTACTAGGATATCAGTGAAAACACCTCAGAACAGTGGATAGCGTCCGGGCCTTTTGTAAGATTGAGGCCTGCAGGGATTTAAGGGAATAAGAGAAACACAGATTACACACACACTCCACCCATGCACCCATGAAAAATATATTGAAATGTATTTCATTTCTGGTAATGTACCGACAACATATTGCAGTACATTTCATTTTTCTAGGGTGCATCACTGACACTACAGCGCAAAACAGCTTACTGAAATGAACTTGTAAATCAAAAGTGTTGTAAATGATTTGACCTGACTGTGCTCCACCCACAAAGACATTCATTCATGGCACTTGTTGTAGGGCTGGACTGGTTGTCAGCTGACGGTACAGAATTGTGAGAATCTCCTCCAAGTGTGGAGAGCTGTCCAATGACATTGCATTAGAGACAGTTTGAAAAGAAAGAACGCAGTGGCTTTGAAAGAAAACATGTCTTTGAGGGAGCGTGTGCTAGTATTCACCCGACCAGTTTGTTAGCATTGTGTGATGGGAGACCTAGCTAGCAGGAGGAACTGAACATGACTAAATTGAATAGTGAGGTAATAGTTATATATACAGTGCCGTGCAACCGTGGGACGTCATATTTAGGAAGCTATTTTTCCAGACAGGAAGCTTTTATTTGCTCAGCAAAACATTGACTATTTTAAATCTTCAAATAATATTAATACAGTAAGTGGAGATTTTACATATAGTTGCTGTCCAATGAAAAACATATATCTTCATTTCTGTAGATTTTTAGTTTTCTACATCATTTGAACATAACAGCTGTCAGTTACATTGTTCATGATGATTGAACCAATAGAAATGCTCCAAAATAGCTTGGAAAAGTAATTCTGGTTCCATTGACTTACATTAAAAATCAAGTATGTTTTTAGTCTCTCCTGTAAAGTTGCAATTTTGGAGATACTTGTTTTTTATTGGACAGCGATGATATGTCAGCGTGGTTATTTAACCCTTCCCAAGCATTTTTTTTCTGGCAACCCAGTACAATTTACAGTTATAATCTAATACTTGTTTTAACTGCTCAGTACTTTATTAAGCTAAGATTGCTGGTAAAGAAAGAGAGAGTGCATGAGTGTGTGTGAGTGTGTGTGTGTGTGTGTGTGTGTGTGTGTGTGTGTGTGTGTGTGTGTGTGTGCTTGTGTGTATGTGTGTGAGAGAGAGAGAGAGAGAGGGAGAAAGAGAGAGAGACAGAGTTTTTATATTTTTTAGATTTATTCATATATATTAACCATATAAGCACACTTTGTAGTTCTACAGTTTTTTTTGTTTTTCATAATTTGTTGTCCCACTTTTATCCCATTGAGCAATGGTCAGGACAGAGCAGGTATTATTTTTGGGGGCTGTGTGCAGTGACACTGTGTACTAGTGTGTGTTGCGCTGGTATGTGTGGATCAGCCACAGCAGTGCTGCTGGAGGTTTTAAACACTGTGTCCACTCACTGTCCACTTTACAACTCGATGCTGTGAAGCCGTTTCTGAGAAAAGGAAAAACTGAAAGCAAGTCTTCAAAATAAAATGGAAGTAGTATTAAAGATAACAGGTGAGCAAACCAGATACTAACAAATATGATATTATATTTAGGTGTTGAAGCCTCTGTTAAACTCTCAGGTAAATCTATGTTTCTGCTTCTTCATGCCCCCTTTATTAAAATATCAATAACCTGTATTAAATTGCCATTGTGACTGGAAATAGTAATAAATAAGGTAAGGTGTTGAGTTCTGGGCTCCAGGGCAGTTCTCAGAAACTACACCAGAGCTCCATAATACTCTAGAATTGCAATGCCTGTTGCAGCTACAGACTAATAAAACATCTCCATTCTTTCTTAAATCAAAAGAGGACTTGTCACCTCTTGTCTGCTGTATTCCACTGCTCAACCACAGCTTCTGTTAACAGCACCACATCCTCCAGATGCATTTTCCTTCTCCCTTTCTCTCGCATGCATTCCTCCCATGCTAGGAGCTCTGCTCTATGATAGCGTGGATGAGTGTGGCTGCCCCGGCTTTGTAGAAGTGGGCTAGAGACATTGCACTGTGGTCAACCCTTAGTGCTTCTAGTGCTTCAGACCATACCCTGAGGAACAGCGGATGTGTGCTGCTCTCCCTCTCTCTTTCTATGGTTAGTCTTGTGGTCAGATCACAAAAAAAGATCTGAAGAGGATTGCTCATAGGCCAGACACACATACTGGGACTAGTCCTGTGGGAATCTGTCATATACAATGACCCCATCATCCCTACTCTAATCCCTACTGCCCCCCCGCAGCAAGCATCTGTACCCTGTTTAAGAGCTTTTGTCCTCCTCTAGCTGAAGGGTAACCGAAAGACTGTGGGTGTTCTTTCATCAATATGAAATTCCATTCATGGTAAAAAGGAGGAAGGCCTTGTGGACAGCAAATGCTGAGAGGCACAGCAAAATAAATTAATAAATAAATAAAGCATATTGAAGAGATTTTGGAATAATATTTTCAATATTTCCACTCGGTGAACAGTCCTGGGCAAAAGTCGGAGACCGACCTTCATTTTCAGGCAAAACAGCCTTTAAGTACAAGTTTTTAGGAGTTATTTCTGAGGAGACTTGCACAAGGAGGAAAAGATGAAGTGAAAGTTAGTGTTAAAACAGGAGTTTCCAAAACTGAGTCTAAAACACTGCAGAGAGGCTGATCTGATATTCTCCAAACAATGAACTGACCACCCCAAAGTCCAGACCTCAGTATCACTGAACGTGCTTGGATGAAATAAACTTGCATTGTGTGAGCTTGTTGCTGAGGGAGGGTCTAGTAAAAGATTGATTGAGCGCTGAACTTGAAGCATTTTCTCAGCGCCAGGCTAAAGACTTGTGGTTTGTGGTGAAGTGCTGGCTAAGGAATTCAGCCCCAGTAAGTGAGTGGACTTACTCTTTGCTTATTCTTCTGTAATTTCTGTAATGTATATACCGGAGTGTTTGGGAAGGGTGGAGGTGGGGTGGGGTGGCTGGACAGCAATGGCTTAGCCAAGAGGGGGTCATGAAATATTTTTAACACCCCAAAAAGAGTAGCATTGTGGAAAACGTAAGAACTCCAGCTCAAGGGCTTCATTTCTTAGTTCTGCTCCCTTTAAACCACAGCACTGCATCACTTCAGCTATTCTCTGCTTCCACCTGATCCAACTCATGAAGGGGACGTATGATTAGATAATGAGCTATATGAGGTGGGTTGTGCCAAGGCATACTCAAAACCGTCCGAGCTAGATTAAGGCAGTAACCAGCGTTTACAGCAGATATGGACCAACCATCTCCCTGAAGATCTGCTTTCCTGCAGAGTTTAGTTCCAATTTGCATCTAACATGCAATGCCATCCTAATACAAATGCTTCTGATCCAGCCAATCAGGGACTTGTGAAGAAGGTAATTAGCTGGAGCAGGTATGTCAGGTTGTAGTTGAAACTTGACACTTTAGGAAGGTAGACCAGGAACACGGTGGGTGACCTCTCCCATATAAAGATGTCCCCCAGTAGTATATATGTAGCCTGCCAGTGATGTGTTTCAGGTCACCAGCTATGCAGCATTGTTAAACCCTGACACGCTTGGAGAAGAGCACAGAGAACTCATCAACTAAGCAACTGTCCAACATGCTGAAACATCAGCTACTGACCCTATCGTCTTTCCCTTCCACTGAGAACATAGCACAGTGTATCCTCAGGCAACTTGGGCAGCAAGTACAACAGCTGAGACTCAACTCATAGCTCCACCATTGCACTGCTAAGCAATACTAAACCCCTGGGAGAACGTTACACATCTGCACACATCTGTAATTTCTCAACAATAGCCCATTGTTATACGCAGGGCATATGAGGTAATAAAAGCTGATAACTTAAAAGAACCAAACTCGGCTCTGTTGAAGTATTTCATTGGAGGATTCTCCGAAAATCACACAAAACATGTCAGAATGCAGCGTCAATGCTGTGGGGCATAAACCTGTGGAGAAAGAAAAGATGGAATTCCCCTTCTCCCAGGTGATGAAAGAGTGCAGGGCGAGTCGTGAGCCTCCTCGTCTCGGTCAGCCTCAGGCCTCGTCACCTGCACTGGCTGCTGCTGCTGCCAGAAGTCCTTGTTTGCTGATCTGACATCAGCTTTGTGGTTTGCTCTCGTAACACATATGGGTGCGGTCTGGGACACAAAAGCTGGTTCTAGACAGAAGGCAGGTTCAAAGGGTCCATATTCGACATTTTTCTCGCATGTATTTCCCCACTTAAGTCCACATCTTGGTGTGGGTTTATGGGTGATTCATTTCTTCACAAGTATGCTTCAAACTGTCTTCATCTCTTAAGATTAAAAAGGCTGTTGTGCTACGGTGCCTTTAAGGTGGATATATGTAAATGACCTCTGCTGTGACATCTCAACCATGGTGAAATCCGAATGGACTGGTTTTGCAGCTTACTTTCAATATGTAGACTGTATGGACTAGGAAGCGAATACACTGTAAACCCATGTCTTCACCTTTTTACTTTCTGTTTTTTTTATTATTTTTTTTGTTTTGTGGTTTTATGTCTCCAAAACAATTGTTATACATTTTTAGATATTGATTTTCCAATGTCTCCTTATCCCACAGAATTGCACAGTTTGTTTTTGTTACTATGTTTTGTAAACTGATGTATATAAATGATCTCTTTTTTGATTGGCTGCCTTCTATTGTCCCTCATTCAAAAAGCAGTCCTGGCTGACTAAGCAAACCATTTTTGATATAAAACATGTCTTCTGCTACATACTAAATAATATATTACATGCATTACTTTTGTATTTCTTAGGAAAATAATCAAGGTAATTAAAAGAAAAAGGTCAGAAAACATTCAATAACATTAAATAAGCTATAGGTATTGCACACCTACCATACATTTTATACATGTTTCTGTGTTTTAGACAATATTTTACTAAAACATACAGAACACTGGATATTTTTCATGTGGTTCTGTTATCCTTATAATAATAAATATCATAATAGCAGTTTTTCATAATTCTATTAGCCTAATTTCAATGTCCAATATACTTGACAGTGAAATTCACTGTAATCACTAAAATCAATATTATTATTTCCAAATTCATAAATCATCATCTACTGTCACTCCTAAATACATGCTAGATTCTACTTTTTACTAAATAAACAAATTGCTGAAGAATTATGCTTTGCAATACAGACTTTTATCATTATATCTACTAATCAAATCATAATCAGTGTTGATCTGGCCAGCTAGAATGTTTGTTTTTGTTAAAAGCAAAATAAAAAAAAAGAAAATACCCTATTAAATGATCAGCTAATACAAAGAATAAATTCTGATTAAACACACGAACGTGAGCGTGGTGCCATACTTTCTTCAGTTGAGATACAATGCCTGGCAAATAAGTGTCCAGCATGCTGGACGTTGGGAATGAGGTGGTAATATCTTGAATGTGAACACACTGCTGTAGACAAAATAGACAGATCTCTGTAAATGCATTGATTTAATTGAAAACAGGCCGTTTCTTCAGCTGAGTTTCCATTTAAGGAGTGCTCAGCCTGAGGAGTGAATTATGTTTGCGTGCTACATTTTCTATTTTAATGTCATGTTGTGGGCCCTGACACAGAGTTCAATTCAAACTGTTTTACACATAAAGAAACAAGGAAAATGTGTTTTTTCATTACATGGATCCCTTTGTACTGGTGGAATGTACTGGTGACTGGTACTTGAGCCTTTACTTTGTCTGACCACATGCAAGCCATACATCCCAATGCAAGTCATCACTTTGTCATCATCCTCCTCTTACAGTCTTATAAAAGAATATATATAAAAGCGAACAAACGTTAATTACAGAGAAACAAACTGGTGATACAACAGCTCATGAAACTCTGGGAATACAGGGGAATCAGTGAAGGTGCTGACAGAGATGAGGTTAGAGAGAGCTGGACCACCCATTTGGCCAGGCTGAATCCCTATAGCTCTGAAGAGTCTTAGAAGGGATGCATATTGTTTATCGACCACATGGTGGTCCTTTACAATTGGTATCCTCATGGAATTGAACGAGGGGCCACTCAGGCAGACGTTCTAAACACAGGTTTGCTGGTTCATTGTTCCTGTGCCATTATGTGAGAACATGTTCATGCTATTGGGTGAGTATGATGTATGTTTATATGTTGTGTCGAGAGGGCCATATGGCTTTGCTACATTTGGTCCTGCAAGCTTTAAAACTTTGACAGATCACAGACTTGGTACAGCATGTAAAGTATTGTAGCAAATTTCCAAACACTCTACTTATTCTTATTCCCATTTACTGTTCACAGTTTTATAATACGATTGCAGCAATCTGAAACACTTAGTTAACCAAACCAGCTCCATAGGAGAATCCCCGTCACCTATCACAAAAGTTCTTCTGTGACATCAATCCGAAGAACACTTATATAATCTTTAATTTTAAAGGTGATACCAGTCAAACGCATACAGAACATACAGAACAGTGCAGAACTCATATATTACATGTGAAGGCAACTCAATATATGGTATGAATGTTTTCAATAAGCCTTGACTGTGAAAAGGAAATAGAAAAAGACAAAAAAACATTGTTTTTAGAACAATGGGCTGACCATCCCAGAGTCCAGATCTCAACAAAACTGAAAGTGGTTGATATTTTGGAATTAATCCGACATTCCTTTTACGCAGTATGATGCCAGCTGGTGAAAAAAAAAAAATGTTTGTCATGTGTTTTTTAAAGTATGCTACCTTAAAGCTACACTGTATCATAATGATTAGGAATAAAAACATTGTTTCACATTTAAATATAATTTATTGAAGTTCTCATAGAAAAGATTAATTCATTTTAACAATTTAAAATATCTCCATTTAAATGTTTAAAAATATGAAACATTTATTACATTTATAATAAACTAAACATTAACATTAAAAGGTTTGGTTGTCTGAAGGTTACTTTGGGACAGTCTATAGGAGTGAATGTGTTAAAAATTGTACAGCAAACCTTCAATCAATGATCTATCAAACCAAACCACCATAAGACTTCAAAACAAAATAGTGAGCCACATTTCAGCATTTGATTATTTGTATTGCATTTAAAAGATTTGTTTTCAGTTAAAGTGCACTGTCATCGTAAACTACACAGTCTAATAGCCTGGACTATTAAATTTATTCAGTTCAACTGTAGAGATAAAAAGAAAAGCATCATGATGGGAATTCATAAAAGTATGTGTCCATGTACATTTTGCATTTTCATTTAAATATGAATCAGATTTTTTCAGATTGTAAAATTATAGAATAAGACATTTTCAGACCTTGTGTGAGGAGCAAGATGAAGGAGCTGGACAGTATGATGAAAACTATAAAAACAGGATAAAATGTAGCTTCCAGGGAATTGGACAAATGAAAACAAAGCTATTGGCTTCTTTAGGGCCTCGTTTATAAAGGACTGCATCATAATTGAGGACGTATTGCGTTGAGTGTAAAAGACCAAAAATGGCTTTGTTATTTAAAGGCACTGTATCATAGAGGGTTATATTCTATTACATTAATATATTTAATATCATATTTAGGACGATATTTAGAATGTTAAGGCTTATTGGTAGTTGTCTATTAAAATATTGATCTGCCTTATTTTCTCACAAACACTTAATGGCCATATTGAATAGAAATTAACTGAAGAGTGGACTGTACTGTAGACACCTTAATACTTCTAAAGTTTTTTTTGGAATTGGACATTATAAATATTCTATTTATTAACATTTAATAAGTTTTAAAATAAGAATTATAGAATAAGTTTTTTGTAACAGGACTTGTCACTTGTACTCCTTCAGGCTACAAATGAGCAGAAGGTGAATTTGTTTTTATTTTAACTTCAGTTTTATGGCACAAAGAAAAGAAAGAAAGAAAAAGATCAAGGCTGCTCCACCAGATCAGCTCTTCTTCCACACACACACACACACATACACACTGCCTTTAAGTGCTCCATCTCAAAGGAACGGATGAGGGATAAGACAGGAACCCACGCCCCTGTGAAGCAATCATCTTCAAAAACCTGAACTATCCATTCAACCCAACAAAAAAAAATACAGGAATGTCAACCGACAGACGTCTGAATGTGATAAGAACAAAGAGTGGAGCTCAGTTATGACACTAGGAAACATCTCATTTCAACATGGAACACCTACATGGTTCTTGTGAGTTTAAGAAATGGTGCTGAGTCTTTACACCTGGGCGACTCATCTCTTATATTGACCGAGCAACTCATCAAGTGGAAGTTAAGCGGAGGTCAGCTGATGAAAGGTCTCCAGTTTTAATGTGAAAGAAAATGCAGGAATGATTGTAGATTTCTGGATAAACATGTTCTACAGAAACCTTAAATATACTCAATCATTCTTTTAGATAGATAGATAGATAGATAGATAGATAGATAGATAGATAGATAGATAGATAGATAGATAGATAGATAGATAGATAGATAGATAGATAGCAAAGTAGGTGTGATGATCAGCAACATCCACTATAGTGCAGTTATACGGTAAGCTAGCAGCAGTGAAGTAACTGTATGCCACCAGTGATGTGATGATGTCATTAGTACAGAGGAGCCGGATGAGTCTGTTGCAGAAGTTGCTAGGAAGTTTGGTGTCTAAAATTGACTTTAGTTTTGCCCTAAAAGAATGGCAGCTCATTAGTTACCAAATACTATAGTACATACATACATACATATATATATATATATATATATATATATATATATATATATATATATATATATATATATATATATAGGTGGATCGTCTCACGAATTTATAATAATATATAATAATTACTTTAAGCCACTGGTGGTACTAACACAGCCTCTGATTTCTAAAAGAACAGACATTTATTCTGTATACTAAGAGTTTTTACTTTTGGTGAACATTTTTATATATATTCTTTGGTTTGTTCTGTAATGTCCTGCTGTTGATGGCCAATTGCTGTTTTGTGTTTGTGCTCTTTATGAACTAATTTGATGCACGCTGAGTGAGGAGTAGTACCACCCCACTGTCAAAACTAAACCTTAAAGTTTGGGGTTTTTATTTATTTATTTTTTTAAAAACATGTTGTCATTTTTATGAATGTTTTATGACAAATGGACCAACAGAAATGGTGCAAAATAACATCATAATACAAACTTATCTGTTTCCATACAGGTTTTTTAAAATTAAATTAAATTGTTTTATTGATTTTAGTAAATTATTATTTTCACAGTATAGCAATATAATATAGAACATACAACCATCCAACAATAATAATAATAATTGTTTTTTTTTGTTACACTTCATACCAGTGGCAGCTCAAGGTCCTGTTAACAGAAGTAGAAGAAACTAGGAGTATTCACTTAAAATCATAAGCAATGGCACAGATAAATTGAAAAACATAAACACTGTGCAGAAATGTAAAAGTTACAGACTCTTAAAAATGGTAACTGAGCTTGACTGTCTAGTAAAAGTTGGAACTGACATTTTCAGTTTAGCAGCATAATTAGTAAAAGGGTTCTCTGCATGATTTCTGTATATTTATGGAAGATGTCTACAGAAGGCCAGTATCTGCAGATCCAAGATCACATATTTAAACATAAACATTGTGTGGTGTGAGCTGGTGCTTTAAGGTCATTTACAGCTTTAAAAAACATTTAAATAGATTCTAGCCAGTGCAGCTCTTCTAAAGCTGGAAAGATGAGCAGTTTTTTTTTTGTTTTTTTTGGACGGCAGACTTTTTTTTCTTAGGAAGCCCAGAAGAAGAGCATAAATATAGATAGATACATAAAAAATAAGATATAAATAAAATTTGATTTAACAAACTTAAAGCAAATTTATGACATTGTAATAACAATATTATTGTATTATCAATATTAAGTTATTATTATTAAGTTGTGACCAGTATAGATTGAAATGCTAAAATTAGACACCTAAACATAAATCAGCATGTTATTTACAGTTGAGGGAACAACATAAAGGACACAGTAAAAAAGGAGGTGTTATTAAATCATAAGCTATAGTTTTCTGTTTATTGGATTTTTGGCCATAATTTAATATATTAAATAAAATCACAAACAAACTAACTATTTATTTTGCAATAATTGATCACCTCTAAAACATGAGGCAATGAGGGCGTCAGTTTGTTCGTACAGAGCTGTATAGATTTCTCAGTCATCATGAAGTAAGAATAAACGTCTCTAATTATATAAAAACTCCTTAGAAATTAGTTTATCTTCAAAGAAAATAGCTTTATATGAATGAAATCCGTGACCTCAAACATATAACCAGTAGAAATAGTCATTCTTACAATTTGTTTTAAAACCAATAGATTATTACAATCTTATAAGAATCATTTTACACTTTTTTGCGCAACAAATGTATATATCATTTAAGTCTTTTTAAAAGTGATTGCAAACTATTGAACTGTAAAGTATAGTTGTGTGGTGCTCCTGGTTAAATTATATATTTAGTTGATTTTAGTGAAAATAACACATTGTCTACAGAGAACACACTTCTGCCTGGTTTTAATGCATAATTGCTATTTATTTACTGAATGTAATATATTGAGGGAAAAACATAACATCTGCAAACGTTATGGTACATTTTATGTTTTACTTTTGACTTTAAATACATCAACTGAAAATATGTTTTTACTAAAATTCCTCCAAAACAGTATAAAATAAAATAAATAAAAATAATAATATTTAAGCATGATTTCCATAGAGGACCAAGGAAGTTCAAACTCCTGCAGATTAATGTCTTGTTAGAAAACTCTGTCTTAATTGCAATAACAGAGAAAACTGAAACTCCAGAACTGCATCAACTGCAAAGTCACTATGGCAGAACAATCTTCTCTCATTGTAAACTCAGAGCTCGTTGCAAACTAGCTGTTTAAGAAAGTAATTGTTAGGATTATATATGCACTTCACATATTTCACTTATTTAAAAAATGCCTCAAGATAATTGTATTCTTATAAACACACAGCAAAGCTCATTCGTAACATTTAAAAACCCAGAATCTGCTGTCCAGATGTTGTGCTGTCATGATGTTTACAGTTTCCATGGTTGATCAGATATCTTTTTCATAGCACAAGCACAGCTCAGGGTGTTAGTCGATATCTAGGGTTAGCTTCACGTCATCCCTTACATGTCCGAAAAGAATAAAAGATCTCCCAAGGTCAGCACAGAAATGGCAAATACTAAACATTTACATCATGTTTGAAACCTGACTCACTAATAGCAGCGTGTAATCTTTGAAAATATGATATACATTCAATGTAATTGTTGTATACAGCACATTTCTATCAGAGCTAACAGGCTGCTGAGAAGCCTTGAGCTGCAGAAGTCTCCTCCTTTGATCGGTGAAAGAAATCGTGCACTAACCCAGCTTCTAAAGCTTGTTTACATTTCCATCCATCAGATGAAGTGAGACAGATGCTTGGCCCATACTACAAAAAAGCCTGCATGAGTGCAGAGCGCATGGACGACAGGCATCAAATGTAACACGTCCCAAATATGTCCAGACTCAGTTTCAAAAGTTTGGCTGCCCCTGGTCAAATTACATGTTTAGATGATTTTCTAAGGGAAAATAAGTAAACACATCCTCTACAGAGAAGATACTTTCAAGCATAATTTCTATGTATACACTGAGTTTAACATAATGAGGAAAAATGAGACACATACATATATATATATATATATATATATATATATATATATATATATATATATATATATATATATATATATATATATATATATATATATAATGAACTTCAGTGGTTAAACAGTAACTGTGGTTTAGAATGTGTTCTTTGTAGAGGGTGTGTTTATTTCATTTCATTTAGAAAATCAACAAACGTCATTTGATTTGGGGCGGCCAAACTTTCATCAAACGTGAGATTATATACTTGCTGGCTCTCAGGGTGGGAAGTCTAGACTATATGGATGTGAAATCTCTCTTTGTTTTGCCTTGATGAAAGATCCTGCCACACAAGAACTATATCAATACCAAAAGTAGTGCAATACAACTCTAAAGAAAACTATGTTTGGTGTTGCCTTGGAAAACAAATTTCCAAGGCAAAAACAAAACAAACATCTATAGGACCCATTGTACATTTTTTTGGGTATTTTAATTAAACTAATGGCACTAATGAGGCTTTTATGTGCCAAACCACAATTCATTTTACTTGACCATTTCCAAACTCTCTTTATCCCTCAGAATAAAACAGGCTGTTATTGCAGCAGAGGTTCTATATGTGGACTGTATTAATGGGGAGCAAATGGGAAATGTTCAAACTTTTAACAATGAGTTAAATAAATATTTAATGTGTTAAATATGTTTACATATTACTGTTTATTTAAAAAAAGCAAGGGAAACTCAATCACTTTCCAAGATATCAGTCCTTTTAGGTATCCATCCATCCATTATCTGCTGCTTATTCCCGCTAGTCGGGGTCACGGGGGGCTGGAGCCAATCCCAGCGCCACTGGGCGAAGGCAGGGTACACCATGGACAGTTCGCCAGTCCATCGCATGGCCAACACTCACAGACACATTCACACCTACGGCCAATTTAGAGTCACCAATCAACCTATCACGCATGTGTTTGGACTGTGGGAGGAAACCGGAGTACCCAGAGGAAACCCACTCAAGCACGAGGAGACCATGCACCTCCACACAGAACAGCCCAGACCGAACCCGAATCGTCTTGCTGTGATGCGACAGTGCTAACCACTGCATCACTGTGTGGCCCCTTATAGGTATGTAGATCTTAAATATTTACAAGGATTATGTTATTATCTATTTAAAACCCAAGGCATTAATTGAGATAATAATAATCTGAATACATACAAAATCATCAGTAGTAGGGTACTTCCTCATCAGTGTGTAACCTTAAAAACTCTCACAAATATTTTTGCGGTCAATTGTTTCTGGTGTTTGAATAAAAAGTATTATGATTTATAGAATTATGTGTGTTAGAGCCAACTTTTTAATTGTCTCTATTAGGTAGTGAAACACAAGAATGTTTAATCACACACACACATCTTTCAGCCTTTTCCCTTCTACAGGGGTCGCTATAGTGAGTCAACTCGCACGCTAGATTTGGCACAGTGTTTTAAGTCGGATGTTCTTTCGGACACAACCCTCCAGGGCTTGGGGCAATTTAAAGTGACTAGTCAACCTAACATGCATGACTTTGGACAGACTGTAGAACCCAGAGAAAACCTACTCAAGCACTTGGAGAACATGCTCCACACAGAAAGACACAGACTGGGAACTGAACCTGGATCGTCTTGCTGTGAAGCGCAAGTGCTACCCACTACACCACCATGCCACCAAGAGTATGCTTAATGATTTGTTTTATTTCTTTAAGAACCCAGTGGGCTTACAAAACAGGATCGGTCACTAGCTGGTTAGCTGTAATGCCCAGCCCTGTTCTCTGTCTGTCTACCTCCTTTGTTTACATTCCCTCGTCTAGCCATGTGTGTGTTTCTACTTGTTTTGGTCACATGTCGGTCCAGTGTCTCCGCCCCTCACCTGTTACCAATCTTTGTCTTCTCCTGTTCCCAGGTGTTCTGTGCTTCCTGTGTTGATTTATACACCCCCCCCCGTGTTGTCATTTATTGTCTCAGTATGCAGCCTGTTTGTCTTCATGTATAGTCTGTTAGTTTATTTCCCTTTTTTTTTATTTCCTATTGTGTTTATGTTTACTTTGTGTTTCGTTTTCATTTTGTTGTTTATTAAAAGTATTTTGGTTAAAAGCATATGTTTGTGTCCGTCCTCCCATCCGACCTGCCTTCGTCACCTCCTCTGCTCCTCACACCCCTGCTTCATGACATTAGCACACTTACTTCAGAACATATCTCTCGAAACAATACATAGATGTCCTAGAATTTATTTCTTCAGATTCTGTTATCTTTTTGTTACATTTTTAAATATTTTAAATTAAAAACCTTACAAATGTATGATGTCATCTTACACATTGCTCCCTTAAGGAAACATGCACAATACATTCTCCATCATAAAGTTGAATTATTTAAGATTTCTAATGCTTCTTTGAGATTTTAAATTTCTTTGCCCTTTAATGTAAAAAACCTTAAAGACCCCCTTTTCAGGGGTGTTTTCCCTAGTTACTAGTTTGATGCCTGTACAAGAAAAGTAGATAAGACAGTTCACATTCCTGTCATAGAGGCTTCAGGGGCCATTTATTTTCATAAAAGGGATAGTTCTGGTTCAGCTACACTCTTTTTATCTGTGGTAAAATCTTTATAACAGACTCTCACTTCTTTCATATAGTTGCTATCAGTGAGCTGCGATTCATCTTCATTCAAATTTTACTGAGCTCAAATGGAAAGCTGTCATCAACAGCTGCTGAGAAAACTCAAAAACAACACCTCACAGAGCAAACTCAGGAGGTGAACACTTCTTAGATCTTATGAGGTTGTAGCTCCTAAGACTAGTTCTTAGTGGTTTTCTCACAGCAGTCAAGGTCAGTGGTCATGTAGGGAAAGCTGATCTTAGCATTAAAGGCTAACTGGCGCCTGGAGCACTGACCTTGGGGACTAATTCAGCTAATTAGTGAGGAGGAGACCACTGATTAGATTATATCACAGCTTCCCCCTACAGGATGACTAATTCTGCTGGGAATACATCCGTCTATGGGACTGATACCCTTCATAAAACAGTATCCTAGCTGTTAGCAGTTAGTTGCAACCTCATTTCCACATTGATGGACAGCTGAATGTTCTCTGCAGGAGACCAGGAGGCCTGATAATGTTTAGGAGGGCTACTGTAATGTAGCTACCTGTCAACACTCAATGTAACCTCCAGCTTTCTCAGAGCATATAAAAGAACATTCAATATTGATTACAGTTTAAAAAATAGTTTCTTACTTGGTCTAATAATTAATAAACCCACTAATATCTAGTACTGTGGAAGGGGTTGGGAGTTAGGCAGAGCATGTTATGAAAATTCTGAAGAGTCTGGGACACCCTAATTAACCTACTGGACCATCTGCGAGTTACAAAGTGACCCCAACTAGCAGGATAAAGCAGCAGATGATGGATGGATGGATGGATAGATGTTTAGCAGCTTCACCTAAAGTCTTTCTTGACTAACAAGAGTGGTCAACCTCAGGGCCATGCTGTAGCAGATTGGTTCACCCAGTTGGTCCTTCATCACATAGCAACTGTAACTATACCTGCCATATCTCTGAAAAACTTCTTTGTCAGTCTGAAAACTAGCCCAATTCCCTCAAGTGACTGGTGGAAAGTTAAAACATGAGATATGTATGACCTTAATGAATGTGTGGAAGAGTGCATTCCCCAACTAGAACAAAGCGCTAACAGAAGAAGAGCAGGCCACAAGCTGACTTAGCCCCCTCGCCCCCACCTCCCAGGGGTATTTTGCACACTGAGACACAGCAATATTAGACAGAAGGATTTGGGGGGCAAACATATGTGGGTCTTTGAAACACTTACAATAACACATTTACATATTTCTACAAAGAGCAGAATGAACCTCTCTCTTAACCCAAATGTATTGGCTGGTCTACACAGCACAGCACGCTCACTCAGGTGCAATGAAGTGATGCGTCTGCTTTTAGTAGCAATTACTGGTTTGTTTTGCAGTTTAAAATTAACTGCAGTAAAGATTTGCTGCTTCCTGTATTTCTGCTGAAGAAGTCATCCTTTAATGTGAAATACAAGCAGCACCTGGTCCTGTAGGCCTATCAGTATAAACTTGCAAGCTCATTGCCTGTGCTTTCGTTTGAAGGACACACCTGCTATTCACTGAGGCCTTTCCCAGAAGTGTTTTGGTTTGAGAATCTTATCTCTCCTTGTCAGCAGGTGCAGTTAAAACATCTCACTGTGTTACACATGAATAAATAAATTAAAATACCACACAATCCTCACACAAATATTTCACAACAGCACCACCAAGTGTCAACAAAGAGGTTGTCTGAATGAGGGGAATTTTTCAAACTTCTGCATAATTAAATTCTCATTTACAGAGGTTCGTTGTGAAATGCACCATTATGAAGAAATTCTAGAGGCATTTACAGTTTTGGTGGTAGGAGCCAGACGTCCAGGTGTGTAATTCCTCTAAAACAGCAGTTCCAAACCCTGATCCTAGAAGATCTTCTGCCTTGCACATTTAACTGTTTTCCCTACTCCCAACATATCAGATTCAACAGATCAGCTAATTAATAAAATCAAACTGGAAAAAAAACAAAATGTGTGGCCCAAAGTGTCCTTCAGGACCAGGTCTGAAAACCGCTGCTCTAAAAGTCCCTCACAAAAAGCTATTAACTGAAATGACAACAAATAAGTTCCTTATAATTGATACTTTGTTTATGATCGTTTTGAGATTAGGTTGTGGCCCAAAATATTGTTTTTCATTATGGAAATGTAGTGTAGGGCACTGTGAGGCACCCAGAGACAGCTTTTCTACAGATTAAAATTAAAACAGCTTTTTATAGATTTGACAAGTTGAACGTTCTATAAACCTAAACATGAGTAAGCTCACTGGTCATTTTGGATAGCTAATAAAATACTATATATGTGTTCTAGACACTGTGACCTCATCGCCAGAGTTAACAATTTAACTCTGTAGAAATGCTGTGCATTGGCGCAATTCCCACTTTTTAACATGATAGGAGTTTAATTATGTTTGCTTGGTGCACTAAAGCCTTGTTTACAAAGGTTTTTTACAAATATTTTCAATGAGACATTTGAACTTGAGCTCCCTCAGTATAGAAAGGTATTTGATATTTATTTACCAGCCAATAACAAATTTCAGTGCGCTACAACACTAAAACACTCTTATTGTAAAGTTTAAGCACACGTATAGGTGCTAAAAAAATATGACAGATTTATTCTTTATTCTTAGCTTTATTCTTTGTTCTAAATGTGTGGATACATTGTTTTTTTTGACAAAATGTTCCAGTTGGTGCAAAAATAGCAACATAAAACTTCTGCCAACATCCCAGTGGTTAACAATCTTCATACAGTAATTATATCAATATAAACAAGTCTAGCAATTCATGTGTGTAACTCTAATAGACAGCAAACGATTGTTTAGAGCAGACTTGTCCTTGTTCACCAGTGAGGTCATGAACTTCAGTGTTCTGAACGTCCAACGCGGGCTTTATCACAGAACACGTCACAGAATGTCCGCACCGGCCACAGAACAGAGCCACCCTGCAGAGTCAAATCCATCTTCACCTCTCCATCCAGCAGCTCACTCTACTGTCCACCCTTCTCTGTAAATGGACACAGTCAGAAACATATTACCGTATCAATACATTTATTACACAGGTATATAGGACACTATACAAACAATTCTGCCTTTCTGTATTTCTACTATACTTCTGTCATTTCAATTACACTTTGTGACTTTGTAATGAAGTACAAATACATACTTACCTTACTTAATTGGAGATTTTGGTTACTTATACTTTACTGGAGTAATTATTTTTCAGATTACTTTTTACTTCTACTCCTTACATTTACACTCCATTATTTGTACTTTCTACTCCTTACATTTTAAACATAGCCTCATTACTCCTATTTCATTTCAGCTTGTTTTCATTCCTGTACATTTACATTCCAGTAAAGATTATTGATAACATGCCTTTGAAATTTGGCTTTTTGTACCATAACAATACTTATAGACAACTAGTCATCATATCTTCTGCTCTATGAAACACATGTTAATGTTCAGTAGTTCACAGATATGCTTCTTTAATATATTTACATTGTACTAAACTACATTCATTTTCAATGGCCGTATATGCGGCTGAAACAGAAAGCCTAGCGCATCCCAAATTTATCAATATTAACATTTTAATATAACATTATAGTCATTATGGCTTTTAAAAGAATATTGTTACTGGGGGAGGAGGGCTAGTGCACTATAGACCCCTGTGGTGCAGCCTTAATGCTATTTTTCCCTTACATTACTTTTACTTTTATACTTTAAGTAGTTTTGAAAGCAGTACTTTTACACTTTTACTGGAGTAAAAAGCTTGAGTTGATACTTCAACTTGTACAGAAGTATTTTTAAACCCTAGTATCTATACTTCTACCTGAGACATGAATGTGAATACTTCTGACACCTTTGATTGTAATGGATCTTAATTACTACTGTAATGACATAGTCAACAACACACAATCCTTCAATGAATAAAAAAAAATAAATCCTTATACAATCCTTCTATTATACAAACTATGCAAAATAGGCCTGGGATTAATCAATACACAACATCCATGAAACCTTGAAGCATATCGTTCCTTTATCAAGCAAGCACGTGATCTTACTAAGCATTTTGTAAGATCCAGAGGAACTTAGTTTATATTTACACAGGTAAGCAAAGGTAGTATTGGAGGAAGTCTTGCTCAAGGACTCTTATTGGTATAGTGTAGATGGTTGCCCAGGTGGGCATTCGAACCCCAGTCTACAGCATGGATATACAAAGATTATACAAAGATTACGGCCAGCACAGCTCATCTTAGCTCTGGGTTTTGACGTCCTTCTTGAAATCCTCTTGCTTCAATCTCATTACATTTACTCAAGTGTTTTTGGAGTTCTGGTAATTGACAATAGCTGACCACTCATTATGCAGTGTCTGTAATAACTGATTTAAGACTGATGTTGACACATGTTTATTAATTTAATAAAAACAAGAGCACACTGCGCATTGGGGTCTTAGCTGTGTGACAAAGTGACAACATCCACTTGATAAGCCATGACCCATCAACCTTTACATCGGGGTCCTAGCCTGTACTGCAATTGCTGAGGCTCTCAATGTTTGAATAAATCTGCATCCAAACCACTATGCAGTTATCATTCTAGCAATTTTCCTGTGATGAGAAAAAGAAGAGAAAATAGCTAAAGTTGTTAAGGTGACTTATAATTCTCAGCAAATAAAGAAAAATGTTTAATGCCAGGGTGCTCTTATTTTAAGCTAGTTAGCTAACATTATCACCCACTAGAGAAAGCCAAACTGGTCTTTTGCAGATACCCATGATACTGTTTTAAAAAATAGCCAGCTATCTAGCTACGATAGCTAGCCTGAACTGGGAAGCATATAAAAAACAGCCAACAACCGAAACATAGCAAGCGACAGACTATAAAATTCTATAGTCAACATCAAGGAGAAGCACAAAAGCCTTGTTTGGCTCTTGTTAATGTTAGCTAGATGATATTACATTAGGTTACATTGGATTACATCTCACCTCATTAACTGCAGGCATTTCCTCTCCTCTTTCTCATTACATCACAAAGTGCTAGAATGATAACTGAGTAGTTGTTTGGACTCAAACAACATTGAAACTGCTTCATGCTGAAAAGATGAAAGTACATCAGCAGCTCAGTAGAGGTTTGGACGTGGACATGTTAACAAGCGGACTGGCTTGTAAATAACCCACAAATGTGCCTGAATAAACATAAAAGTGACTTTACAGGTTCTCTGATTGTTTCTGTCTCGGGAAATGGCTACTTAAGTCAGACTTAATAATCGGATAGTCATGCTAAACCCAAAAACGTTATGATGTTGGTTCTGGATGCTTATTAAGTAAAGTAGAAAATGGGACAAGACTATTCGACAGTGTGGCTGGTCCCTTTTAATCTATGATACTTGCTTTTTCACACCACTTTACCGGCAACATTTACTGGAATATAACCTGCTTAATACCTTTAGGGACAAACTTGAGTGAGCTGCTGAAAATTCAGAATCGGGAGAGTCCACGTTTTGGACCATCGTTCACAAACTCGTGACCCAGACCGTTACCGCACTTTCCGCATCGTACCTACGACAAACAGACGCATTAGAGACAGTTTTATAATGATTGGTATTACAGTGTAATACAAAATTCTCATGATTCTGTCTCCTGTGAGAGCAGATTCTAGCACAATGAGAGGAAGAAATCTCTTAGCAGATAGAATTCAGAATTTAAGGTATGCAGTATTTATGTGCTGTCTACTTTGTAAGCGCCCCGTCTCTCTTCCTTTTTGGAGACACTGTTCTCGTGGATGGTCTCAGTGAAGGCAGGCCAGGGTGAGGAGTGCTCATATTTAGTCTTACTGGAGAACAGCTCGTAGCCACATTTTGAGCAAACATATACACCTACATGAGAGAAAACGCTGCTATGTTACATACTTCCTTCCCTTGTATGCAATCACATTCATAACATATAATGAAACACAGGTTGGTTAAAGGAGCAACATGACATAATCTGTTAAATTCAAACTCCACACTGTCCGTCCTCCTCCTGCCATTTACTAAAGAATTGCTGAAAGTTCAGGATCATCCCTCTCTCTATTTCTCTATTTCTCTCTCTTTCTTTCCTTCTCTCTCTCAATTTTTCTGTTTCTCTCTCTCTCTCTGTCTCTCTCTCTCTATTTCTTTCTCTCTGTCTCTATTTCTTTCTCTTTCATTCCTTCCTTCTCTCTCTTAATTTCTCTATTTCTCTCTCTCTCTCTATTTCTTTCTCTCTCTCTCTCTCTCTCTCTTTCTCTCTCTCTATTTCTCTCTCTCTCTCTCTCTCTCTCTCTTCTCTCTCTCTCTCTCTCTTTCTCTTTCTCTCTTTCTCTCTCTCTATTTCTCTCTCTCTTTCTCTCTCTCTATTTCTCTCTCTCTCTCTCTCTCTTTCTCTCTTTCTCTCTTTCTCTCTCTCTCTCAGCTCTTATTTTGCTGCTATTTTGGAACTTCATTTGTTTTTGAACGTTTTTTCATGCCGAGCCTGAAACTTCATCATCTGCACAGGTGGAGATGGAAGGCAGACTGATGCTACAGTGACTCACTATCACACTCTTAAGGTACAGAGCGGTATTACAAGACAGACAGACCAGGACTAACTGGTTAGCATGCTTAAGTAAATATCTCTGTAATATGATACATATCTTTGAATCTTCGTTAAATGGCTATTTCTTCACATCCGTTGATCATTTTAGAATCAATGTCATCTTACATCTTGCTCCTTTAACCACAATTAAACGTATACACACATGCATTATACATACACACACACACACACACACACACACATACATGCATATATATATATTACAGAGCTTGTTAGTTCAGTGGGTTAATGCAGCTGAGAGAGGACAAAGGTCAAACTAAACAGTTTTGTAAGAAGCATACGTCATTTTAGAGCAGCTGGATGAGCCGCACTACGATCATCTACAGCTGCAGTAACGCTGGTTTTACATGAAATACTAATTTATTATATCATGCATGAGTAAACTACCTTCAAAAACATAAGCTAGGCTTCTAAACCATAACTCATTCAATTCTCTTTTATTCATTAACAAACAAATCAACCATTTTTCTGAGCAGGTGAAGCAGTAAGGTATACACCACTGAGGCCAAAGTTCCTATGTAAGGCCGTCGAAAGCTAATGCCTTCCTCAATTTCATACATGGCCTTATCTCACTGTAACATTTTATTATCAGGTATTTTAATCAGTGAAGTCACTTTCCTTCTTCCTTCTTCAGAAATTTGGCAAAATGAAGTTCCAACAAGGAACAGGCCTCAAGAGTCAACAGTTGTGGTCAGTATGAGTGTTTTGTTTATGTTTATATAATCATACATTAACATGCAAGATAACAAACACAGAAATACACAATTACATAATCATTCATGTTATACACCTTCTGCCCCCACTGGCACATTTTGTCTTGTCTAATAAGTTACATCTATTGCTGCTCTAATGTGATTTGTTTAAATGACCTGAACACCTGATACAATTTTAAATACATAGTTTTATTCCAAAACATTTTCTAAAACAAAACAAGCATTTTTGCCATTTTTTTTTGCTAGAGGATTTAAATCATTCTTTACATTTAACAAAAGATATAAAGAGATTCTGTTTTAGGGAATTTTAGAGCATTTCTGTTCATTTATTTATTACAAAAAAAAATTACACAATGTATAGGACAGTTAATTTCCTCAAATTATGTCAAAGAATGAAAACCAACAAATAGGAGACTTTTGTTAGTTTGTTTTTTAAACAGCAACAGTGTATTTTCTGTGTGTGTGTATACAACCATACACACCCATGCACACCTTGATATAAATCATAGTTAAGGTTGACCGTAATACTAGCTGTGTTTTACTGATTTACATAATCTCTAACAGTAGTTTAGGTCATCAAAACTTGCATATTTGGGGCCATATGGAAAGGAAATAGCCCGGCATGTATATTTTCTAATTATGAGATAAATGTGTTTTATTCCAAAATGTATTGCTTTATGTATAAATGTATTTTATAGCCATTTATACATTTTCTGAAGTATTTAATAGAATTTACATTTACTGATGCATCTTAGGTTAGGAAAGGCTATAGTTTAGCTGTAAGCTATGTCAGTACTGATATTTATATCGTGTTGTTTAAAGAACACCAGTCACTTTATTCCAGTTTTACAGTATAGAACACATTCAACCCACTAAGCCAAGCACTTTTTAGACGCTCCCTTATTTTTGTAACGAGTCCATTTTAGGACAGTTAACAACTTTTAATGTAACTTTAAAAAATGTTTGTTATCCGTGCTGTTTAAACTAACTGTGGCCATTCAGCTTCAGGTGCAAAGTTAGTCAGAGGTAGGAGAGAGTTAGTCAGAAGTCAGACAGAGAGTTAGAAATAAATGACGGTCATAGAAAGATGTTACACAGACAGAGCCAGTAAGTTTGGCGTGACTAAACACGGCGAGAGCTTACCTGTTTCGAAGTGGTCTTTATAGATCTCCCCTCCGGAAAACGAACAAAATGACATGTTTCCGAGCGCTAAAGGATCAGAATGTAAACGCTCCGGATTATAAAACTCTTCTTTTTATATCAGTTTACAGACCCGTTTGCGAATGTGCGCACGTGACCGCTGACGCAACGGCTCCTGCAACTTGCAGCAAGTCGCAGCTCGACCACGAGATGGCAGCAGTTCTCACACTCAGCAGATAAACCAGCAGAAGCAGTTAATTAAGTCAATTAAGTCAGTGTTTTGGTAACAACTTTGAAATTAATTCCTCAGAAAGTTTTTGAAAAGGTTATCTGACAACGTTGTTACAATGTAGTGGCAACGTCAGTACGTTATCAGTAGCCTCCTAGAACCCTTCATACGTTCCAGTATATTCGCATGAAGCTCCAAGGAAGTTGCCAACAGATAATCACAATAAATAATAATAAAACAGCGTTATTTAGTAGTGAAGCTGTCACAACCTTGTTCAGACAACGTAAAAAGCCACCACCCTGTGACAACGTCGTAGCTACACAGTAGCAAAGCAACGTATGGCCACATTGTGTGTTTGCTGGGAAACAGCAATGTGCTACAAGTACACAGGCCATTACTGGGTTATGTAACTGACCTCCATAGAAAAGCAGTACCAATAGAATGGAAGTACCAACAGAATAGAATTGAAAGCTCTGTGGCGGCTCAACCCAGCAAACACACAATGTTGTCTACTTTCTTCCATTGTGGCTACAATGTTGTAAAAAGTTGATGCTTCTTACTTTTTTCTCAACAAGGTTGTCACAGTGTCACTACTAAGTACCATTGTTTTACGATTTTATGATTATCTGTTTAGCAAAATTCCATGGAGGTCCATGTAGATATAATGGAACGTATGAAGGGTTCTAGGAGGTTATACTGACAACGTACTGACAACGTTACCACTACATTATCAGATAACTTAGTCGCAACTTTCTAAGAAATTACATTTCAATGTTGTGACAACGTTGTGGACACTAAAACAATAGGTTGTCACACTGTGCAGGGAATGTTGGCTAAAGGAGGAAAAGCCCCCCTGCATCGTTCTGTGGAGCAGTGGACCTGGGTTCTCTGGAGTGATTGTGCACTGTCCAACATCTCTGCACTGAAAACCTGGGGTGACATCCCTTTCTCTATATAAAGGAGGGAGACGATTCCAGTTACTTGTATTTTGATGTGTATGATAGCTGTTGTACTATAATAAACTATGGTAAAGGCCAACTAATAAAACTGGTACTGACTTAGTAAATCGTCTCTTTTTAGAAAATAAATTGCAGGCAGGATGTGTTTTTCACAAAATTCTTAGTGGTTGTATGAGCCCATAATTCATATTCATATTAAATGTTAGTAGTAAAAAGGCACTCGTGCCCATAAATACACCCCTGGACTAGCTCCAGTTCTGAAGAGACAGAGATGGCTACTGTCAACATGTGCCATATGTCCTATAAGGATGGCTAAAAAAGTGACGTGGTAAAGACAATGATGCATTGTTGATGACTTGGTTGTTCTAAGCATCTTGAATGACAGTTAAAAGTTGTAAGAAGCCTTTTAAAGACAATATCTTAGAATTGTTATGACTAAAAACCAAAAAAATAGATGTAACTTAAATTTTGTTTATATTTAATGAACTCTACAGAGAAATTCATCACTCAAAGGCCGGATAAATAGCAGAAGGCTTTATATTTCTGTGTAAAAAAAGAGGTACATTATATTAAAATGTGTTATAGTTAAAGGGGGCTGGGCTTTTTTTTCTTAGTACTTTGAATCAGACTTAAATTCACTCTATAACATTAATAAGATTTCTATAATTTTATCTCATTTCCAACAACAAGTTGCGTTGTCCTGGTCTATTCTTTACAAACAGAATTTTCTAGTTACTCCATTTAAAATAATGACATATGCCTCAAAAAGTAGTTTTTACATTTATTTATCCAGTAAGAGGTTCTATATTTGTACAAATTTCCTGTCAATAGCAAACACTATGCTATTGTGTTTAATGCCGTACTATTAAGGATAAGCATGTTATGTGAGTGATCTACTTATTTGCAATGTTTAGTAATCCCCTTAATTGATTGAGTTAACACAACAATAGGTGAAGAATGTTTTCAAGCTGTAAAAAAAGGTTTTATTGTTATTGCCAGTAATAACACAGGATGAGTTTATTTCAATGTTCTGTTTATTTTCCCTTTTTTCTCCCTGGCTGTCCTGTGTTTCTGTAAAAATAAATAAATAAATAAATAAATACAAATTTAGAGGCCAGCCCCAGTCAGCAGTGGGATGATACAGTATGTTTAAGGACGGATGTCTTTATTCTGATAGAACAAGTAAAGCCACTCGCACTCCTCTACCACCCACATGTTAAGTAGTAGTGGATGCTGGAATGATGATAGCTCTTGTTCTTATTTGTCCTCTATTTCCCCTTTAATGACTGAGTGACTCCCCACTGAAAACCACTATTACAAAAAACAGGCCATTACCGCTACTTCCCAGCTGGATGGAGCTTCCACTCTTGTGCAATGTCACCAGGCTCAGAGAGTGAAGACTAGCTCATGCTTCCTCCTCTTTAACTACCAGCTATAGTCGTCTGTGGAATTGATGGGATTTTAACTCATAAACTCTTCATGAGGGAGCAAACGCTTATTGCACCACTCAGATTCTTCTGTTTATAAACCTTTATTTACAAAATAAGCCAACATGTCCCAAAATGTGAAGGAGGTTTGTTATTATTTTCAAATAAAGTAAAGTAGCATGGCTTACTTTACAGTTTGAGTTCAATGATGTTCAGTAAACACAAAATACCAAGCAGCCACAATTCATCATCAGATCTGCAAACTAGGATATGTAGTAGTGTTTCTACTACTGATGCAGATTTTGTCAGTGTAACCCAAAAAGATTTTTTTACAGTTCCATATACAGCCAAGATCTGAATTTGAACTATGCGCTCCCAAACTGCTGTTAATTCCTGTTTTTACAACATCATTGATTGTCATGTAGCTGATGTCATCACTGGTAATCTTTGTCAGAAGTGGCCCAGATATGATTTGAGACCATTTTTAATATGTGGGTCACGTTTGGCTCACATGCAGTTTGTCAGTGTCAATGGCAGGCAGAGCTGCCTTCCTCTGCCAGAAGTGACCCAGAACTGTACATGTGGGCCTAACAAGCTTTTGTAATGTGGGACACCTTTGGTGCACGTGCAGTTTATTAGTGTTGACCATGGTCCAGCAGTGGCATATCGGAAGTGGCCACATCCACATCCTTACTGTGGTGCATTTGCAATGCCCTGGCTGAGCCTGGTCATTTGCGTTTGCAAACTTGCATTGAGTTTAGAATTTTTGGCCACTGTGTGAAGCATCTGGTGCGCTGTGGTCTTATACGTTTGCACCAGAGTCAGAGAAAATGAAGAGACTGCTGAAGAGGTCCAACAACCAACCAGGATGCAGCAGGACGCTTCCCAGTGGTAAAGGCTTATGTTCACGTTCATAGCCTAGTTTTGCTTTGTGAGTGTGTAGCAATTTATTAATGATGCTGACTTAGCAATGCACAGGATATAGCTTGGATGTTTAAGCAATGTGTGCTTATTTTAGATGTACATATGAGTCTACTAATGAAATTAAGCTCAGAAAAATGAATGCTCACCCATGTAGCTTAGTAACTGTATTACTTTTTAAGAGCTTAGCCAAAAACTGATGTCTTTCCTTACAAAAAAAGATGCAAACATTCTCCCAGAGGGGATATAATGTTACCAGCAAAACTCTAATACAGACAATAGCCAGGTGTTTACTTGCTTTTGCAGCCTGGAGCTTGATGGCTCACTGGAAACCTGGCATTCAGCAATAGCACTTTATCATTTGATCATTCATTAATTTATTCTCATTTACATAATAAATTTAGCTTACTGTGACATGTTGCTGGAGACTGCAGAAGTAGCAGTATGAAGGCTGGGTTGGTGGGTGTGGTCAAGTACGGGTCCTCATACAGTTGCAGTTTGTGTTTAACTTTTACACCACAGCTGTGAATACAAGTCAAGCTTTGAGTTGCACTTACAGAGTTCACGTACAGAGTTCGACTCCCCTTCGTGCGTACATGCGTCACACAGGCACATGGACGCCACAGGTTACACACACAGTCTTGATTGTGTGATGAATGTATTGACAAGGCATGCTAATAAGAAAGGGGACTCAGACACTTATAGGCATCCAGAAAAAACTACATAAAACAGAAATGGAGCAGAGAAGATTTCAGCCTAGTTTGCAATATTTCATTAAAGAAATTGCCAGGCGGGATGTCGGATGTCCATTGTTTTCCTGGTAGCCCTGAGACTGTCTTGCATCCTTTTTTCTCTTTTAGGTCCTGCCAAAGCGTGAAAGGCAGATTTACTCTTGTCTGGTCATTTTCTCTTTTTTTCTTCCTCGCTTTTGCCAATAATGTCTCTATAAAATCCATAGCTGGCAGTATGTGGCGTGTTACACAGTCCTCAAGAGAAGTCCCGGGCACGCTCCACCAAAATAACACAGAGCTATAACATGCATTCTGGGCCCGTACTGGAAATGTCAGAGACTCCATTCGCCCTATTGTAAATTAGAGTGCCATTAAAACAAATCTTAATAATTTGTTGTCATAATGTAAAATTGTTGTATACTGTTGCTTTAATTGCATATAACTATATATATCTCTATATATATATAACAGCATATATCTATGCTACAAACAGTTTGTGTTAAACCTTTATAACAAACACTGTTCACCAAGGTAGAAGAACCTAAATAAGCTACTTACTGTGAGTTTTGTCTGGGACTTGGAACATCAGGAGAGCGGAGCGGGAGGAGGAATGTGAGTAGCTGATGTTAGGAATAGGCAGTATATCGACTTTTTGCAATATATCAATAGATTTTTAGACACAATGTAGGATGATATAATACAATTATATGTCACTTGAGTTTGACATTGCATATAATTTGTTGGCACAGTGCCTGGGGCTGTTTTACAGAAACTTCCTAATCTTTAATCTCACATTGACTTCTCAAAACAAATTTGTATTTCAAAAGCAAAACTATATGATATTCATTTACATGTTGAATAAAATCATGTCTTTGTATTTAATTGTGATTACAGTCTGTTTTAATAAAAATGTGTGTAAAGAAGAACAAGTATCTTTAAAATAGTAACTTTACAGAAGAGGACAAAAAAAATCTTCTTTACTTTTGAAGTAAGTCGATATAAACAGGATTTTTTTCCAGTTGTTTTTGGAGCATTTCTATGGGTTCATTTATCATAAACTCTTCACATAATATAAAGAGAAGCTGTCATGTTTAAATGACAGAAAATGACTGTTTTTCTCGGGACAGGAACGACAAATATTTGTATATACTTTGGCAGATTTGACGTCACCTCTACCCAATTCAGCCCAGCTCAACTGAACATCATTTAAAAAAACTCAACATCAATATTTCTATGCCAGTTCATAGCAAAAACATCACAAAAGCTGTAAATAATAGATTTAAAAAATCATAAAAAATAAGCTAAATTTAATACAAAAAAAATGTTAAGTACTATATGGGATGGAGCAGTAGACTGATAATAACACAACCGAACTAAGTGCAATAACACTAGTTAACATTAAAAAAGTGCAATAACATCGATAACATTAAACAAGTGCAATAAGAGTGTGCAATACCTCTTTTTCTTTTTCTTTATTTTGTACATTGGATTTCTTAATTTATATTCCTTTCATATGTTTCTTGTGTGTTTATTGTGATGATGCTACTGGAATCTTAATTTCCCTGAGGGAACCCTCCCAAAGGGATCAATAAAGATCTATCTATCTATCTATCTATCTATCTATCTATCTATCTATCTATCTATCTATATGATATATAACTATATGATATAATAATAAGTACAACAATTTCAAATTAAGATTCATATACACTGAATATGAGATGTTTTGTTTAACGTCACTTACAATATATCATCTACTGTCCAAAAGAAAAACATGAATCTTTACAGAATTTATTTTTTAATGTAAATAGGTTTTATTCCAAGTGATACTGGAGCATTTCTATCGGTCTATTCCTAATAAAACTTTCACAGCTGTCAGTGATATAGAAAAATGAAAAACCGACAAAAATAGAGCTACATATTTTATTCGGACAGCGACGATACACTTTTTATGAAATGTAAAATTAACTTTGTCAGAAATGTTTAGCATTAGTCGCAGGAATAGCCCGGTCGACCAACTTAAACACAGTGTTATGTTTATTCAGGATCGACTTTGAAAACGAAATGTGTGAATCTGAAGTGTCGATTCTTTAGTATCGATTCGTTGGTGGCTGAACTAAAGTGAGATCTCGTGCGACTGTTTAAAAGCCAAATGAGTGCAACAGCAGCCTGTGTGCAGGCGGACAGGGGCTCGGAGTGAGCTCTTCCTTCACTTGTGCTCCTCCACCTGTTTGGACAGCATTACATAAGCTTTGCGTTGCGGTGCTGCGCGAGGCAGCGCTGGAGCCGCGCGAGATTCACTGCAGCACAGCGCGCGAGGGAAGCGGAGCATCGAGCTGCCGCTGCTGACTGTAGCGATTTAATCCGGATTAGAAAGTGCAGCCAAACGCAGCCGTAATCAGATTGTTTCCCCGGAGCTGCGTGGCGAAAGAGCGGAGGAGGTACGAGACTCGCGGTGTCGACTTGATTGTGGTCTTTCAGCGACTCTGACTGTCCTTCTACTGCACTCCCTGCTGCAGAGCCTCCAGGAGCTCTACATCAGTAATGCTGGTGGGTTTCAGGGCACCACTGGAAACCCCCTAGAGGAACCCTCTGTCCTCTCAATTTTCAGACTCACTACATCACCATCATGCGATGGAATTAGGAAGAGAGCTTTTCTGGGGGTCCTTTTTGGACTGTTGCCCCCACATAATGGTCGAATTCAGGTGAGTTCAAAGTATAGAGCATGCTAATGAGGTATACATAAAATAGGCTTCTTCTGCTGATGTTAAAGAGGAATTCCACCGAATTTTAAAAATGCCTGTAAAATTAAGCCCTTAATATGTAAACAAAGTTGTTTAGAGTGGCTTTGATGTGAAATGCTACTTTCTGGGAAAACTTGCCAACTCTGACTTTTCACAGTGGTGGTGATAGGAGCTAGACGTCTGGCCTCTAAAAGCATCACCTCACAAACGGTTATTACACAGAATGTTCACCTATACAGTGATTGATGCCAGAGACATTGCTTTTAATAATATTTGCTTTAAAAACATAGTTTAAAAAGTAATTCAGGATGTTGTCAGGCCCCACTGTTTTACCATTATCAGCAGAAGGTCATGTCGGTTCACGGCTTGGATTTGGATGGTGCCATGCATGAGTCTAAGGGCAGCATGCTCTGTGCCAAGCATCAGCTGGCAGAGTGTAACGCATTAGGCTGAGGAGAAGTGGAACTGTGCTCTGTGGAATATTTGTGATCCAAAACGAACCACCCAACATCTGTACCTTCAGTAACACGTTTGAATGCAATCATATCCTCACAACAGTGGTCCAACATCTGGTGTTACTTGCATGGAAGCATATAAAGTTGCCGTTTAGACATTTAGTCTTTGTTTGTGGGTTGGAATAACTGGCACATATGCTTATACATATAATGATCATCATAAATCATAAAGATGAGTGAATGGCCAGTAGGTCTGGAAAGCTGTTTACTAATTAATCTGCTCCCAGACGGGCATCAGTAGTCATTACCTGCCAAAATAGATGTAATCCGGCACTGTGTTCAGGTGATGATCATGATGCTAAGTTCATGATAACGATGTGGATTCCTTTCAGTAGCTGTACATTTGCTCTTGTTTTTTAAAATGTCTTTGTTTAAAAAGGAAAATCCAACAATTGTTCAGGAATTCTGCTTGTTCAAGAGTTCGAGCTGTAGGAGTTTGATGTGAAGTGGTCCATTGTCCAGAAATGCACTCACTTTCTATAATGGTGTTATGTGGAATTTAGACAATTCATTTGCTATCCAGATGTATCAGTGAACCTACATGTGTCTTCTTATGTTTTTTAAGTTTATCGTTTTAAAATAGCAGCAAATCAAAAAAGAAAAACAAATTGAGGGTATTTTTGCCTTGCAAGACCTAAATGTATCCCTCCGCCTTCCCAACACAATCTGAAACCAAGCTTTTAGGCATCCTGTAACATATTGTCACTGTCCAAAGAAAAACATCTCCAAATAGTAACTTTACTGGAGAGGCCAAAATAGTCTTAACTTTGTAAGTCAATGTAAAACGGGTTTTATTGGAAGAGAGTTGGAGCGTTTCTATTGGTCTGTTCATCATACAAATTTCACAAGCTATTAAGAGCAGCTGTGGTGTTCAAATTATAAAGAAAAATTAAAATAAACAAAAATCGATATCGTTTTTCCATTTAATGTAATAATTCTCCCCAATGAAGCTTCCAGATGCATTAAACTCCTAAAAAAGATTTTTTTCTTTAAAATCATTATTATAGAAGCTCTTGTGTTAAGATGTCACGTAAACTGCTCAGATGTTTTACTACTATCATACAAGAAGAAATGCACAGCCGACAACATGATACTAAACCGCTGGCGTATCAGAACTGTGCCATCTCTAGTCTGACAGATACACATATATAACTCAAGAAATGACAAAAGAAATATCACTCAGTGGATTTGCACTGGATACTCTGTATTGGAGCCCATGACTCTTAATGCTATCCCGCCCCCTGCTGACCCCAGGCTTGCTGTCCTGTGATTAGTGCTACTGCTTTTGACCGACTAACACAAGAGTAGCACCACCTTCTAGCTGTCACTCTGTCTTATAGGTCTCTTTGTGACTGGATGCTCATTCTCACACTGTTCATAAGCTCGTCTCAGTCAGTTAGCATTGCCATGTATAACTAACCCTTGGCCTGAAGCCTGGGCCTGGTGCTAAGAGTCTTTAATCTAAGCCAATGCGGGGAAAGTAGGCCGCTGTTGTTGATGCTGAACATACACACGTCCTCCAGTGATACGTATAAGACTCTTAAGCACTCAATGGAACTATACTATGCTACGTCAAGGCCATACACAGTAAGTAAACTGAAAGATGAGCTATAATGATGTAGGCTACACTTTCTAATATGGTAAACTCAATGTATTAGGGTGCCTACACACTTAACAACCTCATAATGGAGCAGTGCAGGTCATTTAGAAGGCATATAAACAGCTGGAGCATGGAAGCAGTTTGAAATTAAGCAGGAAACAAAACAATTGGAACAAAAACATGTGAGAAACTGAAAATTCGGTATTTAGAAACTGAAAATGCGGTAATCAATGACACACTCTGCCAGGCTTCTCAACTATTCAAAGATTCATTGTATTGTGACAGTCTGGCATCATTTATAACAGGGAAAACAGTGATTTGCCTCTTTTTCATCTTCTGCCTGAGCAAGCCCGTCAACAATTCTGTTAATATGCCTCCATGTTGCATCCATTCTAGCAAAATTTAAGTTCTCTACATACAGGCATGTTTCTAACTTTACAGAGCTAATGCAACATCTTGACATCCTGTATACAATCCATTGGAGGACTAGGTTTCTTACACCACCTCAGCCTCTAGTGAGTAGGCACCCTTACTTTCTCTGTGTAGATCCTGCTGTGAGATACGCGTATAATGAAGCTAATTGTATCTATAAATTGTCTCGTAAAAGGTGCCGCAGTTCTGTGGTCAGCAGTAATAGCATTAGGCCACTGAATTAAAGTGTTTCATTCATTAAGGGCCTTGAAAATGCGGCACAGTCAGTGTAACTCAATCTGTACTGCTCAATGCTGCAGTGATGAAGTACTGTGCGCCTACACTGTAGAGCTGGGAGACAGAACAATCTTCTGACCGCATTTAACCAGCAGGGCTAAATGCACGTGAGCAGTTTTCCTCCAGGTTGTGCTTGCCAAGGCCAGACTGTACTCACCTGCTAAAGCATTTGTCTTTATTGTGCATTTCAGGATGAGCTGAGAGAGCTGAGCCTAAATGAGGACACAATTTATCCTAACTCTTAGGCCGGCTTTGCACAGTGAAACATTCATGCAACGTGTTTAAACAGTATGTCAGTGCTTGTTTTTACATAAAACTAATAGATTGTACATGTTTGTCTAACCATGTACCTTAGACATTTTCTACATTGTAACCCAGGCCTGTCTTTGTTCAGCTAAAATCATATGGCAACATATTTTAAGTACATATTTTTACAGTGTATTAAAAAAAGCAAGGTGTGGCTACAATGGCATTTCCATGTGTATGTTCAGGCCTTCAGTTGAGATTTTGGCAGCAGCGTCATGGCCATGTTTATAGCAAATTGTCAGTCACAGCCATAGTCCTTCATAAGAGTCACTTCTTTTCCATTCATCTCCCTGCAGCATGCCTCGGCTGCACTGATGTTGCTTCAGCTGTTTAATGGACATGCTGTACACTCAAATCTTGATGAACTGCTCCCCAAAAGGCAAACCTGTCAGTCTGATTACATCAGCATGCCAGCCCGCTACCACTGCTTTCCATCTCTACTGCTACCTAACAGTCGTCAGTTTTAAGGCATGCTTGTGACTCCAGCCCCACCCCTATTAGTGCATTAGTGCTATTATTAAATTTGATGTACACCAAAATAACAGGATTCTTCTGTTTTTGCTTGCTTAAGTTTTCGCATATGACACATGCTTTCTGCTGGTAAGGGAAGATACAGTAAGTAACATGTGAATAAATTTAATCAAACAAGCTCCTATATGAATTAACTGAAGCATATTTTTCAGTTGGTTTTACTATTATTCTAATTCATATTTCAAATTATGCTGACAGAGCACCCTGGGGGCCAGGGCCCCAGCTCTTTAAGGCCAGTGAGTTAAAACAGCAGTGCAAACTGTATGTGTGATCTGGAAGTGTGGCACAGTTGACATGCATAGAAAAAGTCAATAGAGGTTTGTATGGTTTTGCAGTAAACATTGTGACATTGCAACAAAGGACTAAAGAGTTATTCCCATATAAACCATTCCTAAATGCAGCCAGTGATCGCTCTAGCAATAAGAAGTGTCCATCAAATTAAAGGGGAATTCCACTAATTGCTCAAAATGTCAAGTTAAGTCAAGTCAAGAGGCTTTTATTGTCATTCCATCTACGTACACAGCGGAGTGAAATTCAGCATTCAGATAGAGAGAAAAAGAGAGAGAGAGAGAGAGAGAGAAAGGCTGTCTCAGGTCTCAAATGGTTAATTAATAACCATTCCATGTAGAAACTTTATTTGATGGAGCTTTTAGAGACATCTATAACTTTAGGCATCCAGTTCCCATCAACACCACTCTGAACAATCCTGACTCTCAATCCTGTTTCTCTAGAACAAAGCATATCACACCAAACAACTCTGAATGACCTTGTTGACCTGTTAAAAAGGTATTTATTTATTTATTTATTTATTTTAATGATAGAGCTCCCCTTTAAGGCAGAATATCATTGTTCTGCTTAACTCAAAATAACAGTATTTTGTTAATATTCAGTTCACTAATATTCAGTATTCAGTGCTTAACAAGATATTCCATACTGGAATTGTATTGCTAAATGTTTAAATGTGACATCCTGTGTTGTATATTAAAACACAATGGTAAATCCCAGGCTCAATATAGTATAAAGGTTATTATTCAGTTACTTATCCAGCTTTTATTTAACAGCTTATTTACACAATCAGTTTTATGTGGGCAAATACCACAATAACTATCAGCAAACAAGATATTATACAGCCTACTGCAGTGCATGCTGTTTAACTGATCTGTGTGCTCTTTCAGCATGTCACATTCAGTTCCTTCATACTGTCAATCAACTTTCAGCTGATCTCAGACCTGTGAATGCTGAGGGTGTAAGTTGGAGGAAGATGAACTGCTCCTTTGTTAGAGCCCCCCCAGATCTATTTGTAGTCAGTTAGAGTGTGTACTGTGGAGCATGACTGCCTGCTTTGCCTGCAAGGCCTTGCTCGGATTGAATATGTGATAGAAATCGATCTGAATGGTGCTCTGAAACACAGAAATATGAGGCTTTAACCAAGTGTTGAGGATTTTTAGTCTGATCCACATGAGAAAATGCAGTGAGGGAAACTCAGAATTCTCTTTCTCTCTTTTTCTCCCCCTTAAGTCCTCTTATTGTCTGCCCAGGCTGTAACAAGGCTAGTGTTCTTTAGAAATCACAGACAGCGTGAAAACAGCTTTGGGTGAGAATTTATCATTAAATGTGAAAAGATGACACATCTAAGGAGAAGAGAACATATTCTTTCTCTCCTCTCTCTCACTTTCTTCTTCAAGGCTTTATGCATTATTAAGGAGTAACTTATGTGTTACTTGGAATATGAATATACATAGAGTCATATTAATCTGAGGTGAACTGGGGTGAATAGTTCTGCAGTAGAGATGGTGTTCATGGTGCCGTGTGCTATTTTTGTGGTTTAAGCCAGCAGCAACAGGGGTGAAAGACTGCATGTATTCTGCTGTGAAGCCTCCAGTGTGTGTGTGTGTGTGTGTGTGTGTGTGTGTGTGTGTGTGTGTGTGTGAGCGAGAAAGAGAGAAAGAGAGAAATAGAATGGAGTTACGTGCCTGAAGACACACAAAGGAGGGGTGCACAGTAAGATTTTCAGACAGTAGACAGAGAAAGAAGAGATAAAGAGTAAGGGGGGAGTAGGCAGTGAAAAGAGAGAAAGAGAGAGATGTTAATTACAGAAAGTATGTGAAAACTTGAGGGATTGGAATATAGAGAAGGGAAAGATAGGGGAGAGTGAAGAGGAGGGGAGGGCAGATACAATGAGAGAAAAAGAATGGAAAGAGAGTGAGTCAAAGAGGTACAGAGAGGGGAGATAGATAGATAGATAGATAGATAGATAGATAGATAGATAGATAGATAGATAGATAGATAGATGAAAGTATATTGAGTTAAACAGGTTGTAGTATATATATATGTAGACAGGGTAAATAAGATGTAACATAAAAATATAATATATAATAAATATAATATATAGCAGTATAATATAGGCACAGAAAAATGTTGAATATTAATGATTCAGTTTGTACAGTATAGTGCTATGAATTAAGTCCAGTATGTGCAATGCAAGCAGCAGTTTGTCAGTGTTGTATAGAGCATCATAGATTATGGGAAAAACTGTTCCTGAGCCGACTGGCACGAATACTCCTGTATCTCCTCCCATATGGTAGGAGGTTACATAGTATGTGGCTGGGGAGAAAGGGGTCCTTGATGAACGCACACAGCGTTGGTGGTGAAGGTCTTCGATGGCAGGAGGCTGTGCACTAATGATGCGCTGAGCTGTCTTCACCACCCTTTGTAGGGTATCTCTGTGAAACAGAAAAAGAGGGAGAGAATGAGGGGGGATAGAGATACATATGATACATACTCTTTGCATATGATGATCTTGGCCACTGTTCTGGCATATTCTCAATGAAATGAATAAAACATCAAGTCATTGTTTGTTGTTATTCAAAGCTGCACTATGTAAGATTTGGGGATTTAGAGACCTCTCTGGTGGAACTGTGTAGTTGCATGTAAAGTAAAGCAATACGATGTTGCCATCGCATTTAGAACAGCATAGTTTTTGCATTTCAGACCTAAATCTCTGAGCCAGGCGTTCTCTTCGAGTTTCTGCATATGGTCTTAATATGTAAAGACCCCCTGTAAAATCTGACCCAGCACCTCAGGCTTTTTAATTGACTTCAGAGTAGTCTTTATCTCTTGAATCATTATTATCGTTATTTAAACAAAACAAAAAAACTCATAGCAGTATACATAGTGCTGCTGTAAACTGTGGATGCAGGCTCACTATGGAGGATGGAGTCTTCCAGTAGAGTCATTAAATGAAAGGAGGCTGTAAAGCTGCTTGCTAATCCACCCAGTTCATTTCTAATCTTTAGACTGGAGTGACAAGAACCTTGTTCCTAGCCTCCACTAGATTATATGCCATATATAGCTCTGCAGGACTGTCTCTGACCATTCAGATCCTACCATGACTGTGGTTTCTCTGGACCTGTTCATCCGGAGTCCTAACCTTTTGTCAGGGAGTGGATTATATCGGGGAAAGAAAATACAGAGAGCTGCACACAAGCTCTTGTTGACACTCAGGGTGAGTGACATGTTGAAAATGTAACCTCATAATACATGCAGGTTCACAATATCTTCATTACGGTTTCATTGAAGTTTAAATGCTCAAAGCAGAAGAGGCACATTTAGCCTCCTTAACCCAAAGGAAATGCTGGCTTTTCTCACTCCGGGTACTTTAGGAGTAGTTCAGCACCCCAAATGCACTTGATCAGACAAGACATGTTTGGGGTCAAAACTGCATGGCTACTGTTGCTAACAAACACTAGAAATCAAGTTTTCCAAAAGCTTTTGACAAATACCGGCCTAAAACTTCTCTCAGGTCAAGTCAATGTGGTTTAGAACAGAATATGAGTAACTATGAACTAGAACAAAACAGAAAATTCAAATAAATTTGAGCCTTGTTCTGTTTTTTTTGCAATGTTTGTATAGTAAACAAGGCTTAAATATTACTGTGCTAAAGCTAATGGCAGTGGTTTTGGTGAGAACTTACTCTCAGTGTTTGTTAGCAGCGCTAGCCTGGCATCTCCAGTTTTAAACTAAAGAGGCAAAACCTGCACACCAGACATGCCATGGCTGATCAACTGGATTTGGGGTAAGTACACAGTCGTATGAATTTGATATACTACTTTCTTAAGCATAACTCAGTCTGTTGCCACTATTTGCCATGCAGTTACTGAATTGTAATACAAGTCCTCTAGATTGTGAGGTTAAAAAAGCTTAAAACACAATGACTTTTAAATTCAGTGTTTACGCAAATAAAGTAGGAACTTGTGTAAATGAATAAATAAATATATAAATTAATAAAACAGATTATGTTATAGTGGACTGATATCCAGTCAGCTAATTGTTGCTTTGCAGCTTATGCAGTTACTGTAGTCTGATCTAATTGTTTATAATCTGTCTATATGCACACACAAATGCACACTTGCACTAATGCACAATAGATTGACACTACCTCATTACCTGTCCACCCTCTTTCCTTCACTCTGACTGTTCTATTTTTATTTACATCCTTCACTTTTGCTTATTTAGCCAAACAGCAGAGTAAAGCTGAGAGTGCTCTCTCTCTCTTTCTCTCCTTCTTTATGTGTACTCTCTGAGGGAACTGCCGTAAGGCTAAAGCCATTAATCAGCCCTCTGCCAGCCCAGTCTGCAAAGGACTGTGTGTATGTGGGTCGAGGCAGTCCTCAATCAGTAGTTTTGAGGAAAATAGGCTCATAGACAACACTGATTCTCAAAATGTTACGTTCCACGTCTTCAGATGCATGATCCCCTGCTAGCATAAGGAACTTTATGTCTCCACCCTTTATCATCGCTATGGCCTGTGTCTTGTTTAGTTATTAGTTTGGTTGTATGTATGTGTCATCTCTCCCTGGGCTTAATTCGGGTATTTTCATCTCAGATCAAACATGTACTACACAGAAAGGACACATTACCACACAGTATGTCACACAACTAACTAAACAGTTAAAGGAGCAATGCATAAGAATGCGTGGAGGATAACTGTTTTGACGGTATGTCAGCGACAACTATGTATTGTGTTGCAGAGATGTCTACAAAGTTAGTATGCCAACCAGCTAACCCTGGCCCGTCCTATCTTGTAATGCAACTTTATACCTGAAGAGGGGCTAGCAGGTCACTGTAGCGTTGAGTTGAATCAGTCCAACATGAGAGGATAAGGAAATAGCCCTGCTTCAACGGCTACAGAGAGATTTTTTAATCTCTTAGCAATCATGTTAAAGGTTCTGCTTTCAGTTAATCGTTGAAGATTAAGTAGCCAATGAAACACAGAGTAAATGCAACAATGGCTGAAGAATTACCTTTGCTGTGACTTTCCACCACTAGAGATACTCTCAGTGAGTAAAGGGATGAAGGTTAATGCTGAATTTGCAGACCAGTAAGTAAACAGCTGTTAATGCTAACACTGAGGACGAGGGACTGCATGTTTCTCATGATAGGGGTGACACCACATCCTTTTGGTGACATGTTGCCCCCTATTTGTTGGAGCATTAACTCAACAGGTTGCATCATCTTACATATTGCTTCTTCAAAACAAGCTAGGAAAGTACCTTTGCCATGAATGTCACAGTCCTCTTCTGTTCTTTAGTGGTCCTCCTGCCTTGGGTGGAGAAGATGACCTGTAAGACTACATACCCAGCCTTATGGACACCAATGCCCAAAAACCAGTTTGCCAGATGTGGACACAGTAACTGGCTGTGACCTAGGTCATATCCACAGTCTGCAGTCATGGAAAACAGTGAGCTTATCTTCTCTCTGGACCACGAGGAGGAGGGTCCCATTGTCTCCTTCTCCAAAGAGAGACCCCGTGGCCGAGGCGATGGCCGGTCAGCTCTCCATTCCTCTGCCTTCAACTTCCCCCTCTCCTCCTCCACCCCCAGCTCCCTGGGTGAGCTCTCTGCCTCGGCCCCTGGCACCATTGTGCATGGTCCCCCCTCGTCTACCAGCAGTATCATCAAGTCCTCCTCCTCTTCCTCTGACATGGAATACAAAGGTAACTATGCAGGGACTGTAACAATAACTATGCATTCTCAGTATCACAATGACTTTGGGACTCCTAACAGTGGGCTGTTGGGGTGGGCTGTGAATGAAGATGTGTAGTTAGTCATCTGGCTAGCTAGTGGCACTTAAAATATGATAAAACAATTTTGGACGTTAAAAAGGGCAGTTTGAAGGTAAGATTGCAGTGTATGTCCACAGTGATCAAGTTAGACAAACACAGTTAAGTTCAACTCACCAGCATCAGTGAAGACCATTTAATTTCACTGCTCACTGATTTGACTGTTTAGATTGAAAGCTTGACCTGTGGTTCGTTATTTGTCAGTTCAATGGCTTTTCCTGTCAGGCAGTATATTTCAATTTTATATTTCAATGTTGTAGTACAAGAAAGAACCCGTCAACATATGCATAGATTTGCTGATACTAATAGTAGCAGTGTGCCATCACACCACCTGTAGCTAAATGACTACAATCTCTGCAGGTAATTTGTTAATTAATACTCTTATATTCTTATGTTATGATAATATAATAATATCAGTCAATACTGTGTTTTTGAAATGCAATACACTATCACAGAACATAATATTGTGATATTTGGTATCCAATATTTTCTTACATCCCTACTGAAAATAGGCAATGCAAGACTACACCACCAGTATATCTAGAAGTCTGTGAAGAATATAGGTGGATCAGTTACCTAAAGGGTGCAAGGATACCTTCTGAATTGTACAGTTTGCACAATTTAACCTCGGCTATATCTTGAATACAACACTCTTTGTCCTAGTGTATTATCTGTCTAGTACTGAACTATAATTTTATACTTCTGGACAGTGTATTCTTACACTGTCCAATATTCCACAGAATTGCATGTGTAGTGCCTGTTTGTTCTTGGTCTGCAGGAACTCTTCTGTCTTGCGTTTTTGTAGTGTTGCATGTATTGTGTGTTGCATCGGTGGGGAATTGTGTTGTTACACTGTTATGATTACAGTTACAATAAAGCTGAGTTGATTTGCTTTGCATTGAAAGAGACTGCCTCGCTGAGGCCAAAGCCCCTGCTCAGCCTCGTGAAGTCTTTCTCGACTGAGATGTCCCGCCGGGAGCCTGAAGTCTGCCTTTCCAGATCTGACTCCAAACTCCACCTGCAGCCTTGGAAGCAGGTGCCCAAGCTCCGTGACGAAACCGAGGCAGAAACTGGTGGTCTGTTATTGGCCGAGCTTGAGGACACACGGCGAAAGTTTTCAGAGGCCATGCAGGAGCCGCTCAGCGTACTCAGTAAGATCATGGGCGAGGAGGCTGGGGGCAGCCCCAAGACTCTGAAAGGTGATTCGCCCGCTGGAGGAGGGTCACCTGCTCGGGGTGAGGAGGCCAGTCTGTCGAACATTTGCGAGACTCCTTTGAGGAAGCCAAGGATGGTTCTGTATCCAAGCCATTCACCTGAATTCTGCCACAAACTGGGAAGTGAGGGCAGTCGCTATGAGATTCGCACCTACGGTGATGTTATGCAGGTGGTGGAGATTAAAGCACGCTCTGATCCAGAGCTCAGAAATCCGCTGCTGAAGAATGTCAAAGCTACATCTTCCAGCCCTGGCAGGTGGTTGGTGTGTGTTGGCTTGCTGGCCTATGGCTTCTTTGTGCTACCGCTATCATCCTACCTGACTGGCCTCCTTCTGGGAATGGCTTGTGGGTTCATGATGGGCCTAGCAGCGGTACTAATGCTGGCACTACGGCGGCCGGCCAACGCCCAGAAGAAGCTAGCCCCATCCCCTGACGACAGCCTGCCAACAGACTCCATCAGCAGGACGCAGAGAGAGCTGGGAACGCTGCAGGTCAGTGTAGAACTTTTACCATAGCTTGTCAGTTTGTGGGTTCTCTTTAGGCCCAGCACACCAAACCGACATTTAGAAACTGCCTCCAACTATATCTATGTTCACTTTCTGTCAGCTCACCATTGCCTCTAGTGTCTTTTAAAAATTTGTTCTCAAACATACCGTGAACTACAGCTGAAAATGTAAACAAATATCCATGAAATAAGTGAATGTCCAATGCTTTCTTTTATCAGAGCGCCATCAGAGCTCTAGTGCTTTCATATTTATTCCTAACAATATTTTTTTGTTTCTTATTAGTTATGTGTCTTCTTGAGAGTCCTTTTTTTGCTTTCTTTTCTCTTCTCATTTGCCCTCTCTCACAGCCGACTGCCAACACCAATTAAATATGTTCATTCAACCCAAGAAAACAAGAACAGACAATTGGACATCAAGCTTCACCAAGTCCTGACAGTGTCCACCGCTGATAGTCGGTTTGATGTTTCTTGGGCTATATTCAAGATGCAGTACCTTTATAGCTGTGTTCATGTTTCCATTGTTCAGTTGACTTATCCATGCTAACCTCACCGATGCAGTTATTCACTTGTATTTATAGGGTCAGCCAAGCTTGCACAAATCCTGTTCAGTTTAAGGAGAACTTGATTTAATTAGCAACATATTTTGCTTCTGCCATGAAGGAAAAAAAGAAGTATTGTTGATTTTCACACAAGTGACTCTATTATTCTGCACACTGCACACAGTGAAATTTGACCTCAGCATTTAACCCATCTGTGCAGTGAAACACCCACATACACACACACTAGTGAACTGACACACTAGGGGGCAGTAAGCACACGTGCCCAGAGCACTGGACAGCCCTACCCACGGTGCCCAGGGAGCAGTTTGGGGTTAGGTGCCATGCTTAAGGGCACTTCAGTCATGGGGATCAAACCAGCAACCTTCCGGTCACAAGACTGGAACCCCTAACCTTCATACCAATAAGGAGACGTGGGAAAAAGCTCTGTAGGCAAATGCTTTTTATTAAACACATTGGCACCGAAACAACTGCACGCTGGCATGGCAAGGAAGCAGATAGGTCACCTGCAGTCATGCATATTTCAAGGTAGATGCTCACACTGCCAACTAACCCCACCCCCAAGCACAGAATGGCATAACCAACCCTGCTGCGCACATAATGTCCGCACCTTCACAGCTATTTCCAAGAAAATTGTTACTCTTACTGTGATTCACATAAACCAGAAGCAGGATGCTATTATATGATTATTGTGTTCACATAGGATGAATGAGACACCTACAGCTTACATCTGTTGAGTAAAGTTATATTGCCCTCCATATAGCCTTCATTTAATTAAGCCCTGTGTACCTGCACATCTGGGGGCTATTGCAATGTAAACATATTTTAGATGTAACTTGGGCATGAAAAAGCCCACATCCTGTCAGTTTTCATTTAACAGTGTCTCTCTTTTTTGACATTTTCATTTTCTTGTCTGAGTTTCTACATGTTTCCTGAACCCAATCCACACATTTACTTCCACACAGATAAGATTTCTCATGAGTTTATTGGGGTGCCAGTTCTCAGCAAGTCACATAGAAAGTCACTATAGAAGCAGGTGCTGCTGACAGTATGGACACTCAGAATAAATCTCAGAATAGATACCCCATACGGAGACAGAAACTGTCATGGAAAAAGACTGTTATTATCCTCATTATCCGTTGCATAATAAGTGCCTGTAGGCCTCACTAGTCTCGTTAAATAGAATATGGGCACTCTTGTTACTTAAAGCAAGGAGTCTTCAGGCACATTTTATGCTGTGCTGGTGTTTATGGTAATGTATATAGCATATAAAGTTTTTTTTTAATACATCCTGCATCTGCATAAAAATAAAGTAGGTAAAGTCATGCTGCATGAATTTACACTGAAACATTTAAAAAAAAGGGTTTTTTTTATTTTTCCTGAAATGTCTCAGTTTTGCAGATTTTATTGTACAACTAAAGTTATATGTGTTATTATATATATATATATATATATATATATATATATATAATCAGCCACAGCATTAAAACCACCTTGTTACACTTTACACTTAATGTCGGTATTATCAGCCACAACAGTGCACGTTTTATTTGCGTGGTGGATTACTGTAGTGACACTGACATGGTGGAGTTTTATAGTGTTATGCTGGAGATTTTAATCACCTCAGTGTCACTGCTGGACTAAGAATAGCCAGCAACTTCATGTGGGTAGGGTCTGGTAAGCACTGATTAAGGACTAAATAAAGACCAACACAAACTGTGAAGCAACAGAAAAGCTGTCATCTCTGCATTTACATCTACACAGTGGACTACCAACGTGGGGGAATCTATTAGAGTGGACATTAAGTGGACACAGTGTTTAAAAACCCCAGTAGCACTTCTGTGTTTGCTCCATTTGTACTAGCGTAATGCACACTAACAAACCACCACCAAGTCAGTGTGGTGGTCCTAACCATTAAAGGAGAGGGGCTAACCAAGTATGCAGAGAAAGAGACTATAGTCTGAAAGAAGGACAAGCTAGCATTAGTGCTCTTACCTCAGCCATCATACGAAATTGTTCAGAATGTTTTTATACTTTCAGCCAAAGGCTATTAGATGGAAGCCACCTTGCTAACTTTAGCTTTTAGCTTCCTGTCCTACTTCTTGTCCTACTTATCTGATATCTCCTTTCCTTCATTTAAGTGCTTCATTCTTTCCATTATAGTGATTATTTGAAGACAGTTATGATGGTTGGATGGCTGTAATAAGATATTCATCTTTCTATCTTGCTGCCATCTACATTCGCCACCTACAAAAATCCATCCCCAAGCAGTTTCTAAAGTTGCTCCTGTCTTCCAGATATGTTATCCGGTTTTCTTGCTGTAGGGGCTTCTGCAGCTGTGAAATATGATTAGGCATATACAACAGATGTAGCCACAGTTATATTTCTCATTTTGCCTAGAATAAGCTTACTGTTTTATTTTTCCTATAAAAGTACATGTATGTTTTTTTTCATGAAGTAGTCCATCAATTATTTTTTAAAGACAGTGATGACTTATATGAGACAATATGAAGACAATATGAAGACAACCCTACGCCTAGCCCTAGTTTGGCATTCTGTGTTGTTAATAAGCTTGTATGCTGTGTGCTGCACTGCAGGGTTGGATGAATGAAATGAATTCCTATGATCCGGAGACCTACCACCCCTCACTGTGCCAATCTGTCTATGCCACCCTGGAAGGCTGCCGTCTGCGTCTGGCGTACCCACGCACCAACGTCCCACGCCGGGCCAGCGTACACGAACCAGCCCACGACACCACATTTGAGCGCTCGCGCTGTTTCCAGCTGACCAACAGCAAGGTCAGGCCCTTATGTTTCATACACTGTAAAATATCTGTTAAGATTATTTTGTGCTTTTACAGAAGTATATCTCTTTTGGTCAAATGTTTTTTTTTCCTTTTGACAGGTTTTTCTGCTGCCTGCGGTTTTGGCAAAGAAACGAGTGTGGAATAAGAAGTATCCCATCTGCATTGAGCTGGCTAAGGAAGAAGGAGGAGAGGAGCATGGAGAGGAGGAAGAAATCAGTGAGGCAGCAGAAGGAGCAGATGAAGAGAGTGAAAGAGCAGAGGGACCTCCACAGATAGACAAGGAAGCAGCCCAGACCACCACGCTCTACCTGTTTGGGCGTACGGGGAGAGAGAAGGAGGAGTGGTACCAGCACTTTCTCTTAGCTTCGAAGGTCGAGCCCCACCTCAGCAGGGATGAGTCCAAGACAGGTGCACACCTTCTAGCTGAGCAAGTTTTTTTAAGTGACAGTTCATTTTATTTATTAGTTCATAGTTATTTTAAGTGATAATTCAAAACCTAGATCTAGAATCTAGATGAAGCGTGTCCAGAAGTTAGTCTAGAAATGGTTTAATTAAGACGACAAAGAGTTGCCCTGGCTTTCAAATTCCTCAGATCCCAATATGGGCTCAACCTTACTGTGAGAGCCAAGTTAAGGAAAATCGTTTTTGTTGATATTCTGCATTTGTGTCAGTATTGTGCGTCTTGAAATGTCATACCCTGAAGTTTAAATGAAAAAAATATTTATGTAAAGGTTACATCTGAAACGGGAAATCCTATTGGTTGATACAAAACTACTGTTGCGCATGACTGAAAAAGATCAGCGGGATTATAATGTAAGCTAGACACGTACGCAGCTTAGAAGCATACAGTCGGTCTTGCCTATCCTGTAATAAGTGTAAGAACTCTTTGTATACCACATTATCCATGTTTGCTGATGGAAGGTGTTAGCTTTGATAACCAAAGAGAAAATGAAAGACATCAACAGTCAACTGGACTTTGTTGTGAGAGGGCAATGAGTAGTGAATAGTGAAGTATTGCTAGCTAGGATACCAATCAGAACTTTGCTGAGGATCTGCTGCTAATATCTTGATGCCAGATACCACAGGGCACCTTCATAGGTCTTCTTTTGGTGGCATGTTTGGACCAACAGCATATTGGGCAGGTGGTCATAAAGTGTGGGATATCAGTGTGTATACAGACAGGTTGAAGAAAGAAGGACTCAATTCAGTTGAGAAGCAGACATTTATTCTGATATACAGCTTATTATTGTTTAGGTGACCAAAATCCAACGCTCTTGCTACTAAAAAACGCTATTTTTCACATACTGAAGTCAAAGCTGTGCTGCTGCAGCAATGTTTCACAGGTCTTTTTTCTCATCCTCTCTGTCCAGAGGTGTGCAGTGCTAAAGGGTCAAGTCGGGGCAGTACTGATGACCTGGCTTCCATGCTGGGTCTGAGGGAGCTCGCTGGCTCAGTCAGAGAGAAGATCTTGCTGGACTACAGCTCCTACATGGCTCGCTTTGTCATGTCGGAGAGCTGCAGCCTCACACCCAGCCCCAGCCACAGCGAACCAGGCAGCCCCACTGATGCACACGGGGTAAGACACTCAGAACTCACAGAAGCCTACAACAAAATATTTGATGAATCACTACAGGGAAGATTTACATTAGCATTCGACAGCAGACAGTATTCAAGAGGTCTATTGCTATTCCTATTTTTATGCTTTCTCAGATTTCCAGTCTGTCTCAGAAATCCAATTTTAGCTTTGTTTAACCCAAGACCTTTCATCTAATCCGACATCATCCATATTGATTAAAAGCACAGACAAAGCAACAACTTAAATTGGAAAATGAGCTAAAGAAAAACTTGCTTAGCGGAACACTGGATACTGGGAAACACAATATAATCAGTTCAATACCTGAATCATCAGGAACGCCACTTTCCGTGTCAGGTTTTAAAGACTAGACTGATGTTTGTTGGATATTTTGCTAAGCTTTTTTAAAAATGTAATATTTTATAAGCCAGAGGTTTCCAAACATGGTCCTATAATACTACTGCCCTACACTTTTTAAAGTTGCCTTGCTTTCTGAAAACACTGGTCCATTAGGCAATAATAAACGTTCCTGAATAGATGCAACATATGATTCTATGAAAAACTTTTAAGTGGTACAGAACTTTTGATTATAGAACTAGGACTGGGTGATACAGTAAAAATACAATATACAATACAATAATGTGCTTTTCCTTTTCCTTTAGTCTGTTATGTAGTGTCAGAGGAAGAAACTTTCTCAGCTGCCTGAAACACCACATCTAAATTTCAGCCCTTTTCTTTGTTACAAGATGACATCGTCCTGTAACACAATCCTTATTTGTTGCTTGAAGGATCAGAACTGGTGAAGGGATGCCGCTTCCGCCTTTAACCGTTCTGGATGTTTACTGGTCAGAACAGTTAGAACAGAGTGGGTGAGCTGACCAATCAGAGCACCCTAGGGAGAGAGGTCTTTCAGGAAGACAGTGAATAGAGGTGTACAGAAAAAAAGAATTTGGAACAGTGAAACATGTACATTTATTCTAGCAGATCCCAAAAAGTAATTAAAATGTGAAGCCATTTTCAGGATACACAGTATTTTATAGCTTGTCAAGTTACAACAGATGAAAATAATCCTCTAATGTTGCTTTTTAAAAGCTATTTACTTTAAAAATTATAAATAGAATTATCTTTATTTGGACTTGCACACATTGCACCACACAAAATCAAATTCTACAGGCCTTAAGTATGCTGTTGGTGACTGTTCTTTAAGTGTTAAAGATATCCATGATATGTTCAGAAAAGCATGTTGTAATGTAATTTGTCCTGATCACAATGAAATGTTGTCATATTGCCCAGCCCTTGATAGAACCTTAACACAGCCTTCAGAGAAGCTGAAGCTTTCACATTTGAAAATATCTATTATCTGTTTGGATTTGGATTGTAGTAGATGTGTTAAAGCAGGGGAAAGACCAAAAGGTAAACGGTTCGAGGTCAGGCAAATGCACAGATAGACCCCAGGGGGTTGAATAGGTACATGCAGTTACTGTTTTATATGGCCATTCTTTAAGATCCATTTCAGAGAAGCTCATCTTCACCTCGCTCCGGGAATACAGCTTGTGATTCAGCTCAGGTTCCACAGGCTTCATCATACTGGGTGTCTCCTCTGGTGTAGTTATAAATGCATGTGGACATTTCACCTCAATAACTCTGATCTGGCACAGGTGAATCCTTTTTGAGAAGGTATTGCATTCAAGATGTGGTTGTTTTTAACAACAAATAATATTTAAAAAAGCTTAATACTGGTGCAGAGAGGCATTCATTACTATGTTTTTGTTATTGTAAAACTGTTAATGCTGGAATTTATTTCAGACTGTTTTTGGAGCGTTTAAATAGAGTTTTAATTCACCACTCAATAATAATTATAGTATATTGAGAACATTTATGCTTGAGGTTGGGGTTCAGAATCCTGCTTGGGCAGTAAAACTAGTATTGTTGGCTGAAAAAAACTCTTTGGTTTCCTCTGAAGCATGTGACTGCACTGTTTCTCTTGTTACACTGTGTCTGCAGTATACTGAAAATTAAGTTTGGTTCAATTCATGTCCGTGTCTTGTAAAATAGGCCCGCAAACCACTCCTCTAAGCATTAGCGTATCCCCAATCCTGAACAACAGTTCACTCATAACCCTAGTTTCAACATAATATCCCCAAAATCTTCTTCAGTATTGTCTGCATGAATGCTCTTCTTTATGTTTCTGCTGGCTGCAGTTGTCGAGTGATCAGGTGGCAGAGCAGGGTGAGAGCAGGCCAGCATGGATCAATGCCCTCATCGGGAGGATATTCTGGGACTTTCTGCGGGAGAAGTACTGGGCCGACCAGGTGGCCCACAAGATCCAGAAGAAGTTGACCAAGATCAAGGTGGGAGGGCAAAATGTGGAGTCTGGATGGGGTTAGCAAAACAAAGCTTACCTAAGCACAGCAGGCTCTTCTACAGGGGGAGGCTTGCCTGGTCAGCTGAAATGAAGGCCGTTAGAATAGACAAGGCAATAACACTGAGTGCAGCTACTGAAAGGATACTCTTGCGTAGTGTCTTTCTCTGCATTTTATATCACAGTTGCATTGCAGTGTATGCAGATCATGCAAGGTTACAGAAGCGTTAGCTTTGGTTGTCACTTCATTTGCTTGCAATATATTTTAGTTATTTAGTATATTATAATATATTATATATACATTTATTTATGTTTGCATATATAAAGTGATTATCTGAGCCTCACCCCAAGCATTTCAAAGCATGTATGCCCTGACATGATGTGCAATTGACAAATAAACTTGAAACTTGAAGCAAGGCTCAGGCTAATTGCAGTTGCCTGCCGAGTCTTGTACTAAACATCCTGTAATAAGAGTGTCAGTGCTGCCAGAAGAATTCCACCCATTTGATGTAGATAAGCAGTAAGTAGGTGCATGTTGTGCATTTAATGTACTGGGTGCCAGTGCTAATCACTGTTTACTAGCGAGAGGCTGCTAAAGGGCTCTGTGTCCTATATATCTCTCTCTCCTTTGCTTTATCGCTCTCTGTAAAACTACTCCTGATAGCCAAAGCTGGAACTGAAACACGAAGCATTTTGCAGTGTAGAGATGATTCAGCTAGCCGGACCCATAATGGAAATGCGGAGTTAAGCTTGAGGACGAGATGCTTACCAGACCATGCATAATAGCCTTATTATCCAGACACACTCTTGATTAAAAACGTACCCCCAGCAAGTTTTATCTGAGGTTGAATGCTTTGTAACATATAGACCTCATTGTAAAGTTCATTTTAAGTGTCAGTTGGTCTTTTCAAGGCATTTTGTCGTGTCTCTATATCAGTTAGATCACTGAGATGAACACTAGCTTTTTTGCGTCCTGGCAGTTGCCGTACTTCATGAACGAGCTGACCCTAACCGAGCTGGACATGGGCACCTGCATTCCGCAAGTGCTGAGCACCTCCAAACCTTCAGTGGATCGAAGAGGTGAAAAACACACACACACACACACACATGCACAATGGGTTTACACACATTATGATGAAGTACTAAATACGTGGGCATGCTAGAGATTGCATAAACTAGAAATTCATTAGTCTGCACTGTGGGGGCAGGACCGACTCTGAAAAGCAGTGGTGGTCAAAATAAATCTTGAATTCATCAAGTTTAAATCAATTCCACTGTATACTGTCTAAAACTGCACTTAAATACAGGCTTAGAAGCTAAACCAGGTAGGTTTTGACAGCAGTTGTCTCTGCTAGGATAGAGCTATTTGACTGACATGCAGATCAACCCATCACAGACTGTTTAGTGTGACGTTTCTTTAACAAAACAAGTAGAGTAGCAATCAGCAGCATGGGGTAAACTTACTACCTACAGTTTGGAAACCCACAAATAGATTCTTAAAAGATTATATCTGTCCATATACTACATATTACTGTGGAATCTATAGAAATACAACAGCTTGCTACTAGCATTTAGCTTGATAAACAATTGTTTTAGATTGGTAAGACCAATTTATGGACACATAGAGAGCAAGAGCCAATTAAAAGTCTCTGTTAAGGGTTAGCTTTGATGATTTTAGCATGTAGTTTAAATCAGTCAGTCTGTGTACTTTTGTGGGCAGAATGTCTGAGGCTAAGACTCAGTCTGAAATACTAACAACAATGAAAAAACAACAACAACAAACAAAAAACTGTCTCTTACCAATATGTTACCAACATGGACCATATTGCACGCCTCTACCCTCCAATCAGCAACACTGCTGCCAGAATGCTCGCAAGCACCTTTATTTTCTTTCATATTAATTATTGTATTTCCCTTTTTGATGGTCGTCTTGTTAAATTGCTCAACTGGCTTCAGTCCATTTAAGATTCGGCAGCCAAAGTCCTCCCTTCTACTAGCACAGCTCCCGTCTTCCATCAGCTGTGACTGATATGAAGTACAAACGTCTTCTGCTAACCTTTAAAGCCATTTGTGGTCTCAACCCTTTCATACCTCTCACTCCCTCAGATCCTCTGTCACTGTGCTTCTTGCAGTCCCTCGCTACTTTTCCTAAACTTTTCCTGCAACTCTCTCCCGCAATCAATCTCTTTATGACCTCTCTCTTTCTTCAAAGCACATCTTTCATCTTTCCTGCGTACTATTCTTCTTCCCCCGTGTCTCCAATCTAAAGCGTCCTTGGGTTGCAAATGGCTCTACATAAACTGAACAACATATTATTAGTATTTTTATGCTGGCCCAGCTCATCAGCAAGCTACTAACAAAAGATTCTTTTTCACAGACTGCCTGAACACTTTGAAATAATAAGGATTACTTGACTATTCGACTATTGTTTTTTTTTTTTAACATGATTAGTTTAAACTCAAAGTACTTCATAGTCATGCAACCACTAGTGCATGTATGTGCCCTTTAATAGTATTTTAAATATGCGTGTACACATTCATATGAACACTGCACTGGCCTTGCATAAGCCAGATTGCACTTAAAAAAGTAAATGTCTAAACTCTAACAAGCTCCATAGTACTTTCTCCCTTGTCCAAACATAATAGCTTCTAATCTACTTAGTCTGAATGACCAAAGCATATAGTGCACAGACTGCATTCTGTAATGCTTTGGGTTACAGAATGGAAGCCTTTCAACCAACTACATTTTATATGGTTAACCATGTAGTAACTCTTCTCTGAAGAAAAGCTCTGCTAAACCTAAGCATGGGTAATAATCACATATATACGTTTTGACAGTGTTGTGATTGATGTAGTGTTTGTGAGTATGTAGGTAGTAGGTTAGCACGCTTAAAAAACATGTATATTTAATTAGATGAAAAATGTGCTGTACACACATAAAAAATCACATGTGGTAATGTTGTGCCATAAAAAGACATGACATATTAACACAATTCCAAAGAACCTTTTAGCAATTTTATTTTTAAGGTAGTAAAACCTAGACCAGTGTAGGAGCAAGTAATGTTTGCTTTTACTTATCATGCTCAGGGACACTGTAACGTTTTAAAATCCTCAGCTGAATATCGTAAATAGCCTAACGCAAATAACAAGGATTCAACAGATAAACATACCATATTGCACTGAATAGAACCCAGCATGTAATTTTGTATTGTGAGTAGGGGTGGACGATATGGCCGTACAATAATATCACAATATTTCATGGTATTTTTGCAATAACAATACTCTTGGTGATATGACAAAACATTGAATTAAAAAAAATATTTCAGAATACACTACTGCAACAAAATTAAAATTCAATTTTATTATTGCATACGATATGATATGGCACACGCCTAACTGAGATATTAAAAAATACAAGAATTTTCATCAGATTGTAACAAAAGTAAATGATCCAGAATGTCATGATACTAAATAATGCACTCCAAATATCTCCATATATTCAGGACAAGTAAAATTAATGATACTGGACAGATAAAGTCTGTCTCTAGTAGATATATAATGCAAAATGAAAAATGTGAGAATTTTTCTTTTGCTGAAAACAATAAAAAGTAGTACCCTGATGTGATAATTAGGGATGGGTGATATGGCATGATATTTCTGGTTATAATATCGTTCACAATATTAAAAAATGTTGGCAATATTATTTTGTACGATATGATATGACACACTCCTAATTGTGAGGTGTGTAACTTTGAGACCAGCTTTTAATTAAGATATGAAATGTTAAGTTTTACATTCTCTTATAAATTGACAACATTAACACACTAATGATTTGTTACAGTCATTTACATTTATGGCATTTAGCAGACGCTCTTATCCAGAGCGACTTACAAAAGAGCCTAGTGTTCGGTTAGAGGATGAATCTCTATCTAGTACAAACAGGTTTAAGTCCAAACTACTCTTAAACTCAAACACTGCTATAAACACAGGGCTAGTGCTGATACATAGAAAAAAGATAACGCAATACCTAGCAAGACAGGAACACCTACAGAGAAGAGAACAAATACAAGACTACATACAGTACAAGTGCAATACTTAGCCAGTGCTCCCACAGTCCCAGAAAATGTTGTAAAATCCAGTTAATGAAAGTTAAAAACTAACATTCAGCATCTAAAATGTTGCAGCGACCAATGATTGCAAACCGTGTGCCAACTATCCACACTTTTGTCCATTCTACCAGATCACATGGTATTAACAGTACTCCTCAATCTTGAAACAAAGTAAAGCGGTGCCATAGACAAACTACATTTGGTTCTCTAAAAAGGTTCCCTTCAATGGACAATGCTTTGAAGTGTAATACTTGCACTAGTTGAACTGCAGAGGGCTAGTGCACTATGAAATTACTCAATTTCAGACAAAAGCATCTGTAAAAGTTAGGTTGACCAGCCTCTTTTTATAGCCATGGCAACAGCTTGATGTGTATATGTGTTGGCATGTCCTTGTGTGGGCGTAGGCCTGTGGCTGGAGCTGGAGGTGGTCTACACTGGCTCTCTGCAGATGACTCTGGAGACGAAGATGAATCTGCGTAAGCTGGGCCGAGAGAGCGTGTCTGAGGCAGAGAACCTCACAGAGAGCAGTGGCCTTGTGGGGTAGGAGGCTTCCTGTGTGTCTGTGTATTTGTGTGAGTGGGAGGTTGAAGCTGTGTTCACTCCTGCAGTGAGTTTGGACACTGAGCGGTAATAAACAACGCGTCTGTAAAAAAGGACCCTGCTTGAAGGCTTCTCATATTTTTTTCTCTCATTCTATCTCCTGTTCGTTCTTCCCCTCCTTTTAGATTAAAGCAGTAAGCACTGGGAGGCTGTGCATTACGATGATCTTGCCACAGTTAAGGTGTTGGACATTGAACAAAGCAGAGCTTTTATAAATATGCATGCAATAAAATACACCAATGTTCAATGAATAATCTATTATTAATAATAGTGCAGTGTACTTTGTTAACAGGCTATGGTTAAAGTTTATTCCATAGTAAGACTATAGTAGGTTTTAATAAATTTGAATATAAGTACCATATAAATTATAAATTAACACTAGGGGTGTACTGTTATGGGAACCATGGGCCAAAAACAATATTCAGTATTTTTCTCAAACATCTGATACACTAACATTTATAAAAATAGAAACTGGGACAACAACCATCTGAATTAGTATTACAGGGATCCAATGAAGTCCAATGTAGAATACAGAATTAAATTAAATTAAATTAAAAAGACTGATTCGGTGGGGGCCCTACCTTACCAAACTATTAATGTAAAAGTACTTCACTAGGAACAAAATCAGTAGTTAACAGTATCTCACATTTCACAAGATCAGTGAAACTGAAAATGTAATCACCTTTCTAGAATAGAAACGTTACTTTAGTAACATAAATGGTAAATGTTACATACAGGTACAGATCCTGTTTGTGAAAACTTTGCGTTACATGCAGACACAGATACAGCACCACCACTGCGGTGTCAATTAAATCTTCCTGCAGGTCTTGCTGTCATATTGGGGTTTTGCTTTGACTTTCTTGCTAGCACACCAGCCGTGCTGTCTGAGACGTTTTCCAGATGTTGCCTCAACACAGTTTGCTTAAGACTGTGAAAATTGTGAGCCATAAGCACTAAGGTATCTTTTTATTGCCTCCCCGATACATAGAGGTCCTTTATTTTTAGAGTTGCCAGCTGTTTACAGCTGTTTTTGGTTGTGAAGTGTTGAAACAACGCTTGCTAGAGAGTCACAGACTTTGTGATGTTCTGAAAATGGTCACCAGCTGGAATTCCTAATGGGAATTCTTGATCTGCCTAATTAGTCCTAATGTGGCAATTAAGGTCTAACAAGATAATGCAGTTCTGAGAGCACACAACTAAAAAGGCATCCAAACCTTTACAAATGCCACAGAATATTTTTTATTTTTAAGTCAATCAAACTCATTTTAAAAATCAACACATTGTGATATTTGGTCTGGATTGCCAGCTGTAAAAGTTTTTTTGAGTTATAAATTAATTTGGCAATCACCACAGGCAACTAGACAGTGATTCTGAAAGTCTTCTGAGCTTTCCTTTACAGTTTCACTTTATTTGCATCATGTGTCATGCCAGAAACTCTTTAGCCTACTAACTAAGCAGACAACATACATCAATAACATTAAAGCCATAACATTAAAACCACCTCCTTGTATTTAAACGAATTCTTCATTTTATCAGCTCTAATTACCACACAAGAGCATTCTGTAGTTCTACAATCACAGACTATAGTCCATCTGTTTATCAAACTTGATTGGCCCACTTTCGCTCAAGTTTTCAGTGGTTGGGACCCACAGAGGGATGCCAAAGAGCAGGTATTACTGGGGTGGGTGGGTCATTCTCAGCAGCTGTAGCTGAGACTAGATTCAAACTTAGTTAAGAATCTGTGGTGCATTGTGTTCTAAAAATTCAAACTCCTCAAAAAACAGACCAGCATACTCTCATTCACTTCTCTGCATGTTGTTTTGCAGCCTTCACTTGAGCCACATGGCACAACTGTCTGGCAGAACAAGGTTTGAAATTAGCTCTGTTTTTGAGTGTGTATGTTATATAGCATAGGCTCAAGGTAGAATCCTAGCTGACACTACGAAGTTAAAGCTTTGTCTTCTGACAGTGAGCTCAATCTATCTAATCTATCTAGTCTGTCTGTGTGTGTGTGTGTGTGTGTGTGTGTGTGTGTGTGTGTGTGTGTGTGTGATTGTTAGCTGCAGGCCTAGGCTGTGCATCATTGCAGACAGTGATGAGGAGTCATCCAGCGCAGGCTCGTCTGATGAAGAAGATCCTGTGCCCTGTGAGCCTCAGGGCACTGTGGGAGAAAAGAGCACGCCTCCTGGGTCTGATGGGTAATAAACTTCTCCTCTGATTGACTGATCCTGAATCTGGAAATGTCCACAGTAGCCCTCCTTCACAGCCATTATGATCCAATCTGATTAACAGCAACACATTTTAATCTGAATTAACATAATTCTGCACATACCTGACCAACCAGACACCCATCAGGTCGCCACATTTCTAAGTGTGTGATCTGTTAAATTGCACTGGAACAGAATCAGCCCTTGTTGGATTATTGATAAACACAATGAAACTATTAATAGGCCAATTAATAGCTGTACAAATATGTATTTAAATCACATTTAGCACATGTTTTTATTAATCAGTGATTTTACATAATTCACTGTTCTCGTGTTGGTCTTTGAGGACTTTGGTGCCGACATCACCAGTAACTACAGGGTACCAGGTAATGAAAGAACCGTGTAAAAATAAAGCAGGGAGAAAATCTAAAGCCGGGGTAGAGGGTTTAGCCTCCACTCACTAATTCAAAAGTCTTGTTTGGAATTATTTTAAAGGGAAATTCAAATTATTTTCTACATAATTCAGTCCTTGAAATGTAAACAGTCATGCAAATGAGTTTTAAGATTGTAGACCATAGAGAAATGTACCGGCTCATATTTCTCTACTGAGGTGGTGATAAGAATTGAAAGTCGCACGGACTGCAGCTTTATTTACTATAAAAAAGACCAGTAAACCTACACAAGTATTTTCAACTTTTATATAAACAACTTTACTGTGCCTTCTATGTACCTCTATGACCTGAACGTAATGTAAAAATATATTTTACTCTCCCTTTTATTGCCCATCATTGGCATATTAAGTTTGCAGTTTAGACTCAGAAGTCAGTGCCGCATTTTAGACAATTGCAGTCATTATCATAACCTCACCCCATCCCCCCAAACACCAACAAAAAAAGAGAAAGAAAAAAACTTATGTTCTGTTTTAACCAGAATCTCAGGTACCAGACAATAAAACCATTAGCGTTTTATATCACTTTCTGTAAGTATATTTTTTAGAGGCATAAAATTCTTTGGACATCTATTTCCTCTAGAACGTCACATTTCACATCAAACCTCTTTAAATGACTTTGCTTATGTTGCAACATGCTCTTGATGAGTACAAGCATGGGGTAAATCGAAAGTCTATTCTCTTTAGTCTAGGTTCTTTAGGGAGATTGGATGAGTTAATTCATTCTACCATTGCCCTAATGCTTATGCCACTCTATGCTGCAGCTCACAGTGACATAGGTTAAACTTACATCCCAATGATTGAATTAGGTAGAGGTTTTGAGAAAAGGGTGGAATTCCCCTTTGAGCTCTATTTTAAGTTTGTCAACGTTGTACTTCACTTCATTCCTCTACAGTCATGGCAGTGGAAGCACCAGTAGGAAAATTCTGCGCTTTGTGGACAAGATTGCTAAGTCAAAGTATTTCCAAAAGGCCACAGAGAACGAGTACATCAAGAAGAAGATCGCAGAGGTCTCCAACACTCCGCTGCTGCTCACCGTGGAGGTGCTGGAACTCTCTGGAACTCTAGCTGTCAACATTCCACCGCCCCCTACTGACCGAATATGGTACTAAAAACGTTCCTGTCAAATTTGAATTTCTTTAAGAAAATAGGTTTTAATGCATTTTTAGGATTGTAATCGTTTGCGGCTGAAATGATGCACATACCTGTGTGTAGGTACAGTTTCCGGCTGCCCCCAAGGCTGGATCTGCGAGTGAAGCCCATGCTGGGCGAGAGAGAGGTCACTTTCACTCATGTCACTGAGTGGATAGAGAGGAAACTGCAGTGTGAGTTTCAGGTCAGTACACACACAGAGCAGTATGACTCGCTGAGCGTGACTGTTCTTCACTCTGCTGTGCGATGTGATATTCATTTACTCAAAGACAGAGAACAATACTGAATGTTGGTATTCAGCAGTTACTCAATTCAGTCTTTACTACAGTATAAGAATATCAGTAGCAAGTAATAGCGAGTAAAAAGTGGAATGTAATGTGCAGTACTGTAGAAAATACAGTATGATGCCTCAGTCTGAGGGTGTTAAGTGAACTGTACTGGTTTTAGAGTGACAGAAATAGAATTATAAAACAGTTTGACAAGATTCGACCAGAACATGGTTGACTTGGTTGAAAATAATTCAGCCTGTTCAGCGTTTTGTTATTGTTAATAACAGCACATTTATACAACAAAATTCAGTAAGATGGGGGTCTTAAACGCCAGTATCCGGGATTTAAAAGAAACTAAATAAACAAGTAACCCAAACATGCCATGTCTTAGTCAAATGAGATTTCTGAGGACCTCAGAAAGCTACTAGCCAGTATTTATTGGCTGAAATAAGTTCCAAAAAGCCAGCCATTATGGTATGGAGAAGAAACCCCCCAAGGTAAGATGTCCCCCTAACCTTATTTTCTCTCCTACACAAATCTAACAAATCTAACTTACTAAACTGTTATGTTTAATTAGTTTTCTAATGTCATCACAGGGTTACTGAGATTTATTTTATTATTTGATTTAATTATTTCTTCATCACTGAAAAGTAGATCTATGAGTAGATAATAGATTGCACAAATAAAAAATAAAAATATGTTATTGTGGCAGGACTGTGAACATTTGCATTTGGTTTTTAGATGTTTTTCCTTTGAAGTAAAATTAGAACATGGAGCCAAGACTAGACAAGATTTGACACATGTACATTCTGTAAAACCCCAATGATAAACTCTGAAGATGATGATGATAAACTTACCAGTGGGCCTTCTTACCCCAGGTCTGGGGGACATATTGGCAAATAAAAAAAAACACACATTTGCTGTCACCTTATTAATATTACTGTTATTGTTGTTACTATTAGTAGATATTTTATATAAGAATGCACTTATTTATTGATAAGATATATTTTCAAATATAAAAGAGTGCATTCTTATATACGATATATATACTACATATAATTTCTGCATAAATATTATATATATATATATATATATATATATATATATATATATATATATATATATATATATATATATATATATATCGTCGCTGTCCAATGAAAAACAAATATCTTAAAAATTTCAACTTTTCAGGAGAGATCAAAAACCTACTTTATTTTTAATTTAAGTCAATGGAATCTTTTCCAAGCTATTTTGGAGCATTTCTATTGGTCCATTTATCATGAAATTTTTACACAACGTAAGCAATCATTGGCGTGTTCAAATGATCTAGACTCTAAAACTCAAAATCAACAAAAATGGAGATGCATATTTTTATTGGACAGTGATGATATATACATTACATTCATGCAGAAATGATATGTATTTAGTAAATTATATAGTATTTTACCATACCCAGAATTGCTTCTGAAGAGTCATAATCAAATGAAAAGATTCAAGAGTTCAGAGATTTACTTGCCTACTGTTGACATATTAAAGTAAGTAAAGTATTATTTTGAAAGAACTATAGTGTGATTTATATATTTATTTATTTGTTTTGTAACTGCCATGTTTTCTTGCATGTTTGCAGAAAGTTTTTGTGATGCCGAATATGGACGACCTGTACCTGCCCCTTATGTCCTCTGGAATGGACAATGCCACCATATCCCAGCAGTCCTCAGAGGAAAGTCAGAAGCAGTAGGAATGATGAGGTTTGGAGTGAAATGAAGACACACAGGGGCGTGGATAAAAAGGAGTGTTTGTGCTCTGAATGAAGCTCATACGTGGGCAGTTTGCTGCAGCTCCATGTAAACTCGCCACAAATGTGATGGACAGCGATTGATCCTTTGTGGAAAGTGATAAGATGTTGTGCTAACAGACTCATGAACTTCTGATGTAAGCTCATGTTGACCAGAGAAAATATACTGAAGACATGAGTGATGATTGTTGATAATATTCAGCAATAAACAGAGATGTCATGTGTTGGGCACAAATGAAGGGCCAGAAATTTAAAAAGAAAATCTCATCTAAAACAATATTCCAACAACATGAGTGGCAATCATCCTCATGAATTCATGTCCTCCTTTCATTGAAGGTTTAATTGTTTCCATATGAGTCAGACTGGCCTTCACATGGAACATGTTCATAGGTGAGTTTGCGGGAGTCCTGCATGTATTTGTAACATAGTGTTCATGGAAAATAAAGAATAACTGGAAATGTGATACAAGTACCAGGAATGCACATTGCATGTTATGCTTGATGTAAAAGAAAATGTGCACAGAGTTTCTGGAATCCCACGAGACCTTTATTTTTGATCATGTGCTGATCAGTGAAGTAAACACAGCACCTCACAGAGGCTCCTCCAAGACAGGCTGAGGAACTTTCTTCAGCACGTGTTTCTTCTGAGGGCCCTGGTGAAGAGAAAGCAGAGAATGACTTTTAGAATCATATTAGTAGTAAGTACATTTGCATAAAACTGCACAGAATGTTATGGTCCAAATGGAAAATGTCCAAACCTTTTTGACCTAGACCTGACTTACCATGAAGGCAAACTTCTCCTGAACGGTCTGGAAACGACCATGGCCAAACTTGGAGGTGGTGTCAATGAATTTCAGCTCAATGGCCTCCTTGGCCTTGCGTGTGGTTTGCATAATCAGGGACTAAAACACAGATGCAAGTGAGCTTAATAAGTAACAGGTCAGTATCGTAACGACTATGTTAATAAAGCACATACAAAACGTAGCAGACATATACTGAGGGGGTAAAGCATTATACAAAAGTCTGATACCACCTTTCATTAATCAAATTTACATTCAGTATGATCATTAAGTATCAGTTTCTTTCTTTTTATCTATTTTGAGATCTCTTCTTACAGTGGAAGAATGTACAGAAACACCTGTAGATTATTTCAGATTTGAAGCAAAAGTGAAGCGAGATTTTCTCCTACCTCTCAAAGAGGAAAGCTTTAGGCCGATTGCAACAGTGTTGGTGGTCTATCAGGTCTTGCACAGTTGTTAGGGCTCTAAATTTCTTTGTAATCTTTAGTCATTTTTGGAATGTTTGGAACACATTTCACTTTTTTCTTCCATAAGCAAGTTGTAGTATCTTATATTTAGTCTTCTGTAATATCATCTGACAAGTTAATAACTTGTACTTAGCAGCTATTATGACTGAAAATTGAACAAAGGCTGGTCTCTGACTTTTGTTTGTAGAAAACATTTAAGTTTAGTATTCAGCGTGATAAAGTTGAGGCTTCTCAAACAAAAAAAAAACATTACTTTTTGCATGAATTACCAATGTTTGCATACATAGTTAATTTTCAGTAGACTGCTTTTGCCTGATATTAACTATATCATACCTTTCTCAGAGTGAGCACTCGTTTCTTTGTCCCAACCACGCAACCTTTCACCATCAAAAAGTCATTATTCACCTCTCCGTAATGAGGAAAGCCTCCCTGTTGGGATAAAGCGTGCCAACAGCCTGTATTGATTTTTCATTAGAACCCATAACTGGAGTAAATCATGACTTTTCTTAATGATAACTTTCATTACCAGTGGAGTGATGGTCTTCTGGGTTGTGTCATAGTTAGTGGAGGCGTTGTTACGAACCACTTTGCCATCCTGGACATGAACTCCTTTCCCGATACGGTAGATCTGATCAAAATGATACAGATCAGTTGGTGAGATATGAATTGATGTTGCTTAATTTGTTTTCCCTCATAAATGTGTGTATATAGGTTTATAAATACAAATATCAAACCTTTTTGTTAAGCTCAGTGCGGTGGTGGTAGCCCTTCTGGCCAGCACGTGCAATGGTGTAGCCCACGCGGGCTGGATGCCAGGCTCCTATGCAGGCTACCTTCCTCAGGCCCTTATGAGTTTTCCTAGGAAGCTTCTTGGTGTGCCAGCGGCTCGTCACCCCTGGAGGTGCAGCGACAAGTCAGCTTTAAAGTGATTATAATAAAAATCCAGGTAAGGCAGTTTTTTACTTACCACATATGTAGTTGATTGGGCTAATATAGCTAATAGTTAATGGAAGCAGTAATAGTGGAAACTTTGCAACACTGTAGCAATGTGGCCACAAATAGAAGCTGATGTAATTAGGCACAAAAAGACAGTAATAAAGTAAGTGGTAATAAACAGTACTACAGCAATTTTGAGTTAGGTTGGTGATGCTCTCTCAAACTTTTGAGTAGGAAATCTGACTTGTGGGGGCATCCCAGTTCAAACTTCTCCTGGGAACTCTGAAACACGCCATATGCTACTTAGCTGCATTGGCCTCGCAGTTTTAGTGCAAAGCTAAAGAAGATAAACTACGACATTTAAAGTATAGCATAATTGTGTAAATTAGATTATTTTGCTAAACTGTTCAATTAAGGCTATAAACCATGGTCAGTATTAAGTTGCAGGCAACTGGGTATAGGATAGCGGACCGCCATTGGCCCACTAATGGCTAAGCTGGTGGTCCACTGGTGTTTTGCTCAGCGTTTTCCAGGTGGCTCACCGGTGGTTAAGCAAAGTATAATACTAAATCCCAATTTTCATCATTTATTTTTAGACTTGAGGTCTATTTTAGATATTTCTAGTAATTTCTTTCTTCCATAATTCTTTTAAATTTTCTTTAGTATTTTTAGTTCCAGCAACAGCATTTTCATCTGCACCGTTTTATATTATATTAGTACAAATTAGTAAAACTAGTTAGGTCTTTTACTAAGGACAGTAATCAGTAAATCCACCAATGTGGTAAAGTAATATATTTTTAGCTGCTAGAGCTTGCCATCTGCTTGAAGCGAACAAAGCACTGGGAGGAAATGTCCTGTAATCTGTCTTACCTTTCATGCCGTGGCCTTTGGTGACCCCTATCACATCAATCATTTCGTCCTGGAAGAATACTGAGGACACAGGAACAGCCTGCTCCAGGTGCTCTCTGGCCCAATCCACCTTCTCCGCAACTGAGCCACCATTCAGTTGTATCTCCATGATGTGCGCCTTCTTCTGCCTCAGCGGCAGCAAGCGCATCTATACAGAGATGCAAAGTACTACAAATCACACATAAATTAAGTATATTTACTCTAAACACAATAAGCTGGTTTCCCAGACCCAGGTTAAATTCAAAAATAGAAAAACAACTCGATAACATTATCCCTCCTCCACCAAACATTACACTAGGTCAAGGTAGGTAGGTAGGTAATGTGCTCCTGGCATTCTCTAAACCTAGACTCAGCCATCAGACTGCCAGATAGTAAAGTGTGATTCGTCACTCCTCAGAACACGTTTCCACTACTCCAGAGTCCAGTATATTCTGGCATTGTACTTAGTGATGAAAGGCTTGCATGCAGCTGCTCAGCTATGAAAACCCATGCCATGAAGCTCCTGGTGCGCAGTTTTTGTACTGATGTTAATACCAGAGGAGGTTTAAAACTCAGTTACTGAGTCAGCAGAACATTAGTGATTTTTACGCACTATGCACCTCAGCAGACCTATCTTTGTAACTTCCTAAATGCTTCCACTATTCAATTATACCACTCAGTTGTTTATAGAATATCTAGAAGGGAAGATCCATTACCACACTCAAACTCAGTGAGATCTTTAGAACATCCTGTTCTTTCACAAATGTTTGTAACATGTACATGCATAGCTAGGAACTTGATTTTATACACCTGTGGCAATGGAACTGAATGAAACACCTAAATCCAACTATTAAGAGGTGTGTCCCAATACTTTGGTCCATATAGTGTATTTTCTTTTTAACTAAAATGGTTGTGGCTCTGTAATGGGAAACACTGCGCTTGATAATAGTGTGCTGAAATAGATTTCAGCGTAGGAGACTACTCATACACCAGGGAGCATTCAGTGTGAAATTACTTCACTTTTTGCATAAACTGTTTGTTTATTCTTATATAAATCAGTTAACATAATTCCCCTCCCAGTGGGACTATCTCATACACCTGGAGAAATAACTGGGCATGAAAAAACAACTGTCCACCATTAGAGGCGTGTTTGGTGTGTGATGGCTATGTAATAACTCAGCGCTATGAGTAAGCGTTCTGTTTAGTGGCTTATTTATAAACTGCCATTTGAAACCGCAGCCTCATGCTAACACACATACAGGAGGACCATTTATTATGAGCAGGAGGGTAATGGAGGGTAATGGCTCATCTATTGCATGAGATATTATTGCGAAGAGAGTGTGGTTGATTCATGTGGCTTCCTAATACTAGCACTGTAAGAGCTGAAGAACCACTTAGAAGAACCACTTTTGGTTCCAAAAGAACCTTTCAACAGCCAGGCCTTTAAAGAAGCCTCTTTTGTAAAGGCGATAAGCATGAAAAACCCTTTTGCAGTCAATCTGAAATCAAAATAGCCCTTTTTATGCCTCTGGTCATATTAAACACAGTTCATCATATCGTATATCAGTAAATAAAAACTATTCTTGGTTATTTGTGACCTTCCATGAAAATGTCCTGACCATTGGTCATCTTATGAGTTTTGATGACATCGCTGTGCACCAGTGGATCGGGGAATCATTAATCATTTTATTATTTATGATTTGAAGAACCTTTACTAACCTTTACAGACCCCGTTCTGGTGACCCTTTGCTCTGTTTTGAGAGGTCCAGGACCCTCTAAATAACCACTAGGTTCTCTAAATGTTGCAAAAAAGAAATAAAATCTGTGGAGACCTTGAAATAAACTTATAATGCCTCAGCTAAAATTGGAAAGCTGTTGTATTCTTGACCAACTACAGGTGCAGCACTGGTTTGCCTTCTGCTGCAGCAAATGTCTCCCAATTTGTACTTCATAGCTTACCACGGCCATGATACATCTGAAAAGCTTTACAGTATGCTGAGACATAGTTGTAAATATAAAAACATGTCCAACATTCCTGAAAGTTTGGTGGAAAGAGTGGGTTGTAATTCACTTTGTCACCTCTATGGCGAGTGAGCCGCCATCCAAAATGTGACCCTAACAAACACTCATCATTGGATTTTTTTAGGAATTTTTTTTTGGACTTACCTATAATCCAGGAATGAAAAGGGATTTTCAGTGTTATGATAGTGCCATAGTGTAAGAAACATATCATCGCTTTTCAATGACAAACACATATCTCCATCTCGATTTTGAGTTTTCTACATGATTTTAACTCACCAATGGTTGTTTACATTGTGTGAAAAATTCATGAACCAATATAGATGCTCCAAAACAGCTTGGAAAAAAATCTATAGTATATTTTTGGTTTCTTCTGTAAAGTTGCAATTTTGGAGATACTTGTTTTTTATTGGACAGCGGCGATATAAAGGCTCAGTGTACTTTTTGGACTACGGTATGTTTAATTTAAATATACTTTTTACTGTACAATTTTTTAGGCTAAACAGATTCATCATTTCACAGTTATAATGTTATGCACTAAATGCTGTTTCCATCGAATGTCTAGTCCATCAACTAACTGCAACAATTTTTCTGTGCAGTAAACACTCTCTGTATTTCCTCAAACAAGCCACTTACAACTGCTGAGTTTAGTATTCACATTCTGATTATGAATTTTCTGAATTAACTAAGCCATGCTTCAGATTCAATACTGGGTCTCTGTGTTGTTATGGTATGGCTGATTTTAGAAGTGGATTCTTCTCTGTGACTTAAGTAAAGACTAATTCAATTACCTGCGAATGGACAATGACTCTGATCACAGAACAGTATTTCTTCATTAGGAGAAAGTCCTTCTCCAGCTGCTTCTTGCCCGTTTCATCCTGCCATTTCTTGCTGTATTTAGTGAAGGCCTTCTTCTTGCTCTTGTACCTGAAGAGGAGTCATTGTAGGAATGAAAACTAAAAAGTAAATTAAGTCAGCAGGTTTTCTTTTTCAAAATGTTTACAGCATTAAATTTTTTAGCAAAGACAAAATCAAGTCAATCAGAGCGTTTTGTTGGAAATGTTCCATTCTAGAGGAACTGAGCCAAAACTGTTCACAGCGGCAGTGATAGGAACTGGATCTCTGAAGAGTTCAGTGTCTCCAAATTCTACATCACAGGGTATTATTATATGAAATGTGGAGTCAAGTCAAGTGTTTATTGTGATTTGAACTGTCTACACACAGTACACAGTAAAACAAAACAATGTTTCTTCAGAACCACATGGTGCACACAAGGAAAATAACACAGACTAAACAGTGCAACATGACTAGACTGTGCAAACAATACAATAATACAAACAGGACTGACACGCAGGAAGCAGTACAGGACAACAGAACAGCTCCAGGATGGAATGTGCAAAATATGTAACATGCAAAAAAGAGATTTTTGATATTGTATGCAAAAAAAGCAATAGTAAAAAATAGTTACCAGGAGAGACTGTTTTTTTATGCCTAATACATTATTTTTTAAATATGTTTAAGTTATCAATGCCAGATATAACAAACACAGAAACAAATACACATAAAAACACACCAGTTTTTGTAGAATCGACGTTTGCACTCGTCACTAATGTGCTCAGCGAAGATGGTCTTGAAGTTGCGCAGACCCCTCAGCGTGCTGATGTATCCCACCAATCCCACCACAATCACAGGAGGAGTCTCAATAATCGTGACTGCCTCCACCTCCTCTCGCTTTGATATCTCTGTAAGAAGAAAAGGATACAACTTTTACTGCCACTTCACTGGATAGTGTGATTGGAATGAAGGGCATAGCAAGTTTATAACCCTTTCAAATTGTGTTGAGTGATTCTGGCAGTAGAGTCTGTTTGTTTGGCACAAATTATTTCTACCTGCTGCTTTGAAAGTGGAACAGGTTTGTAGCTGTATGGATCGACACATTTTCACATTTCACAGTTTTGATGCTACATACTGTTACATACTGACATTCACTTTCATCTACTTTCATAGATAGCAATATGTATGGCAGACCCAGACACTATTAAAGCAGTTCTATTGCAAACTGCTTAAAGACTTAATGGCTGCTAACTCCACTGCAGATATTAAAATCCTCTCCATAATCCGGAAAATGTGTGATTAATGTTAACCAAAGAACTGAAATCTAAAATAACTTAACTTCTGTGACAGATAAGGACTGGATGGTGGTTTCAGACGTCACAATGGCTGTCAGAAGATGGGATTTTATTTATTTATTTATTTTGCTTACTTTTTTGGCTCTTTTTTGCCACCTCATCATTACATAATCTCTATAAAAACATCAGTGGATGCATATCCGTGCTCACAATGCAGTCTAAAGTAGATAGATGTCATTTCAGCTTCGCAGTGCTGCCAAGAGCCTAAACATGTTGCCAACAGTGCACTTTTCCAAAATGGCTGTGCCTATATTGAAGGTTTCTTGAACCAATCAATGCTGTTTTTTGTATATAAATCATTTGGTTGAATAAAATAAAGCAGTTTAAATGGCAGCACATGATAATTATTGGATTTTGAGTCTATGTATCGTTCACAGACAACCAAAATCCAGTTTTTCCAGGACAATCTTGTATATGTGGCAAGTGAGTCCAGTACAGTACAGTGGTAAGACACATCAGATTACTTACATTTAACCTGGTGTGGTTTGAGGCAGGTGTATGATGGTTTAGATTTAATGCTAATTGGTGGTAATTGATAGCTACATTAGCCGTAGAGCTGTAATCAGAGGACAATTATGTACATTTTGGAAAATCGGGATCCTGGACCTGGAGGACTTCCTACTTATTTCTGTGTTTTCTGTGCTTTAACACACCCACTTCAACTGAAGAAGGGTTTGCTAATTAGCTGTTAAGTTGAATCAGGAGTGTTTAAAGATGTAAAACAGCTAAAAAAACAGTACTTCAGGACCAGGGTTGGAAATGACTGCTTTAATGCCACAAATGGTGACTCACTCATGCCGGTGCGATGCACCTCCCTCAGTGTGTGGGTCATGCCAGCTTTGTAGCCCAGAAATGCCGTGAGGTGGACAGGTTGTTTGGGGTTGTCTTTGGGCCAGCTGCGTACCTTCCCACGATGCCTCTTACTCCGCTTACAGGGCAGGAAGCCCATGTGCCCGTGACGAGGGGCGTGGAATTTACGGTGAGACTATGAAGACAACACAAGTCACATATCAATAAACTGCAGACGCTGGAAAATCAGTTAGATGACCCCTGAGTTATTAAACTTTCTTTGTGGAAAGTGTTCGGTGAAGTGGTGTATTTAATAATTAATGCTGTGCATCCATCATGATGTTCCAGAAAACCAGTTAACATATCATGTTTTTTATCCTCTGAATGATTTAATCATTACTCATAAGTAAGTCACAAAATTATTACTCAGTAATCTATAACGACAGCCAACGTTTTTGTTAATTTTGCAATAGATTAACAAAGATATTCAATGATATAACAACACTGTTGCTGTCATAAGCAAACTTTGCATGTAAAACAGTATGTTTATAGGGGGTGGGGAAAACATTAACATGTGTTGATGTAAACATTACAGATTCATTTGCATAATGTGCAAAGATGTAAAGAGCAGCTGAAACAAAACAGGATCATCACTGCAGTGGAGTTGCTGGTTCACATGTCCACTTGGCACAGACTCAGAGGCAAAGGTCAAGAAAAGGCAGAGTTGCTGTTGTACAGACAGAATGTCTTGACCCTCATAGCGTTCTGTGCAAGCATAAGTAGAGTAGCTTAAACACTTAAAAAAAAGTAAAGTAAAAGTAAAAGGTTAAATCTCAAAGGTCTTAGATCGTAAGATCAATCGCAAAGCAGTTATAACAAAATTATAGGCAGGGCAGTGAAAAGTCTCTCTGTAGACTTCCATTAGGATATTTTCTTAAGGGTTAAGGCGTTGTATACGGTTTTGTGTGCTTTAAAATAAACATTTATGGAGCCTGTTGTTTTACTGTATTTATACTGTATTCATTTACTGTACAAATTCATTTCTACAGTGATAAAAACAAATAAAAGCATCTTAAATATAGACATAAAATATTTCCTATTAAGATAGGAAATAAAATATACCATACTGGCAGACTGGCTTCTTTCAAGAAATAATGCTAGAAACAAGTAGAATTATCTGATAATGGCATTTTGCGAATTGCACTAGACATACTACATGAACAAGTACAAACACAAATTTCCAGAAACAGGTTGATCCTCTAAATATTCTACAATATACAACATATATCACATGTATTGCCTACACTTAAGTTGCTTTCGCTTGCCAAGCTGTATTTTTGCAGTGTATTATAAGATAAATAAAACAGCATGACAAAACCCAGAACATAGTGTTAAAACTGTCTTTTAGAGTCTAATGAGTATACCAAGAATCTTAAAATCAAGGATTTTAAAAAAGCTCAGAGATCGTTGACAGTATTTGGAATTTAATGCTTGCAACAAGCAAGTCGTGAATGACACGTCATCATGTTTGGACACTGGGGCCATGTCATCTCTACATGTGTTAGCTAGAAAAACCTCAGAGTTTTCCTTTTAACACACTTTACATAGCCAAAGAATATCAATTTAAGGTTAATGGTCATCAGTCTCACTCTACTACAAACAATACAGCATTTAAAAACCCCCAAAGACAGCATTTAGGTTAAAAAATAGGGGAGACCACTAACCATGGTTGTCTTTGCGGTCCGGGCGCGAGGCAGAAAGAGACAGTGCCAAGTTCTGTTCTAAGACTCATGCTTAGGACGACACAGAGTTTAAGCACTCCAAATTGGTGGCTGGCCCAGTTAAGGAGTGGTATTGCTTTTCATATAAGCCAGGTGCCAAGTGGCGACACTGAAGGGGGCTCCAAGAACCCACTGGAGTAAGCCAGCATCTGTGGAGAAATGAGTCAGTACAGCAAAGCCAGACTTTTGGTTTCAGGAGTTGGGGACGCTAGAAATTTGAAGTCAGTAATGGTGCAGGTCTTCACCAAACAGTGTGGTTTAACCATAAATATGGATATAGAGTAACCAATAAAATTAGTCAGCAGTAACCATGGAGATAGATGTGTTGGACCATGGAAATGGATGTAGCATAATCATAGAAAGCAATGCTATGAAGTGGATGTAGCCCACTGATCAATAGTGCTTGTGAACCCTTCCAACATTATATATTGGTTGGCAAATATATGTGAACCTACTTTGGTATAAACGATAATTTGGGTCAAGAGGTTCTACCCTACCCTGTCTGAAAAACATCTTTAGCATCAACGTCTAGTTTGTACCGCACACATTTGTTAGTGCTACATCTCAGTCAAATGAGATTTCTGAGGACCCCACAAAATTATTTGCCAACACCCATTTTGCAAAGTGTGGACCACTGGAGAATAACCACTGAGAGAGGACGTAGTAAAGATGGTCACGAGACGTTGAGGGCAGAGGAGTGGTTTATAAAGAGTATGTAATAATGGAGAGGAGGTTGGGTGTGGTCCTTCTTCCAAACTTAAGTTATTTTATAACTTCACTAAACTGGAGGCGTTTCCAAAACTATTTCTTCAAGAGTTTGGACCAACTGACTGGTGGTTAGTGTACAAATGAAGAAGATTTGCACCACTGTCATTATTCCCAGGAGTGGTTATCTAACCAAAATTGACTCCAGTCAGGTGTATATTATTGTTTTATTGTTTATAAGGTGTATATTATTCTGGAAGATCACAAAGAACCCCAGCGTAACATCTAAGGATCTGCAGGCCCGTCTTACAGCAGTTAATCAGTGTCCACAATCAGGCAAACACTACACAAGAATAGTATGTATAGAATAATAGCATGGGGAAAGTCTGGAAAGAACACTGCTGCTTGTTTAAAGTTTTCTAAAGACCATCAGAATGGGCCAGTAGACTGCAGAAATAATGTTGGCAAAAACGAAACACTGCGTTCCATCATAAGCACCTCATCCTACTTGTGAAACACGGTGGTGGCAGTATTATGCTTTGGAGCTGTTTTGCTGCTTTTATTGGACAAGGACAGTTTGTGACAGTTTCATGAAGCTATAAAATCTGGATTGTATCAGGAAATTCTACAAGAGAATTCCTAGCATTCATCTGTAAACTGAACCTCAACAGGAGGTGGGTCCCTAAAAAGTAACCACTAAAACACCAGCTAGTCCACAAAGAATGATTGACACAGGAGAAATGTTAAATTTCGGAATGGTTGATCCAGACACTAATCCAACAGAAATGTTGTCACAGGACTAAGAGGTGGTGTTCATGGAAGAAACTAGGCCATTTGCCAAGATTCCTCCAAGTCAATAGGCAGAGAAATCATAACTGGTCATTGCTGCTGTGGTCACATTAGTTCCTGAAAGCAGAAGTTCATATTCTTTTTCTTTTTCCATATTCTTTTTATGTGGTTTTATGTGTCTTTTAATAAAATGTTTTAACTGTATATCTGCTGGTCTAGCTGGTTTAGATGATCACCCAACATGCACTTTGTAACTGAGCTGGTGTAACTGAATCAGGTTTTTAGGCCTGCTTGTTTGCACAGTGCTGCCCATAACAATTCTATTTCTATCTTCACTTTGTTGTCCTAAACCATTTTGCCATAACTCTGCAAGTATGCTTGTTGTGACCATCTATTGGAAGACCCTTGCTGTTGTCTTCAGATGTTGCTTTAATGTTTCTACCAAATTCTCCTTCTTTGTAATGTCATCCATTTTGTAAAGTGCTTCAGCCACTCCTGCAGCGAAGCCCCCCACAACATGATGCTTCCAACGCCAATGCTTCACTAGTGGTATGGTGCTCTTTGGCCTGCTAGCCTCCCCTTTTTTCCCCTCACACACCATAAAGGCCATTATGACCAAACAATTCAATTTTTGTTTCATCAGATCAGAGGACATTTCTACAAAATGTAAGATCTTTTTCCCTATGTGCAACTGCAAACAATCACCTGGCTTTTTTTCTTCCATGCTGAGCGCCTCTTCCGGTTATGTTGTTATAGGACAAGTTTTACAGTTGACCTTGATACTTCTTTACCTGCTTCCTCCAGCATCCTGAAAGGTTGGCGTCATTTGTATCTTTGTACAAAAGTAATCTCCAGAAGACAGACCGTGTCGCCTTGCTGAACGGTAGGATGTTGCACACTTGAATATTATTGCTTGAACAGATGAATGTGGTATATTCAGACATAAAGAACTGCTCCCAAGCGTGTACCAGACCAGCAGAGATCCACAGGTCTGCTGTCTTGGCTGATTTCTTTTGATTTACCCATGACGGAAGCCAAAGTAGGCCTGGTGTGTGTGCACTTCTTGCCCAGTGAAATTTTTAAATAGTAAATTATTAATGAAATGATGTGTCTGCAAACGTTGTTAGAAAAAAAATGCTTGTGTCATGTACAACGTAGATATCCTGGAGAACCTGCTGCGGTTTGTTGACATGGAATAGGTATAAATGGGAAGAAATATGACTTCAACCTTAGTGTATGTAAACGTATGGCTTTAGCTGTATGAGAAGTTCACCAATAATGTATAATTCTACACATCACTTTGACTATTTCTCAGAATCAGTTTAGAAACTGAGCACTTAACATACTTAGGAGTTGATACTTCTGATTCATAGATTTCTTTTTGGATAATTGATTCTGAAATGAAAACACTGTTGATTTTCTTTAAGCAATAAATGAATATTCTGAAACACTACTGTAGCACATAAATATACAGGGACCCTCCGCCCCATTTTATTTGTTTATTTTTATTTAACACTAATGTAAAACCTTCGAGAATATATTTCAATAACTGCCTCTTATTATGTAGACACGAGACGAATGTCTGTTTTTAACAAATGTCTAAAATGTAGAATAACGAGGGCATCTAGTGGCACAAAGGGTGTTTTGCTGTTAATGACCTTTTACCTCCGACCTCTGAGCGGTGAAAAAAAAGAAAACGTGTTTTAAAATAAATAATAAACAATATTTCAGAGTATTTACTGTGTTTGATGGGTTTTTGATTGCAACCGTAATGTTAAACGAATTTTATGCGAATTTCAGACAGAGCACTCTTCCGCTCTGACCTCTACTCCATGTTGTTAGAAGCGCGCATGCGCACTGTGGGAAGCTAGGAGGACGAGGTCGAACAGAAGATAGATTTTTATTCGTTTCTCTTCTGTTTTGGATTTTGGAAAATGCCGCAGGACTACGATAAAGATGCGTATCCCGAGCCACCTCGTCGGACTCCAGTGGTGGATAAGCAGACGGTTCTTCCTAACCCCGCTTTAATTTTGTCCAATCTGTTTTATTACTCCGTGGATCTTCCAGTGACCACATTCAGGAGTGAGTGTACCCGGCTAAGCTAACCAGTGCTACATAACACAGTTTATAGCTTTATTTCTATATTTTAACGTTAGTTATGCCCAGTGCACCAGCTGTGATTCTGTAAAAGGAATGTAACTGAATGACCTTCTTCTAGTCACAGGGCTGGCTGTCTATCTAATAACAACATCCCTGCCCAGGCCTCCTCTGTAACTGTTGCTAAAGCCAGTCAAGCACAATTTCAGTTCATCTGCAGATTAGTGAACGCTGCTGGAAACGTACTGTTAAAGTGGAATTTATTCAATTTTCCAAAATGTCTGTGTAATTCAGTGGTTGCGATATGGCCAAGCATTCAGAGTTGTTTGATATGAAATGAATTATTTGTAGAGAGGATTGCCAACCCAGATGTCTCTACAGTGTCGTGATGGTTACCAGGAGTCTGGATGTCTCCAGTGCAAATCTTACATTTTATTTACTTTCAACCACCAGTGAACCTACATGTATAAAACTAATATAAAAATAAGTTTTCTTTGGGGACTATTTTGCCTTTAAACTTCATGTATTCCTCTGTCATAAATGAATTTAAATTTATTGAAGCTGATTGAACGTTTTAGTTATTTATTATTACATAACATTATTACAAACCACTATAAAAACCTTATGGCCTGCATTACCAGGCAGTATATTCCTGAACAATTCATGTAATAACCTTATGGCCTGCATGGTAGGCACAGTTAAAAATTTGTGATGGCAATATGAGAAACAATGTGATTACAATGTACCTCTGGCTGGATATACAATGTAGATATACAGTTTTGTACAATTTTTAATAGCAGTGTTCTGCAAATTCACTGTATGTGTTTTTTTTACTCTTTAGTAAATTACAAAGTTATTGTGTTATTGTGCAATGTGCAAAATTTTAAAAATATCTTTTTGCTGCTTTGTGCACAGCCACAAGCATATATTTGCTGTCCAAAGAATCTAAAAAGGTATTTTGGAGCATTTTTATTGGTCAAGTCACAATGACACTTTGAAACAATGTAAAGGACAATTATAGATTAACTAAACTAAAAATAGCAAAAAATGAAGATACTTGGTTTTCTTTAGACAGCAACGATATTGTTGTACAATGTAAGGCTGCTAGAAAAACAGCCCCCACAAGGCCTACGAAAATAAATAAATGTAGATTGTTATGAAGGCACTTACGGAAATGCAGGATTGTTGTGACAGTCGTGACAGTTGAAAAAGAAATTCTGAGGAAAAATGCATTGTGAGCAAGTGGTTGTAACTGGCTGGATAGTACATAACATGCTAGTCCTGGATGTAGGAGACTGTCACTCTTTCAGACAGGAACTCCACTGCATTAATTCTCATTAGAGCTTAAGACTGCATTCCTTCCAGTCCGCTTACATCAGGAACCATTTATGTATAAGATAATTTAATAATAGCAATACAGCAATAACATAATATGGTTTCTCAAGCTGACCGGTTTCTTTCTTGCTTGTTTACATTTGTGTCCTTCTTTAGATGCCATTGACAGCATCCGGAGCAAGAACAAGTACTACTACTACCACCAGCAGTTTCGCCGTGTGCCCGAGCTGATAGACTGCCAGGAGGGTGACTATGTCTGCTATTATGAAGCAGAGATGCAGTGGCGGAGAGATCAGTGAGTATCGACTAATGTACTCTGTCATGTGGATTTGTTTGGTAATGATTCTGAATGTCGCTGGTGTCGCCCTGTAGTAAGGTGGACCAGGAGATTTTGAAGGTTGTGCAGGAGCGTGCTCGTGCCTGCCAGCAGCGTGAAGGCCCCAGCTACAAGCAGAACTGTGCCAAGGAGTATCAGCAGTTTAAGGAGGTCTCCAGGGCTTACCAGTCACGCTGTGAGTGCAGTTCATCCATCCAGCTATCATCTGATGTTACACCATCCACTTTAAAACATTTGCGTTGCTGTTGGCTGTTCAATTAATGCACAGACTCAACAACTTCTGAACAATTAACATTATGCTGATGAAGATATGATGAGAGTAGTAGATAGTTCTCTTGCGTCCTCAGAAGACGTGTCCTTCATTAAGTTTTGACTGTTTTTTCCTTGAATGCGCTCACACTCTTATCAGATTTGCTTAGTAAAAGGCTCTGAAGGACAACCAATGATATGAAAGGTTTTTCAGCTTGGTATATGCAATTACACATAAGGAAGTATCCACAGTGTACCTGTAGCCAATGCTAACTTCTCTGTTCATTCATTAAAGCTCAATTTAGCAATCACTGCTGCCGACAGACCACTACCATAGATAATTAACATTTTCTTTATGTAAGTATTAGTCCATTTGAGGTGTTAACACTTCAGGACATGATAAAACAACATGCGTTGTAGCTGCAGTTGAACATTTGATGGTGTCCTCTTGATTATTCAGCTGGCATGCATTTAGAAGATATACTTCTAAATATTCTTCCTTGTATTGCTTTTGTTTCAGATGGGGACCTCGGAGCTTATGCCAGTGCACGGAAGTGCTTGATGAAGCAGAAAGAGAGGATGATGGCAGAGGCACAGAATGCATAAACTCCTGTTCTCATTTCAGCTGTCTTGTTTTCTCTCATGTATAAACATGTAAAATAAATAAGTTTATTGGAATGTGAAACTTTCATTTGTGTTTGAGGTTTAACTGAAATTAAAATGTAGGCACATCAAAAATTAGCCAATCTTCCTTTCTTGGTGTAATTGTTAAAGCAGTGGTTCACTTATTTGCCAGGATGTGAATTAGGTTGGACTGAAAGTTTGAGAATCACAGTATTAGACAGATTTGGCAAAATTAAGTCAAGATACAGAACTTCCAGATTTAAATCTAAGAATATTGTCTCACATCTAACCTAGCAATGTTTAACCATTTCAGTCATCAGTGCTGGATGGAACAATATCGATTCATGTTTGTGCTGAGATTAAAGAGTAGTTTTGGGGGTAAACTTGTAAAAACTTAAGCAGTCATGCATTACACACTAAGAAATTAGCCACTTTTACTTAGTACCATAATTATGTATAACAGCAGCTGTAGCTGGCATTTTAACTGCACTGCCTCTCCATAAAATTCACTTCATACATTCTGCTCCTATAAAGTGAGGCTTCTGGCATCAGGGTCAGATTTATACCTCTAATATTTCAAATTACTTATGAGACTTCCATAAGGAGGTGCTACAACTCTACATTTTCCCAAGTTTAATTTTACCAGTAACACTTAAGCTCCACCAAGACACTGTACAAAAAAAAAAGAAAGAAAGAAAACCAAGATACAAATATAGACTAACTACCAACTGCTCCTATGATAAAAGTGTAATGACAGGTGATAAAATGAGCAGGGCACAGACAAGTGACATTGGTTCCAAGACTTTATTTCAGTCAGTTGTACAAAATTTAGGAGGTTGCCTGAAGAGCAGCCTGGCTCCTCTGAACTGAGACCCTGGTGTGAGTTTTGGCCAGATGATCAGTGAATTCCTAAAAAAGACAGACAGATTTAGTCAGGAATCCAAAAAGGAATATTTGGTTAACACAGTAACACCACAGCTGATAAGTACCTGGTAAGGAGACTTTGTGAAGACAGTTTCCTTCCAGAGATCAGGGGTCAGGTAGCTGTACGTCTTGGAGATGGCGTCAAAGGTAGCCTTTGCTGCAAAGACGAAAAAAACACGACCATTGTAGTAAACTTGGACACAGTGCTGCTAATTCATACAAAAAGCCTACTGAGCATAATTAGTACTACTGGGTACACATTCCTGTTATGCATTACCATACATACTCTCGTTCTAGAAAACATTAAATGCAGCACATAAGACATAAAAACATACATTCACTGAAGCATCTATGAGGATTCCTTACCAAAGTTGCCCAGGGTGGCCGTGCAGCCTCTGGCTGAGGTGTAGCAGTCATCGATACCACCCATCATGAGCAGCTTTTTGGGAACTGGAGCAGACACAATGCCAGTACCACGAGGAGCAGGGATCAGACGCACCAGGACTGAACCACAGCGACCAGTCACCTAAACAAAGAGTCCCACAAATTAGTATTAAAATGAGCAAGTCAGAGCAAATGCAAGAGGCTACTCCCAACTAGCAACACAACTTCAGCAGCTTTATCCCACCTTGCAGGGTACGGTGTGGGGTTTTCCGATCTTGTTACCCCAGTAGCCTCTTCTGACAGGGATGATGGACAGCTTGGCCAGGATGATGGCTCCACGAATGGCAGTAGCCACTTCCTTGGAGCACTTGACTCCCAGACCAACATGGCCATTGTAGTCACCGATGGCAACAAAGGCCTAAAGCACAAATTTCACATTAGCCACAGCTTTAGTTACATTTATTAGTCATGACAGTTTTTAAAACATGATCAAAGAGAAGAATCACCTTGAACCTGGTACGCTGACCGGCCCTAGTCTGTTTCTGGACAGGCATGATCTTCAGCACTTCATCCTTTAAGGCTGAACCCAGGAAGAAATCAATGATCTCAGACTCCTGGAATAAAATCAGCAAAACAACATTTAGTCTCAGAAGACACCCATACAGACCCAAATTCTCATACAAAGCACCAGTTACTGCTCACCTTAATGGGCAGAGAGTACAAGTAGATCTCCTCCAGGGACTTGATCTTCATGTCCTTCACCAGACGACCAAGCTTGGTCACAGGCACCCACTAAAGCGAAACAAGTCAGGTTTAATTTCAGCTCTTACCTGGAAAAATTAAGTTAGGAAAAGGCAGAGTTGCAGGACTTACTTCCTTGTCCTCGGACTTGCCGCCTCGGGCTCCTCGCCCCCGTCCGCGGCCTCTACCCCGGCCACGACCACGGCCGCGACCACCAGTGCCGAAACCTCCGCGAAAACCTCCTCTACCACCGGCGTCGTCCGCCATTTGCTGTAAAGAAACATTAAACTATTACTTTACAAATAACTGCACACATCGCTCTCCCGCAGTACTGATATACAATGAATGAGGAGCTAGCATGCTAGCTAATAGAAATTTCGATTACTACACGCTAGCAACAACTATGACCAAACCACTAAAACCAATATTAATATTCTGCTATTCTTATATAATTTTCCTAGAACTACAAATTCCCTTTAAAAACACAGCAGCACCGCAGATATATTCAACTGTTTATTCGAGACAGGCCGCTCGACACTGGGAAATAATCCTCACAGAAAAACACGTTTAGGTTAGAGGATGTTTAGCTCAAACATCCTCTCAATTTTAACGGTACACGATTGTAAACATATAAGTAACGCATCCTGGCATAAACATTATGTTGTACGATGACAGATGTCAACGATATAAACGGATTTAGTCTGTGCTGGCAGGAACCACGTTAACTTACGTGATGTGAGTTCAGGAAGAAGAAGGCTGGACGAGAGTTCCGACAGTATTTATACGTCGGGTTTCCTCGCGATATTTCCAGCTGCCGCGATATCGCGCAATCTAGTGGCCACTTAAAGAAGTAACAGGACTTCAATGAACGGAGAGACACAAACTGTTCAAAGTCTGTAAATTAAACTTCCCTCTAAATCACAAACTGTTGTCTTCGTTATTAAACAGTCAATACAAAATATCCTTTCCAACAATTTATTATTGAAAAACAATCGAAATCTTGTTACAGAACATTAAGAATCCTCACTTCTATGATTTCCTAAATAATAGCTTTAAAAGTGAATTATACTTTTTTTAACATGTCTGCATAATTAAATGGCTAAAACGTAAGCATTCAGTCAGACTGGTTTGATGTGAAATGCCCCGTTCTAGTCAGAAGTGTTCACAGTGATGATGACAGGAACCAGATGACTGAAGAGTTTAGTGTCTCTTAAATCTCCACATTTTAGAAAATTGTTCTGAATATTCAGTCTGATAGCTGACACTGTGATAGTTCTGATATAAGCTTTAAACATAAAACATATAAAAAAACATGTTCACAGTGGAAAAGTTCATGCAAGGCCGTGTAAGGCTTTTCAACACTATTTTTGCATCAACATTACAGTCCAGAAACTATCACCACCACTGTAAAGTAAGTAAGCCAGTAAGTGTCTTTCCTCCTACAATTCCTCATTTCATACCAAACTACTTTGAATGACTTTGTTAATCAAACTCAACCACTGAATTATGCAGAGATTTAAATAGCAGCATGTACAGAGCAGGGTAGGCCTCCAGTATCAGGGTTGGGAACACTGGCGTAGTAATGGGCTTTTTTTAAACCAATGCTAGTAACTTTTAAAGACTAGTACTCTGATACAAATGTGGATACCATAATAGATATTTGCAAGTTAATTAGACTTTATTCTTGAGGCTTCTGTGTATTTTTCCGCTGATTTCTACTCAAATGTCCACTTTTTGTAAAGCGTGGTCTCTTTCTTTTGCACAGTACTCTTTTCTTGTATATTATTTTGTATTTTTGGGCCATCACAGCACCAAGACAAAATGTTGGACATCACTGGTATGAATTGTCTAATCTAAAACTGTCTAATATACATATTTACTGACCCAGTGATTAGTGATTCTAAGGCTCTAGGCAAAAGACAGGTAAGGGACCCCTAGATTCACCCCTACCCTGGAACTATATGCACTAACACCTAGAAAATCACACCAACCTTCTCTTCATTATGTGAATACTGCTTGATTGTTTTGACCAATCTGTCATTAGGCAGTTGTGCCATCACATAACAACATGGAACGGTCTTTTATAACCATGAGCAGTGGGTGGGGCTATATTAAAATAACCAGAAATATTGCTAAAATCTCAAATATCACAAATAATATATTACATTATATCCTCCTGAGACCCAGAAAAATAAAATTTTGAGAATTTTAGCAATTTCAACATAAAATAAGTCTACTAGATGAAAAAAACATGTCACCGTGGTTTAAAAACATTTAAAATTATTCCTTTATATCGGACATCAGGACGTTGTTTATGACATATTTCTTGTTTTGTGTTCTGCATCAGACCAAACATCCTTCTACAACATCAGCACCAACTCAGTCCTAGGAAATAATGTAAATGAAAACTAATTAAACAAACATTGTTTACCTTTTTTATACCATTTCAACTTTTGGCTGCATAAGAAATATTTCAAATGCGCTGTATATTAACATAAACAGGAACAAATAATAAACCATTCCAAAGATTACAGTTACTTTGATTAAAAAAAAATCCAGGTTAAACAGTTTTTAGGAACACTAGCTAAACCTGTGTTCATCACTCCAAACCTTGAGCCAGAGTTTCACACTTTCCACACGTGGTACCCAACTTCTCTTATAGTCCATTTCATTTTAATGTTCTATTTTTAAATGTACAATTATGTAACATTTTGTAATAAATTAGTAATGAATTAAATTATTAATTTAAAATTAATTAGTAATAAATTCACATGCTTACATGTTTACAAAGCTTACATGTTGCAAAATTTCTGCCTCCTGTCAAATTCCTGTCACCTGTGAGATCATTAATTTCATATAAAACCAGATTTCGTAAGTCCCAATGTCCACTACAAAAAGTATGCTGTTAGGTATTTAAACATTTGTGCATATCAATAAAAAGTGCTTTGAGAACTAGCTAGTAGTTTTACACCTGAAACATATCAATTATGGGCTTTAGAAACATAACAAATGCATAATATTTGACAACGTATCTTTTACTCCCATAAAATGTGGTTACTGAGAGGCAGCCATATTTAAAAAAGCAGAACTTCTGTTGTGTATGACACACCCCAACACATGATACATCATTGGAAAGGCCAGGATGTCCTCTACATGGCACAACAACATGGAAGCATGGTAGATTATGTAGTTTTTGAAATATCTTTTCGACTCATTTCCCCTCCAGAGGACAAAAATTAATTACCAGGTCTTAGGAGGATAAATACAAATACCATAAAATTACATGAACAGGTAGACATAAGCCTTGGCTTATGATGGCCTATGCTGCCTTGCTGCTTTTACTTACTATTGTAAAACAGTGCTTCTCAAACATAATGGGTGTTTCAATAAATGACACAAATTATATGAATTCCTAAAATAATGTACCCTAAGATAATGTTCCCAACCCAATTTTATTACTACATACCTGGAAAATGCCTAATGGATAATGTTGCTACAAGGATATATTCAATTTTCCACTATCAAGTACAAATTCAAGTCCATCAAAACAAATATTTGGTCAATAAAAACATCTAATATCTCTTTGTCTATCTAAGGTTCAGTTGTCAAAAGGAAATGTCAGTACTTCAGTAATCCGCAATCCTTTCACCCATCTTTACTTCTCAAGCCCTCAGGAGCTGCTGCTGCTGCTGCTGCTACTGCTGCCTGCTGTGCCCCTTTCGGCCACCTCGTCCTCTTCCTCAGCCTCGTCCACCTCCACCACGTCATCCATGACATCCAGGCTATCGCAGATGAGGCTGATTTGCCTTTTCATCTGCGCCATGGTGTTCTGCATCCTCCTCATCTTCCTCTGCAGAGCAGCGGCAATGGCGCGGTGGCTCTGCTGCTTGGCCTCGAACTGCTGTCGCAACTCCTGGTAGCAGTTGTGCTGAGTGCGGGTGCGTTGTGAGAGCACGGCCCCGCAGCCCATGTGGCACGGCTGCCTCCAGTGCTCGCAGTGGCGGGCGTGCACCTCCAGGTCACGGCGCAGCAGCTGTGCCCGGCAGCCCTGATAGGGGCAGGAGATGAGCTCGAAAGGACAGCCCATGCTGTGGCAGTACTGCTCAGACAGTGGAAAAGTGGCCCGACAGCCCCGGATCTCGTTCCTGCACTGAGGGGAGAAAGAGGAATTCGTTTTGTTGGTCATATCGGTCACTTTGTCATTTCAGATCTTTGGAACTTTGGTTTAGTGGGCAATGAAGCTGACTGGAACTTAATTCTACGCACTGTCGAGTTCACCATCAGCCAGAGAAGCTGTATAACACAAGCTGCTGCATGTACAATTTGCATCGTCGACATCAGTCCCAGCGCTGTGAGATACAAATCTCTCAGTTTTTAAACACCACAGTATCTGAGAACTGTACACTAACCAAAGATATCCAGCCAATAGTGTCCTGTGGGCAGCGTCCCAGTACTAGAGATAACTAACACAAACTGAGCAGCAACAAATGAGTTATCATCTCTAACTTTACATTTGAATGGTATACCAAAAGGGTAGGAGTGTCTAACGGATGGACAGGAGATGGAGCAAGAACCAGCATGTAGTACCCACCTAGCACTTCTCCCATGTCTACAGTGCTCAATAAACTCAATAAAAGAGAGACAGTAACTCCCATCTTGTTGACAATCTTGTTAAACATGTGGGTGAGTAAGTGAGAGAGTGAGTGCGTTACACTCCAGGTCCATGAGCTGCTTCACATCTAAAAACTCCAGCAGCACTGCTGTATCTGATCCTCTCACACCAGTGCAACACACCACCACCACGTCAGTGCTGGGAATGAGCCACCTCCCTAATAATATCTGCTCTGTGGTGGTCCTGTGGGGCTCCTGATCATTGAAGAACAGGGTGAAAGAACAAAGTATAAAGAGAAACAGATCAGCTACAGTCTGTAACTGTGGAACCACAAAGTGCACCTGTATTATAAGAGTAAGTAATACAACTATAGGATGACAACTACCAGTTATTTCAATAATCAATTAACCAAATCACTATTGTTCAATTATCTCTATACAATAATCTCTAATGCCACCTTTTTGCTGCCACCACCACCGAAGTCTGCTTGTAAGATCTCCTCAATCTGTCAGTGTCTATAAGTAGCATTCTACAACATTATTTTACAAAGCTGTCTCTTCTGTTTCCTATTTTAAAATTAGAGGTATGTTGGTGTGTTCAGTGATATATAATAATCTGCTGTCAGTAGTATATCAGAGTTTGCCTCCAGATGCCCCAGGCAAAGCTGTTAGTTCCACAACACTTTTCCAAAGTTAAGATGCCACTCTAACGCTACATATGGTTTATAACTGGTTTATAATCTTTGATGCCTGTACTAAGTTCCAGCTGGGCTTATTTTAAAGACAACTTCTTCACAAGAGTATGTCATCATTACCCCATTAGCCAACTACTAATACATTTACATCTTTAATTTATTTATTCTATAAACACAAGGGGCATCGTAAACTAGTAGGCCAGTGATGTGGTATGGCATCCATGGGAAAATACTGCTCCGCACCAGCCTTGAATTCCTCCTGCAGTCTAGGTGATGTTAAGGTAACAATTGTGCAGCTAACACAGGTGCATTTTAATCAGACCTACCTTAATCTTAAGCCGACCGATGGCTTTACTGAGCTTGAACATGACAAATATCAAGCTCTGGTTGACGGGCTTTCTGCAGCATGGGCAAGTTTCCTGTCTGGAGAGAAAAGAGACAAAACATCCAGCACTGCATTATTCAATAAAGTCGATGTGATCCACAACCCTGTCAGCTTCAACTAGCACTGAAAACTTCTACATACCTCTTTAGCCACTGCATGATGCACTTTTTACAGAAGACGTGGTGGCAGGCTGCTCGTACCGGGCAGCGCAACACGCCCTGGCATATACTGCATATCAAGTCATCGTCCGGCGCGTCCACAAACAGCTCCACATCATAACCACCGTTCTGTAAACACATGTGTGCCTCTGTCTATAGGAATCAAGATAAACAAGGTGTACAGCAGAACACAGGTTACCTGCTATTCCATAACTCTTAGTCTACATTGTGCTCTGCATCTGTTGAACAATATCTAGCTGTGTACTGAGGGCCAGGCTTTTGGAGGGCCTCTGCAAGGGTCAACAATGAATAGTGTTCTGGAACACAGACCACATGACTGCACTTCAATAACAGCTCTGGCTGAGTTTAAGTGAAACAGCTTGTACAGGAAAAAAAACAAGATAGACAAATGACATTAACAAAAATAAGCACAGCTAATACGCAGTGAAAGTATTACAATAAAACAAGGCTTTCAATAGCCTTTAAGCTGAATTTGGTCACCAAAATCTGGCTAGCAAACTAAAATAATGGAATCATTTTACCACAGTGCAGAGCAAAGACCCCAGGGTCCTCCAGTCTTCATTTATATCAGCTTAACTGATATAAACACTGTAGGTTTCAACTAATCACTGAGGAGTTTGTTGTGGTAAACTAAAAACGTAAAATTATCCAACAGTGAAATTACTCACCATGTTTTTAGCGCTTCTTTCAGAAGAGGGTTCAACGAATGTTTGTTGACATGCGCGAGGACGCGCACAGCAGGCCCCGCCCCGCGAGCACGCTCTCAAGCGCTCCACCAATGAGCACACGCGGCGACAATGGAAGATTTGCATATTGTACGGCAAAACAATTCAGCTTCTCATTGGACAAATAAAGTCAGCTCAGCTTCTCATTGGACAAATAAAGTCAGCTCAGCTTCTTATTGGACGAATAAAGTCAGCTCAGCTTCTCATTGGACAAATAAAGTCAGCTCAGCTTCTTATTGGACGAATAAAGACAGCGCAAGCTCATTCCCTGCAATCAGAGTTTGACCAAAGCTTGTATATCGTTTATTTTAATGTCACAAGAAAGTGCAACACAGCTTATAAGCTGGATCTTTGTTTGGCGTTAAGACTTGGTTATTAAAGGAGACACCTGTACATAATCAGATATTTGTACTGACGTTTGTAGTTAATGAATATCACATTTACTCAATCATTCTCTACAATCTGAGGCTTCAGGCTCTGTTTTCTATGACATGACATGAAACCCATTCAGGTCCAATGACTAATAATAATACAGTGTAATGCAAAAGTTTACACGCCCCTGGTCAAAAGACATGCTCTGCCGTTTGTAAGTTAACACATCCTCTACAGAAAGGGAGGGACAAAATGTAAATGTTATAACACAATTTATAACATTTGCAGACCAATGCAGTATTCGACTGTGTTCTCTGTAGAGCACTTATTTTTACTCAGAAAGTCAACACAATATAATTGCAGACAACAGACAACAGAATTATTCTGTTTGGTCTAAAGTAAAGAAATTTGTATTGATAATATTCCACTGATGTCACACAACTGTGCTGCCCCAATTTTGGTGTGCAACTCGGCTGGTTAGTGGTTGTTTGTTATGCTAAAATAGCCCATACATCATTAGAAGTGAACTCATTAGTGTAGTATGTTTAGTATGTATAGTAAGTATAGGCTGTGTGGGTTGGGATGCAGTATTAACCATGTCTAGCAGACCAGTCTCTAAGTTAAAGTTTAGGGTGTTTCCTGATGCATGTATTGAAGTAAATCAGTGCCTCTATAGAGCTGCTGTTGGCTCCGTATTTGCCAGTTTCTTGCTTGATATTCATTCTATGTTTAACATCCTCCAGTGTAACCGCAGCACTAGTTAAGCTGGAACGTATACATTTAAAGAAAAAGCAGACCAAAAAAGGGGCAACTTCAGCTTTCTATACGTGTGGATAAGTTTATTATATGACTCAATCACATTAACATTTCCAACATTTAAGTCTAACCTGTTTGCATGCGACTTTGATTTGAAATAATTGAAATGAGTAAGTAGTATTTTCCGATTTTTGTCTAAAAACCAGTAGTAGTCCCATGTGACCAAAAGAATAGGAATTGAAAGACAAAAGCCACTTTTAATCATGGTTTGATAGCACATTGATTGCAGTATCCTTTAGCACATTTATGTTTATTTGTAACAACTAGGAAACCTGGCAAATTGATTGATTGACGTTTGCAGCAGTGTGGTAATGATCAATACAGAATAATAAAGACAGAGTTTTTAAGCATTACAGAAAATGCTTTGGCTGGTGTGAAGAATCTAGGCAGAATCTCATTAATACTGATGGGTTTTAGATGCTGTATTTAACGAATGACAATATCATCAGGAAAAATCAAATACCCTATGTTTTTGCGCATTTTTTATGTTGAAAGTCTGTGTTTCGTCTACAGAATGATCATGTAACTGAGCTTGTGGTTTCTTGCAGCTGCACATTTCTTCTTTTGTAATTCACATGCAGTGAACTTCTTAGATTAGAAACTGAAAATATCAGAAATAGCATTTTTTTGTAGTTGGGGTGGTGTGTGTGTGTGGGTTGAGCGGGGGGGAAGGGGTTGGTAGATGTTGCCCAATTTGATTTCAGATTTACCACAACCGCAAAAATCCCACAAAGTGTAACAGCTGTTATGTCACTTTTATGTCACAAATACTGGCATTCCATGTGTACTTCCCCACCATTTAGCAAAGTAGTTTCACTCTAATTAATAAATATGTTAGTAAGTACCTTTTCTATATCTTTTATTAGTGTAGGCATTAAAATGACTAGTCTCAAGAAGGCTGCTGTAGAATCATAAGAAATGCCCTCAAATACCAAAACCACGATGGTCATGATTTATGGCATGACCTTCCTCCAAACTCTCTCTATCTATTTTGATTAAACTGGCTATCTTTGTTATACTGCTGCTTTAATACCCAAAGATTTTAATGACCTCTGTTCTAATTGACCGCCCTGTACTTAATCAAAAGCAGTTCAGGCTGAAACACTCCTAACAAACACTCCTAATAAACAAATAAACAGGTTCAGCATGAATAGATGGAGCTAAACTGCTGCAGGCAGAATAGGTATATATGTGATTTTGTCACAAAACTGTGGATTTGAAACAGGATGTTCTTAATTTCCATATATAGACTATTACATCTGAAAATGAATAGTATGTTTTTTTTTAAACACATTTTTTATTGTTTAAGATATTACAAATATGACTTAAAAAACAATACAAAGAACAAAAGATCAGTAATCAATGAAAGCTCATGGGGTCAGAGAATCACATGTTTGTCTTCTGGGCCTTCAGTACTAGATGTACTAGTGTATGTTTCACCTTCACACTATAGACTAATACATTGCACAGTTTGTCTTATAACGGTTTAGCTTAGATCTTGTATGAGGGGAAGCTGGTCCTACGGAACAATGTCTGCCTAGAGCAACGTATCTATTGCATAAGATTGTATTCTCTTCAGGACACTCTTCTTTTTCCCTCATGTCTTGTCCTTCTCACTGCATGTTTCACATGTTTATAGTGCAGCAGGAGCTCTGGCATTCATCCAGTCTTGTTCAGATTTTGGTATATGTCTTCTTTGCTGGCACTGGTCTGTGGATTTCCAAACTGTAACAGAGTTGTTTAGCATAGGTATTAGAAATAAGTAGTCCACGCATATTCATGTTTACATACTAAGCACTTATTCATGTGTATAGGTGTAATAACATCAGTAGAACCTTGTTTTGCTGTAGAACTTCAGTGGGGTTTTTCTTGTTTCTGCCCAAGTTCCTCTTGTTGTAAAACTCTTGCACCACAGCTCCGAAAAGGACCTGCTTGGATGAGTCAGCCTAAGATGAGCAACAGGAAAACGTTTAAGCTCTTTAGTTTTCACGCCCCTTTTTCAAATGACATGTTTTTTTTGTTGGTGTTTTAAGAGAAAACTAGTTAACACATCCTCTACAGAGAACACTACTCTGCACAAGTTAATGCACAAGCAATGTTTCATTTGCAGAATTTAATATATTTAGGGAGGAAAAAATAATTTCCCAATATACTAAATTCAGCAAATAAATAAAAATGTCAACTCAGAAACATGAACAGCACATTTATCTTATTGGCAAGCAAGCAAACATTCAAACTGTGCTGTATCCCCATCCGTTTACTTTAATTTTACTATCTTTTGATGATAAAATCATGTTCACGTTACACATCAGCATTTATTAGGTAGAATCAAACACAGTAACCCAGGAAAGTGTCTCTAAACGCAGCTCTAAATAGCATTAAGTTGTTTAGCTACAGGAGCAGTACAAACTTTCCTTTGCAGTGCAGACTAAACGGCTGTAGATTGTACCAATCAGTTTTTCATTGTATTAACATATTAGTGATTTTTTCAAACTTAAAGTTAACGCTTTGGTGCTACGCTCATGATCTGAAGAGAACTGTCGTTATTCTTGGAAGAGCTTCGCTGATGTCAAGGTCGGATATGACTGACTTACAAGGCTTGATTTGATTGGCCGAACCAGGTGTTACACTCTTCCCCAGTGCTAAATAACTAAGGACTGTCTTCACCTTTCATATTAGAGAATCTCTTATTAAAGACCAGACTCGACACTACAGTGACTAATTATCACCTCTTTAGGGACAAAGTGGTATTATGAGACAGGACGGGCCAGAGCTAGCTGCTTAGCATGCTAACATCAGTAGATGTCTCTGTTACATGACACACATTCAGACTCTGTTGTTAGTTTGAGTTAATGTTGAAATGTTTAAAAGAAAAACTCCACTAATTGTGACATATACTGCTTCTTTAATATTTTGCCATTTTGGGTGTGGCCTATTTTTTGCATGGGAGCGTACTCTGCGGATATTGTGTTAATTCATTTTCACTTAGCAAATCAACTAAACAATTCAATTTGACTGGAGGTGTTCAAACTTTTGCATAACCAATACATACAAAAGAGGTTACATTTAGACAATACAGTACATGCACCGAAGCAATATATCTACTTATACTCATCTGGACAAAAACTCTGTTGTGCTTTAAAAATGGTACATAAGATTTTTTTTAGATGCAGTACTGTATACCAAACTACATTCAGCTTAGGCTGTGCCAGTAATGTACAGTCATGACAGGTTCTTCAGGATCTTCTGATGTATACAAGCTAAATAACAAGCCACCAGTTTTGATCTGAACTATCACATTTCTGCCGGCAATGTGAAAATACAGAAATGTGATCCACAGAACAATTAAACATAGACTAAAACTAACTTTTTCACAGCAGTGCAAAATAAATAAATAAGTTGGTTTTATAACAGTACGTACCTTCTTGTCACTTCTTCTGAAGCGTCCGTTAGAAAACAATGAGCTTCGTCCAGTCTAGTTCATTCAAAAGAGTACAATGCAGGTCAGGTTGAAAGCACTACAGATCACACTGTAACCTGATGTTGTTTGCTTTTGTTTCCATTTAACAACTATGCAACTGAGATTATACATTCATTCACAGACTGTACCTTTATACAGATGATGAGGGTCAGGATTGTGAGGCTGTACAGGGTCAGTAAGACCAGCAGTGCCAATAGCACAAATTGGCCTGTGTGGCTGACATGCTCTGAATATAAAGCAGAGAAAACAGATACTTAAAGAAGATCCAGCTGTAAGACTTGATTGGTATGGATAGAACATCATATGGGGATAATGTTGGTATTTTTTGTGGTACAACAGTGATACGCATTGCAATATGTTTGAACACCCTTAATGTGACATGGTTCATGATAAACTCCATCAGTTGTTCTAAAGTCCTGCACAATTCCACTATTGTGTAAATGAAGTCATTCAGAGTGATGTGATGTGGAAAGGTTCACTGTGGAGAAATGTAGCATCACAGATTTCTTTACAGTGGTAGGAAAATAGGAAAATTGCCAGCCAACCTATGTATCTTCTGGGATTTTATGTGTAGTAGTGATAATGGCAAAACATTCGCAAATGGGGGGACTATTTCACCCTACAACAGCCTAAATGTACTCCTCCACCAAACTTCTATCTCAAAGCTACTTTTGAATGATTCCATGCATTTCATTCAAAATGTTCCTGTGAGGCAGTTTTTAGAGGCATTAAACTGGTCTGGTTTCAATTATGACCACTGTTACCAATTCTGTTACCTAACCACTCTGGTTAAAACCACTCTGGAGGACTTTGTTTAAATCTTAAATATTTAATCATGTAGATGTTTTTTTCAATCACAAGAATTCTCCCATTAAGGACCGGCTTGTAATATTTTTTATTAAAATTACAGTTGTTGGGTTGTGTTAATGCCTTGATTTGACACAAAGACCATCTGTGACTGGTCAGGATGCTCACAGCATACAAAACATTCAGCATTGTTTAAGCCTCACTTGCGTATCACAGCCTACAACATATCAACATTCTTACCTTCTACTGTGACTGTGGTGCCACTTCCAAAAGCTTGTGCTCCACTCCTGCCTGGACTGCTTAAGATCACAGCGCAGTAATACACCCCTTCATCGCTGCTTGTGAAGGAATTAATTTGTAGGCCTTGGCTTTCCAGTGTGTACTTGAGTGGTTGATTGGTGTCCAGCTGATGGTGAGAGTCACTTCTGAACACATACCAAAGGACCTTGTGGCTACTGCTTGGGCAGGCAGATATATTGAAATAGCACGGGACAAATACTGACTTGTCTTCACTCTCAGTGAGCTCTTGTGGTTGTTTGATCTCAATCTGACACCCGTATGCTGAGAGTTCTACAACGAGAAGATACAAAATATACCACGTTCTCCATTTACACATAGCTTTAGTATTATTCCATGTATGCCAACAAAATAGAATTTTACTCTCCAGCTTAAACAGTTCTGCAGTTACAGAACTGTGACCCTGTACAAGCTGTAGCATTTAGGGTGGACGGGAACATTTGATTAAGAAGCAGGTGTATATAAGCCAATTTCAGCCCATTTTAAAGATAAGCATGCCCGCTGACAGTGTTGACTGGAGATCGACCGATATAGTAATAACTAGTGGATGGGACTTGAGGATGCACAACATTTCTGAACTTAATATCATTTATAGAACACTGACTTAACAAGAAAAAAACAAAATATGTTTATCTGCTCCCTAAAAATACTGTATGACCATATTACTGCTGAAAGAATGTAACATCTCTTTATATCAATAACGTCTACGGCCGGAACTAGAAACACCTAACCGCATCATTAAAAACAACATTCTTCGCTATAAATGATTAATGTTAATGAACGTGCGATGCCGATATAAAAAAAAATCGGCCCAATATATCGGCCAACCGATATATCACTCAATCTCTAGTGCCAACATCCCCTTCACAGCCTAGAATGATTTCTCTACCTAGTCTGTCATTTATATTGCTGTTGCTCAGATGATGTTGTAAGTAAACTCTGGGGATGTAAATATTAATGAATTTGTTAAGTGACAGTTTAGGATTTTGGGGTTGGCCTATTTTATCATTCTTTTTGTACATGTGAGATTTCTATTTGAAGGCGGAGACAACAGTGTTTCAGGTTCACATTGTGTCAGTTTCTTGTCCTACACTCTCCTTATTCAACTATATAACCATATAAATACAGTTTCCATTCTGTGGCACCTTCAAGAAGCGTTTAGCTATTATTTATTTCATTGTTGTACTTTTTAAAGGTATGCTTTTTACTAATCTGTTAACATTTGCATTGCTGTTGCTTTTTACCGCAGGTTGTTTTAATTGCATTGAGGTGGTTTACGCTTAGTTGGTTTGCTATTTGCAGAGCATTTCTGTAATTGGCTGATTTTATGTTTTGTGGCTGTAAACAGTGAGAAACACATCAAATGCTAGTTGATCCGTATGTGATACATATATTACTTGTATGATATATCAGCAGTGTATTCTGTGGAATGCTTTATAAGAAGACTTTTATGATATATTTACTGTACATCTTACTGAACGTTGCATCATATTATTGCTGTTTCTCCATTTTAGGCAATGTTTAGTTTTCTACATGATTTAAACACAACACCTTTATATTAAATTTTTGATGACTGGACAAACAGAAACGTTCCAAAACAACCTGGACAAAAATTCAGGTTCCACTGACTTACATTAAAAGTGAAGGTTTTTGGCTTCTCCTGTAAAATTGAAGGTACTTGTTTTTCTTTGGACAGCGATGATATGCATCTAATTTTTTTAAGGGTTAGAACACTTTAGAACACAGTCACAAGGATTAAGACAGCACAAATAATCACAGCCTCTAATCAAGCCCAACAGCCCCCACATAAACACTGAATAAAAAGCTCTTACCTGAAGTGAAGATAAGAAAAAATGTGATTTGAAAGAAATGATAAAGGACCATGTTGATAACAGCTTTAGTCCAAAGTAACACCGCTAGCTGTGCGTCTTTGTGATCTGGTGAAACAATGGTCTTTCACAGTGAGTGACAAACGGAAACTGTTTGAGATAAAACAGAGAAGTGATCTGGCTAAGTCTTTGTGGCTTTTCCTTCCTTTAACGTCCCTGAGTGTGACCCACTGAGTCATGTTTAGTGTTTATATTGTCACATGAGTTTAGTCAGCAGGAGTGTTTTTGTCTTTACATCAGAGTAAAAATATTCTATGGTTAAAGCGATAACTCTAAGAGAGCCCAAAGCCTTTTAATTACTTTTCCTCCTCACAGAGTTTGAGGTAGAATATAAACTAGTTTTAACACACCTCAAAGTCTATCCTTTCCACATATGGAAACTGAGTTGTCAAAACGGCCAATTGTTTTGTTTCTATTGTTTCTCACAACAAACAACACGTATATTTCCAGCTCTTAATCCCATTCACACATTTACCCATTTACCTTTTTCACCCAAAACTCAGGATATTATACTTTAACACTTCAATTGGTAATGCTCAGGCTTTGTGTCATACATAAACAAAGTAATTCAGAGTGGTTGCATGTGTAATGCTCTGTTCTAGAGAAACCTACAAAGTCTGAATTGTTTACAATGGTGCTAATAGGAACCAGATATCAGAGTTTAATGACTCTAAAAGCTATGTCACAGAAAGCTACTACATAATATGGACAAATAGGCTGTTTCATACCTCAGACGTTGTTTATACTTTTTTTTTGGCCTAAAATGTATTCAATCATTAAAATCCATTTAATGCACAGAAGTACATGTATGATGCTGTAGTAAAAATAGTCCCCAATTTGTTTTTTCAGATGTACAATTTTAATGTAAAGTGCTGTATGATGTTTATTATGTATGAATACATCAAAACATTTCTGTAATGTACAATGTGAATATTTCACCTGTTTGAGAGCTCAGTCTAGTCGGCCTTATGTTAATGATGACTGCTAAGGGTCAAGAATCATGATTGTTAAAAATTTAACAATCGAGTCAAGATGATTACAGCAGCATTCTGGTCTAAAACTAGAGTTTACTATGTTATTTGTTGCATCATGCACTATTTTGTAATGCAGCATTATACACCTCTGACATATCAGATTGACAGAATTTACTAATCTAGACTGATTCTGTGATTTCAGAAAGAGACACAATTTAGGGCTCAAAAAACCACATAAGCAAGTTTTAAGTTACTTATTAACTTTATACAGTTAATGTGTGATGATTAAGGTGCAGTTAGCAGGTTTCTAACTGATAGGTAGAAGCTCTTAGTACTTGTGAACTACATTAGCCAAATAGCTCCAGTGCAAGCTAGAGGCGTAGGACACCAAATGTGTTGCAGACTACATTTTGTAGCCAGAAGAAAATAGTGTGAATTAATTTTTCACAAAACTATTGTTTTAATAGTGGAAACAGTGGAAAGAACCCTGCAAACATGCATAGGTGGGTCCACTGCTGCCCCCTAGGGCCACCATAAGACAGCATATCGTCACTGTCCAATGAAAAACAGGTATCTCCAAAATTCCAACTTTACAGGAGAGACCAAAAACATACTTTACTTTCAATGGACGTCAATGGAACCAGAATTGTTTCATAGCTATTTTAGAGCATGTCTATTGGTCTGTTCATCATAAATTGTTCAAATGATGTAGAAAACTTAAAATCCACAAAAATTGAGATGCATGTGTTTCACTGGACAGCGGCGATATACGGGTGGCCAACATAGGGGCTCTGACACTGGTTTCCAGCACGCATCTCAGCTTCTTGACTCACTTGGGCCCCACAATTAGCAGCTTGAGGTGGATAAGAATTTTATCCCCATGAGACAGAATAACAGAAATGATTCATCAAATGAGGAGAACAACAAGCTTAAGGCAAAGGCTAGCAAGGTAGTTACCCGGCTATCTAGACACCTTACCTGATTTTCCTCTTTTCTATATCTGAAAGTGTTCTCTGGTGTCTATTTTGTGCTGAATAAGCAGTAACTGAATTAAAAGTCGCTAACTTGGCTGTATTTATTTAGGTGCAGGTCAGTAGCCATGATAGTGGTCACGACTGGTTGACACCACAGGGATGACCAAAGAAGGCTGGGTCACGTGACTATGTAATGCCTGCTGGTCACTTGAAAATGGCATAAATTCATTGATTTTGCGAAACTGATGACCCTGAAATACATAAGGCAAGACTACAGAATGTTGTGTCCTAGCAAATACACAACCTTATCACAACATTGCCTACTTTCTTACACTCTTGTCACAAAGTTGTCACAAGGTGGTCCTTTTTACACTGTCGGCACAAGGCTGTCATATCACTGTGTCAATGTTGTTTTACGATATTGCAATTGTCTGTTGGCAACATGCAGGTATATTGGAACGTACTAAGGATTCTAGTAGGTTATACTGACAACGTTACCAATATGTTGTCACAACGTTGTCAGATACCTTTTTGAGGAATTACATTTCAACGTTGTGAGCACCAAAACAGTATGCTGTCACAACATAACTGTGTTTGCAGGGTCAATATGACAAATAATGTTACACTAGTTTTAGGCCACAGTGCTTGTTTAATCACCTGGACTCCTTACTGATGATTGTTGAGCTGTCCAGAGTGAAGCTTGTTTTGATTAAAATCACGTTACTACACATTACTGATAACTAACAGAGTGCTCCTTTTTCGATGTAATCACTCCAACTGTTTTATGATCATCTGGTTATCATGGCTCCTGTGTGGTCGCTCATGAGGAGGGTCTTCTCCGCCTAGGCTCTTGTAGGCGGGTCTCCGTCGCGCTCATCTCGCATCTGCCTCTTACTACTTTTCCCGGCTTGCATTGTAATTTAACTCTTGGCCACGTCCACCGGCCACGTCGCCCCGTGTTCGCCATATTTCTTGGAGGAATGCGCTGGAAAAGTGTAGGAACCCGGTTAAAGCGAATTTCAGGCGTTTCATACTTGGAATAGCAGCGGACAAAACAGGCTTGTCTTCTCTTGTTCGAAGTAAAACCATCAAAAGCTACGATGAATGTCTTCAGATTGGCCGGAGATCTGTCTCACTTAGCAGCCATCATCATTCTGCTGCTCAAAATATGGAAAACCAGGTCTTGCGCAGGTACGTTAGATGTCTCGCTAACTTTAGCAATAGAGGAGCATTTTTAATACGTTGTTTAACTGCTTGCTGTTCGTGTGTAAACGTAGCTGCTGGTTTTAAACTGCAGTACAGCTGCATTATTTCTGTCCTGTGCTGCCAGTGATAGATGGCTAATTTGCCTAGCTGGCTACGTAGCGTTAGCTAGCTAGCTGGATATGAGCTTATCACTTTAATGAGTCTTAAAAAACTATGTTGAATGCAGAATGTAGTTGTTACTTTAATGGTAATACGAAGTTAAAATACAAGGGTAGTTCGTGTATATATTTATATTTAAATATACATTTAAAGGCTGTTGCTTGCTTACAGAGGGTCACTCTAGTTGACTAGCCTGTAAGCTAACGGTCTTGTTGCTAAACTGATTCATCACAAAACTGGGACACTAACATTGATATTCACACTTATGTACAAAGCTAGAAGACTACTTGTTGTCTGTTTTATGATATATGAGTGTTTTTGGTTTTCTGTCATCTTTATTAATTATGTTGTGAGTAATTTCCTGAATGTTTTAGCACAGTTTGCAGTGGCGGAGGCGTATATGTGATAAGATAGAAAGCTAAGTGTTTAGCTAACTATTAATTTACGATCTTTTTTTGATCAGGAAAGATTTAGACTTCGTGATTTATTTTCCTACTCAACATCCAGTAAAGCATTAAGTAATTGGTTAGATCACATATGAACTACTGCAATGGTTGCTGCAACGGTTCGTCGATAAAAGTTCATCAATAGATAGATGCCCGAGTTGTAGTTGCAGTCCAGACAGATCTGTGCAGAATGCAGTGTTAGTGACTATTATTGAACTCAGTTTTCCGGCATGCACTCCAAAACTTGCATGCTATCTTTTGACGTGGCACTACGTTGTATGTCACGCTGCAGTTGCACGGTAAGTGGTATGTGCTCTGCACCGTTACCGTAAAACTCAAGACTCGCTATCAGTTTGCTGGAAAAAAGATCAGCTGCTTGCTTTCTGAAGTTAGTTCTTATTCAGGTTCCCTGTACCACCTTAAATGCTGCAGCAGGAATAAGAAGCTAACTATAGCCACGTCTTTCTTTAGGTTTACGGTCAATAATAGGTCCCCCCACCCTCAACTGCGAACCCACCCTCTTATCTTATTAGCCTTTGTAACTCAAAGTAAGCAGGAAAGTGTTGTTACAGCTGTACGACAATTGTGCGTTACAGGAATCTCTGGGAAGAGCCAGATTCTCTTTGCCTTGGTTTTCACAACACGTTATCTGGATCTCCTCACCTCCTTCATATCCCTCTATAACACATGCATGAAGGTAAATGACTTTCTGCATTTCAACAGATGAAAGTTTTTCAAATAAAGGTTTTGGATGTTGTGTTTGTTGCATTAATCTCTCTTTTCCCACATCAGGTCATCTACATCGGATGCGCCTATGCCACTGTCTACCTAATCTATGCTAAGTTCAAGGCCACTTATGATGGGAACCATGACACTTTCAGAGTGGAGTTCCTCATAGTTCCGGTTGGAGGCCTGGCCTTTCTGGTCAACCATGACTTCTCTCCATTGGAGGTATGTTGAAAGGACTGTAGTCACTGGCTATGAGTTAACTTGCCCAGGTTATTCAGATGTATATATTGTTAAAGGAGACCTGCTTTGCAACGTTCATAATTTAGTTTTTCGGGTTGACCAGAAATAGGTTTACATGCTTACCCTCTGTCTTGAACGCTCTGTTAGACCGACGAGCCCAGTTAGCTCTTACTGGACAGCTCAACCAGTCAGTTTTGATTGGTCAACTGGTTGAAAGTAGTAGCAACATGCAGCCAGTTCTGTCCATTGAGGTGGCCAGTAAGGGTTGTGTTACGAGATGGTGTTACCTTGTAACAGAGAAAAGAACTGCAACTCCAACAAGGTGTTTCTGGCAGCTGAGAAATGTAGTTCTTGTTGGAGAGCTTCTCCCTTTACATGCACACAAAACTACATAACACACAGCCAAAACTGAAAAGCATAATAGGTCCCCTTTAATAAGATATCTGTATACCACACTTCAGTGTTTTTCTTTTTTAAACTTTTTATTTTTTGTGTTTAGATATTAAAAATAAAAATCCTTTGTATATTGTACACACAGATCCTGTGGACCTTCTCCATCTACCTTGAGTCGGTGGCCATTCTGCCTCAGCTCTTCCTGATCAGTAAGACGGGAGAGGCCGAGACCATCACCACCCACTATCTGTTCTGCTTGGGTGTCTACCGTGCCCTCTACCTATTCAACTGGATCTGGAGGTTCTACTTTGAGGGCTTCTTTGACATGATCGCCATTGTTGCTGGGGTGGTCCAGACTATCCTCTATTGTGACTTCTTCTACCTTTATGTCACAAAAGGTGAGCTTCAGCCATTTTCATTCAGCATTAAAAATTCTAAGTTATTATATAGTGTTGCCTAAAAATAGTTGGTTAGTGGTGAACGGTAACTGGATACAAAAAGTAATCCCATTATAATCGTTTTGTGATGAAGTCCCTATTCTGACATAATCTCTCCGGTCCATACAGTCCTGAAAGGAAAGAAGCTGAGCCTGCCAGCGTAAGTGCCAAAGAACAGAGACCTGTGTCACCATTCAGACTCGCAGGGGGGCATGGGCCAGTAATGCCACAGCAAGACGCCGAAGACAGAACGCGTATGTGAAACAGTTGCTGTTTTTGTGAAATGTCACCTGGATTAAAATGAAACGGCGCCATGAACTGCAATGAGGATTTCTCTTGGATCTGGCAACCGGTTTTTGTTTTCAGCATCTTGCAATACCTTTTTAGTGCTGTTAAAAAAGAAAAAAAAAGAAAAAAAAACAACAAAAAAAATACACTTTTCTATGTGAGGTGTACTACAGGATGAAGCTCCAAATTGACTCAATTAAAAAAGAGAAACCCTACATACTCTGCTTATTAGGTGTACTTTTGAATACGTATGACATCATGGTGTCTGATGTTTCCAAAAGTGTTCAATCTTGGCCTGAGACACATGTACTGACCTACAGAACAATACAGACACTTGTTTTAAGTCACAGAGCACATCCCATTCTTTATTTTCCATGCCAAAATAAATTCCCACAACATGAAATGAACGGTTAGTTTAGATTCCAGTGACATTTCAGTATAACTTGAAATGAATGATTGGTTTTAGACAAACAGCATTTCAATGTTCTTATCATCACTTCACACAATGCCTTATTTCAGCTACCCTATGTACAGTATATAAGCAGAGATGCCCCCTTGTAAATGTGTTAACCTTTGTGTAAAGAAGCGAATGTGAGGGTGTTTTGTACTGCCAATTCATTCAGCACTGATGGTTTGTATTCTTTATGTATTGGCTCCAAATTACTGTGGATTTTTAAAAATCTCTTTTAGGGATGCAGTCATTCATCAATGGTCATGATGTACTATACCACATGCACAACACAGACTAAAATAATATTGGTGATATTGTCCTGCAACTAAATATTTGTTGTTCATGCAGTAATTTATCACAAAAAAAAATCCCATGGTATTTAACATGGTGTGCATATTATCAAAAGCTGGAGTGTGTGTGTGTATATGGCTTTCATAGAACTGCATTTTTTTTGTTAGTTCATTAAGATATTCATTTCTAGGTTCAGCATCCTAAATATTTTCCCCTGACTCGAGTCATTCCTGTAGGGTTTCCTTTTTTTGTTTCATTTTTACACATTACCACCTCCAATAAAAATTTTACAGGCCATTGTTTTGTTTTTGCTTTTCGTTCTTGTATGGCTTTTTGGGAAATTATTTTCCTCTTTATTTAGAAATGACTGCATTAAACATCTAAATCACTTGACTTCTGAACAAATATATCCTTTTTCAACAAACTTTAGCTAGAGTTTGCATCTCTACACCCTAGTAAACAGCAGTAGCACAGTAACTGGGGGTGGGGGAGCTTTATGATTTCTTATACTACTTAAACAATTAAAAATAAAACAGTGATGAACTAGAAGATTGTATTGGGCAGTTGCATTTGTACTGCAGCTTTGTCAGTCACAAAACCAGTTTCATGATATTTAAGAATATACAACAACATAACAAACCACATTTTGAATTGTAACAGTGATGGCACAGGAAGTTGTATCTTTACTAATCATCCAATATTAGTTTTCCAATGTTACAGTGCTAAATGACACTAATGGTATTAATGCTTACATCATTTCACACTATTAACATCGAAAGCACCATGGGGCTGTGAGAGTATGATGCAATACGGAGTAATCTAGTACTTGCTGCATCTCAGTTATAGCTACTCTCTGTTACTCCTGCAGACCAAAGTTTTAGATGAGGCTATAGTTTCAAAGTAAGCTTATGAAATCCTAGTAAACAACATCATACTTTTGTACAAAGGTATCAAGAGTCATTTTTTCCTTTCAGTTACATAGTTTCGAGAAAGTCATTGTAGTCTTTCTTGATGCAGTATATAATGGATTTTATATAATATGTATAAACAACAATCTGTAAATCTCCCACTCTACATGGTCAAAGATCTAAAGCTACTATTTTGTAGATATCAATTTTTTTCCTGACAACATATAACAAGAAAAGTATCTTGAACATCTTTGTCAGCAGCATTCTAGTTCATTGTGCCACGTGCAGGTGCAGTTACTGTTACCAACAGTTCACTAACAATTCTTGAGATTGTTAGTTCCTCTTAGACCCCACTTAACATTCACATGTTCTTATTTGGGATTTGTTCTGAGGTAAGTTCAGAATCTACATTCACACAAGAGCACAAAAGTGTGAACACTTTAGTGATTTAAAATCACTACTTAGGACATGTCCCTCCGAAAAACTATTTAACAAAAAAAACCCAAAAAACAAAACAATATAATGACACGAGATACCAGTAAATGGGGCCCAATAATCCTTTAATTTACCTGAGTTTATCAGAGCAGGAAACGAGAAGCATCCTTCAGGCACGTACACTGTGCACATTTGTTACCACCCAGTATTTTTGTTCTCCATGTCTGTGGTGGAGATGTTATCTTCAGGCGTTCTAACCAGAGAAATAAGAAGAGAGCAAAACTAAATACATGGTTGTGTCAGTAATGGTGCTAACAGTTAAGACTGAATAAACGCTGATTAGAATGACTGGTTGTAGTAGCCACGCTGACTGGTGGCTACTAGCTCCAGAAGCATTAACATGTATGGCTGAACCATTTCTTTAGCAGGGCATATATCTATGCTATGACACAGTGTATGGGGGGTGTGGTGGGAGGGTGAACTTAATCAAGGATGATACTGTACCTATGAAGGATACAGAAGTTTAGAACGTGCGAAGAAATGATGTATAAGGCACTCAGTGCACAGGAGACCCAGAAGGACACCACAGCAAGGCAGAAGAGAACACACAGCAAGGTGATCCCTCCTATCAGCAACAGGAATACTGTATGGGAACAACAGAAACATGAATAGAAACAAGGACCATTCAGTTATGGTGACTGGGACTGAATGTAATGCTGAATTTGCATTTGTTGTTACTACTCTTAAAGGCTGTGTATTGGAAAGGATGTGGTGATATGATATATATATATATATATATCATGATACAGGGGTTACGATTCAATATACTACAATATATTTTTAAAAATATATTTGTGAACAAGCCAATATACTGCAATTACTGCAACTATGCTGCACTTCTAATAGTTAAATCATGATAGCACTGCAACAACCTATAGCTCTGGTGCCCACAATATCACATTGAAATTCAATTCCTCAGACAGTTGTTACAACATTGGCTGTGTCTGAAACGTACAGTATTCTGAGGCAGTAGGGTAACCAGTCATATCTGAATCTGATATCTGTATAAACACAGCTTCCTAAAGATCCTCCAGTTGGCCATTTTCTGAAGGCAGGGTAAATGTGTCCTTTGCTGCTTTAAATATCCCATAATACTCTGAGTCAGCACTGATACTGTTAGAAATAAACAGCAGAAAAGACGAAAACTGGCATTGTGGACACCGCTGCCGTCTAAGGGACCAACTTATTAGAGAGCACATGCAGCAAGGCATCAAGGCGTCGAGGCAGCTGCCTTCTATTTTGGACACAGCCCAAATCTGACAACCTTGAAGGGGGATGTAATAACAAGGTGGTGAAGTAATGCCATGGAATTTTGCTTGGTAGTCGTTATACCATACACGACATTACTTAGCAGTGAGATTGCGACAATGTAAATAGCATCACCTTCTGACAACATTGTAGCAACGATGTACAAAAGCAGGCAATGTTGTGACAATGTTTGTGGTTGTTTACGTTGGAGTAGAGGAGCCTAACGGCTAAAGATAGATTACATCATTGCTATCTAGCGGTCAGCCACCAAGCTATTAATTAAAAATCGATATAGCATCACAAAACATAATATTGTGATTCTCAAATGTATCAATATTTTCTTACACCGCCACTTGTAGCGCGAGGGTGGTATTCCACAAAGAAGATTTCTCAGTTAGACAGATAAGACCCAAAGACCAGCTTCTCCAATAGGCGAAGAGTGGAGGGACTTTCCTTCTGGACAGTCCTCATCTTTGGGTTCAAGTTATCTGGCTAACTGAGAAAGATAATAATGTGATAACTTGCACATCTTTGGACTTGTGGGCCGCCGCAGTAGTGAGTCACCGATGCAAATTACATTGTCTGATTTATTCAGGTTCATTTTATGTTATATGTTTTTTATTTCCTTATGGATGCCCATAAGATCCCAGTTACATCACTGTCTACATTCCTTACTTACTTTCAACAAAGATGAGGCAAACTGTAACAGCGATGAATGTAACAGCAGCAAAAGCCAGGAAAAGTCCAACAGGCACTGAGGCTGTCAGACCAAACACCAGAAGCACCAGGGCCAGGAACGGACGCTCAGTGAGATACTTTCCCACCTTAGTGTTCAAGAGCTGTCCAACCTAAAGAAACAACAGTGAAAAGAAAGGCACTGTAGTGGTAGGTGATGGGAAACTGTCACCCGCTGTACCTATTTAGGAAATCTCACCCTTGCATTGTAGTCTATATCCTCCATCATTGCTGTGAAATGATTAATCCGGAGCTCCAGCGCCCCCTTTGCCGGTTCATGTTCATTACCACGACGGGATCTCCTTCACCCACTGTAGGGGACAAGGGCAAAACAGACTAACAGGGTTTGCCAGTTACATTTACCAGCATTCAAACAGTATAACATGAAACCTACAGAGGAAGGTATGAGGTATTTAAGGTCTTTATCGCTAGTTGTGAGCTCCAATTAGCTGTGTTGCTCTAACAGTCGCCTCAGCACCAGTGAGTACAGTAAGTTACATACAGAGGGAAAAACACAATTTCGAACTATTATCTTCAGATATAATTATATTGTGACCGTGTTTATCGATTAGACCCGTGAACTCCTATCTAACTAACCAAATCAGATTCTTTAGCGACAAGTTCAATCCAGAAAAAATGAATCAGGAATGCCAGCTTGCTATTCAGCTAACTAACCAGCCTGGCGTGCTGTAACAGAACCAAAACACCAGTTATGACTACAAACTTATTTTGTTTTAAGTAGCAAAGTATTTCAGATACCTGTTGTTCCAAAGGAGGGGACAATAATTCTTACTAAACTAGAACAGGCGTGAGTTTTATACAGGGTTGCCAGATACTCAAACATTACGACGTATTTGGTGAGGGTGTTCTGACGCGTCACATGCTCAAAGAGCGCCGCCTACCGTATCGCCTTAGTACAGCAACGTGCTTGGGATGAGGACAAAAAACGTTTAAAAGGAGTTATAGCTGCTTAATAAATGATTAAATAACTAATAACATCAGTAATAATAACATCAGAGCTACTGCTTTGCCCAAAATACACTATATATCCATTGTAGATACACTATAGACTCATTCTTCAACGTTTCTGCTGACTGAAAGTTGTAACATTGCTGTGAAGATTTGATTGCATTCAACCACAAGGGCATTAATGAGGTACTGATACAAGCATCACTTTTATTTATTTCAAAGGTACCTCAGTGCAGTCCCACTGCCATACTGCCCAGTGCTGTGGACTTTATATGCCTTTGCATTGAGCAAGTTGATCCTATGCTCATTCAAATGAATATCAATTCTATATATATTTTGCTCCTTTTTAAAGAAATATCTGGCAACCTTTAAATCTGACGTGCCCGGGCTGTTTCTGTACCTGCTGTGCTGCACGTCAGATATCAGTTCGATCTGGTTCCTGAGATGAAGAAACAATAACTAACAAAACAGATCGATAATTCCTATCAGTTGGCATTTCAACATTGAATCACCGTTAATGTTATGGTTTAATCAACGTTAGATTTGGTGTTGATTTTGAAAAGTGAATCAACATTATTAGGTCTTTCAACCTTGAATAAACCAAAGCTCACATTTGGGATGCTCAAAATTGTATGGGAGTGGAATAAACAACCCTATGCTATGATGACAAATGAACAACTTTATTTTTTTATTCTCTCTGTACATGCATATATGTAATGAAGGCAGAATGTTGAAGATATTATGTTGATTCAACGTTCAAATTTCAATGTTTGCACAACCATTTAACATTAAATGTTGTTCCACTGTTGTTTCAACACTGAAACAACAACGTTAAAGGATATTTCAACATTAAAGGTCGGTTGTGTGCCAGCTGGGCTTACACTCTGGGTTCAGTCACCCATCAAATGTCTGAGTAACCCGTGCAGTACACTTTGCTGGGAAGCACGAGGTTGACTGGAACGCACATCCTGCTTGATGATAGTTCTGAGACCGGTAGTTCTAAATTGGTAGTTCATGTAATTGTAATTTAGATATTTTTCTATAACGCACTATGTGTCACATTCGAACTCCAAGTTTCTTTTCACATCTCAGTGTCCGACTTGTGCAGAAATTTAAAAAAAAAAAAAAGTGGGCCTCCCCTTTAAATCAATGTAACGTCCAAAAGCTCTCATAGCCGGTCGGTCAGCTGAGCAATTCATGACGAAACGTCACGTAGACCGAGCTCGAGTATCGTTATAACATCAGCGTTACATAAGTCACCATTTATTGTTTAAGTAGCTGTATTTTTATTCGACCTTAGTATGAAACGAGAAAGCTGTAAATCAGGACTAGAGAGAGATTTAACTCCAGCGGTGAACGGCGGAGCAATCCCAGTCCCGCTGAGGAGAGCGTGACGTCACCACGCGCTGCTGGCTGGTCAACAACTCGGCCGTTGTGAAGAGAAGAGAGAGAAAGAGGGAGAGAGAGAGAGAGAGAGAAAGAGTGTGAGAGAGAGAGAACGGCGGAAAAACACCACGTAGCAGAAGGGACAGAGGAACCGGGGAGCAGCTGAGGCCGTCCTTTCTGAAGCCGTACGCTGTTTACGACGATCATTTGTTACGGGGGATCTGTCGGGAGGTCGGGATCTAGGGCACGTCAGCGGGAAGGGAAAGGAGGGATAATGGAGCTGGAGGACGGTGTGGTGTACCAGGACGACACGGGCACGTCGGCTATGATGTCCGACAGGGTGTCGGGCCTGGCCAGCTCCATCTACCGCGAGTTCGAGCGGCTCATCGGCAAGTACGACGAGGACGTAGTGAAGGAGCTGATGCCGCTGGTCGTGGCGGTGCTGGAGAACCTGGACTCCGTGTTCGCGGAAAACCAGGAGCACGAGGTGGAGCTGGAGCTGCTCAAAGAGGACAACGAGCAGCTCATCACGCAGTACGAGCGGGAAAAGGCGCTGAGGAAGCACGCCGAGGAGGTGAGCAGGCTAGGCTAGCCAGCATCCTTTTCTTAGCTCCCCCAGTGATGATGCTTCTTCTTCAGGAGCCTGAGAACAGCTCGGCCTCATTGTGTTGTTGCTGCTGCAGCTGCCAACCTCCCTCCCCCCCACACCCCGCGACCCCCAGACGCTTGTGGGGTGTCTCACACAGCAGCTAGCCAGATAAGTTGAAGAAATGGTCCACACAAATAAACACATGTACTCAATGGTTAGAGAAATCTGTGGCGCTGAATAAGAACATTAGGTTTAAGGTACATGAGCTCCAGTGCAAAGTTAGAAAGCAAGCATCAGACATCAAAAGTGTCTTGATTGATGGGCTTCATTTGGAGATGGAAACTGTATTAATGACATTTTCTGAGCTTCTCTTTAAAGCCGTCGGTCTAATTCTGGAGTATTTATACCTTTAAAACACCCACTTCAGTCCAGGAAGAGCTTGATAATGAGCTGTTTTCTCACATGTTCTAGCAACATGGAGTAGGGAGTAGGACCTTTGACCAAAACTCAAGCCTGTCCAACAGGAAGTGAGGTCAGAGATGTCCATCTGGGCTGTTCTCACTTTGGACAGAAGCTGTCAAGCTTACTAAGAAGTCTTGCTGTATGGAATGTCCTCCTGTTTGTGGATGTTGCCAGATCTTCACCGGGCTTTTAAAAGTGGAGAGTGCTTGAGGTGGCCTTTCCCTTTTGCACCCCATTGTGCTGAGATGCGCCATCATTAACGTCTTGTTAGGGCAAGACTGCGCACTGGGCAAGAAATCAGTGGGAAAACAGTGATAATGTGTTATCATCAGACAGCTGTTGCCACTTTCGGGTAAACAAACATTCTGCGCCGCATGCTGTCTTCTTCGCTAAGCATCATTGTTTACGTCTGAGCACAGAACGTCTTCAAGCATTCAAGTTTAACTAGGCTACAGTCAGAGCCGTGGGGAGGTTAAAATGCAACCTTTCTAACATCCCTCCGTGTGATGGCCTTCTGTATGTTCCCCCAGGGCAGGTTTTGCTGTCAGTAGTAAGTTTTTCTTAGTGTTATGTGCCATTGAAAACCTTTACTTAGTGTTCTTAGAAAAATAGAACTGTTGTCTTATGTAGAGACTTTATGAGGTTTCTGTGACTTCTACATTGGACAGAAGTGATAACATTCAATGGTGTTTGTTATACAAAGAAATATAAAAATAAAGGTGGCAGACGGGTTCTTTGCATGCCGCTAGGCTATAAAAAAAAACACGTTTGGTTCTCTACAAAAACATGGCTTTTAATAGCAGTGGTTCTCAGACTGTTCCACAGTTTTGCTCCAACCCATCCCACTACAATACCTGAAGACCAGAGATTTGTAAGTGTGAAGAACCCAAGTTTTAAGAACCTCCACATAATGTAAAGGTTCTAGGAGGAACTCTAAAACCAGTAGACAGACTTGGTATTATAAGAAAACCATAGAAGTCTATGAATCATTTCAATTATTTAGTATTAGTTTGGATTGTGAAAACCTTTCTAACTAAATTGATTATGTATGTAATGTTTATGATCATATATTAGCTGCAACTAGTTGATTGAGATGCAATAACAAGTTGTGGTGAGAATGTATTACTATGCTATATCATATGTATCACCTGTAATTTATATTATATTACACTTGTACTGTATTCAGTTCTTCCCAGTAGCCCAGTAACCTCTATCTAGATTCTGCTGATAAGGTTATGCCAGAGAGGTCATAGATACTCAAATGTGTTTAGAAAAGGGAGATTAATGGAGGTTGATAAGCATGGTTCAGTTCTCTGTGAGTATTTACAACATAAGCCCCCCTTTTGACAGCTTAAGTCTGCTCAGTAGCTTTATCCATTACTGACACTGAACTGGGATTATGTGCAATATGGCTGTCACATTCTCCAGTCAGAGGTTTTTGCTCAGTCACAGTGTCTTGTGCGTACGCAGGGGAGACTTTTCCCACCCTAAGTGCTGACTTAGTTCATGCGGTTTCAGAGGACGTGAGCTCACTGTTGTGTAATTAGGAAGTCTGTGTGCACTCCCTTTTGTCTGAAGTGTCATTGTAGAGTGCCAGTAAAGCGTTTTAGCAGCCTTTAGGCTCCTTGACTGGCTAATGTGGGAAAGCAAGAGGACTAGCAGAAGCTAAATGCTAGCGTAGCGTGGCTTTTCATGTGGGAACCACATGGCTGGGGTTTGACTGGGGAGTCCAGGGTACCGAAGGCAGGCCTGCGTGACTCAGCAGTCTTGAGTGTCTTTACTGTGTCAGTGTCCCCAACTTTCACTCAGAACGGCTCCTCGTAGAGCTGCCACATCACTCTGCGGAGCAGCGTATTGGAAACGAAGCTGGTCAGAGCTATTTCAGGCTGTTTTAGTTTGTCTTTTTTAGATGATTACAGCTTTCATTGTGTACTAGCCTGTACAGGCTGTAACATCAGAGCTCCAAGAGACGTTGTCCATTGAATCGACTAGCATGCATATCTCTGCCAGTCTGATGGCCATTATGTTCTAAAGCCAGATGGGACAAAGATGCCTACATGGTGGTTTTGGTGTAGTTTTGAGTGAAAAATGTTTTTCAGGAAACTGTTTGAAGGCCCATATTATTGAAATAATATGTAAGTAAGTAATTTGCCATATCCACACGATCTATATGTGCAAACTACACTGCATAAACAGTCTGTTTTAGTGTTGTGCCCCTACACTGCAGTATCAGGATCTCCAGTGGGAATTAGGATACCTATGACCAACACCATGAAGCAATTTCTGACACACACAGGCTGAAATTAACATGTTGGCGATGTAGGATGATGAGCAGCAATAAAAAAAGCTTATTTTAACAGCAGTTATTGTGGGAAAAACTAGCTAACCGCTAACTAGCTTACCTGATTGGCTGAGCCACACTCATCTCCTGCAGTGTAGTCACTGAGTTTACGTCAGATTGTTATTAATGGAGCGGAGGGAACCGCCAGATCACTGGTGCAATGATAGCCTTTAGGGTTGATTTAGCCTTTAGTGTAGGTTGCTAGCCAAGCTGGTGTGTCCAGTGTCTTGCCTGAGGTGCGCCTCCGTCAGTCAGCTGTATAGTTAGGGAGTTTCGCTCAAGCCAAGAAAGTTGCTGTGAGCAACTGTAATATTTACCCCACTCAAAGGCAAAGCCTTATTCTTGAAGATATTAGCGTGAGTGAACGAGATGCGCACGTGATTTGAGAAATCTGGATGTAAAACAACATGTCGAGCAGCTAGGTTTTCTTAAGCATCTAATATATATAATCCAACAAGTAAATGCTGATTAATGGGTGACACAGAACATATATTGTACCAAAATTAAATATTTAGAAAATGTAATTGTATAAATATCAAGGCTAAGCATCCTAGTACAGAGTTAGTATCTGTATCGGCCTATAATTAAAGATCCTCCATCTGCATGGGAAGGGAAATTCCCATTCCCATTGAAGTCGTAAGTGACTCAGCTCGCAGTGCTTTTTAAATAAGGCACATTACAGAACACACAGTTCTTTTATGTTGTATCAGTCTTAAAGGCACAGTAACAAAAACAGTCTGTTAAATTCTATAAAATATACTAAAATACAAAAACTTAAAACTTATGGAAGCAGATCCCAGTGAAATATGGTCTACATGGAAATCTCACTATAATCATGTTATTTTATGTAATGTTATTTTTTCTGATGTGCTTCCAAGTGTTGACCCATTTAGGAACCTTTATATTTAAGAGAGTAGACAGATCTTTTACACAGTATAAATACTTTTCTCTGACCTAGAAAGGACTCCTTGACCCAGTCTGTAGCAAGACTACATCATTAACTCCACAAAGCTTGTGTAATTAAAAGGTTGTCATTTGGAAACCATTGCAAAAGCTAGTGGTTAACACACACGATCTGGCTTGGTGTAATGACATAAAGGTGTGTGTGGTCTTGTAGAGCAATGGTGGCAATTGCGTTTTTCTTTAGGAAGAAGCTTTAACATTAACCTCTGGCAGTGTACCTGTAATAATGTACTGCGGAGTATTTAAATATCATGGTTGCATCTAACCCAGATGTAAATAAGGGTAGTAACTGTTTGATTTTATGGGAGTTCACTGATTGCTGGGTGGTGTCACATGCTAACAAAAAGATGGTAAAAACACAAGGGCTGCCACTAACCACAAGTTTAGTGACCTAGTTTGGTTGAATTACGTCTAACATACATTCTCATTAGAATATTTAAGCACCCTGTAATACTTTGACAGATGCTGTTCCAAGACCTGTTTTCTATTGTACAGTTCAAAAGTTCTGATGACTTTATCATACCAGCTATAGTTTCCTGTCCTTTCTGATGTGCTAAAAAAATCAGGACCAGGAAACACCTAAGAGAACCTGTACATGGCTGTGGTTTGGTGACAGCTAACAGGCTACCAGCTACACCACACTTTTAGCACTGCTGCTCGACTCTTTATCCTCTAAACAACATCGTCTGAACATCAGTTAGAACCTGTACCATGTTTGGGCCTGCCGATTAAGCTATCCGAGCAGACTTGAGCTGCAAACTCCACAGAACAGGGTTGATTTCTGCTACTCCAACACCACTGACTCAAAATCAAAATCATTGATATTGTTTTGATATTTGTAAACAAATTATCAGCCCATATATTCTTACTGAACATAACAGCACATGGGGGGTGAATCGGGATCATATAGCTGTAAATGTACAAGCCTAGTATGAGGAGTTCCAATGCCAGATAACTCATGGGTGGTGATGGAATTGAAGGTTTCTTAGTTTATATGAAACTGATACGTTAAAAATACAGATCATGTTGAAATCCTAGTTTCTCAAGTTGTGGTCGCAGGTTCTGCTCTTTATCTGATAGCAGATGGTGAGCATATTTAGCTCCAGCTTTCAAGCTGAGGGTTTTATTGTAACTGCTGGCCTTCTGAGTGAAGGTATGGAAGCAGTTCCCAGTGAAATATGGTCTACATGTGCTGGTTGTGGTGTAGATCAGGCCACTGTGTCCGAGACCCTTTACAAAGAATTTTTAATCTGGCAATGCCTTAAAGAAGGCAAGACTTTTATCCCCTTTACTGCTGGATGGACATCCAGGAAATGCACACACATGGAATGCTGGGATAACTTTATCTGGTTGAATGAACCTTAGACATATGCAATGTGCAGATAGCTATCTAGCTTACTAGCTTTGAGCGATAGATTGAAATTATGTACTGGATCCACGTATATTGTTGTCTGTGTAGTTCTTATTTGATTGTTTTGATTTTGAAAATAACTCAGGACATAAGATGGCATAAACGAGATACATAGAACCAGTCAGTGAGTAGATGTGCCTCCAATAATAGTAATAGTAATTTTTCGAAGATGGTTTGAAGATATATAAAACTGGATACCTCAGTTTATAAGGCAGTTTATATGTTAGTTATTTATCATCTAAACTTTTGTGGCCTACAGCAGCATTCCAATAAAGCCCTTAGCATCTCTGAAGAAGTGAGAGACTTTGATTCCTTATCATGGCCACACCCATCTATTTCCTGAGCTTCTTGTTGCTTGTTCTCCTCCCTGCATGTTTGCATGTGCTAGCTCACTTTTCTGAATGCTGCCAGCAGGTCTGCAGTCGTTATGGTACCCTTTGACCGGTATGTGTGTACTGTATGAAACTGGCTTAAAGCGAGTGTGAATGGAAAGTGACATGAACCTTCTGTTTTCCTCTGTTCTTCGCTCGGGGCACCCGAGTAGTTTAGTGGTGGCTCTGTGACGGCGACTGAAAGTGACACAGAAAGCAGCACCCCGCCAACCTCCACTCTCTCCCTGAGCCCGGCTCTCCAGTAGGGTCTCGCACTCCAGACTGAGTGAAGCTGGGAGAGTTTCCCAGAAGGGAGTCACGCTGGGATTCTGTTACTTCCAGGTCACGTGATCCTTTGTTGTGACGGGCAGGGCTGAGAGGCTCCCATATGCTTGGGTCTCTTTCTCTAGTTTCCTGTTCTTGGTGTAACGCCAAAAGGCTTCCCCCAGTCCTTTAGCCCTTGGGCTAAGTTCCTGCTAGAGCAGTATCTCTACTTGAAGCATCTTCTAATAGTATCTGTATTTGTGCCTTAGGCACGGTGCCGAGGGTTTGCATTGGATTTTGAAATGCAGTAATACAAATATACAGGCTGTGGGGGAAATGCCTCTAATGTCTCAAATGATGGTGGTTCTAAGGGGGATCCTGGAACACATCTTATTTTGGTGGTCTCCTATATCTTCTGTAGAATTTTTGGACAATTTGAATTAGTATTTATAGCATTGTAAGCTCAGATTAAGCTGAATCAAGTAACTAAATGAACAAATGAAATCGTTAACACATCCAGGTCTTACTATTAGTCAGAACCACAATATAAACAACACTGTTTGCCCAGATCTTAAGTGAAATATTAGTTGACTGTTTGAAAGACATGAAGACATGCTACAAGTAATAGACAACTTGCTGTTTAGCTCAACGTTTATGTTTACATGCAAAGGTTTTCTACCTGTTCGATGTATTTATATATACTCCCTACTTTAAGCTTAGATTAAAATCTCCTCTTACACATACACTACAGGCAATCAGATCCACTCTGTGCATTACCATGATAACAAGCCTCTTGTGAGTCCAGTCAGAGAGAGAGAGAGCAGCAGCCAGTTTGAGAAACCTCCATCTGTTATTAATTTACTTTGCAGTTTGTGTCATTCATTTACTCATATACTTGTCTGATCAGCTTCATTGTTGTGAGTTTGATGAGTATTTGGTGAGTATTTTCAAATTTGAAGCATAAAAATTGTTGAACAGGACACAAACGCAATGTGCGGATCGTACTTAAACTTTGGGATTGGTATTATGCTGTTCACATGGCTATTATTCTTTTATTTAAAAGTGTATTTTGCTGTAACAACAGTTTCCATATACAATGGGAATGTGCTCAACTGCCTCTGCAGCACTGATTGGCCATAAAAGAAGTAATACACAGACAGATTGTGTTTGCATGCTTGGAGTAGAAGTTTGCTGTGTGAAATCTAGGTTAATTTAATGGCGTATCCCTAATATTAATTATTTTCAGTTAAATAAAACAAGCAAAAATATTCTGCTAAAAGAGCAGATTGTAAACCTTCGGACAGTAGCATATTATTTTATTATATTATATTTAAAAGAGGAGATTTTACTATAATTTAAAACAAAACAAACAAACTTGACCGTATTAATATAGAATGTACATAAAACCTGCATGTGATGATGGTGTAATTAAATGTGTAGTTAAGTAATAACTTTTGATTTTTGAGAGTTAAAAACGTTGTTGAAAGACTGTTCAAGACAAGGTAGACTGTCTGCTTTGCACTGTCAAAATCAAGTGTATGACCCAAAAATGAAGTCTCACGATGTTCTTCATTATTAAGACTGTACTGTTCAATTAGTATTCTTCATGTCCATGTTAGCCTGTACACACTATAGCCTGTGTGTGTTTTCTAATAGTAGTTGTGGAGAATCCCCTGGATCAGAATGCTGAACAGTGAAGTAGTCTGAGGCAGCTGGCCAGGATGTTCAGTCTTCCCTTCCTGTTCTGGACACTTAGTGGCCGTGGGTGGAAGCTAGGATTTGAAGCCAGACAATACAAGTCAGAGTTTTTCCATCTTGGGCTTTCCATAGACATCCTGTAACTTTTACCCTGCTTTTTCCTGCCAGTGTTGTGTAGGACATTGGCCGGGAAGTGAAAGTCTATGTGTATGTGTGGTGTAACTGGCTGCACTCCTTCAGGTTTGCACTATTTTAGCACAGTCGCTAATAAATCTAAACTGAGAGCTGCTATTTCAGATATGTCCATATCTGCTCAGGAGTACAATTGCATTTTTAGTTTTTGCTATTCGAATATTCAGTTTTATTAACAAGTGAACATATTTTGAGTAAAAAGCAAAAAACACTGATGGTTTAAGGCTAATTTGAGCATACAACATTGGGCTGATTGGTTCAATGCATGTCGGAAATTATTATTAAGTTATTGTGATGATACATGGGACCTTGGCGGTTGAAGGGATTAAAAATGACAAATTATTGACAGTTTGTTTATTTTTTGTACCAAACTACAAGTGCTTTTTCAGTTACCCAATGTAAACAAATGCCAAGATAAATTAGGGTATGTGTGTATTTAAAATATTTATCAAAAATACAGAGACTTTGATGGCCTAGATAGATTTCTGAAGTAGCACATCATTTTGTTGTTTGTGGCGTGTCCAGATAAAGAACTTAGGATCTAAGTAGCATTTGAATCAAATATGAATCCATGAATTCAATATATTGTGGTACTGTAACCAAGATGATATATCCAGATTTTTGAAATATAAATTTAGGAAAAACTGTCATTGTATTGAAACAAGCTATCATATGAATAGATTTGCTAATGCTAATGTTAGCAGTGCGACTTTACGCTACTTGTTTATGAGTGGAAGAGTAATTGTAACGGATGCGGATTTTAACACAACACAAGGAAACAAAATCTTAGATGGTAAACTATTAATGAAAAATCAGTACTGTTTTTTTTAAAAATCGGTGCAGCATCACAAAACATAACATTGCAATATTTAATATTTTCTAGATTTTCTAACACCCCTAATTGCTATGGCAAGCTAACTCTCCTGGTGTTGCATGATTTCCACTTGCACGTATTTATTCTGAAATAATATTGATGGAATAAATACATCATTTATTATGTCATATGTTATTATGTTATTATATGGATTAGCCTGTACCTGAGGTCAGCTTTAATGTTGTTGTATAAATACAAATAGCACTCTCTCGACAGAGGATCACTGTCCCTGTTTTTTTTACTTAAGGCAACTTTAATGAACAGTACTTAATTGTTAAGTTAATGTGAAAATGGTAATTTGTTATTGTGTTGGTTGAACAGCGTTGTTTAAAATTAAGACATTTGTAGTTGAGTTGTTTGTTTTATGTCAGTATGTCTGTGAAGAGATATGAATGGTTTCACAGCAGAGGGTTCTCACCTCTCGCCTGTCACCCCTCATTGACCACTAGCAGCTCAATAATCATATCACATGCAGAGAGCCAACAGTTATTCTGATGGACTGAGTTACATGGAAAGATATTTAATAGGACTATATTAGACAAATAATATCAATACAATGCAGGTTGATTTAGATTCCACTGGCAGGATGACATCGACCTGTTGAATGACCATCAGTATGCAGGGATGACTGTGATAAATATCATAATATTACAGTCAGTGTGAGAGCTGATGTCCATGCTGCTGTTATGTTGTGTTTGTGTAACGCTGAATGTTTGTGTTCTCTACGAGCAGAAGTTCATAGAGTTTGAAGATTCCCAGGAGCAGGAGAAGAAGGAGCTGCAGAACCATGTGGAGAGGATGAATTCCCATTCACGCCAGCTGGAGCTGAAGATCAAGAACTACACAGACCAGAGTAACAACTCATTCGCTATCTCTGTCTTTCTGTCACCCCCCCCCCCCCCCCCCCCCCCCCCATTCCATTTACCCCTAGCTCGTCTTAGTAATCACTTCAGGTGTCATTTTTACAATCTTGAATTCGTTTGTAATGCTACATTGATAAGTCAAGAGTATGCAAAATATGTAATATTCCGACTGGTAAAAAACATCAATCAATCAACAATCCCAAAACGTTATTTATATAACGCTTTTTACAATCAGTGTTGTCTCAAAGGGCATTGAGGGCACAATGTAAACAACCATTGGTGTTTTCAAATGATATAGAAAACTCAAATTGACATGTTTTTCATTGGACAGCGACAATATTCTAGTTCAGGAGGTAGTGCTGTAAAGTTTGAACCATCTCATAGGTTCTGTCAGAGTGAGAGACGGTGCCAGATGTTGGTGGTTCTACTGTAGTAATCTATTCCTTCAGGCTGACGAGCAGGAGAGCATCCTCAGGTCAGACAGGAGGGACAGTTAACCAACCAGTGGGGATGGCATTCTGGTGACTTCTTGTGGCTCTGGTGACTTCTGTGTGATGACTCTTAAGAGAGAAAGACAGAAGGAGAGACAGAGGATAGAGGGGAGAGAGAGAGAGAGAGAGAGAGGCAAGCAATTGTAGATTAGTCCATTTATGGGGAGATGTTAGAGAGAAGTAATCCAGCTGATATTAGCAGAATGCTAATTATAGTTAAAAATAATATATATATAATTAATTTAATATTCATTCAAGAGTAATATTACTCCTACTAGTAATAGTAAGAAAAAGAAAAGCTGGTCATTTGTAGAAGGCTAAGGATGCACTGAAATTTCAGAAGATTAAGTGTTTCTGATAAAAATGGTTAAAGTGGCAGTTTCAGGTTTCAGGTGTGACAAAAACGGCCCTAAAGGTTAAAAAGACCTGGACGTAAGTGTTGCCATCTACTACTGTACAAATAATTTAATAGTATTGACAATGAGGAAAATGATTCAGATGTTGACGCAGATACATTCAGTTCAGCAGCAGATAATGTTGGCCTGTGGAACTATCTGAGCTATTCTTAGAGGGACATTAAACCAGAGATTTGTTATCACTGTTTTTTGCAGAGGGTCATGAGGTACAGTCCTGAGCAGCTTCCTTATTACATGCAAAGCAAGTAGAAGTAGAAAGAGATTAAAACTATTGTAATGAAAATGTGGTGGTAGGGTGTTTATATATCGTCGCTGTCCAATGAAAAATAAGTATCTCCAAAATGGCAACTGTACAGGAGAGACCAAAAATGTACTTTACCTTCAATGTAAGTCAATGGAACCAGATTTTTTTCCAAGCTGTTTTGGAGCACTTCTATTGGTCCATTCATCATAAAATTGTCTTACAGTGTAAATGCCCACTGGCGTGTTCAAATGATGTAGAAAACTTTAAATCGGCAAAAATGGAGATACTTGTTTTTTATTGGACAGCGACAATATGCTGTTAACTAACTTGTAATTACAGTACTTTTAGTTAAAACCGAAAGATTGAAAGGTTTTATATTGAAACTACAGTTTGAACAAGTCCAATATTCAAATAACAGGAGATTAGACAATTCAAAAACGCCCATGTGCTGTGAAATCATCTTCATCCACAACTACCTGAGTCAGGTCTGCTGCACAATGTGCAGTGTTTAAGCCTCAGGCCACAGGAAGTGGATATTCTGATTTGGTTTGGAAATAAAACAGGCCTGGCCAACACTTCATGGAAAATAGTTGCAGTTTAAATCTCTGCCACAATATTGCTTAGAAAAAAAATCACAGACATTTTACTCAGACTGTTCAGCCCTACTTTTATTGGTGAATGCTTTCTGCTTCTCTCTCTCTCTCTCTCTCTCTCTTTCTCTCTTCCCTTGTCTGTGTTTCTCGCTCACTCCTAATGTTTCCACATAAGAATGGTGCGGTTGGTTAGTGTAGGCTTTGAACCAAATTTAGTTACATCACACCACAAACACCGCCTAGTTCCTCCTGCTGAGTGCTTAAATAACGAAAATGCAAGGAATTACATCACAACTGCAGCTGAAGCACACCTGTCCTCCCCAGCTAATTAATATGTATATACTCAGGTTTTGATTGTGTGACGTATGGTGGTTTGCTGTGTGATTCACAGGCTTAGGCTGGTTTTAATTGGATTATTGGATTACTGTTATACCCACCCTCTCTCGACAGCATCTTAACACGACGCTGTTGGAGGATTAAGCTGTGAAAAGCACTTTTTTTGTTGTTGTATGGTGGTGAATTTGGGACATGAAGAATTAGCAAGCTCTCCTTACAGTTTTTGACAGCTTGCACCCACACTGTCTGCGTCAGGCTCGGATGACAGAACCGACGCACGCGGAAGGTAGAGGTAACAAAAAGGTTTCTTTAATAGGGCACACCAGAGGAATGGTTAAAAACAGGCAGGATCAACACCAAGAGAGCATTATATACACCAAGGGGAAGATCAAAAACACGGAAGCCAAAAACAATCACAGGTCGATACCGGGCAGTCAATACTCAGAGTATCAATCGAATTAACAATAACAAAACCTCCCAAGGAAGTGAGGGAGTGGGGTGATATATACACAGAGACTGATCATGCACAGGTGCAGTTAATACTCCGGCGACGGAGCTCGATTGGCTGCTGAAGGATGCGTTATGGTGAGTCATCCGCTGGAGGGTTCTGGGGTACGTAGTCCACAGGCTGAGCAGACTCACCAGTGGAGGCGCAAGGCGTGACAGTCTGGTGCACACATATGGAAACTGTGGTTCAAAGTAAAGTAGTCATGCGCTTCAAACACTAGTAAATGGTGAATGATTCACAGGAGCTTCTACTGCCTAAAAATATTTCCCACTGAGGTCATAGTTCAGTTGTGCTTAAGAGAGCAAATCAGGACGTCTCTTGACATTATGGTCTTAAAGAGCTAGGATAGATTTGACCAATGTGGGAACAGTTCACCAACTACAAAACTAAGCTGGGAATAAATATATCAACTTTTCTATTTCTATTAATAACAGAAGAGTGGTTTGATGCTGATAATATCATCTAATAACACCATTACTATTGTTTTTATTAGTGATTATATCTGCATCTTAATTACTAATGTAAATTATAAACATACCATTTGCTGTTTAAGCCAATTAACTCAAAATATGCTCTGCAGTGATCAGGATAAGACTTTTCACATGTTGACACTTCTTAAGACTACACACAGCATTAAACATGAGATTAAACATGAAACAAACTGTATCTATAAATTTTGTCTTTAGCCCACTTTAACAGAAAGTTGGTTACTTAGCCCTCTTACTCGAAATGCGACACTATACTTGCAAAAAATGTTTTGTTAATTTCCTGAATGAAAAGAAGTTAACAGGTCATCTACAAGGAACAAACTTTAAAAGACATTAGTGCACAGCTCTGTGTATTTACTGAGTTTAACATATTGGGCAAAAATGAAACATAAAATGTAAAACATGAATTCTCCTCAAACAAAACAAGGTCATAAACATTTAAGCATCATAAGAATCATGTGGATAAACATTATTTACCATTTAAAGCTCTAAATACAAGTCTATATTGCAAAATGTTAGGATCTTTGGGGACTTTTGTATACAAAAAGCTGTATTAAAGAGAGAGAAGTAAAAAATAAGGTTATATAGCATAATATTAACTAGAGACCAAGTCAAGAGAGTAGGCTTTGTTTCTTAAATGTACTATACAATTAAGTACTGTTCATTAAGGTTGCCTTGAATAAAATAAAACCCAAACATAATGATCCTCTGACGAGAGAGTGTTGTTGGTATGAATGACCTCCGGTACAGCTTTGTAAATGTGGACTTATACTCCTCAAACATGGAATAATATACCATGTAATTATATAAAGTGTAAATAGCATGATGTTACCTGGAACACTAAATGTAAATAGTAAACTTAATAATGTACATAGTATGTGTTAGTGTGTTTACATGAAAATGGTGAAATACTACATTTTACAAAATATGTTTTTAATTATAAGCTTTAAAATAAATAGTATGGCAGCAGTATATAGATAGATTGTGAAAAAACAGATCAAACAGAAATCAATTTAATATGAACTGAATAATTCAGGCTTATGTTTATGTGTTCAACCACATTATTATATCCACATGAAGTTTTAATGATATTTGTCTGCATATATATATATTTATATATGCCAATCCCAGCGTCATCGGGCGAAGGCGGGGTACACCAGGGATAGTTTATATATACGTATATATATAATGAGCTCCAAGATCTAGTGATGCGAGCTGCAGAATAATATCCATCTAATTTTGAAAAGAAGGATTTAAAAAAGCAAATAGCTGTCTGTTCTAGAGAGAATGCTGGCCTGCTGCTCCACCTCGAGGCTGGAGTCAGCATGGGGCCACAGATCTATTCACCCCTTTCATATGCAGGCCTGTGGAGTATACCTCCATACATCACACTGACACATGCAGTTAGCCTGTCTGCAAAGCTCAGGGCTGTGTGCTCATGTTTTTTATTACCCGGGATCTATTAGAAACCATATCAAATTAGAAGGACAGTCTCTGGATCAGCTTAGCTTTTTAGTGCACACAGAGTTCTATGAGTATGAAGTCTAATCCTGGATTAGTGCTCGTTCCTGCCTAATCTTTGTAAGTGCAGTTTTTTTTGGTAGTATAAAAATGGTAAGGGATGTTACCTGAAATTGGTCAGGTAAGTAATTATACAGGAATTAACATTGTACTCTGTGAGGAAATCCTCTGGGCTAAAAAGCTGGACTCAGGTGTGTTATTCAGTTACAGATGCATTAATGTGCTAATAAGTCATTCATATGGACACAGCCTCTCTCTTTTGCATTCGAATGGAGGGTGTTTCTGCAGCTAATGAAGTGGGGCTCCTGTAGTTTGTGGCCGGAGCACATTCACATCAGACGTGTAAACACATTGTGGATTCAGATTCAGATTGCTGCATGTCAGAGAGGCTTTTAAAACCTGTGGCCTACTTGAGAAAACAAGGGCTGCTGTTTTGTTTCCAGGGCCAGTGGAGGAGTGTGTTTTTGTGTGTGGCTGTTTTTTAGGTTATGGGATGGCGGCATATTGAGTTATAGCATATTGACTTTCACCGTCCTCAGTATTCAAGGTTACAGTTGTTAGTGTCCAATCCCTTTCTTTGTGTAAATTCTAATGATACAGCTAAAAGATGAAGCTACAGTTACACAGCAGGAATCTGGGGAGGTTATGTAATACAGCAATGTTAATAAAACATTGTTTGGAAAGGTTATGTAATACAACAGAACGCTTAATGAGGATTGTTTGGGAATTTTGTGAGTGGTGTTAAAATAGCAGCTGCATAAGGAAGCCTTTATGCTGAAACTGTGCTCTATGCACTGCTATGCGATTATAACATATCTATGTGTTGTCAACCCTGCACTTTAAACATGTTTTTAGAAGGTGGGCAGCTGTCATCTAAATGTAATACCTAATTAAGGATCGCCAAGACAATAATGTTACTGCAAAAAGTTCCAGTTTGGTTGTTCATAAGTCAGTTCAAGCAAACCAGCATTTGAAACTCCACTCTGGTGCTGGAGGTCCAGTGTCCAGCACAGTTTGGAAACTGTCCTACTCAAGCACCTACTAAACCCAGCAACATGTTTTCGAGCAAGGACATAGTCAAACTGTGCTGGATTATGGGTCTGACCACCTTTGGAGACGGTCAGGGATGTGTATGACAACATAACGTTCTGTGCTGGTTGGTTCTGGTCTAGAGTTTAGGGTAGTCAGTGTCGATGTTGTGCTCCCGATTAATGTTTTTAACCCAACTCTGAGTGCAGTCTAGTAGTGTGTACTGATCAACAGCTGAATACAAATGGATTTCCCCAACAACCAGAGTAAACCGAGCGCACTATAGAACTAAATACAGCAAATAAATAAAGTAAAATACCATTTATGTGTTTACTGAAGCCCTTTAATGGACACAGTTAAGAATGTACAGTCATATGTAAATGTTTGGGTGTCTTTGTCCAACTGAGATGTTTTGTAGATTTGTTTGGGAAAAATAAGTTTACACATCCTGTACAGAGAAAATATGTTTGCACATTTTCATGCACAGTTACTGTCTGTTTGCTGAATTTTGGGGGAAAATATGGACCATAAAGTGGGGCCTATGTCAAAGTTGAAGCACATTTTATATTTTATGTGTGTTTTTTTAATAAACTATAGAAATTGCACACTGATATATTTACAGAAACATGCCATATTTAGGTTTTATCCCTGTAGAGGATGTAATAACATTACTAATCAAGTAAATTTACATTAACGGTAACTTTTCAAAGAAAGTCAACAAACGTGTCATTTCAGGAGTGAGTAAACGTTGAAATATTGTTGCTGTCCAAAGAACAACAAGTATTTCCAAAAGGTTTGATTCTAAGCCAATCAGGGGCATTTCTATTGGTCTATTCATCATAAACTTTCCACACAATGTTAAAGACAGCTGACGGTCTCAAATGACATAGTTAGGTCAAAATTGGAAAAAATGGAGATATGTGTTTTTAAAAACCACCACACGCATCATATCGTTACATCTATGACCTCACGTAAATGTGTCTTACCTTCTTCTTCTTTACTCTGTCAAAACAAACAAAAAAAACCCAAACAAACAGCAGCTATAACAACAGCAACAAGCTGCTCCGCATCTAATTTCTTACCTAGTTTTTCTAAGACTGGTCATGAAGTGTTTTGAATGTAGCCTATACTGTATATATATATATATATATATATATATATATATATATATATATATATATATATATGGGATTGTTTGCTCGCCTTGCTGCCCATCACATATGCTTTAGATTTCAGTATCACATAGTAACGGGAGAGCACACGTTTTTGGATTTGGTTTAGTGTCACGTCACACGCCAACGCTGCTGCAGACTCGCTGTTTGAGCCCGAGAACTGGGTGCAGGGTGCTTCAGTAGATCAGGTGATCCCAGACTCGATGTCAGCTGATCTACCTAGATCAGTTTTCACAATCTTCAGGACTGTATAATCTCTCTGCTCTGACGGAGCGTTTATTCTTTGTTTGCCTTCAGTGTGTTTCGACCTGTTTTTCCGTGTTTTCGACCTGCCTTTTTCATCTAGCCCTGTTTGCCCCGTTCGCTGTGTCTGCCTGGTTAAGTACTGTTTCTGAACCTTTTGACTACCCCTTTGACTAACTTTTTGATTAGCCCTTTCTGACTTTGTATTTTGTCGTGAACTCCTTCATCCCATGTGAACTCCTTCATCCCATATTTACACGCGTCTGTCTGGTTCTGCCATGTTACATTTCATAATAACTAAAAAGTTGGGGAGTGTGTGATCCCAAGTCATTTAGTATGTGAGCCCCAATATTTCTGTTGCCCAAAAATGCAGAAAGCACAATATGACAGTCTGTCTTTTTTATTGAAACAATCTGTAGCGACTTTATAAATTGCGTTGTGCGTCCAAGGCTTTAGCAGGCCATGCGATTTCACCAGATGACACATGTAAACAAACTCGTACCTCATGACCAGAGAGGGGTAGAGTAGCCTAAACCCATACACAAGTAAAAGCATTAAGCCTAAAATAATAACTCAGGTAAAAGTACCTCCCCCACAAAAAAACAACTGGAGTAGAGCTCCAACAGTACTCCGCCACAAAACTACTGAGTAACATACATAACAGTTCAGAATGAAATTAAACACAAAAAGGAATTAGCAAGTAAATATGAATGGCTAAAGGTTAGATTTCTTTACTTTCTAATATATTTGTATGGTATTATATTGTACTAATATATAGTATTATAGCAGTGTTAGTATAATAGTATAGTATTATACTATTCTGGAGAATAAAAAATTAAGGATATGTATGTAAAAAAATGTGCTGCATCCTGCCTTCACACAGTCTGACCTCTGGTCACTGGAGATGTATTTGAGATGTATTGTAAGGAAGTGATGGCTGCATATATCACTATATCTCAGAGGCAAAATTGTTGTGCTACATAGGCTAGAATACAGGCCCTTCAGCTGTTTTGGCCTGTCCTTCTGACGGGAACTGGCACGATTAGCCTCATTATTCTGACCTAATTTCACTTCCACACTCCAAATCTGTGCTTCCATGTAACATCCTGTGTGTGATATGAGGTCATAGCTGCTAAATATAGTATGCTACTTTTAAGAGCACCGTAATATAAAAGATACAACCCCCTCTGCATTCAGCCTTTTTTTTCTTTTGGAATAAACGGAATATGTTGAATGTTTATTTCAAATGATTTCCTGCCGAAGTGTTAATTTAGATCAGTGATTTCTATTTACTGGACCTGGAGGACTCCCTGCCCTGCACAATTTTGTGTTTTCTTGCCAAAGCACACCCACTTCAATTCAGGAAGGGATTGTTAATTAGCGGATTAGTTAGATCTGGTGTGTTGGGACCCTAAAATGTGCAGTGTAGGCGGTCCTCCTGGACCAGGGTTGGAGCCACTGATCTATACTGCCAATTATGATAAATGATGCCAGTTGAGAGTTCTGAAAAGGGTGACTCTGACTTTCTCTCTCTCTTTCTCTCTCTCTGTCTCTCTCTCGATCTTAGTAACTCGTTTGGAGGAGCGGGAAGCAGAACTCAAGAAGGAATTCAACTCTCTTCATCAGCGACACACAGAGGTAAACACCGGTTTCCTCTAGATGAGAAAAATCTCTGTTCAATGAAAAAAGGCCTGTGAATATATTTTAAAACATTGAAAGCACCACAACCACACAGCAGACATCTCCTTTCTCATCCACTGTAGTGTTCTTGTTTGTTTGTTTGTTTGTTTTTTGGCTACATAATTAAAATGTGGCCGCACACAGTGTTGAAGTGTGGCGATTGATGTAAACGTCCGCACAATGCTGTTTGGATCCAGGCTATTTGGAGTAATTTGGGAAATTACACAGATCATTTATCAAGCACAAATTGCATTACTGGGTCTCCTCTTGTAAAACTGAACAGCTCAAAGAGGACTGCGGAAGGTAATTTGCTCCGGAATTGTTTGTAAGCTGATTTACAAAACAGCATGGCAGATTTCTTACTAGATTAAATTCACAGACTTCGTCGTTAATCGCCAAAATTGGAGCACCTCCCCAGCTAACACTAGTCCAGCACTAGGCCTGTCAAGATCATACAGATTTAACTGACAAGTCACTTAAATAAATACTTATTTAAGTTCTGGTGATAAAAAAAATAATTGTTTATTTCTGCTGTTGGCCAAGTTAGCTGATAAGCTATCTTGGCTTGCTAGCAGTGTTTGATTAGGAGCTAATATTCGTTGTACAGCCAAAGTGATACACTACACAAGTTTAGCTACACAACGCCAGCATTACTCAGTGCAGCCCTCTAAACAAAACAGCATGTTTGACGACCAATAATACATTCACTGCTTTCTTTTGTTTCAGTTTCTAAGCTCAGCACACTCAGCACCCACTTAGTACTCTGTTTGTTGCAGAAAGTTATTGTAGTCTTAAGAAATTTCAATCATCCCATGTCATTACGATTAGACGATGATGTAATAATTGTGACAGCCCAGCACAAATAAGGCTTAGATATATTTTCTAACCAAAACAGAAACTCCTGTTACATGTTACTGTATTCATGTATGTATGTAGTTATTCTGATAGTTGTATCTTTACAGGCGAAATGCACTTCCTGACAAGAGAAATAGTTGTATACAATTTTTATGGTTACCTAAGATATTTACGTAGAATTTAACTTTCTGTCTGTTTCACACATTTCTTACTTTTTATATTTGAAATATTTAAGTCCTGATAGTAAAAACATATATTTTGCCTCCTCCGTGATACGCATGAAAGAAAAACAGGCTAACAGCTAATTAACCAGGTAAGCTTGACGTTTAGCCAGTTGGAAGTTGTTCTTTCAGTTAACTTGTGCAGTGATAAGAGTATGTTGTTGGTGATAATTGCTAGTGCAAGTGTTTTCTTTTCAAACTAGCATTTCAGTAACAATATATATTGTAATGTTGTGAAGTATTTTTTTAGAAAAAAACTAGATTTACAAGCCCACCTACCCTTTTATTTTTATATACATGATGTTGTCGTTTTGGTCCTCTGCCCACCAGAAACAGTACAGTTACTTGTGTAGTTGTTCATAATGGCAGCTGTTTATGAAACTGCATGAATGGAAAGAAATATCTAGACGACCTGTTCATATTTAGACCATGAATCATGTTGTCAGTCCCAGCTTTCATCATTGTATGATTACAAAAACCACAAAACCACAAATCCACAAAAAAAAATCTTCTGATTTATAGGCCTCTGCTAGAAGAGCAAACAGTAGTGGGGTGTAAAACGATGTATTGCCTTTGTCTTTACCAGCTATGTTTATCTTGTTATCATGTCAATGAAATTGTTTCCCCTTGAAGTAAGTTGGGCAATTAACCAATCTGAATATTTGAAGAGTCAGTCTTTGTAAGCATATAAACCTGATGAACATGAGACATCTGGTTTATAAACATGGGAAAGTAGAGAGTTAGTTGTGAGCAACATTTAGGAGAAGCTTCACATATAAAAACTGAACCCACTTGCACCACCTGCTGGACAAAATGCATTTCACAGGGTGAACTACTCTTTGCAGCTACACATCCACAGCGACAATGCCTACCACTCATCAAAATTGTTGTTTTCTTCTTTTCAGATGATTCATAACTATATGGAACACGTCGAGCGCATTAAGCTTCAGCAGATAAGCGGAGGTGATGCTTCAGATTCTGGAACATTGGGTCGAGTGAGGTAGGACGAGCTGATGATTGTAAAAATAATACATTCAGAATTGATTAAAAGCTGTGATTAAAACACATTTAGTCTGTTGTGTGCATTTAAGAATACATACAAAGAGACGAGTACAAAAAGAGACTGTGAGGCCGAGCAGTCAAGTACAACAAGTACAAGAGCAACAGTGCTCAGGCAGATGCCCCAGTGATGTCACAGCGTTATATGCAGATCAGAAGCACATGCTGTATGTGTGTGCGTGTGTGAGAGAGAAAGAGCGAGAAATATAGAGAGTGCAAGAGAGAGAGAGAGAGAGAGTTGGAAGGGCTTTGAGTAGCCTGTCTGTTGTGTGTTGCAGTAGCTGCAGACCACAGCTTTGTTGTGTGTGTGTGTGTGTGTGTGTGTGTGTGGTGATCTCAGCTGTGCTGGCTTTCAGTTTGTATGTTGCCGTTGGCCTCTCCTGCTGTTACGCTGCATTTACACTGTCGCATCGATGTGCTGCACTGGTGCGTCGAGTTTGGGGGATGCGATGAAAAGTTCAGCCGAGACTAACTTTATTAGTCTTTATTTTATTAACTATATTTTTATTTGTATGCAAATGAATCCGGCAAACGCAATGCGTCTATCCAATGAGAAGGGGGGTGGGGGGAGTGGGGGGTCGCGCGATGAGTGTCCTCAACCTATAAAATATTCATTCCATATTCAGAACTAAATTAAAACGCCTTCTTTTATATTTACATCTGATTCAAATCTATAAAATGAAGTAAATATGGAATGAAAAAGCCGATGTTGAACATGAGCATTAATCACCGCTGCCCCGTCACCCCTGGAAACACACATACATGATTCCATTGGACGATGCAGGGAACACCCTTGTTATGCCCACATGCGGTCAGCTGAAAAGGGGCAGTGCGTTCACGTCTGTTGACGCGTCGGAGCAGTGTAAATGCAGCGTTAGAGTTAAACTAAATCTGCTTCAGCTGTGTCAGTTCATAGTTTGGAATCTGCACTTGTGACAGTCTGTGTTTACTTGTTTCAATGAGCTGTCAGGGAGAAATAATCAAAGGAATAGTGGAGATGTATAAGCCTGAGGTGACCTCGGAGAAATGGGAAACTAAATTATGGAATTCTTGTAGAATATTTACTCACTGAGCGCTATGCTAATACTAGGTAGGGGCTCTGCTCTAAAAACAGCTTCAATTCTTCGTGCCATGGATTTCACAAGATGATGAGATTTTATTCCATGCTGACGTGATTGCATCATATAATTCCTGCAGATGTTTTAGGTGCATGTTAATGCTGCTATTCGTTCAGTCTACCTCATCCCATTGGATTCAGATACGGTGAAGAACACTGAACTCGATGCCGTGTTTATAAAACCAGTTTAAGATTTGCTTTATGACAGGGTGCATTATAACGCTGGAAGTAGAGACCACACGATGGACTGATTAGATAATTGAATGAACGAGTAAGTGTACAGATGTTTCCTATGTAAGTGCTTGGTGAGTGTACTTACACTGTATAAGCGTATTAAAAATCTGTTTGACTGTCTGTTTGTCTGTCTGTCAATCAAACAATCAGTCAAACAATCGTTCAGCCAGTCAGTCAATCAAGAAATCAAGAAATCTATCTACCTACCTACTGACCGTCCGTCTGACCGATACACCTACCAATCTGTCTATCCATGCCAGGAAAGAGCGGCCACTCTCTCTGGGCATCTTCCCCATGTCTGGTGGAGGTGGGAACAACTCCCTGACCCCAGAAATCCTGGGCAGAGCAGAGACTCCTGGAACAGAAGGCTGGAGATTCAATGACCTCAGTCAGCCACGATCCAACACCAGCCTCAAGGTAACTCCGCCTACATCCTGAGTGCTGAATGCATCGGGTAGATGGTCAACTTGCACAAGAATGACGTATAATGGCTTAATGTTGTTTTCAAAACCACAAGCTGACAGCCACAAACCAGTGAGACCGAGTTCCAGTTTGAATTCCAGTGATCCTGACAGACGTTTGTCCTGGAGGTTGTATAAAGGGTGCGTGCAGAATCTTGAAGAGATTGTAGAAATCGAGTGAATTGGAAAGCTAGCACTAATAAAGTGCCAGATGGCCCCGGGTGCTGTGGATCAGAGCAGTGCACTTGGCATTTGTAATGACTTGGCTTTGAAGATGAAGGAGAATAGGAAGAGAGAGGCTCTACTCTGATGTTTTTCGCAGAGTCTGTGACAGAATTAACACACTCACTCTTTTTAGATTTCTCATCGCCCCCTCATATCAGCCACACACTTGGAGGCTTATTCAAGCTGTCTGAACATACCCCTTTCTCTTTCAGATGTCAGTTAAAAGAGCCACATGCTTACGCTGGTATATGATGCACAACAGTCTTTAATCTCTTTGCCCAAAGTAGGGAAGCAAGTATGCGGTATTGATTCAGTTAATGGTTTTCATTCTGTTAGCGCCACCGAGTGTGTACGCTCACTGGGCACTGCATTAGGGTGCACTTTGTTGGTGTACAGTTAGAAACCATCGCCCATCTGTAGTCATGCATAATATGTGTTAGATAGAATATTACTTCATTTATATCACAGGTTTTTTTTTACATTTCTCCATAGTTCAGTTAAGGTGTAAAGAAATTCATTCAGAGTGGTTGTTTACAATTAAGGTAATAGGAAGTAGTGGTCATAAATACACAAACCACTTTATTTACTATACAAAACCACCAGTAAACCAAATGTTGACTAAGTTTGAAGACTAATATTCTGTCTTACAATACCCTCTGTGACCCTCTCCACAATGGGTATACATCCTAGCCCAAACACTTATATTTGAAAACTCTGACCAAATTATGTCTCTGCCATCTTCAGGCATGTGGTTCCCATTGTAAATAATTCAGACTTGGTAAATAATAAAGAACTTCATTGTTCTGCTCTCACTGTACGACCTGAATGCGGCTAAGCAGACAGATAAACCCCTCAACAAATAACAGGTGTCTTGTCTTGTCTATGTCTCAATAACATGTCATGTGCCCTTGAGCATCAATTGCAGCTTGACAACAATATCTCATGCTGTTCACAAGTTGACTTATTGTCTGCTGAGACATGGCATCCCAATCTTCTTGACGGGCGGCCTTTAGGCCATTGAGGTTCTGAGGTTCTACAGAGTTACAAACCTCTGCACGGTGCCTCAGCTGATCCAATAGGTTTTATATGGATTTAAGGTCTAGAGAAAGTGCAGGCCACTCCATTGAGGTACCCCAGTTCCCTAATGATGCGACCCCGATGAGGTGGAGCATTGTTGGCCATAAGGATGAAATTAGGCCTGTGTTTTTCATGCAGAGGCACAGTGACTGGATTAATTATGTTATTTAAGTAGTATGGGCTCGTCACTGTACCATTCACAAACTGTAAGGCAGTTTTGTATTGACTAGACACACCTGCCCACACTGTAAGACCACCACCACCAAAGGCTCGTCTGGTGACAGCAGTGGCTGATGCTTAGCGCTCTCCTTGACGTCTCAAGCATCGTTGACAGCCATCATTTCTGGGCATCGGGAATCGACTTTCATCAGTGAACAGCACTGAGGCCCACTGGTCCCTCGTCCAGCAGAGATGCTACCTGGCCCATGCAAGACAATGACGTCTGTGCCTGGTGGTGTGGTCAGGTACCCCCTTACAGGTCGTCTTGCACGTAGACTACGCTGATGTACACAGTTTCGAATGGTCAGACGTGACACTAGTGTGTCTTTTACCTCCCATAAAGGTTCTATGGCTTTCTGGGACTCTTCCAGTCTCTCCGTATCGCTGTTGCAACCTGCTGATGACACACTGTGACACTCTAAGCTCAGTGGCCACTACCATCTTAGAACATTCTGTTTGAAGCCTCGCAATGGGGACATACTTTTGATCAGTTGTTAGGTGTCATCTTGGTCTCATGATGTCAAAATGTGAACAGTGTGATGAGGAGGACTGTTTAAATATCAATTGTAATTGAACCAGGAAATGTATTGGTCGATCCACAGATCAGACCCGCTTTGTCATTAAACTACTTGTTAGAGAACAGAAAGTTGTGAAAAAAGCACTGAAACTTTGAACAGCTGGACATGTGCATTTAGAAGTTTAGAGAAGGTCACAATAAGTTCACCTGTTAAGGTTAGAGTGCATTTTAGGTTAATTCTAAAACCTGAAAGCCAAATCTCCCTAACTTTCTGTGAGTAATGTATGTTAGTAAATAAAATAGGTTATTAGTAGGTAATTAAAATTATTTTTATATGCTCAAAAATGTATCCTTCAACCTGACTATGTTAATGTGGTTAAAATCATCTCATAACACTCATGCCAATAGATTTTTGGATTGGCAGATTTCTATCTATATGGATAAAAAAGAAATGAGTAGTCGAATCATATTGAATGGCCAATATTGAGTCATATTGAGTCGGAACAGCTCTTTTATAAATCACACAATGCCATGCAGGTTGGCCAGCAGTGGTCTTGTGTTCAGGCACCAAGTAATGAGTTGGGTTACTGTGCATGTCAGATGGGCTTCAGTTTGTAATTGTACACCTGTGTAGTAGAAGAATAAGTTATACTTTTCTAAAAAACATTCTGAAAGTTGTGCTTTGCTGTTTGAGCTGGCAGCGTACCTATTTCTGGAGAAAAGATTGGACTTAGGATTGTTTATGCGTTCAAATATGCTCACAAGCTGCTACATGCCTGAGGAGAGAGAAAATTGGCTTTGCTGTAGCTGGTCAGTGTAAGCTACCATGGCAACATAAGGCAGTATTGACACAGACAGATTGTGAGGTTGAAACATTGATGTAAGTGCAGATTCACAACAGTGCATACATTCCAGCCGCATTGAGTTTTGTTGATAAAGATGTTTTAGGAAATACTCGCAGTGTGGACTGTGTTCTGCAAGCGAGAAGGCTTTCCATTTAGAATGAGAATAAATCTTCTTTACCTCTAGCTAATTGACAAATTTAGTAGTCATGTGAGAATTTTACAGGCATTCTTGAAGATATACGGGGGAATATACGGGGATCATGATTGCCTTAAATCCATTTCACAAACTGAGTAATCGCTTTCGGCTCAAGTTTGAGTGGGGAACCACACATAGTCAAGATAGGCTTATCACTATCGATTATATTAGTAATCTATATTTTACGCTATACTATCTGTGGTAGTCTATAGACTATTAATTAAAGTATAGAGTATTTTGACATTCGAGTAATCATTTTAAATGAGTTTAAATAAGTAAAACAAGTAGGGAATTTACAAGATTTCCAGAATACTGCCAGATTAAACTAAGCCTTTATTTTATGCATCACTAAAACATTCTGTTGTAAAAGATGTGTAACATATGTGCCATCAAGCTCTGTTTCTTACTGTGAGACCATAAAAGACTTTCAGATATGCAATATCAAGGTATCTACATTTAATACAATACAATGTTTCTGTGAACCAGTACATTCATTAACTTGTCACGGCCACACATAACATTAAATAGCAGAAATACTCACTTTGTAAGTTGCCTGATTACTAGTGCTACAATAGTCTGAAGTACAGCTAATGCTTTCATTAGGAATGACATTATTTTCCCAGCGCCAAGCTGGCGTTCACTCACAGGGTTTAACGCTACTTCTATTTTTCTATTAGGTCTTCTATGCTTAATCGCTGAGGTAGCCTAACCTGATTAAAAGTCTAATTAAAAAGTCTATTACTAGATTCTACTGGTGTGGGTTTCCTTTCAGTTTCTTTCAGTGACACATACAAAGAGTGACCTTGGCTCCCCCTTGTGGATAAAGTTCAGGCTGCCTGTCGCAGCTTTATTATGACCTGTGGACCCTGTTTTAGCAAATTACTTACTAAGCAGGTTCATTGAGAAAGTGCCTTTTAATGGATGCATTTTATTCAGTTGAGTAAACCTGACAGCTCTAAACCAAATAGCTAAACTGTAAGTATTTCAAACCATGCTACACAGTCACTCTCACTGGCTTTTATATGTGTTTGAGCTGTACTTCTGCCTGAACAAATATCCATTACTCCTCCATACAGAAGATCCACGCAAAAGAGTGATCAGAAACACAAACATGATATTGTCATGTGGATTTGTATAAGACAGTGCAAGCTGCAAACTTCTGTATGGAGGCCTGCTGGAGCTTAGAATGCTTGCATATGCATGCCAAGCCTCATACTACGATGTGGCCATTGTCCGACTCACCAGCATTGAGTCCAACAGCACAGGAATGAGCGAATGAAAGACAACCTGCTTCATTTGAATTCTTTTCCCCGAGCAGTTGGAGGCGGAGGATCCTCCACAGAAAAGAGAGGGTAAAAGCGCGCAGGAGGCTTGGGAGAATTCGCTGGCAGACGACTGCAAGGTAGTTGGCTGTGTGGCGGCCGATAGTGCAGTCCAAATCACCATTGTGCGCTGATGCTGTGTGCAGCATTTCAACATCCAAACCCCATCTCGCCTGTAGCCCAGGCTGTATGCAACTGCTGAGGTGAAGGTTTTGGGATTTAATTGGAAATTGTCACAGTAAAGATCAAACTGGACACAATGGTAGACCATCTGAAGTGTTTAGGTCAAAGGCGGTTGCATACAGCTTGTTCATAGTTGTTCACCAAGATTCACCGCATGGCGATTCAGTTGCACCGTTCCTTCTTTCTGCTTCATTCTTCATTTTAACATTCTCTCATTTGGATAGACTAGCAGCAAAGTTGTCCTACTATACTTATATACCTAATGCTGTGATGCTAAATTGCTACAGTACACAGTCGAGTCACATTATTATGACCGCCATGTGCAGCACGGACAGCAGCTAGACGGAGCTGGGAGTGACTCATTAAGGTCCCAGTAGGTTGTCACAGGTATCTGGAGTCATGCTGACTGCAGTGCATCCCACAGCTGCTGGAGGATCCATCCAGTGGACGCGATGATCGAGGTGGTTCCACAGATGCTCAGTTGGGTTCAGTTCTGGGAATAAGCGGGCTCAGGGTAGAACACGGAAGGCTGAGTCAGCTCTTTCAACCAATGTCAGACATTTCCAGACGTGTGACACGTCTCTGGAAGGTCACATCCACCCCAGGGAAGACAATTAGCATGTGTGGGTGTACGTGATCTGCAAGAATGGATTTGTGAGTGTCTTCCACGTGGATGAACCATTCCCTAGACTATAACACTGCTCTCCAACATAGTGGTCATAATAATGTGTCTCAACTGTGTATTTTACTGTATTTTCAGAGGTATATGTAATTCTGAGTGGTAGTGTTTTGCTTTGTGGGCTGTTTTTTGTGGGAAGGTGGCTAAATTTACCTTATTTTGGCTTTTTTTTTTTTTACAATGTTTGTGTTCTGTGTGGTTTTGGCTGTTGTTGTATGTTGTTTGGCTGTTTGTATGTGTCCTGGTGAGCTTCATATGTGACGTTTAGTGCAGTTTGTTCCATTTCTATGTTAGCTTTTTTGTCGAGTTTAAATGATGTGTTTGTCCGTTGTTTCCCTTTGTGTGTGTGGATCGTCTTCGCTAAGTGACTATGAAGTTTAGTATCACTTATTAAAGGGGCACTCTGGCCAAAATGAAAACTAGACCTATCACTGCATCGGCTGTAAACGTGTCTACTCGTCTCCTAGAGCAGTACCACAGTAGTCTCGAGAGTGAGATCTTCTAGTTTTAGGACAAGGAAATCACCCCTACTGGTGATGAGGTGTCTCAAAGGTGGTAAGAACCATGAATGCTCTAGATGTTTGCAGACCCTACATGAAAATTTATGAACAACCCAACAAAAGTCAGTTGTCCTAAAGACTGCATTTGTTCATTCTGATGTCAGTGTTATGTCAAAGGGATATGTAGATGTTGTGTAGCTTTATGAATGCTGGCCTTCAGTAAAGTGTTACTTCTTGTACCACAATCAGGGTACAGTTATACTATAGTTATACTAATGCTAGAGTCTAGTCAGGATTGGTTGACAACACAGTTTATTCCAGTGGATATAAGATGTGTTTCTATATATGTTGTGTACTATAGTGATAGAACATGAATGAAAACTTGAAAATTATATAAAATAGTAAAATCTGACAACCTGATAAGGGTAGCGATACATTGCTGTGCTACACAATACTGCGGAACACAACAAATAACACATTAAATGATAGTTTTAGTCGGAATGCCCCTTTAATATTACTAAGCTGCGTCTTTATATTTTAAAGTTTTAAACAAAATAATTATTTGTGTTTGTATTTGTCCCATGTAAACACTTTATGTATCACAACAGTCTTTGGCCTAATATTGAATTTTCCTTATTTAATCGAAACCTGCTGAAAAACCTAAAAAGTTATGTAGGCTACATTTGGCTACAGGCTTTTTTTCCGCAGTCCTGTTCTGTGTGCTTGCTTCGTCAATCCTGAAAGTTCGTCTGGTGTTCTGTGTTCCTCAGCCTCAGATTGGCTTGCCTGGCAGGCAGCGTCAAACTGAGGTGCACTGTTGCAACCGTGTAGCCATGCGCTTCCACCTGTGACCAGACGACTAACACTGACTGACATTGAGAGCATGTGATGGTTGTTTCAGGACGAGCTATCAGGCTCCAGGTCCATCACTCCCATGTCTACCACGGCATCTGATCTGGCGCTGGACTCCCACAGAGAGGAGGGCGACGGCTCCAGCAGGAGCACTGAGGTGCAGGCAGCACCGGGCACACGCACCGTCTCTGTGGGTGAGTCACCATCCAGCCTCATGGAAGACCAGCATCTATGAGACGGTAGCAGTGATGATGGATATGTTTGTATTAGGGTTTGCGCAGACTAGTCCGCTCACAACTAGTCAGCTTACACAGTAGCGTGGCAATACTTCATGAGCACCCAGTTGTCATCTAAGATTGTATTTTTAAAAAAATTGTACGTAGGCAGAGCCTTATTTTAGCCACACCCCTGCATTTTAGAGCAGGAAATGAGACTGCATCCCTGTCACTCATAGCCACACGGTAAGATTGTGTAGAAGTAAATGTGTTCTGAAGTCTGCAAATCAGTGTGAAACCTTAAGACTTGTCACCACTGAAACACCTTCTTTTGCATTATTAATTAAATGTTTTGTGTTAGTTTGGCAGTGACAGAGCAAAAGGATTTTAGTCTGAAGTCCAAGTCAGTACAACTGCTCCGTATCAGTGTTGTTTTATCATTCCTGAAGGTCTATAGATATGTCACAACTTTCACAGTGCTTGACTCATAGATATGATGCACAGCTTCATTGCCTTTAAAAAAACTGTCAAAAAATGTATTCCATGTATTTGAATATGTTTTACACAATTTAACCATATACAAACATGGTGGTGAGTTCAAAGCTCTGTGGAAAAAAAACTATTAAGGTTTCAGGCGGGCTTTAGTTTGTAATTTGTAATTTATACTGTGTGTAATCTTGCTTGTATAGGTTTGGTGGAGAACGAAGAGAAGTCCGATGTACAAGCTATTATTGATTCTACCCCAGAGCTTCATCTGGACCTCAGCGGCTACAGAGGATCCAGGTGCTTTAAATAATGATGCTTAGTTTGTGGAGATGCAAAGTCAGACTGTGAAAGATGGTCCATGTGTGTGTCTCAAAACCTAGTGAGCTGCCTACATAGACAGCATTTTACTTTATAGTATGCGCTCCCGACATGTAGGCTGTCCCAATTCTTAGATACCTTAAACAAGCTGTCTACTGAGGCACACTATTTTGACCTGATTTTAAGGAAGCATCGAACGCTTCCTCAGCCGCTAATGCAATCCTATGATGCAACACAGGCAAATCTACGAGCAGTGAAGTTGTTTTAAAATGTGAGTTATTTTCGATTCTCTCTGGTGTTTTAATGTGTTTCTTATCATATAATCACACAAAACAGTATTTCATTTACAACTTTTTAACGAGTCAATGACCATTTTGCAGTTTTATACTTGAGTCATTAGCATTAATGCTAGTGGATTTTTAAGCCTCAGGCTCTTGTTTTGGATGCCGCCAGTAGCTTAGCAACCAGCTAAACCACCGGTCGGGTGCAGTGGGCAGGAACAAGCCATGATGCAGTTGCTCTCTAACTAGATTGTCTCAGTAATCTGTTTTATGAGGAGAGATATCAGAGAGAACGCTGCTACTTAAACAGCTGCCTACATAGACAGTACCTACTTAGACAGCTCTCTAGGTTTTGAGACACACCCAAGGTGTTGATGCACCTGACTGAAACTTTGTTTCATAGTGTTAATGTCACTAATTATAAAATATTTGTAAATGCTTCCAAGCAAGTACTTTTCGGCTGCTAGTCTGGTTTTCTTTGAGAAACTAGCAGTTATATTTAGATGTTGTGTTTATTTTAAATGTGTTCCAGCACACCGAATAAGGGTATCGAGAACAAGGCATTTAACCGGAACACAGACTCTCTGTTTGAGGAGTTATCCTCCGCCGGCAGCGGCCTCATCGGCGATGTGGATGAAGGAGCTGATCTGTTGGGTAAGAGCGTTTCTCCCCCTTTCATGAGAATTCTGGTTGGTCACCACTTCTCATCTCTCGAAAGGAGAAACTTGTAGAATGATGGTATACGTTTCTGTCGCAAAAAGTAGTCTGTAACCTCCAGCAGTGAAAGGAACTTCACTAAAAAAGCACTTACTTTACTTCAAAGTTAAGATCAGATCTGTACTTTGGTTCCACATGAATAAAATATATTACATTAACATATTTTTGTCTTTCACTTCACTCACTTTTGGTAAGGACTGAGTTGATGTAATATATTTTATTCATGTGGAGCCCATGAACACATTTAAATCAAGTAATGTCAGCATGCTACTAAAATCTAAAATATGACTCACAGATTTCTCTTTTTATTACAGCAAAAGTTTGTTAGTTTGATTGTTAGTTTGCATCAAAACTTTAGTCTGATGCGATTGAATTTTGTGTTATTGTGCTGAATTAAAAATACTATTCACTGAAAAATGACACTATTGAATTAGTGTGGAATGTCCCTATATGGAATAGTTCATTTTCTCTTTTAAGAGATTTAAAAGATGCAGCACAGCCTTGTGCATACTTGATGATAGCCTGCGATGGTAACAAAGGAATGTTAAAGGACTAGTTCAGTGAAGAATCCCATTTACACAGCTTTCCTGTTAAAGCTGACCTGAAATCAAAACATACCTGGTTTATAAACCTTCACATATTAACTGTGATATCAGAACAAGCTTTGTTGAATGAAAGGCCATTAAAATGTATTTGGATTTTTAATTACCTCACTGCACACCAACCGTGGCACAGCGTTAGCGCGCCCGTCTCTCAACACAGAGAACGCGGGTTCAATTCTGGGCTAGCTGCACAGCTGTCTCCCTTGTCACTTTGTCTTCTTGGAAACCAGTCTTGTGACCGGAAGGTTGCTGGTTTGGTCCCATTAACCAACAGGACTTAGCTGCAGTGCCCTTGAGCAAGGCACATACCCTTGACAGCTAACCCGGGCGCTGTGGTCGGTCTGCACACTGCTCCAGGCAATTGTGCTCAATGCCCCCTAGTGTGTCTGTTCACTAGTGTGTGAGTGTTTCACTGCACAAATGGGTTAAATGCGGAGGTCTTGAATATCTCTCTGGGATCATTAAAGTATGTATCCAGTCTTCTGGTGAAAGTGCTGAGCTAGCTCAGGCCTATTCTGAATATATGCACTGTTTAAAACTGGGGTTTTAAACATACTGTTCACACAAACATTGTTTTAAAGAATCTCCATCCCCATGAGAACGCAAAAACACACTGGCGGGAACTGTCAGGAGCATGGTGGGCCATATTCTTGAGAAACGAAATCGCCATTCTTCTGCAACAACAACTTCATTTTCAGAGCGGACCCTCCAACTACAAGTCCAACTGTATAAGTATTCAGTTAAAGAGCCCATACCATGGAAAACGGAATTTTCCTTAATTCTGTCTGGTCAATATATGAAAGCTAAACTGCAAAACCCCTATTTTAGCATACAGCAGTTTAGCTCCTCCTAGTCAGGCTGAAGGTATAAGGAGCATTTACGTCGTGACTGCTTTTTGATTGAGGCGCATTACGTAGCCAATCAGAACAGAGATCGTTTACTAGCCTTAAAGGCACAGTACCCAAAACAGTCTGTTTAATTGTAAGGGATATTATTATTATTATGATTGGATTTATTTAATAAGTATTCAATATAAATTGTGTTTAAAAGGTTTGTGCTACACAAAGAAGTGTTGTAAATGGACCTGGTGTGAAATGTAAGATATGGGCTCTTTGAGCTGATTGTTGTGAGCTGTAGCTTATTAATAGAACGTGAGATATAGTACAACAAGTCAAGCTGCTTTTTAATACATCAGGTTGGTATGATGTCCTTTCCTTGTTCAACCTAATCCATACGACTGCACCTGTGACAGCATGAGGACACTGTCTGTAGTGAATGTGTGGGACTGTAAAGCTAACCAAGCTCTTTTTCTCCATGCTGTGTCCTCCTGTTATCTGGCTTTTGTCTCTTACCCCAGTGGAGTATTCTGGTGTGTATATATCCTTCCCTTCCTTCTGTCTCTATTTTCCTGTGTGTCTCTGTTTCTCTCTAATCCTGTGCTCATTGTTGCTTCTAAACATTCATCATTTTTTTCTTTTCACGTAATAATGTTTATTGCAAACAGCAGTTAAAACAGCAGTTCATTTGGGTGGAAGTAGTGTTTAAAAGGGGGATTCTACAGCTTTTTAAAAATTTCTGCTTAATTCTATTAACAAAATATAAGCAACTGACCGCTTTGAGAGTGGCTTTATGTGAAATGATTCATTCTAGAAAACTTGCCAGGTCCGAATTGTACTGAGCGGTGGTGATAGGAACCAGACATCCGTAGAGCTCAATGCCTCTAAAATGGATCCACTGATGGATGAAATGGTTCCACAGATGCCTTTGGATATTAAATATGTCTATGGCAGGTGGTATATAGTTTTGCAAAATAGTCCCAAAGAAAACTATCACTATATTTATTTAATCATCAACATTGCATATATTATCTTGGGGGACATCTGTAGGTTCACTGGTGATTTTGGTTAGTAAATAAATTGTCTATATCTGTGTTTTAGACATCTCAGCTCCTGGGCCCCTACCACCACCATTGTAAAGAAATTTAAGCCAATGTTTTTCTACAGTACAGTGCATCATTTCACATACACTCTGAATGACTTGGTTTACATAAAATTGCAGAAATTAAATAAAAAAATATGTGGAATTCTTATTCAGTGTACTGTCTGTACTACAGTAGCCGGTAATGTGTATAATGTTTGTGTCATTTACTCAAACAATATGCTCATCCTTCTTGTTTTCTTTGCAAAACATGGACTGCATGCTATTTCAGACCTGAGTTTGCTTGGTAAGACTTCCCATCCCATCTGTGTCTGACTGCCTGTCTCACTTTTCCGCATTTCACTGACTACACTTGAGTGTTTTGAGTGCTTCGTTTAGCTTCATAAATGTGTGTGTGTGTGTGTATGTTTACACATCCTGCTAGTGTCTTGGCTAAAAGTAAAGGTTTCACCAGGTTCCCTTTCTAAAACAGAAACCAGCTAACACTGTGCTGTTTCACTGGTGTTTAGGGTCCGACTGATAACAACTAATAATAGTAAATAATAATAAATATTCTTGTTGCACATGTTCCTGTTAGTTGCTCATACTTTATCTGCTGTCTTTTGGTGGAGTAAAGGGTGATGATTTAAACATGCTACATTGAAATAAGGTGCTTTACTTGAGGTAAAGTTACCAAAATAGCTTTAAGTTGTAGCCATTTCTTCTGTGATACACTATTTAGTGATACACTAAATACACTTGGGCGTAAAATTAGATTTTTGACATTTGATTTTGATTTTGACACCAACACATCCTCCACAGTAAATATGGCATGTTCATTCATTCATCATCTAAACCTTTCACGCTCATCAGTCCATCACAGGGCTCAATTTAACATGTTTGAAAAAATTAATAAAAATGTGCTGCTTTTTTTTGTGTAGGCCAAATTTTATGTTTATTTTTTTCCAATGTCTAAAGTATAGCAAGTGTAACTGTGCATTAAAATGTGCTATTGGTGTTTTTTGTAGAGGATGTGTTAGCTTAGTTTTACTTAGAAAAACACCAATAAATAAAAATGACAAAGCATCTAAACCTAAACGTAGTCATGAAGGTAATACAAAAATAAAACATGTGACAAGAAATAAAAAAGATAAAAAATAAAATTAAAAAATGAGCCAATTAACAGAAACTAGCAACCTCTACGAATTCCAGGCAGTGGATTTTTTAGGGAGTTGTAGCTTGAAGTCGGTATGTAAATGAATAACATACATTTAACATTGGTCGGACCCTAATAATCGATGTCAGGCACTTTTGGTTTCTTTTCTGGTACTTACCAGTTCCTGGTCTTATTTTCTGCAGGCATGGGCAGGGAAGTGGAGAACCTCATTCTGGAGAACACACAGCTCCTGGAGACAAAGTAGGCATGCTTTTGAAAACGCCCATTTTTAAAGCTCTTAGAAAAGAAGCGTCAGGCGACCTGCTGTTGTAAAAAATGACATATTGATCATAATCAAGACAGCGCAGGCTCCTTTCTTTCTGAAATATCTTGGTCTGGTCTTTGAGAAGTTGACAGATTGTGTGTGATTGTGTATAGGAATGCGCTGAACGTGGTGAAAAATGACTTAATTGTCCGTGTGGATGAGCTCACTTCTGAGAAGGAGGTTCTTCAAGGGGAGCTGGACGCAGTCTTGCAGACCAAGGCCAAACTGGAGGAGCGGAACAAAGAACTGGAGGAGGAGCTCAAGAAGTATGTCTCACCTTCATTCTTTAGGCTGTTGTTCAAACTGTCCCCGTTGCCTTAGAGCATGCCCAGTCTTCCTTAAACTGGCAGCTTGAGTCTCAGTCCTGTACAAAGCTTTGAGCGTGAAAGAGAGTGATTTTACTTGAGTTTATGAGGACGTTGTAGTTGTAATTGTCAGATAATTAACTACAGACCAGTGTGTACCTACACAGTACTGTGAAAAAGACCTCCCTTCATTTAAATAATTTCCAATGAAGATGATCATTCGGTACAAGTAAATTTTTCTGGAGAAATATCTGAAGAGGTTAGATCAGAGGTATTTAATTACAGTTCAGTAAGGTCCAGTTAGAGGAGATTTCCTCAGGCCAAGGTCCGGACCGTCATCATTTCTAACTTGTTTTGTGATTCAGTGGTGTATCCTGTTACTAGCTACTGACTAGCGTTGGCCTTTCCTGTACTCTAGAGTGCGAGTTGAGATGGAGGAGGTCAAACAGAAAAGCAAAGATGAAGATGAGGTGAGTGTGGCTCATGGTGGTCTTTACTCCTGCGTCAGTAGTGGGGCTTTGTGCAGCAGGACCAGTTTACTTAGACGTGGTGTGTATAAACACCTAAATATCGCAGTGCCTGTTTTTCATGTGCAGAGTGACGTGCCCACGGCTCAGAGACGGCGCTTCACACGGGTGGAGATGGCGCGCGTGCTGATGGAGAGGAACCAGTATAAAGAGAGACTGATGGAGCTGCAGGAGGCCGTCAGGTGGACAGAGATGATCCGGTAAATACTTTCATTAAAAAAATACAACACAAAAAACAGTATAGTAGTGCAGAAGGGCTCGTTTCACAAGGCACAAAGGAACATGTCTGAAACTGGTCTTGAATCTAGAGGCTAATCATGAGACCGAGACCGGACTCGAGCTGTACATTACTAGTTTTCACGGTTCTGTTTGTTTTTTATCACAGACACAACCTCTCGCAGCTTATATGACACATTTCTAAAAGTAACCAATAGAAGCAGCATGAATTGACGAATGTGAATAAGAGAGAAGGAGTGAGACAGCGTGGGAAAAAGAGCGAGAGACTAATATGAAGAGAGAGAACTGATATTATGAACTGCACTGGCCCGGACTTTAGTTCACTTCATCAGAGAATTCTTATTAAATAGTCTGACCTGCAACACAACTGAACTTGTAGTCTGTCTTGGAATTTGGCCAATTTTATGTGCAGCGTCTGTGCCAAGAGTTATAATAAACCACTGATATAAGATCTCTGTAAATGCACAGCATACAGTGGACTATAGGGGTCTCAGAATTGCTGACATAGAAAGAGTTGCTATTATTATTATTATTATTATTATTATTATTATTATTATTATTATTATTTGAGTGTAAACTCTCTGGAAATTGAAAAGAAATGGAAGTCCAAACTAGGGCTGGGGCGATGCGTTGATTGCTTAATTATGTCCATTAGCATAACGTGCGTCGATGCATCGCAAAGATGCCTGCAGAGTATGGACAGAAGTCTCTGTGCGTATCCGTATTTAACGCCAAGCATTAACGAGCCTTGTTTATTTTAGTAGCAGTCACTTTAAAAAGTTGCATTGCATTAATCATCCAGTGTAGATACCTAAGGCTGTTCTCGAGACCCAGGAGCTTTAAAACACACAAAGCTGCTTCTCAAATGGCTCTCTGCAACATATATAGTCCACAAACTTTCTGATTTCTTGTGTGTGAGGGGTGTAGGCTATGTGTGATTTGTGCCTCTAAATGTCCAGTCAGAGCGTAGACCTTTAGAGATCACGTGTTTAAGGTACCCTGTAATACATTAAGTCAAGGGAGGCCATGCGTTTTCCTTGTGCTTCTGAGCCCCCCACAGCACAGGATCATATATATATATATATATATATATATATATATATATATATATATATATATATATATATATATATATATATATATATACAAAATTCATAACAAAATAAAAATTTAATTCCTAAAGCACACTCACATTACAGTAATCTAAAAATTCGTTGTTAGATAAATCCACAAATTGAATAACAGAATCGTTAGATTAATCAATTAACAAATTAGTCATTAGCTGCAGCCCTGGTCCAAACCTGCGAAAGAAATGTCTGACCATGTTTTAGTTAAAAACTTGCCCCAGCTTCTTCTCCTTGGTTAGCTTCTGTCAGTGCTCTTCTCGGAATGCACATCTGGTACTAGCTGAAAGTTGAGAATCCAGAGTTTAAATAAAAAGATGATTCAATGTAATTTAGAACATACTTTTGACTTCTTAGAGTTAAACAGAATTATTTTAGCGTTTTGTTGTATCAAGCGTAGACTGTGAGCTCTGAATGGTGATCTGAATTGTAGACTGCCAGAGCTCTTCTCTGATGTAGCTGCTAGATCCCTCAGCTAACTAGGCCAGCCCGTTGCTCTGAGGCCAAAAAAATGAGGCTTTCTGCCACAAACCAGAGACGGATTTGCCTGCATCTTCTTTGTTCTGATTTACTGTGATGTTCCTCCACAGAGCTTCAAGAGAAAATCCTGCTCTTACTGAGAAGAAGAAGTCCAGCATCTGGCAGTTGTAAGCACTGTACCTCTAGCATCTATCAACAGTACACTCAGCAACATTATGATCATCTGTTGCATGTTTGCCAACATATTCTATGTGTGTTTAATCTGTCTACATTTGTCTCTCTTCTCTTTTGACTTGTTTGTGGTCTTCAGCATGTAGGTAAAATAATCATATCTGGACTGTTCCTCTCTTGTCCTCTGTTCAAACCTGAGAAAAGCTTTGTTTGACCATGCTCCAGCTTCTTCTCCTTGGGCTTCTCCTCAATTTGTCCCGCTGTTGCGTTTTTATTTTTCTAGGCACTTTGTAGTTTAATGGTTAGGATGTAAACAAAGTCGTTCAAAGTGGTGTGATGTTCAGAGTGCCATTCTAGAAAAACAAAATTAAGACCCAGTGGTGGTGAAAGGAACCAGACGTCTGGAGAGTCTAATGCCTCTAAAAGCTAGCTCATTGAAAGCTGTTGCATGAGTTGATTATTAAAATTTACTGCCTGATATCAGTTGCATTGTTCTATTATATTCTTATTCTAGATAAGATTTAGAAAATTGGCGGTGGAGAGGTCCAGGCAGGGCTTTCTAAGTACCGAGGTTAACCGTTGAGGTGCCAGTATTCTAATACTGGATTCTATAATTGCATCTTAGGAAAACAAGTATATAGACCAACAGTTCAGTGAATGTTTTATGTTCATGTTTTAACAGAAATGTAAAATGTGGAAAGTTTGCTCGTCACTGTGTATAAGTGTGTATGAGTGTGTATAAGTATGTATTTTATTATATTATACTCTGGAACAACAATGTGTTGTTGAGGAAGTGACTGAGGAAGGCAGAGATAACACGGCTTTACCACTAACATGTAAATGAATGAATTTATCTGATGTTTAGCTCTATTTTACCGTTATCAACATTCTAACACTGTATAATTCAGAAGACATGGTTAGAATTGCTGGTTTTAGGTTGAGAGTGATTCAAATGGCTTTATTTCTGATATTGACATCATGACCCCAGTTCCTCTCACTCCCACTGTAAAGAAAGTCCATTTCTCTTATATTAACCATTTCACATCAAAGCACTCTGAATGACTTTGGTCCTCCTTAAGTAAAGGAAGTGTGAAAGTGTAGTAAGGATTTGGAATATTTTGAGAAACTGCCTCAGTGGTGGCCTGAATAGTCAAATTCACTTAAACACAGTGGCCCCCCAACAGAAAGTCTTTTAGCTTTTTAGTTGGTTGTCTACAGCAGTAGCTGCATCAGTTCTGAACCTTCAGTTCAGCGTCCGAGGGCATGTGTTCAAACTGTGCGCATATGGTGAGTGTGTTTGTTCCGCTACTTTCCCCGTCCCTGTATCAGTTCTCTCTGTGTGTCGCCCCAGCTTCAGCCGACTCTTCAGCTCCTCATCCTCCAGCAGCGCAGTGAAGGCTTCCCCCTCCAACGTGAAGTACAACCCACCTAGCGGCATGAGGAAGAGCAGCACCTTCTCCCAGTTCCCTACCGAGAGGTCTAAAGCCTTCGACTTCCTCAAAGAAGAGTGAGTGTTGCTCGAGTTTTGTTATGCTCACGCTGAGGTTTTGGTTAAAAATAGCTTTTTTTCAAGCCTTTAAATTGGGCAGACAATCTAATTGACACAATCTTTGTTTTACTCACAATGGAGTCAAGCAAGACTTGTTTTGTGAGCAGAGCTTACTCCTTTAGTCTTGCACAAGATCTATGAATGTGGCTATTAAATAATGCATTAGCACCAATTAACATCACACAGATTGGATATTCAATTTCAAGTCTAAATTCTTTGATTGGAATGTTTTTTTGATATATACTATTCTTTCATGTTCTTAGCACGGACCCCTGCAGTTCTCCGTCCCGTAGGGAACAGAAGAAGGCTCAGTACCGCCAGGTGAAAGCCCACATGCAGAAGGAGGACGGGCGGTTGACGGCTCACGGCTGGAGTTTGCCGGGCAAATATAAGGCAAGATGCCGTCACTAAAACTGAGGTGTCAGACTGGTGTCAGGTTAAGCTTAAAAGTGTGTCAGATTGGCAACAGATACAATAATACAGACAGATCAAACTAATTATCATCACAATATTCAACTTAACTTATCAACTTAACACACGGCTAGTTAGATATAGTCGTATCCAGAAGTTGGGTGTCCCTGAAGTTACGTTCTGATTGTCTGGAGTGAAGATAAGTAACACGTTCTCTACACAAAGCATATTTTAATGCAGTGCTGTTTATTTGCTGAATTTAATATGTTGGTAAAAAACCTAAAATGTGGCGTTTCAGAGTTTTAAATTATGTGATACAGTTTGCAGGTAAATGCCTTGTTTGTTTCTTGTAGAGGATTTGAAAACATATTTCCACATAGAAAATCAACACAGCTTGTGATTTGCATACGACTGTGAGTGCTGTGTGGCTTGTTTTCCAGACTTCAGCAAATGGTGGGCAAACAGAGAACAAAATGAAGAACTTGCCTGTGCCTGTGTATCTCAGACCCTTGGAGCAGAAAGATGCTTCTATGAAGGTTAGCCCCTTTACCTTAATTACCACTTTAAGCTGTTGCATGAGTTGATTATATTTGAATATATATATGAATATACTCAGTTGCATTGTTCTATTATATTTTCTAGATTAGATGTTTACCTAAAATGATTTTTATAATTCATTGGCGGTGGAGAGCTCCTGGCAGGGCTTTCTAAGTACAGGGGTTAACTGTTGAGGTGCCAGTATTCTAATGCTGGAATCACTATTTGTGTATTCATTGTTTTTTTTTTAAATCTTAGGATAAAAAAATATATAGACCAACAGTTCAGTGAATGTTTTATGTGTATGTTTTAACAGAAATGTAAAATGTGGAAAGTTTGCTCATCACTGTGTATAAGTGTGTATGAGTGTTTATGTATCTATGAAGGTCAGCTCTTTCACCTTAATTACCTTACCTTAAGCTTAAAGTAACATCATCAAGCAAGTGTGTTTATATCAGTGTGTCATTGTGAAATTAAAGCAGCTGGCTTGTTTAGCTTTGTTTATACATGAGCTATACATAGATACTTTATTGATCCCAGAGGGAAATTCACACATTCACATTTACACACACACTAGTGAACAGACACACTAGGGGGCAGTGAGCACACTTTCCTGGAGCAGTGGGCAGCCCTACCACAGCGCCCAGGGAGCAGTCAGGGGTTAGGTGCCTTGCTCAAGGAAACTCAGGACGCTCAGTCCTGTGCTGTCCATGCATGGGCTTAAACTGGCGACCTTCCTGTCACAAGGCTGGTTCCCTAACCTCCAACCCCTGACTGCCCCTTACATATTCTATTATGTTTAAGTCTTTGTGGATTTTAGCATCAGGCTTCATGAACCACAGCTGATTTATTATGAATTAGTGAGCTGTGTAACACATACAGGTTTTCCTGGTGTGTATTGCCGCTGATATATTTAGGGAAAAAAACATAGCCCCGAATATGATGTGGAAAATGAGATGCCATGTGACTCGACTACCTTTCATCACGTACGTGCTTATTGAATTCCCTGAATCTCAGTCAGCCTTTCTAGCAGATATCTAACCGAATCTGCCCTCATATCTCCAGCTGTGGTGTGCTGCCGGCGTAAACCTCTCAGGCGGGAGGCTGCGTGAAGGAGGATTCAGTGTGTGTGCCGATGGCTCTGTGGCAGAGAGTGAGAGTTCTAAACAGAGGAAAGGCTCTCAGAGCAGTCTGGACCAGCTGGAGCAAGAACCTAAGGTGAGAAAGCTTCTGCACATCAAACACCTCATATCTGTCTGTGTATGCTGGAGTAGGCCAACAGAAAAAAAAGAATAAAATCTGTATGTGTGGAAAGAAATATGTGAATAATGTGTTTAAGATACGTTCAAGACTGGGAAAGTCATTCATTCATAATATCACAAATTCATGGAGAGCCATGGGTTTGAGGAAAATGCCTTAGACATGAGGAGGCTGTGGCAGTAGAAAGCCGCCCAAGGTGGAATTAGTTCTGTTTGGTTAGATGCAGTGCGGAGCAGCCTGCAAATCACTTTAGCTTTCTTAACAATTTACATTTTAACTTTACCATTCAGACATAACAGTACAGACTTCCAGCAGAGGCATGGCACCCCAGGAGATCCTTCTAAGCTATTACATGAACAGCTTAAGGACATCTGTAGACTAATATTTAGATACTGAACCATGCAATGTGGTGTGTCAGGAGCAGGAGCGAGAGCCGCTGCAGACGGAGATGTCAAGCCGGGTTTGGATCTGCACCAGCACGCACTCCTCCACCAAAGTCATGATCCTAGACGCCACACAGCCCTCTGAGCTGCTGGACAGCTTCTATGTCTGCAACTCACATGTGCTGTGCATCGCCAGCGTGCCAGGTCAGTGACACACACATAACGGACACACACATAACAGTTTTAACTTACCTCAGATGTATCTGGGGTAGTCAGTCCCAGACCTGTTTAGTGTGTACAGTTTATTGGTGCTACAAGCTCAATGCTGCTAAGATGTATAATGGAAGTTTAATGGAAGTCTCCAAAATGGCCTGTCTATAAACAGTAAATATGTTGTGTTGTTAGTGAAAATTGTGAACACTTGATGATCGCTTTTACGTCCTAACCACAGACTGCAAAGGCACTTCCCTAAGTATACCTACAGTGCATCCTTGTCCATTTTTTAGCCACCCCTCACAATACAGGTGCACTTTGAAGTTCTACAGTTACAGACTGTAGTTCATCTGTTTCTCTGCATATGTTGTTGGCCTCCTTTCATTCCATTCTGTTTTTCAGTGTTCAGGACCACCCCACAGGACCACCACAGAGTATTTGGGTGGCAGGTTATTCTGCAGTGACACTGACGTGGTGATGGTGTGTTAGTGTCAGACATGGCAGTGCTGCTGTAGTTTTTAAACACTGTGTCCACTTACTCTCCACTCTATCGGACGCCCTCACTTTGTTTGTTCACAGGACGCTGTTGGCTGGATATGTTTGGTTGGTGGACTGTTCTCAGTCTAGCAGTGACACTAAGGAATACCACCACCACCACCATCACATCATTGTCACTGCTGAGAATAAGCCAACACCCAAATAATACCTGCTCTGTGGTGGTTGTCGGGGGGTGGGTGTACTCATATTGTAAGTGGAGCCCATAAACAATGAACGTAGATACTAGGAGGTGTGCTCAGTGAAATGGCTTGTTGGTGTATGCTTTTAGCTGTTCAGAAGACTATTTCCCCAGACTACTGTGTGGGAAACCCAAATAAGTTAAAGCACTCTTCCTCAGAGGAGTGCAATAAGTGCCACAGTGTGTTGTTACCCTACTTGCTTACAAAACTGAAATCCATCCACAGATTTTCCTAGTTGCTCAAATCACTTTGAATGTTTCTGGTGCAGTGATGTATGATTATGCATTTGGTTGTATTGAAGTATATCGCTGTTGTTGTATAATGATCTACACCCTGTTTTAAAGCCACTGAATAAAAGGAAAGATATGTGAGAATAAAAGAAAATAGTTTTTGTTTATTCCTGTGCATGCTTTAGGTGTCCTGGAGACAGATTACCCGGCTGGAGAGGAAGTTCCTCAAGACTCAGAAGGGGTGCTTGAGGGCTCTTTGACTGGGAGTGTAGCCAGTAACAGCTCACAGGGCAGCGAAGGAGCGCTGAGCGGCATCTCAGCAGTTGGCTGCACAGCGGAGGGTAGCACAGGGACCAATGAGCTTCCAGCAGAGCTCAGCCCAGTCAGAGGTAAAGGTAAGAAGTGCTTATGATGCAGGGATATAATAGTATAACCTCAACAACTAGAAGTAGTACACTTTATTTACACTTGTGGAAAGAAGTAGACAAATTGTGTTGAGAATTGAGATTCTAAACTTTCCCTCAATACCACTTTTGTACTTGATTATTTGTATTTAATGACAGTCATGGCCATTTAACAAAGTCATCATTTGTTGTTTTGGAGAAACCTATCTAGACAGAGCTGTACACAGGTGTGGTGACAGGTGTCACGCTATCCAAACGAGTCAAACACATGCAGGTCATAAAAAAGGAATCTTTAATGAGAAGGGGCGAATCGAAACCATAAAACAGGCCAGTCCAGATCAGAACCCAGAAACACGACAAACAGAATCACTAGAGACAAAGACAAAGTCAAAAATCAGACAGGAGTCGATACAGAGGAATCACAAGAATGCATCAAACAACCGAATCCGAAGGGGAGATCTGAAGGGAATGGTCAGTAGCAGAAAAAAAACTAAAAAAAAAAACGGACTACAAACAAACACTTGGTATGCTTAACAAATTAGTTGGCAATACTTCACAAAGACATGACAAAACACACAGGTTTAAATACACACAAAGAAATAACTAACAGGTGGTACACATTAATACTTGGGGGAAGCAGATCTATAAAACCGTTCACTATTGGTTGGACCGGGACACATGGTAGGGAGGTCACAGTGTGAAGGATTCTTAGAACTGTAGTTCACGGGATTTAGTGGAACAGAGAGAGAGAGAGCCGGAGCATGTGACAATAGCAACCAGACGTTGGAAGAGCTGAACATTTTATATAAGGGCTCAAAAGATGGATATATTTTGTGCTGTAGACATCACAACCTCTCACTGTCACTAACACTACAGGCTGGGTCAGAGGGTCAATTTTGTAAAATTCATTAACAGCATTAAACTTTGCTGATATCTCCTAATGCACATTTTATCATATTGTTATATAATATTTTAACATATTTTATCCTTAGGATGAAGTTGGCCTCAAAGATAAATGAAGACTTAAAAAGTGTAATTTAATGCATTAACATTAACATAATTTGACTAGTTAATAAGGTGTTAATGACATTATTAATTAGTCAAAGTAATAATATTTAAAAACAATAATAATAAAATAAGCAGAAGGACCAACTATTAGTTCCGAAGGTTGGAGAATATGTTCATGAATATGTACAGTTAGACCCAAAAAGGCATGAACATGTGTCTGATGACATTTACACCCCTCTCTCCTGACTGCTGCTTAGCCACTGTTCGAATCAAAGCAGGGCCTCTTACTCATCTTGTGTTAGCGCTGACTCATTTGATGTGCAAACATGCTGATTTGTGTCTTTGGTGTCTCTGACATGAAGAATTTGTTTACATATGAACTGTTATCAGCTGTACAGTTAAGCTCATGTCTTTGTAGTGGAGCTGTCTAGGGAACCCAGCCCCAACGAAGATGGCATTCCAACCGCAGAGGAGGCCACCGAGGCTACTGAGGAAGAGGAGGAGGGCGCAGGAACAGATGCCAGTCAGCCTGGCATTTACACTGAGCACGTGTTCACAGACCCGCTCGGAGCACAGCCCACTGAGACCACCACAGCCACAGACAGCAATGCAGGGTGAGCGGAGAGAAAGAATGAGGGAGGATAAAGCTTCCTGATAGTCACGATGTACAGTGTGCTGCTTTTAGGCTTTCAAACCCTTTTCATAACGTGTGGAATGTGTAGCTGTTTAATAATTGTTAGCTGTAAGTTGGCACTTACACACAGTATCAGTATCGGCAATAGAGAGCACCGATACCATGAAGCTTATTGAATAAATGGCTGCACGTGTTTCTGCATTGTGGCAATTTTTATTTTTTCATAGCTCTGAAACATTTTAAAGTGATGTGTTAATGTTCTTTCAAGGTTATTATATCTTATTCAGGATAAGACAACATCTAAAAAAAAAATACAACATATAAAAAGTGGAACACTATAAATAGCAGGATTTATAGCCATATATGGAGCATTTAAGTCAGAGTTGGTATCGGTATCGGTATCGGCAGATATCCGAAAAGCTGGTATCGGTATTGGTATCAGTAAGTAAAAAGTGGTATCGGTGCATCCCTACTATTTTTATTGATTTTACATTTTACATTGACAAATTATTCAGTTACAAAAATACAAACAGACATAATTCCTATATGTAAATTTGTCATCATCATCATCATCATCATCGTAAAAAGCAGTTATACACAACTATTAATAAAAATAAATAAATAGAATTACAATTAAAATAAACATACATACCCATATATGTAAATACAAACACGCATATACGTACACAAAATAATGAAAAAAATAAAGAAAACAAATAAACAAATACATTTTCAAATTCCACAGACCTTCCTCTAGTTATATAATAATTTCTCCAATGCAATACAGGAGGCCATCTCCCTCACCCATACATGTACTGAGGGCTCATCTACATTTTTCCAGAACAATCTAGCCACATTTAAGTTTGTGCTCTAGATTAGTGATCCAGTTATTTCACAGTTTTCTGCTCAAGTTATAACGACATGGCTGTATTGGTGATCTGCAGTTCAGAACCCATATGTTTTACTAAGCTTAACACTAAGGGTGTGTCTCAAAACCTAGTGAGTGTCTAAGTAGTCACTGTCTATGTAGGCAGCTGTTTAAGTAGCAGTGTTCTGTCTGATATCTCTCCTCATAAAACAGATTACTGAGACTCTAGTTAGAGAGAGACTGCGTCACAGCTTGTTCCCGCCCACTGCAGCACGCGACCGGTGGTTTAGCTGGTTGCTAAGTTACCAGCCGGCATCCAAAACAATAGCCCGAGGCTTAAAATTCCGCTAGCATAAATGCTAATGGCTCGAGAAAAAAACTGCAACATGGTCAATGAAAGTTGTTAATAAAATGCTGTTTTGTGTGATTATATGACCAGACACATTAAAACACCAGAAAAAATCGAAATTACTTACATTTTAAAATGACTTCACTGCTCGTAGATTTGCCTGCGTTGCATCATGGGATTGCCTTAGCAGCTGAGGAAGCATCCTTAAAATCGGGCCAAAATAAGGTACCTTAGTAGACAGCATGTTTAAGGTATTAAGATTTGGGACAGCCTACATGTCGGGAGCGCATACTATGAAGTAAAATGCTGTCTATGTAAGCAGATCACTAGGTTTTAAGACACACCCAATATGACAATAAACCCTAATGGTTTCACTGCTGAAGACCTGTATAACAGAAGAATAGCAAAAAAGACTCTTTCACAACTGGATTAGTTTGTGTCTTCAGTCTCCAAACAAGTACCACTTGACACCACTTAAAGGAAAGATGTTGTAAGACATTGTGAAGCATCAATTCTGGAATTAGTGTATATGTACACAAAATAATGACGTTGATAAGGAAAACCTGTAAGTTTTGTTCTGTTGTCAGTTTAATACACACAGAAAACGGTTTTACTAATAACTGCTTTGTGTAAGCGTTTAACATACTTTCACAACTGTTTTTGGAACTGGGTTTGAATGACAACATAACGCCAACTGGTTGAGTTACAATTAAATAAAAGATGAACTAAAAAGATGAACTAAGACTATTTAGCACATCCCTCATGTCCATCAACTCTGAACTTTTACCAGTACACTAACTGGTGACTGTCTGCGTGTGTGTCAGGGACTCTGGACCGGAGAGGGATGGGGCAGTGTCTCCGGGCAGTGAGCAGGACCAGTCCAAGGAAGAAGCGCAGAGGATGAGCAGCACTCTGCCCACTATGTGGCTGGGAGCCCAGAACGGCTGGTAGGACACACCCACGCAGACAGAAATATGTTCCCTCTCCAGGCGGTGTTACCTTCAGTAGGAAAGGCATTTGAGCCCTCGCATTTACAGAAACATTCCTTGATATTTCTCCTGGTTCATTTGACATCTGTGCACAGCCGTTTGGGTCTCGCAGTGGCTGCAATGGATGCGTTTATTGCGAGGTGACATTTTGATGCATCTGTTGTCTCTTTTTCTGTTTTTCCTCTAGCTTGTATGTGCACTCTTCCGTGGCCCGGTGGAGGAAGTGCCTCCATGCAGTGAAGCTGAAGGATTCCATTCTCAATATAGTGTAAGTTGAAAAGAGTGATTGATCAGCTTATTGAATAGTCAGGATAAGAGTTACATTTTAATAATCTAATTTTTTTATCTGGATGCAACTGAAAAGGATAGATGTGTTAAAGTTTGCTGTTTTTAGTAATGGATTTACATCTCATTTGATTTTGTGCCCAAGAAGCTGACAGCCTCTTAAATGTACACAATTTTCTCATTAATTTCACGTCTTATTAACATGTTGGCTTGTTTAGTTTAGCTAACAAGCAATGGAAGTTCATATTCCCCCAATTAGCACTGGGCAAACTATGTGCATATAAATACACATACCTTGGACTGTGTCAGATTGTTGCCGCCATGTTAAAGCATTAATTCTGACTGTACATTTGTCTTTTTTATAGATAGTATGTCATACAGTGTCAGAAACCATCAGCTGATCAATTTCTTCTCAATTATTTTGGCTCGATGCTCAGTTTGTATGCCTGTTGTCTCGTTTCACAGTCACGTTAAAGGCCGAGTGCTAGTGGCTTTAGCTGATGGTACGCTAGCTATCTTCCACAGAGGTCAAGGTAAGGCTTCATTTCCATCAGTATGAATGTTACATCGATTCTCCAAGCCTCTTTGCTCCTCTTAAAAATGATCATATTTCCCTGCCTCACTTCATAGACAGCCAATGGGATCTGACCAACTACCACTTGTTGGATCTGGGCCGGCCTCACCACTCCATCCGCTGCATGACGGTGGTGCATGATAAAGTATGGTGTGGCTATAGGAACAAGATCTACGTCATCCAGCCCAAAGCCATGAAGATTGAGGTTCAGTCTCTTTTCAGTGTTTTAACACATTGGTTAGGTGGACTGCAGACCTCTAGTCTGGTTTAACTAGACAAATATTCAGATCACAGCTCAAAAGCCTAGTGTAATTAATGTACACAAATTTAGTTCCAGATGCATATAGTCATGTGCAAAAGTTTGGGTACCCCAGTCAAATTACATTATTCTTAGTAAACATAAGTTCACATATTTACAGAGCATTTTAATAAGCAATTACTGGTTATTTACTGAATTTAACATATTGGGGAAACATTGAATGTGGGTAGTGCAAAAGTTAAGCTGCACTTTATATATGCATACTGTGTATGTATTCTGTTTTATTTTGTTCCAATATATTAAATATATTAAATAATTACAGTTTGTGCCATCAAATGTGCAGAAAATGCCATATTTATGTGTGTCTGTGTAGAGAAGTACCTAATTTTACCTAGAAAAAAGCTATTTCCAAGCTATTTTGGAGCACTTCTATTGGTTCATTCACACAATGTAAAAGACCATTGGTATGTTCAAATAATGTAGAAAACTAAAATGTTTTTCATTGGACAGCGACAATATGACTGTATACAGAATAATTATAATTTTATATTTATACTCTACAACTTTAAATACAAATACAAATACTCTAACTGATCATTTGTGCCCAGATGTGCCCCAAATAATGAACAGGGCTGTAGATGATTCCATATTCACAGAGAAAGCTGTATCAGTTTAAGAATAAAATAAATAAAATAGTTAACATCTAGACTGCCTTCTATTTGAAAAGTGGTCCGCACCAAGTGGTCAAACCAAAGGCACATAACTTTAAGGAATTACTATAAATATAATTACATTATAAATACAATATAATTCCATATATTTTGTATATTTATTATATAATACAGTTCTCAAAATATTGAATAAACATGTAAAAATAGCATTTGATATGTAGTTTATAAACTTCAACCTGCATTGTAGAAGTTCTGATTGAATTAAATAACGATTACTAATATGCCAGGCCAGGTCCTGTAGTGATGTTAACTATAGTCTTGAAGGCTAGTAGGCTACACAATGAAACAATGTTTTGTATTTGCAGAAATCATTTGACGCTCACCCCCGGAAGGAGAGTCAGGTGCGTCAGCTGGCCTGGGTCGGTGACGGCATCTGGGTGTCCATCCGCCTGGATTCCACTCTGCGTCTCTTCCACGCCCACACGTTCCAGCATCTCCAAGATGTAGACATTGAACCCTACGTCAGTAAGATGCTAGGTGCGTAGGAGAAGAAAAGTAACCTTCATCTCTGACACGCCTCAGGCTTGTTACAGATCACTGGGGAGGGGAACAAGCGTAATGCGGTTCGAGGTGTTGCTGCTACTTGAAAGTGCTTTTGATCTTTAGTGTAACTAATACGGTTGTCCAAGCCTCTGCTACATAGATTTCTTTACGCCACAGCGTTCAGAACCCAGGCTCTGTAAACAGTCACACTGAATTTGTTGAGCTGGAATGCTTGATCAAACATAGTGTCGCTAGTGCAGCTTCAGTCGTTTATAACATTGATGTGGTCAGAAGTGAATCTAGTTAACATGAGGGTTGGTATTTCTTTTTCAAGAATAAGACTACGATCAAAGAATAGAGTAATCACCAATAATTCAAGTTCATTTATAATGAAGTGTCTTCTTCTCTGCTTACTAATATGGGTTAAATCTTAGAAAATGGGCTTTTGACAGAATTTCTGTTTCAGTGAGCTACGAGTAAAATATAATTGAAATGCTAAAAGTGTATAAAGGAGACATTTCATGGCATATCGTCGCTGTCCAATGAAAAACATGTATCTCCATTTTTTGCGATTTTAAGTTTTCTACATAATTTGAATACGCCAATGGCCGTTTAAACTGTGTGACAATTACATGATGAGTGGACCAATAGAAATGCTCCAAAACAGCTTGGAAAAAAATCAATTTTGGAGATACTTGTTTTTCATTGGACAGCGACGATATACAGCCATGAGGCAATTAAAATTGTTAAAATGTTTAAATTGTTAAAATGTTATTTTGTTAAAATTGTTAAAATTGTTAAAATGTTATTTTGTTAAATTTGGTAAAATTGTTAAAATTGTTAAAATTGTTTAAATGTTATTTTGTTTGAATTGCTAAAATTGTTAAAATGTTATTTTGTTTGAATTGTTAAAATTGTTAAAATGTTATTTTGTTAAAATTCTTAAAATTCTTAAAATTCTTAAAATTGTTAGAATGTTATTAGCTAATGCAAAGTCTAAGCTGTTTTACTGTGAATCCAGTCACTGAGTGCTTCTTTTCTTTTTTTTCGATAGGCACAGGTAAACTGGGTTTCTCCTTCGTGAGGATCACAGCTCTCATGGTGTCGTGTAACCGGCTGTGGGTTGGGACGGGAAACGGCGTCATCATTTCCATCCCCCTATCAGAATGTGAGTTTATAAATATATTTGCATAAATGCAGGATCTCACATTAACAGGCTGTTGGTTAAATTACATGTTCAGTGGATCCCATACCTCCTCTTGGAGCCCACCTGCTCTGTCCTGCAGTAGCACTATTGTTAGCTGTCCCAGTTTTGTAGTCATAGCAACTAAATGGAAAGATTTAAGCAACTTTCTGTTTATTGTAAAGAAAATCTACGCCCATGAAGAAAATGCTTATATATAGTAAACACATTGTCACACATGGTCCTGTGTGTAAAGCCCCAATAAGGAGTAGACTTCAGACTCCTCTACCTCCCCCACGTCTCCTCTCTTCTCTGTTTCCTCTATTCTCTTGTCTCTGACCGTCCTCTGGGCTCCTCTCTCCATAGCTGTGGGTGTACAGCATGGATTCCTTAGGCTGAGGGGTGAGTGGGAAACATGTCCGGCAGGCTGGCTGTTGTATGACCTCGCCTTGTTGCTGTTTACGAGCTTGCGCTTACTTCTGCATCTTGATTGTCTTCTTCAATATTAGATATTAGCTTCTTTTTATCTCCCTCAATATCTCCGTCTCTCTCTCTCTCTCTCACTTTCTCTCTTCTGCTCATTTTCTAATTCTCTCCCTCTCTCTCTCTCTCACTTTCTCTCTCTCTTCTGCTCATTTTCTCTCCCTTTCTTTCTCTTTCTATCTCCCTCAGTTTCTTTCTCTCTCTCTCTCCTTTCTCTCTCTCTCTCCCGCTCATTTTCTCTCTCTGTCTCCCACTCATTTTCTCTCTCTCTATTCCACTCATTTTGTCTCCCCCCCTCTCTCTCTCTCTCCCCTGCTCATTTTCTGTCTCATTCTATCTCTCTTTTCTTGATCATTTTCTCTTCCCCTATCTTTCTCTTTTTATCTCCCTCAGTTTCTCTCTCCTGCTTATTTTTTCTCTCTCTCTCTCTCTCTCTCTCTCTCTCTCTCTCTCTCTCTCTCTCTCTCTCTCTCTCTCTGTATCTCTTTTTCTCTTTTCTTAGCTGGGGTGTGAGCTTTTAACTTTTTAACATTCACCTCATATCGAGGGCAGACGCTTTAAGTCTGAATAGCAAATAGTCAGTCTGTGCATTGCGCTCTGGTTGCACTAAGACACACTGTTCCACTAATGTTACTTAAAGAGATAGTTTAGCAAAACCTGTGCACAATTTTCCATTTACCTCAGATCTTCTCAATCAGCCTGGATATGGAATGATACACACTGGAGATATAAGGCACAGGCTTGTTTCGCACATACAACCACTGCGTAATGAGCCACCGCTTGCAGATACAGCATTTGTTACGCAGAGCAGTAAAGCAGGCAAGTCCTATGGAGATCCTTTTTTTCTAAACGAATAAATATTTAAAGCATTTTATAAAATAATTAAATTAAATTAAATTAAAATATACTTTAAAAACGCACAGTATTTGCATACCCTCGGCTGATTCCTGAAATTGGTTTAAGCCTGGTAGACCTGCTGGGTGTTCTCTTTAATAACAAACAAATTATGCATTTTTGGCATTTTTATTTGGGTTTCGATTTTATTTTCTTTGGTTTTATAGTTTATATTTTGCTGCATGGCTCACATGAAACACGGAAACAAATGAATGGCATATTTGAATAATTGAATGCTCCAAACGAAATTGAAGCAAGACATCATGCCGAGATAGTATGTGTGAAACAGGCCTAATGTACCTAACAAATAAATAAACCTCACAAATTATAGCTATTTAATTACCCTTTTGCCTTAAACAGTGATGAGTCGTTATTTCAAATAGACTTCCTATGTGGTTTCTGACACAGTGTGACATTCTATGTACTATGCATAGCTAAAACCAGCAGTTGTATGTATCAGGAAGCCTGCTTTGTGTTTGTGCTTTGCTCATTTTTATACATAACCGTATGTCATACAGTGCCAGAAATTCAGCTCATATAAACAATAAACTATATCCTGGCTGAGCGACTACATTTGGGGTGAGAGGCAAATAGTTTGAATTAGTTTTTTCACTAAGTATTTGCTTTAAGGTAGAGCAGATCTTCCATATGGCTTTGTTTAGAGCCACAAGCTTAACATTTGCTGTTCTTTTTTTGCTGCACTGTAGCCAACAAGAGCGTGGGGGCTATAGCCAGCCGGCCCGGTGGTGCGGTGCGTGTGTATGGGGACGAGAATTCGGACAGCGTGGCCTCGGGCTCGTACGTGCCCTACTGCTCCATGGCTCACGCTCAGCTCTGCTTCCACGGCCACAGAGACGCCGTCAAGTTCTTCGCTGCAGTACCAGGTGCCGTATGTAAACACAAACTCACATAGTAAAAACCTCCACATAGTATCACAGTATCACAGTATTGGGTGAAAGAGACAGAAATATCAATATTTATTAGCCAAGATACTTTATCTGTTTTAAGCCCATTGTTTGACTAATAGGACATGACATTCAGTTGTTTCCTTAGTCCACAAGACAGTACCTTTTTTATTTCTTTACTTCTCTAAAAACCAAGGCCTCTGTTCCTCGGGGTACTGTTTGGAGTTGCTGAGTAAATATTGCTTTATCCGCTTCACAGTTATGATTTACTTCAAAGACGGAGGTGTAACATCATGTAGCATATGTCATAAAATAAGTCCAAAAGTCATAGAACGAAGAATCGTAGAATGAGTCCTGTGATAATATATCTAATCTTACTACAGATAAAAAGCTGTCTTAACTGATAATTAAACCAGTAGGTGGATATATATAAACACACACACATAGATTGTTGCTGTCATTACAAAATGCTAACTTTATAAGAAAAGAAAGAAAAAAAGAAAAGAAAGGTTCATTTGGACCACTTTTTGGGTCCAATTGTTATAAAATCTTGGTGGCAAATGGCAGCTGGTGTTTTCCAGTTAACAAACAATAAAAGAAGTTACATATTTTTGTAGCAGTGACCTTCTGTGTGGGTGTGCTGAGCTAACAGAATTTGTCACTGTTAAAATTGTAAACAGAACTCTAAAAGATACGCTGCCCAAGAGATTTTAGCCTTCAACATTTCTTCTGAAATCAAGGGTGTTATAAGCGAGTATTATTGCCACCCTTGCTGTAACATTTCTGTGGGGATTTGATTGCATTCAGCCACAGAAGCATTAGTGAGGTCAGAAACATCACATCAACTTATCCCAATGCCCATCTTTTCAGAAAGCACAGTTCCGCTGCTCCACAGTCCAGTGCGAAGAGGATTTATACCATTCTAGCCAATACGGAGCACTGGGCATAGTGGCCTTGTGTGGCTGCTTCCCACTCTTTTAACTATGAATGTCTGTGGAGATTCTTAAAGTGCCTCAGTGGATATGATGTGTGCACTGTGAACTGGGTGGACCTTAAAGAGAACCAAGCTATCTGGATATGTTTGGACAGTGTCAATTTTAACATAAAGCAGTATGTCATATTGTACTGCTTAGCATATTGCAATAAACTTATGATGAGAATCTCATATTACAAGAATATAACCATGAAGCAGTGAGTGATTTCTGCCTATAGCATATACCATTTTCAATGCTTTACACAGTTTCTTTTTCATCATGTCATTGTGATGTCAACAGCTTTACCTCTTTCCTGGCTAATTCAGTTGCGCCTGTCTGTGTGTGTCCATCCTTAGGTCAAGTTGTCCCCCCATCATTGACACCTGACAGCATGACTCAAGACTCAGATGCTCCTTCTTCCGACAGTCCGTCACAGGAGCAGCAGTCCAGGTTCATGCTGGTCATGAGCGGAGGGGAGGGCTATATCGACTTTAGGATGGGTACGAGCTCTCGGAACCTACTGTTACTCATGCTGCGTTTTTCACCACAGCAGTAAAACAAGAAAGTGGAGCTTTGAATTTTGGTGGGAAACACTGACACAATGGAATAATTCTTTCTCAGTTGGCTGAGATATATCAGAAGTTTCGTTACTTTTGCACTGGAGCTACAAGACAAATGTTGCTAACAAGCAGGGAAAGCAAAGTGCATGCATTATTAGACTTGCCTCAGTATTGATGTGTTAAATACCTTAAATAAACTCGCTTATGTCATTTCTGACACTGACGTATTGTTGTTTGTAGGAATGGAAGACATGATTCAGGCTATTACTGAACACTTTGTTATGAAGCAGCAGTAAACTATCAGACAATACAGTAATACAGGCAAAACACTGTAAACAGTAATATACAGTACACTATAGAGGTGTGCCATATCATATCGTACACAATAATATCGCCAACATTTTTAAATATCGTGAACAATATTATACCCTGAAATATCGTGCCATATCACCCATCCCTATTTATCACATCAGGGTAATACTTTTTTACTGTTTTTAACAAAAGAGAAAATCACACTTCACCAATTTCCCATTATATATCTACTAGAGAGAGATTTTATCTGTCCAGTATCATTAATTTTACTTGTCCTAGATATTTGGAGATATTTGGGGTGCATTATTTAGTATCGTGACATTCTGGTTCATTGACTTCTGTTACAATCTGATGAAAATTCTTTTTTTTTTAAATATCTCAGTTAGGGGTGTGCCATATCATATCGTATGTGATAATAAAATTTAATTTTCATTTTGTTGCAGTAATGTATTCTTAAAATATTTTTTTTAATTCAATGCTATGTCATATCGCAAAGGGTATTGTTATCGCAAAAATAGCATGAAATATCATTATATTACTGTAGGGCCATATCGCCCACCCCTACTAGTGAAAACACTATACAATAGACCAGGAGTTTGTATTGCCCAATTTCCAACCTGCCCTATTTAGGTACCCTCTCCAGCAGCCCCCTCCCCACACGCCACATACACGTTTCACAAAGTGACAGAAGATAAACCAAATGTATTTCATCTGTGTTATTGTCTGTGCACTGATGGCTTAGTAGTACTTTTAATACATGAACGTCATACAGTGTCCGATGCCACAGTCCGATTTCCACAGTATCTGATTTTATTCTGTCTGAACTGTCTTTGTCAGGTGACGACGATGGAGGGGGAGCAGGCGAGGACGAGGAGCCGCTGGAGCCCACCGTCAAGCTGCAGTCGGCTCCCACTAAAACCGAGCGCAGCCACATCATCGCCTGGCAGGTTGCCATCGGCGACGAGTGACCGTCCAATCACTGCCTCAGGTTCAACAGATAGCTCCGCCCCCTCAAGTGACCCAATATGGGCCTCCGTTACATGTTTTTGTTTCTCTATTGTTATTACGACTCTCGTTATTATAAGAACAGGTTCCGCGACTCACGTCATGGGCGATTTTCCTTTTTATGAGTTATCGGTTTTTATAAGTCTGGCATTTGTTCATGACAAGGCACGAAGGGATCAAAAAAGGGAAAAACGTGGCAGGGAATATTAAAGGGAGCAGATGAATCCGTCCAACCAATAAGCAGTACTGAAAGGAGGAGTACTGGAACACAGGGATCAGTGAAGGAGACCATAACCAAGTGTGTTACCACACATAATACTGTATAAGGGAATATACTGCAGGTGGAATTTGTATGTCGTTAAGTTTTGGTTTGGATAGGCATTGTGCAGGGCCGGACCACCTTCTGGAGCTATGGATTACATGCAGTGGGACTGTGTTGTGGTAGATGTTCGTAGAGTGTCAGAAAGCTATTTTTGCTGATTGTGGCATGAGTCCTGTATGTATTATCCTAGCACCTTAAAGGCATGGGGGTGTGTGTAGGCATGTCTCTGTTCTAGAGGTGTTTTCTTGCCTGCATGGAAGAGTCCAGTTTGTTGTTCGTTCAAGCCCTAGCTCTAGAGTCCGTCTAGCGTGTTAGCACCTTTATGCTAGAGCTAGTTTGCTGGCACTTTAAAATAGCAACCAACGTACACCTACATATACTGTAAGACCGACGTGCGGTGTCTTTTATGTTGTTCGAAAGGGACTATCCTGTTACCAAAGGAACTGTAGAACTAAGAACAAACGCTTAACAGCCTAAATATAGTCACATGCAACTTTGTTTTCGTTTGGGTTGAAGTTTTGGCGACATTCTCTACAAAAAATATCAGAGATCAAATTTTTTATTGGACTGCTTTTTTTCCTTGACAGGGATTTTATCAGAAATCGGTGTGTTGCACCTTACATGGTTCGTCTCCAAGCGCTAAGCCAGTGTTCGTTTTTTTTTTCATTGGTTTTTGTCTTGACCCGAGTGTTTACGTGTACAGTCTGGGACGTTGAGACCAGTCAGTCTGTTATTATTCTTATTCCTTTGCTGTTTTTGTACACTCTGTGCGTGAGACACTATATATTTCTTTGTCGGTGTTTGTAAAAATGATTGCAGGACGGGGCCAATGTTTTTTTTTTGTATTTGAAGAAGAAGAAGAAGAAAAAAAATCACTTGCAGGTGGTCTAGTTTTGTTTTTATTCCGACTCAGAAAGTAAATATTCATATCGTCGGTATTGCCATTCCAGTATTTATTTTTCATAATGAACTTTGTGGTTCAGAATGTAACTTTATACATGAGAATTCTATTAGTTTCACATAACTTGTGTGACGTCGGACACACTCAGAAGCGATTTGCGTGGTGTGTTCTCGCAGACATTGTGAAGGAATCACATTAATACTGGTTGTAACATCCTGGACTGGAGTAGGTAGGGTATACAGAATAACCTCTGTGTGGATCATCTGGAAAAATCAACACATTCATTGTACTAAGCTATGCATGTTTTTTAAAAGGACACTGCGGCGTATTTGTTCAAATCCCTGTTTATTGCCACCTTTTTGGGTGGATGTGTGTGTGTTAGTGTGTGTATGTATGTGAGTGAGTGTTTGGGTGACTGATGTAGAATTGTACTGAAGATCCAAATTGTATGTGTGTGTTTGTGTGTGTATGTGTGTGTGTGTGTGTGTGCATATGCGTGAATGGTTGCTTAAACACTTGAAGGGAAATTCCACCAGTTTTTCTAATTTTCTGTACAATTCAGACATTGAGATGTAAAATGGTTTGCTGTCGAGAACACGGTGGACTTGGACCATGGCCATTTTATTTACTATCCACAACAACCTGTAAATAGCCATGAAAACTTTTCAGTCCAAAATTGCACTTTCAGATTTTGGCTGTAAGAACAAAAGTTTTGAGCAAAACAAATGAAACAAAGATGAATGATCAGAATCAGAGATGTAAGATATTGTTTTAAATCTAATGAAAATGAAAAATAATGATAAAGTATTGATTATTCCTTTTGCTCTTATAAAAACCTTCTCTGGTACAGGATTGAAAACACGACATCCTACTAGATATGCAGAATTCAGAAAAACAACAGAAGCAGAAAAGTCCAAGTCTCCTGGAGCGTGTCAACACCATCCATAGATAACAAAACCACAAACAAGCAAATGTACAAACTAAAGAATTATGGAATAAATTGGAAGATGAAAGCATTCGCTGTTGGTGCAGTACAGTACAGTACAGTAGCCTACATACTGTTTTATTTTAATTAAGTTTATTTCATGTAAACTCACTTTACTTACTGTTTTTAATGCAGCATGTCCTGAATTTCAGTTTTGGCACAGAATTTTCATTACGCTCTATCTTTTCCTGTGAACCTTCTTCTGGTTTCTGAATTTTCTATGTAATGATTATAATAGTGAAACTGGAGAATCTGAAATTATTTTTTGAGAACTGTTTTGCCTTATGGTACCCTGCATGTACCTCTGCACTATGAATTTTTAACTATGGGTTTTAGGCCAAATGCTAACGCAAGCAATGCAAGCAATGATTTATTTACATAGAACACGTTTCACAACAAACAGCTATGAATGCCTTTGTTTACTTCTTAACAATGCAGAAATTTTGAAAGATCGGTGGAATTTCCCTTTAAATCTCACAGGATGTGCTGTGGTTGTCACAGCTTGTCATTACTGTGGTTTTTCCTGTTCAATGTTTGCTAAAACAGCATCATAGCCTTATTTTTAACAATCTATTAAACTCAATTTCATGGGGAAGTAACTGCTGCTGGTGTTTTTCTTTTGTGACTGCTACATTTTTGCAGGATCTCAGATTCAAATTTCTTCTACAGGTAGTTTGAGTAAGTGCAACCTTAGTAAGTTTTTTATTAAACATAAACTATGTAGTGGACTATTAGGAGTATTCATACTTTTGGAATATATTTTTTATTTCCAAACATCATTAACCTCTAAAAAAAACATGCTGATCGTTTTAACTGCCTGTTAAAATAATCATTGCAACTTCTGGAGCTCTATTTCTACTGTGTATGCATATAACTGAACTAGCTAATATATCAAACTCAGCTAAAACCAAGATAAAATGTTTATATAACCAAGAAGCTGGTAACTATATAGGAGCCTCAGTGCTAATCTGAAGAGCTTCAGCAGTTGTGGATTTCTGTGTATTTACCATCAGCTGGATCAAAAAAATAACTTTTTCATTTGAATACATTTTAAATGTGAAGTTTTGGTTATAACAAATTGAGTTTAACTTGTTTCTTTTTTTAAGTTCATGTATATCGCAACTTGTATACCATTGACGTCAAGGACTTGGGACTTGGGAGAAGGGTTTCTTGCTTTGACAGTTAACTTTGATCTTAGTTCGATCCAGCCCTGGATTTTGTGTCTCACGCTTGTGGATCGCTTTTAACCAGAGTACAACACCTTGGCAGCTTCTTCTGAATGTCTAACCCTCTCCAGTTCGGGTTCAGTTCAATATTTCAGATCACGCCAGTTTCAGAGGCTGTCCTTGTGACGTTAGTGGTAATTTAAAGCAGTTATTACTCCAGTCAGTACTGACATGGTAGCAGTGGTGACAGTGTGGCTTTATTATACAGCCTGAGTATAAAAAACTGAATAAACAGTAATTTGCTAACCGCTGTTGTAAAATGAGTTTCTGTGATAGGCAGTTGAAAACTTTTCTATTGTAGGAAGTATAGAACTGTCAAATAAGTCCTATTGTCGTTCTTGTTTTATATATATATTTATTTATTTATATTTATATATATATTTTAAGTAGTGCCATGTTCCATAAATGTGTAACGTTTGGCGTACATGTAGACAATCTTCCCTAATACAAATTCAAATTAGCCATAGTAATTAAATACTTTCCAAACAATTCAGTCAGAGAAGTAAATACGAACATCTGAAACTTTGCCAGTGCAGTGTCCAGTTTTTCTTTTTACGAAATACTCCATATTAATCCAAAACACTTTCGTATAAGTTCACTATTAAAACCAACAGATACTTGTCTTCTTGTCTAAACCGCAAAAGGTATCCCAGCTACATTCACTGCCAGACTCTGTAGGGAGAGTTTGGTACCCTTCACCATTTAAAGTGAAGCAGGAAAAGGAAAATTCCACTGACCCGCAAAACAACCAATCACAAGCCTGCTATTTGGCATGATGTATAAGAAGGCACAATGTTGAAAACTGTGTGTGTCATGACATAAACAATCCTTTGGGAAACACAGAAGTATAGGATGGGCGGAGCGTCTGTGGCTGTGAATACTGTTTGCTAGGCTGAATTTTGATTCCCATTGGACCAGAGCAAAGCAATGAACTGAGGTGTGGATAGCCAATCAGAATGCAGTGGGCAGAATCCTGACTAAAGATATCAGACTCTCCATCTACGTGAGGGCAGAGTATCTGTGGCTGAGACTCCCTGTTGTGTTGTTTGTGCTTGTGTTTCTTGTAAGAGACATGTTAGGGGTCACATGAAACCAAATTTATCAGAGTCTGCATCCAGAAATTTCTGCCACTGCTCCTGTCCTCCCCCTCCCGTCCTACCGTTCCTCTCCTTTCCTGGAACAGTCAAAGAAAGAAACATGAGAAACTGAGAGAACAAGCGGTAATTGGCGAAACGCAACAGCTTTATCCTTTCAATTAAATTTGATGTCCACTTTTGAGCCTGTGACTATGCTGGTTTGAAAGTACGCCCCCTTGTTCTCCTGTATCCATCCAATTACAGTTGCTACACAGAGCCAGCCGGTTTAACTGTGTGTGGGTTTCTCTTCTGTTTTTATTTATTTCGCACCAAAATATACAACATAGATACTAAATCAACATGAAGAAAACACAGAGTTTAAAATATAGTAGGTGTGCGAGCAGTGATGTCAAAGCCGTCCTGGATAACATACATTAGCCTAGAATATGTAGTGAGGAAAACTGTAACTCAGTAATGTGTTCTGTGTTTGGCATGCACTAGAGGGCGCTAGCGAGCAAGTCTTAAATGAATGAGTTAATGTGGAATATTTGATCATAAAATCACATGTAAATACTTTTATATAGAGGAATGTGTTCATTGTAACACCATTGTTCATGTTGGCTAACATTGGCTCAACATTAGCTAAACTATAATTAATGTTTAAAAAAAACCTTAATCTGCTGTTCAAAGAACATTTTAAGGGTGAATATCCTTAATTTCAAATAATGTTGCTATAAGTTCTTAGAACATAATGTTTTAACTGCAACATTTAGAGGATGATTTGAGGATGTTGTCAGGGCTACACATTGTTACATGATAATGTTTTTAGAAAATATTATCCTGGCTTTAAGAAAAAACACTTCTTGCTGAAAACATTAATAGAACATGTATGTAATATTCTTTAAATGTTTTTAGGGGAAAAAAATTACATTCAGAAGATGAACCCCTTTGCTCACCAACCAATCAGCATTAAGTAGCAGTAATGCCAACCAGTTAGCACTAAGTAGCTGTAATGCCAACCAGTCAGCATATAGTAGCAGTAATGCCAATCAATGAGCATACAGTACCAGTAATGCCAACCAGTTAGCACTAGGTAGCAGTAATGCCAACTAATCAGTACTTTGTAGCAGTAATGCCAATCAATCAGCATTCAGTAGCAGTAATGCCAACCAATCAGTACTCAGTAACAGTAATGTCAATCAATCAGCATTCAGTAGCAGTAATGCCAATCAATCAGCATTCAGTAGCAGTAATGCCAACCAGTCAGCATATAGTAGCAGTAATGCCAACCAATCAGTACTTAGTAACAGTAATGCCAATCAATCAGCATTCAGTAGCAGTAATGCCAACCAGTTAGCACTAAGTAGCAGTAATGCCAACCAGTCAGGATATAGTAACAGTAATGCCAATCAATCAGCATTCAGTAGCAGTAATGCCAATCAATCAGCATATAGTAGCAGTAATGCCAATCAATCAGCATTCAGTAGCAGTAATGCCAATCAATCAGCATATAGTAGCAATAATGCCAACCAATCAGCATATAGTAGCAGTAATGCCAATCAATCAGCATATAGTAGCAGTAATGCCAATCAATCAGCATTCAGTAGCAGTAATGCCAATCAATCAGCATATAGTAGCAATAATGCCAACCAATCAGCATATAGTCGCAGTAATGCCAACCAATCAGCATATAGTAGCAGTAATGCCAACCAGACAGAACTCAGTAGCAGTAATGCCAACCAATCAGTTCTTAGTAGCAGTAATGCCAACCAATCAGTACTTAGTAGCAGTAATGCCAATCAATCAGCATTCAGTAGCAGTAATGCCAACCAATCAGTACTTAGTAGCAGTAATGCCAACCAATCAGTACTTAGTAGCAGTAATGCCAACCAATCAGCATTCAGTAGCAGTAATGCCAACCAATCAGCATATAGTCGCAGTAATGCCAACCAATCAGCATATAGTAGCAGTAATGCCAACCAGACAGAACTCAGTAGCAGTAATGCCAACCAATCAGTTCTTAGTAGCAGTAATGCCAACCAATCAGTACTTAGTAGCAGTAATACCAATCAATCAGCATTCAGTAGCAGTAATGCCAACCAATCAGTACTTAGTAGCAGTAATGCCAACCAATCAGTACTTAGTAGCAGTAATGCATTAAAACAAATTTGCTTTATGAAACGTAACTACAGACTATTCACTAATGAAACCAGTGTTCCTCAGCCTGCAGGCCAGCACTGTCTAGTGGTCTGGGGCCTATGCTCTGGGAGGCGGGGCAATAGTTTGTAGCGGGCTGGTGACATCCTAAGTGTTAGAAGACTATTTTAATAATAAAAAAACAAAGAATCAAATGTTTTTAAAATATGACTGATATAAATATTAATAGAGACCTAGAAATAAGAACCATAATTAAAAAATCATAATAGAAGCCCAAATAAACATCTTCACTCTGAAACAACGCAGCTGCTGGTGAGTGATGCAGGCAGCTTTGCAGAGTGCTTTCACACTTACCTTGTCTCGTATGGACATATCATGTGAACACTAAACTTTATTATTAGAGTTTGTAACAAAGAGCTTAATCACCGCGAGTCTCTGTCTTCTTTCAAGCTAACCCTGGGTCAGTTCACTGCTGAGAGAAATACATTCTGTGATGATATGAGGACGTTCATCAACAGAGTTCGCTTTCCTCCTCTAGCAGCACAATGATGCTGTACTGTCCCCGCAATCTGGATGTTTTAACTTTCCTTTACTCACCTATCATTCCTACAGCACAAGCTGCTGCTAAAAACAAGAGACGAGCCAAAAAATAATAGCAAGTTAAAGCAACCTTGATCATTTAAACTCCAATTCTAGTTTTTGTGATTAAACAAAAACATACAATCTTCTTTTCCAGGCTCTAACTCTCATCTACATCTAAAACACTATAATATCAGCTGCATATGGACAAGTTTTATCAATGCATATCAATCAGCATTTGTTCATTCTAACAAATTGCGAGTGGTTCTATGAATACGGCGAACAAATGGAGCAAAAGAGGGCATCCTTGCCTTGTTCCCCTGTGTAAACAGAACCGTGGTGATGGTAGATTATTAGTGATGGGTGATTTATATACTCATGTTTTAGACTCATATCTTAATCCATTGGATAAAACTTTTTTGCTAAAGCCAAATATAATAAAGTGTTGATTCTATCAAAAGCTTTCTCTTGTGTTATTTTTTACTCAGAGATATTACTTAAATTAAATAAACATGCATGTTGTTTAAAAAAAAAATATCCTTTAACAAATGATCTGGGTGTGAAATGAGTAGAAAGTAGCTTATGATTTTTAGAACAACATGACTCAGCGTTAGCTAGTGCAGAATGTTGGATCTTTATCCAAATTGAACAGTACTCAAATTAGTGATCAGTGATTACTATGTGTGGCTGTGAAGCTCATATGTGTTACCATCTTCAGGAACAGTGGTGGTAGTAAGTGTTGACACAGCTCTGATGGATAGACTTCTAATTCTGGTGTCAGGCATTTGGGAAATGGTCCTAAAGGAGTTTGTAAGAAGTTGATGGTAAATAAAGCACACTGGTCTGCTCTGTTCTAAGTTTGGGTAGGTCCAGTGGGAAAGAGTGGACGGAGACGTTCACCAGTAAAACATGTTCACATTTCAAAATAAAAGTCTTGGATGGGCTTCGTTTGCCTGCCACCAGGTGGCACTGCTGGATTTCTCTTACAGTCCACTGAGGCTTGAGGAATACCTCCTGTGAAATTACATCACAGACCTACTGCTGTCTCTCTCTCTCTCTCTCTCTCTCTCTCTCTCCGCCCCTCACCCTGAGGCGACCAAACAGCCTGATGAGACAGCTGCAGCGTACAGATGCGTCTACTGACGTCACAATCCAACACACATGGACTCTTTTAAAGAGATTCTTTATTAACAGCAACATATGTTCCTTCATACAACTACATGCATCTAACATGCGAGCAGTGGTCATTAAATGTCAGACGTTACATTAGGGAACATTATTAATGTGATGTTTGTGTCTGTGTGAACTGGACGCCGGGTGCTTAGCTTGCATAATTATGTGCTGCTGTAGCACTGTATCAGCCCTTATTGGCTGTGCTAATGGATGTGTTTTGGTAAATGGTGTGTGTTATAACAGCCTGTGACGACTCCACACAAGTGTTTGTGTGTATGTGTGCGTGTGTGTATGTGTTATGACAGGATTAGCTGGTGGATTTCTGTAACACGGAGAGAGAGAGAGCGATGCAAGCGAAGCCCAGGCCGCCCACGCACAAAGAGAGAGAGAGAGAGAGAGAGAGAGAGAGAGAGAGAGAGAGAGAGAGAGAGTGAAACTTGCTCGTTTGCTCATTCGACCCGCCCTACATGGCTCAGGAGGCAGCGCTTACGTAAGCCAGCCAGCTGCTCTATGTCACTGAGGCCTTTGGGTATGTGTGTGTGTATGTTTGTGTATTCACCAAAGCCTCTAATCACAGTCATCGTTGTCAAGGACCCCTATTTGCTATCTGTACATTGTCTTAATTATGTGGTTTTGCCATGTCATCTAAATGCAGTGTAGCCTGTCTCTTGGTGATATTATTATGGGAATTAACCTTATTTGGAAAGCCTTTTGGGTTGCACAACCATCTACAGTGACCTACAGTCCTGTGCAAATGTCAAAGACCACCCTTCGTTTACTTAATCTCCAGGTAAAATAGCCATTAAGAACAAGTTCATTCATTTTTCAGGACTAAATGATTTATTGATCTATAATAAACGGAACTCTGAAAGACCTGGTAGACCACCAACACTGTCACTATCGGAAAAACAGCAATTCAAACTCTCATGTTTGTGAGAGAAGAGAAAATCCAGCACCACTCTTGTTTTGGAACTGAAACAAATCCACTGTCCATCCTTCCACTGTGGGAAAATGACTCAACACTATGGGGTGGAAAGGATGTGTAGCTGTCAAGAAGCTGTCGCTGAGAAAAGGAAATAGACCAAAGGTTCAGACCTCAATATCAAAAGTGCACTGGAATCATAGGGGTGGTCACCACTAGCCACAGGAGTCACCTTCACATTAACCACCAACCCCCAACACGAAGTGAAGTCCTTAGAAATGATAGCCTTGAGTTTCTGCATGTATCACAACACAAGCAACTGACACCATTCATATCAGCCAGTGTTATCAGACAGCCAATGCACTGGTCAGACCCTAGTCATTTTTTCAAACATCTCCATGACCTGCCTGACATCCTCTTGTTTTCTCACCCCCCTGTCTCTCCACAGGCTGTTGTTTGCTTGTACGCGTGTGCGTGATGTCTGTTTAGGTGTGTTTGTGTGTGTGGGTGTTAGACCTTGATCTGTACGTAAGGGCAGACATCTGTTGCAAACTATCAACATTGACCCTGGTTGTGCGTCAGGCACGGGATGTTATAGAGAAAGAGACAGAGAGAAAGAGAGAGAGAGAGAGAGAGAGAGATGAAGACTGGGTTCTCTCTCGCCCTCTCTCTCTCTGTCTCTCTCTCTCTCTGTCTCTCTCTCTGCTGTTACTATGCTGTTAACCATGAGGCTGCACTCTAAAAATGGAGCTGCTGCTGTTGTTAATGTGTTTGTAAATGTGATGTGCACATGATTACACTGCCTGTTTGAGGACACCTAGCTTCTTAAAATGTTTATTATAATTGTCTATGTTACTTTGCAAAGGGGGTGCTCAAGTACGATAACAGTTTTTCCTTTCCTGATGTTGAATGTCGGCCTATACCAAAAATATTCACCCTTGAGACTATTTTTGAGTCTCTGGCTCCTGGGCTTCGAGAGTCTCGAGTCTATGGGCTGTGAGTCAAATCTTTATTCTGATGATGACCTGTCTATCCTATCTAACTGTTTAGTAGAGCTGGGTGGCAGCCTCCACTGCTGCCATGTTCAATAATGACATTTGTTTCTTTGCTGATGCTACATTTAACATTTTACTTATATTATAAGTAAAGTATTATATATTATAATTATAAAATTATTATACATCTTGTACAATCTTATTTAAATCAACAGGTCCTGCAGCAACATGGGTCTCTTTAATCATCAAAAATAATATAAAGCAATAGCTACATTGACTGACATTACTTTTAATTTTGACATTGAAGTATATTCACTCAAGCAGAAAGGTAGAATATTTGTACTTTTACCAGAGTAATATTTTATCAAGAGTATTTCAAAGTACTTCGTCCATCCTTGCCCATTAGCTATCGTTCAGCTGTTTGGACTAGAAGACTTCCATTATGAGCTTTTAGCAATAGTTTGGTCCAATTATTATTTATGTAATGTAATAACATAATAATAACATAATAACTGCTCTATGTACCATAGAAGATACTTTAAATCAGCATCAGTGCAACTGGCTTTAGATTTTCTGTTATGGTTTATGATAGAAAAAGCTTTTGTCTATAGTTTTTATTTTTTTCAATTTGATAGAAGAGTAGCCATGAGAAAATTGGCATTTCAAAAGAAGACAAGCAGTGTAACACCACCTGCCACAACACCAGCCCTCAACACACCACGCTCCAACAAGCCCATGAAAACACTGCACGGTTCCATTAGGCAGAGGAGAAAGCGTCAGTGGTATCTGGCTTTAATGTTGGTGTTCACCATGATATTGCAGTGTTTTGACATTTCACAATCACCGTCCCAACTGCAGCACAGCCGTGTAGCCTTAAATTACGCCCCCCTCCTTTTCTGCTAATGGATTAGGACTGTGCAAGCGCTCGAATTTACTGAGAGCAATCTTGTTTGTGCCCTTGTCCTCTCTAGTGTGTCACTGCCGTAGCTGGAATAAGCAGTTTACAAGCCAAGCTTCGTCAGGAAGAGGAAAGAGCCCTGGCATCAACAGAAAGCGGTGGCGCTACAGGGCCACTCAGCCAATGAGCCGCACCAAAAGAAGATACGTAATGCAATAGGAGGTGTTAGCATGGGGCTGGGGAGTCTTAGGGGGGATGTATTTTTAGGCGAGGTGCTGGTGAGCAGGCTGATGGGTGGTCGTGTGTGTGTGTATGGTGAGGTGTGATGGTCGTGCTTGGCCTTACGTCTATATTTAACCTGCTCATCGACTCAAGTGTCCCAGCTGCACTCATTGCTGTGCCGTGTTTAGTGTCCCACTTCGGAGTGCCCCCACAGTACCCACTTCCTCTTTCTGTGTCTCTGTATCCCCCGATTTTTCATATAGTGCGTTTTTCTTGTTTGTCCCATTTCCAACTAGTAGCAGACGTTATGCCAGTTGAAATTCCTCCCCAGGTATGAGTTTTATCAGAACTGTCACATCATCATCAGATTATATGCCGTACAAACAGTGCCATCCATAGTGATGTTAGCTCACGTGACTTGCATTTCAAATGAAAATAGAAATGAGCAGACTCTGAATTCACCCTGTTGTATAGTCTGTTGCATCTATTGTGGTCCACTTCGTTTTTGGGCAGTGAATATAAAGGAATGACTGATTGTTTCTAGGCTGCCTGAATCTAGTAACTTGTTTGCTAACATGCATTTTATTAGTGGGTAAGGCATCATAACCCAGCTAAGTTCATTCTCAGCCCAGCAGCTAACCTGGTAGCTCCAGAAATCACTGAGGGAGAGAAAGTTGCAACCTCTTCATTTACTGATACAACTGAGACAAGATAAGTTTACAAACGTAAGTAACTAAGAATTTCAAGTTTAAACCAGACATTTGTAGAGCAGTTTTATTGGAAAATTGCAAAAAATATACTAAAATATTTTTTGTTTTGTGTTTCTCTTTTTAATTTCCCTTTACACTCATTACCAATGACATTGATAGCCTTTACCAGAGAATGTGTGAGTCTTATCAGCTATGAACTACAGCAAGATGAATGGTTTACTGCATAAGATGGTAACCTTTGTTTTGACACAATTTGTAGCATGTTATGCCCTAATTTGTGATGTGTATAGTGAGTATAGTCTATCTATTTTCTTTTAATTGTTTCTTAACACCAGCAGGATACTGGACACCATGCTACATGGCTAGGGCCTGTCCTGCCACTTATAGATATTGATTAAAGAAATACAAGCAAAATTAAGTGCATTACATAAAAAAGGGTTTGGGAGTATATAGAGCATAGTAAAGTTTTTTTTGGAAATCCTACTTTTATTGTGCTTCTTAATCAAATTCTTTATACCAAAAAGTAATCAAACTGTAAAGGCATCATAGCACATTTGTATTTTTTGGAATTTTCTTTTTTTCTTTATCTCCTTGCTCCTGAAATAGCACCATCTTTAGCACACTCATTACCAATGACATTGATAGCCTTAAACAGAGAATGCCTTAAACAGCTATGAACTACAGCAAGATGAATGGTTTACTGCATAAGATGGTAATGTTAACTTCATTCATTTAATCATTAAAAAATTATACATTTATTCTAAACTATAAATAATTTCAGGTCTTCTTTAACAAACACCAGCAAAATCATTTGCCAATGCAGTGGGATCATTTTACCCTGCATAATAACTTAAAGCAAGTAAATGAATGAAAAATAAAGTGTGAAATAATCTTAAAATGGGATAATCAGAGCATGTCTGAAAGCAGAACTTACCTTTCATTTATTTTTAGCTCTTCTTCCCTTAGACGAATACCAACCAACCACATAAAGATAAGAGAGGGCCTCCACACGCTACTGTGCCTGGGGCCCTGAAGTTGGTGCTATGCTCCTGCTTGTACCGCTTGAGAAACCGCCTGACTCAGCTGCCTAAGACAACTCTGTGGTCAGGGCTTTGTTCCAAAAACCAAGTCGACCAGCTAGTTCTGAAGTGTGAATGGCTGTTATATTTTCCTAATTCCAGCAGCGTCCGACAGCGCTAGGTATGAGTTCATGGGAGGCATGTAGATGACAAATGACTTGAGAAATTCAACAAAGCTGAAGTTGCCTGCTTATTCAGGTGTCCTGTTCTACCTTAAATGGCGCCAGATGGTTCCATCTGTACAGATGCCAGAATATCACTGCTGCTCCATTTTGGGTGGAACAGAAAAAAACAGCTCTCCAATAAGAAGCCAACCTCTTTAGATAGGCAACAACATGTAACACTGTTTTTACCTGCAAGGCTTGTATTAGGAAGCAATGTTCTTATAGGTTTATCTGGATGTTAATCAGATTTGACTATTTTGCACAATACAAAAATTCTAGGTTTACTTTACAATTGTTCAAAATGTTTCTAATTAAAAGTTGCAGAGACATCCCAGAGTAAGACACCATTGGTAATCTAAAAAAATCATTTCAGGATCTAATCTCATCTATATATATATTTCACAATGTAGAGAATACACAGTGATATATACTAAAAGCACCAGACATTTGAATTTAACTGTGATATCACTTCCAACCAGCCATCTGCAGCAGTCGGCAGTTGGTCAGTAAATCCTAAGGGCCCTGACACACCAAGACGACTGTCAGGACCTGTCAGGCCTTCTGGGAGAACCGGTGGCCGATCGTCTCATGTAGTTCATGTGGTGTGTCCTGCACTGTTGGCTCTAATCAGCTCTCATCAGCGCTAACGTTGGCTGTGAGAGAATACCGAATCAGCGCACGAGGAGAGAAACGAAAGAGAGCAAAGCAGGCACTGACATTCTCAAAAGGACACACGCACACACACTCACACACACACACACACACACACACACACACACACACAACTAGTAATATTTGAATGTCGCAACTTAACAAGAAAACTACTGTTAATAATGAACACTGAAGCTCTGAAGGTGCTTTAATAACACAATAGCATAAAAGTAAGCATAAGATACTCATTTACAGTCATACACAAATGTATGTAGTTAATTAAATGAACACATCCTCTACAAAGAAGACATTTTTGCACATTTTAATGCTCAGTTATTTTTAACATGCTGGATTTTTATTTTCTGTAGACTTATTTTCACTTAAATAATAAACGAGTATTAGCTAGAGTAGAATATTAGCTAACTTTCATACGTGAGCACACTAGGTTAATGGTCGGTCCATGTATTGGTTGATTTATTACCCCAGTCATGGCAGCAGCATGTTGTGTAGCCGCTGGCCTGTGATGTTCCACCACAGGTACATTTAGCTTGATTCCATAGCGTTCTAATACAAAATGTGACAAAACATTTTCTATACAGGCACAGACTTGTGCGGGCCGTTCGGGTCACCCTGCTTTAGTAAGTCAAGCCAAATGAAACGACAGGCCATATTTGCTCAGTGGTTAATATAATAAGACTTGAGTGGCGCAGTAGTGCAGTTAGCACTAGGAGGTGAATGTTTTGTCTGTCTGTCTGTCTGTCTCGGAGGCCCCGGCGAGCTGTAATGACTCAGGCCTTTCTGTTCTTCCTCACTGCAGCGTTGTGGGTTGGGGAACATCAGCAGTTTTTAGCACAGCTTATGAAGCATATCTTAATTCAGCAGAGAGAGACCTCAGGACGAGAGGCACTCGACACAGAGTGGCCGGTGCAGTAAGTGCAGTAAAGCATGGAAGTGAACAGAAGTATTCGCAGAAGAGTAATAGACCAAGAGAACACAGTGATTCACCAGGAAGGAAAGACGGCCCAGCCCGACTGGATAAAAGCTTTGAACTTTTCTCACTGCATTAATATTTTCACAGTAAGCTGTTTCTTGCAGCTGCATCTCTATGATGTTGCGATGCGTGTTATGATGCTTCAATGCCAGCTGCTTGCAAAAACACATTCTAATATTTAGTGTGCTCTCCTATTAATTCTCACTGCATGTAGTATATGAGTATATGTTAAACACTAGCAGCACTTTGTGTGGGTCTTGACTCGGTCATGCAGATACATTCTCCATAATGTCAGACGGATCCGACCCCTTCTCTCTCAGGAGGCCTCCCAGGTGCTTGTCCAGTCTCTTGTCATCTTAAAGCTCGACTTCTGCAGCTCGCTCCTGGCTGGTCCTCCTCTGCAGACCATCAGGCCTTTGCAACTTATCCAGAATGCAGCAGCAAGGCTCGTCTTCAACCTTCCCAGGTACACTCACGTCACTCCACTGCTGCGCTCCCTTCACTGGCTTCCTGTAGCTGCTCGCATTCAGGTTAAAGTTCTGATGCCTACAAAGCCAAGAATAGACCAGCTTCTCCTTACCTTATGGCAATGGTCAAAAGTTGAACCCCACCTCGAGCCCTTTGCGCTTCCAGTACGGCTTGACTTGACCCGCCATCACTCAAGATTCATGGAAGACATGCGACAAGATGCTTCTCTGTCCTGGCACCCAGATGGTGGAATGAACTTCCACTGGCTGTCCAAACAGCGGACTCTTTCATGGTCTTCAAACAAAGACTGAAGACCTATCTCTTTGTAAAGCACTTATAAGTACTAATCTACTAAAGTACTGGTATAAACTGTAATAGCACTTTATCTTCTAGGAACACTGGATAAGTATTGCACTTATACTGTATGTACTCCTGTATTCATTCTCTTCTCTGTAGGTATTCCAGTCTTGCTAGGTATTGCACTGTGTCAAATCTATTTTGAACTTAAACCTGTTTGTACTAGATAGAGATACATACTCTAACTGAACACTAAGCACTTTTGTAAGTCGCTCTGGATAAGAGCGTCTGCTAAATGTGTACATCTGCACACTATAGTCTATCTATTTTCTTTTCATTGTTTCTTAACACCAGTAGGATACTGGTCACCATGCTACACGGCTAGGGCCTGTCCTGCCTCCTGCATTGATTAAAGAAATTCAAGCTAAATCATTTTTGCTTTTAGATGTTTAATTAAACTGATTCAAAACAGGACATATTTTAGGCTTCTCTATAAGAGATTCTGTGCAAAAATAATAACAAGACACCAATAACAAGAATTAAGTGCATTACATAAAAATGGTTTGAGAGTATGTAGAGCATAGTACAGATAATTTTGGAAATTTTGCTTTTTTTGTAAAAAAAGCTTTTATTGTGCGTCTTAATCAAATTCTTTATACCAAAAAGTAATCAAACAGTAAAGGCATCATAGCACATTTGTATTTTTTGGAATTTTCTTTTTGTTTTTTTTTGTTTTTTTACTTTTTCACTCCTTAGAAATAGCTGTGTAGTCATTTGCACACAACTGACACACTCACTTCATTAGGCTTTAGTAGGTGCATAAATTTACACCACCTTAATCCCATTCATTAGTGGTCAGGATCTTAGTGTTTGGGAGGGGAGGTCCATGTTAACTGGCTGCTAAGTCACTTAGTATAGTGGCGTTAATGCTATCTATTACTGGCAACAAATGTATTTTTTAGTGTCGATGTTGGTAATGCGCTCTTCCACACATTAACTGAGACCCTGCACTTCTCCCCTTTCTGTCTTCGGGTTGAGAAAACAGTAACAATTCACTCCTTTCACCAATCTCTTGGGAAACCGGCCGAGTTTTCAGCACTACATCTCTTGTTAATTAAGAACACCAAAAATGAAGCTTGCTGATTGTGAGCTTCTGGACCCCCTAGGACCACCTGTATTTTGCACCACATTAGCCCCACTGCAGTGCTGAGAATGATCCACCACCCAAATAATACCCGCTCTGTGGTGGTCCTGGCCATTGATGAGCCAGATAAAGGCAGGACAACAAAATATACAGAGAAACAGATCGATTGCTGTCTGTATGTGTAGAACTGTAGTTCACCTGTGGGTGTAGGTACACATATAAGTATACCTAATAGCATGATCAGGGAGTGGATAGTGGACATGTACAGTAGATGGACCTTATAAAGTATCCAGTGGAAGTGCTGGTGTTTCTAATATAGCAGATAGTGAGTACGTTTGTCATCAAACTTTCCTTCTCTGTGAATACCTACCTTTGCTAAAACAATCTCTTTCCACACCTGTTCCACCTCGTATCCCTCATGTCACTGGCTTAAGCAGCCACAGCACTGCTTGACACAGTTGACTCTGTTATGGCTGACTTTGTCACAGCTTACTGCATTATGAAACAGCTCCACACACACACACACACACACACACACACACACACACACACACACACACGCGCACACACACACACACACACATACACACACAGTTCTCCTCTCCCTCTATTCCGCCAGTCTCTCCTGTGGAGTCTGGGACAGTGCTGTGCTATTCTGGAGGAGCTGGCTGGAGAGAGACTGAGGAATGACATAGCAGAAAAAGCAAGAAGGAGGAAAACAAATCTAAAAACAGCAGGACCAAGTAATATTTGTAGGTTCTAAGTCTGCAGAACACAGTGAAAATGCAAGTAATGCAATTACATAGATATATATAGTGATTGCAGTAAGTTGCTATATTATATAATATTGATGTTGTGATGGCAGTACAAGTTTTTAACTTTGAAATAATAATAATAATATTTTACAGTAAAAAAACCCACATGTAAAAAATATGAAATATGAAAATATGAAAACAATTTAATATTAAACTTAACCAGAGTTAGAAAGTACATTTATTTGAGTATAGTACATTTTTGAGAAGAGAAATATTTGACATTTGCACTGCATTTCTACAAAGGTTCTGCTCACTGATTACATTGAAACAGAGCTTCAAGGCAGCAGACAAGTTTTCTTTTCTAGAATGTGATCGGCCTTATTGTGTTCATTATATGAATAAAAGCCAATTACAGTAAACTCCTCCGGCCCTGTTACTAAACTTTAGCGTCAAATGACGTTTTGTGAATTTCCCTGCTAAGTTGCTGTATTGGGACTGCTGTTATTTCTCAACTGGTTTTCAAGCTTCTGCTGGTTCCTGTATGCCAGAGGTCATTAATAGGATTTAATTCTGACAGTGTTTATTTTAAGCGGCAGAACTTTTCTTGTCTTTACGGTATGCGGGCTATGTGGCGCAGTTCACAAACAGACCAATCACGTTTGCTGTAAAATCTGTGCAGATTCAGTAGTGCTGGGCACACAGGCGAGGTACGAAGCGAGAAGCAGCAGTCGGAGAATAAAGCGAGTCAGAGAAAGAATAAAGTACTCTAAAAAAAGAAACGTTGACGGCAAAAACTTTTTTTACAGCTGTTTTATTTACTTTTTCTATAAATAAACACTTTAGGAAGCAATTTTTTCAAAAGCATCCTGTTTTTTTTTTATTTAGCCCTTGTTTTTACTTGAAGTGAGATATTTATTTGAAGTTTTATAAATAATTCATTCAGGTTAGCATTTAAAACTATAAATATTGTTGAAATATACTGAACGGTATTTGTAATTTGTTGTTCTTTCAGTTGCTGATGGTATAAGATGCTGATACTGGGATATTTTAGTATACAGGATATAGCACGGAATCATAACACACGTTAGAAATGATGACAGTCCGGACCTTGACTTGAAGAAATCTCTTCTAACTAGATCTTACTGAACTCTAATTAAACATTCCTGCCATATGCATTCATGTGCTGTGTTTAACTAACTTTTTTTGTAGGTTGTAGCGATGTAGTGCTCAGTGCAGAGCATAGCAAGCAATATGTTCATAACTGTGTGACAAATCTGGTGGCAGAGTCAGATCACAACTGCTGTTAACAGAGTGTTTGTATGCATACAGGAACCAGCTAGCTTGAAATCCAGTTGAGAAAGACTACAACTACAACTACAACCCAAATCACTGCAGGTCCTGTATGACACCCTTGCTGTGATGCATATGAATAGTTTGCTAACAAAAATGAATTAATGTTATGAATATAGTATAACATATGATGTCAAAAAAGATCAGTACTATTAGTAACACCACATTCAGGCAGTACATTCAGTAGGTTGTTTTAGAGTCATTAGAGTCTGTTTGTGGTACCAATAAAACAACGCATTGACTTTAAAAGAAAACGTACTTTTGAATTTCTTTAAGTATTTTAACTGAGTAGGCTCACTTGTACTGGAGTAATATTTGACCAGTGGTATCTGTGCTCAAGTTATGGAGCTCTTTTCTTCTGCCACCTCTGAAAGTAAAAGTAAAGAAAGCAATAACAATGAACGTTGAAAGAGTCTGCTGAATACTAATTTTTTTCAGTGAAATATTCAGAAGGCTTGATGATCTTGATTTTTTGATGATCTCAAAAAAATATTAATGGAATATCGCAGTCAATTCGAAAGGAAGTGATTCTGAATCTGCTGTGTTCTGATTTTGTTTGCTATCATGTGATAATATTTGCTCTAAATTATTGTGTATTTGTTGTGGTTGCATTGCAGTAATCAAAGTAAGAAAAACATTCACTAATAAAGATGAACAACTGATATGTTGTTCAACCTGAGTGGTTTCAGTTAGTTTGTTGGTGTGTATGTGTGTCTTTGTGGGCAGGCAGAGGGAGAGGGTGGTGGTGGGGTGGGGGTTTGAGGGGTCAGAGTGCTGGTCTGAAAGGGCAGATGTGTATGGCAGGTGCTGTGTGTTGTCTGTGTATTGGCACACACTCTGACCTTTATGTATCCCCCCTGCTCCTCCTCATATCCTATTTCATCTCTCTCTCTTTTTCTTTCTCTCTGTATCTCTCTGCTGGCACAGACTTTATGTCTCCTTTTATCCGTATATATATATATATATATATATATATATATATATATATATATATATATATATATATATATATATATATGTATATATATATATATATATATATATATATATATATATATATATATATATATATATATATATATATAGGGATTCAGTTTTGCTTATATTATTTCTCTGAGATACAGAGACACAGCTTGTTGGCTGAAGGACAGCTTTTCATAAGCTTGTTTTATGAAAGCTTTGAAAGAACTGCATTCATAATTGTCTACAGCACATAATTATGCAAATCCTACATTACCAGATTTTCTAGGGAGAGTCTGGTACCCATTGTCACTTAATGTGGCCAAGACTACTCAGGAAAAGATCATTTGACATGCAAACGACCAATCACAATCTTGCTATTTGACATATGTATATCTATGACTTGGGCCATCTCGAAAAAGGAGCCACAACATAAACAGTCCCTCAGGAAACACAGAAGAATACTATTTGCAGGAACTTTGCTGGAACAACAAAACTTCTTTAATCACTTTTTAATCACTATTCTGTCAAGTCAAGTCAAGTCAAGTGGGTTTTATTGTCATTTCAACTACATACAGAGTACACAGTGAAACGAAACAACGTTCCTCCAGGACCATGGTGCAACATAGACAGTGCATACAAGACACAAGTGCAACACGAACAAACAAGTGCGGACAGACAACACAACACAGTACAGACAGAGAATAATAAATAATTGCTGGTAGTGTGCAAATTGTGCAATGTGTAATAAATAGAGTCTAGTGAGGTAGTAAAGTTATCAGTGCAATGCTTTGTGCAAAAATGTTTCCCTTTTTTACCAGAAAGATATCAGTTCAGACGTTGAGTTGTGTTGAGAAGTCTGATGGCTTGGGGGAAGAAGCTGTTGCAGAGTCTGGTCGTGTTGGACCAGACGCTGCGGTACCTTCTTCCTGATGGCAGGAGGGAGAACAGTCTGTGTGAAGGGTGGGTGGGGTCATCCACAATGCTGGTTGCTTTGCGGATGCAGCGGGTGGTGTAAATGTCCAAGACGGAGGGGAGAGAGACTCCGATGATCCTCTCAGCTGTCCTCACAATGCGTTGGAGGGACTTGCGGTCAGAGGCTGTGCAGGTCCCAAACCAGGCAGTGATGCAGCTGCTTAGGATGCTCTCTATGGTTCCCCTATAGAAGAGGGTGAGGATGGGTGGAGACTGCATACAAAAATTCAGAAGGCACCTGTAGGGTTCTGGTAGTTTTGGATAGTAAACAACATGATCATATTTGAGTTGTAGGCTGGTTCTGATCACCACTACTGATAAGATACTGGATTTATTCTGTAGTGTACTATTTCACACCAATCCAAGCTGAATTACTCTGTGTACACCTCAGTCAATAAACACACTGAGATTTTGAGAATTTCTCTTTATTCTGCTGCATCTGTACAGAAATATGTATATTTACTCAGTTATCTGAAGGTGTAATGGGTAAATATATGTAAATACGTTGTTTTCTGTGACTTCACAAAAACAGCAAATTAAAAATGGAGAGTTTTTGCAGCTTAGCTTCCATAAATGGGCTGTACGGACTGGGGAGAGAAAACGTAAACAATGCTTTTATATATATATATATATATATATATATATATATATATATATATATATATATATATATATATACATATATACATACAAGACACAATGTCTTTAACCCTTTTTTTCTTTCTTTTTAAAAACATGGAAATTATTGTCGGTGATGAACCCGATGCTCCAGATGCAGAAGATTAGGTTAATGCTTAAATGTTAAATGTTCCTTTAAAGACAGATTATTCAATGAACCTCCGAAATAATAAGAAAACTTACAGCTTGAACTATTAATAGTGACTGTCCCAATCATATTTAGACTGCTGTCTGCATTAGGAGAGATCCTTTGCCGCCAGGTTGCCATGTTATTTCTCTAATCCCCACAGGACAGGCAGCATGCAACCTGTTTGATGCAGAAACAGATTGAATTTGTCTGGAGAGCCGTGTCTCCCTGGGGAGAATTCCTGTCTCTATTGGCCTGTCCCCATCATCAGAGATGCCAAGGCACGCACACAAATGCAAACAATGCACACACATACACATACACACACACACACACACAAACACACCCCCTCCTCCTGTGCCATCACACTGTGTATTACTGCAGCCTTTGATCTGAACCGTTGTATTTGAACAGAATTCGGTGCTCACTAAGCCAACATGGCCTTTCTGAGCCCGTCCTCTGTCCATCACATAATAATCTCTCATACACACACGCGCGCACATAAACATAAACACAGCAGCAAGGCTCCAGACTAATGCGGTTCCGTCATCTTGGGGACGATAACAGCAATGTGACAATGTTTTGAGACGCTTCAGGGGCGATTGACTTAATGTCTAAAATCGTAAAATCATAAACAAGCCAGCCGTCCACATCCACTCAAAATATAGAAATGTTTAATTCAGAAACTGTTTATAATTTTCTTTATGAGTACTCTTTATGAGAACTCTATGTTGCGTTAGCACCGCCTTTACTGATAAATCACCTGAACGATACATGTGAATAAATCATATTTGGTTTTTACACACATTACCTGTTAAAAAGGTGTCATCATGTGAGAAACTATGTGATCATATGTGATAACTATAAAAAAATATGTACAATCAGCCACCTTAAAGCCTGAATTATATGCATACTTTGTTCACGATAAATCATATATAGTGCATGATATAGAGATTGACTCTGTAGTGCTAAGCAAGTCCTGAAAAATGTGTTGATAACTGTAATGTATATCATTCACCAAGTGATTGAGACTGAAAAACAATTCAAATTCAAAATACATCAATACTAAATAGAAAGGTTCTTTTCTAGTTATTTTCTTTTATTGGTTCTGTATTATGGATTTTTAAAACATTCTGTTAGCAAAGTGCAAAGGCTAGACCAACTTTGGCTGGTAGCTGGTTTTAGGTGATCTAAGCTAAGACAACATTTACTTTCAGCTGACTAGATTAAAATGTACATTCAGTTGGTTAAACTGGTAGATCAGTTTAGCTGGTTCACTAGAATAGGGTGTGTTTTCAATTGAGTTTGAGGATTTTGCTGGTTTTCTAGTTCTAGCTTGGTCATGCTGGTTGAATAGCTTGGTCCGACTGGTCAACCAGCTTAGTCAGGCTTGTCCACCTGTTTACTAATGCTGGTTGAATACCTTGGTCATCAGGCCAACTAGCTTGCCCATACTGGACAGCCAATTTCGTCATGCTGGTTTAGTAGCTGATTAGTAGTTGGGCTACGATTGTTAACTAGTTTTTGATGGTGATTGAATAGCTTGCTCAACCAATTGCTAGTGATGCTGGTTGTCCAGCTAACTTTTTGGAGTAAAAAATGTCATTAGTTAATCATATAGCAAAACGTTTAAGGTTTTTCATGTATATTAATTCTGCACTTATACCATTTCCCATTTATTCCCATTTTATTTTGGATGTCAAAAGAGACAGAAATATGAGAAAATATATTTTTCCTTGCACAAATCGTGACTAAACATGCAGTTATTATCTGCTCATTCGACTGAATTTGAGTGATAAATCATTAATGTGGAATTACAACAGGATGTCTGATGGTAACTGTGTCCTCTAAATGTGAAATGTCATCTGATAATGTGAAGTATTTCCACAGTATTGTGATATCGAATCGTTAGTGGGCAGCATGTGTGGGGTCTCTGACTCCAAAAAACACGTTACACTGTGCTCAGCTGAGAGTGCTGATTGTGCACCCACTTCCTGTGGAGCACTTCACGCCGTGGGGGACTTGTGGGTGGTCATGCATTTCTGCTCGTTTGTGTTTGTGTGCATAAACAGGTGGAAGTATGACTATATAAGGACAGTGTGTGAGTGTGTATCTCTCCGCCTGCTGGTAGGTAGATAATTTGATTTTGGTTTTTTTTTATTTTATGATTATGATTATGATGTGTTTGTTTATGATTTTATGTGTCAGATGACTAATAGCTGAGAAAATGATGGCTGAGTCACGGCCACTCCGGGATGCTCATTACTATAATGGGAAATGTGTGGAGGTGAAATGTCTCCAGGCTTTTATTTTCGCCTAAACTCATTTGAATAATTCTGCATGCATCAAACTTTTCGACAGCAAATCTTGCTGTTTATCTTGAGTGCCATATCCGACTGATAGAATCATGCTGATGATGTTGTACCGTCACACTGGCCATTTCTTCAGAAAAAACTTCAATAGGCAGTTGTTGTTAATAAGTGTGTACACATCAGATATATTAATGAAATTTACAATATTATTGTATCTGTTAATTATCAGTTATATTATCTGTTAAAACATTCCTTTTCCTCTAAAACAGCAGTAGGATTACTTTCATTATTATTTCTAGAAAAAGTGATCTTACTACTCATTACATGTTTTTTCCTAACTCACTAAAAGCGGCTCCAAAAACCTTTAAATAAGATGTTGCTTAGTTTGTTCATGCTGGTTAAATAGCTTGTTCATGCTGGTTGAATAGCTTGTTTGTGCTGGTTGAATAGCTTGTTCATGCTGGTTGAATAGCTTGTTTGTGCTGGTTGAATAGCTTGTTCATGCTGGTTGAATAGCTTGTTCATGCTGGTTGAATAGCTTGTTTGTGCTGGTTGAATAGCTTGTTCATGCTGGTTGAAGAGCTTGTTCATGCTGGTTGAATAGCTTGTTTGTGTTGGTTGAATAGCTTGTTTGTGCTGGTTGAATAGCTTGGTCATACTGGTTAAATAGAGTGGTCATGCTGGTTGAATAGCTTGGTCATACTGGTTAAATAGATTGGTCATGCTGGTTGAATAGCTTGATCATACTGGTTAAATAGAGTGGTCATGCTGGTTGAATAGCTTGGTCATACTGGTTAAATAGAGTGGTCATGCTGGTTGAATAGCTTGGTCATACTGCTTAAATAGAGTGGTCATGCTGGTTGAATAGCTTTGTCATACTGGTTAAATAGAGTGGTCATGCTGGTTGAATAGCTTGGTCATACTGGTTGAATAGCTTGTTTGTGCTGGTTGAATAGCTTGTTCATGCTGGTTGAATAGCTTGTTCATGCTGGTTGAATAGCTTGTTTGTGCTGGTTGAATAGCTTGTTCATGCTGGTTGAAGAGCTTGTTCATGCTGGTTGAATAGCTTGTTTGTGTTGGTTGAATAGCTTGTTTGTGCTGGTTGAATAGCTTGTTCATGCTGGTTGAATAGCTTGTTCATGCTGGTTGAATAGCTTGTTTGTGCTGGTTGAATAGCTTGTTTGTGCTGGTTGAAAAGCTTGGTCATACTGGTTAAATAGAGTGGTCATGCTGGTTGAATAGCTTGGTCATACTGGTTAAATAGAGTGGTCATGCTGGTTGAATAGCTTGTTTATGCTTGTTAAATAGAGTGGTCATGCTGGTTGAATAGCTTGGTCATACTGGTTAAATAGAGTGGTCATGCTGGTTGAATAGCTTGGTCATACTGGTTAAATAGAGTGGTCATGCTGGTTGAATAGCTTGTTTATGCTTGTTAAATAGAGTGGTCATGCTGGTTGAATAGCTTGGTCATACTGGTTAAATAGAGTGGTCATGCTGGTTGAATAGCTTGGTCATACTGGTTAAATAAAGTGGTCATGCTGGTTGAATAGCTTGGTCATACTGGTTAAATAGAGTGGTCATGCTGGTTGAATAGCTTGGTCATACTGGTTAAATAGAGTGGTCATGCTGGTTGAATAGCTTGATCATACTGGTTAAATAGAGTGGTCATGTTGGTTGAATAGCTTGGTCATACTGGTTAAATGGAGTGGTCATGCTGCTGAATAGCTTGGTCATACTGGTTAAATGGAGTGGTCATGCTGGTTGAATAGCTTGGTCATACCGGTTAAATAGAGTGGTCATCCTGGCTGAATAGCTTGGTCATACTGGTTAAATAGAGTGGTCATGCTGGCTGAATAGCTTGGTCATACTGGTTAAATAGAGTGGTCATGCTGGTTGAATAGCTTGGTCATACTGGTTAAATAGAGTGGTCATGCTGGTTGAATAGCCTGGTCATACTGGTTAAATAGAGTGGTCATGCTGGCTGAATATCTTGATCATACTGGTTAAATAGAGTGGTCATGCTGGTTGAATAGCTTGATCATACTGGTTAAATAGAGTGATCATGCTGGTTGAATAGCTTGATCATACTGGTTAAATAGAGTGGCCATGCTGGTTGAATAGCTTGGTCATACTGGTTAAATAGAGTGGTCATGCTGGTTAAATAGCTTGGTCATACTGGTTAAATAGAGTGGTCATGCTGGTTGAATAGCTTGGTCATACTGGTTAAATAGAGTGGTCATGCTGGCTGAATAGCTTGGTCATACTGGTTAAATAGAGTGGTCATGCTGGTTGAATAGCTTGGTCATACTGGTTAAATAGAGTGGTCATGCTGGTTGAATAGCCTGGTCATACTGGTTAAATAGAGTGGTCATGCTGGTTGAATAGCTTGGTCATACTGGTTAAATAGAGTGGTCATGCTGGTTGAATAGCTTGGTCATACTGGTTAAATAGAGTGGCCATGCTGGTTGAATAGCTTGATCATACTGGTTAAATAGAGTGATCATGCTGGTTGAATAGCTTGGTCATACTGGTTAAATAGAGTGGCCATGCTGGTTGAATAGCTTGATCATACTGGTTAAATAGAGTGGCCATGCTGGTTGAATAGCTTGATCATACTGGTTAAATAGAGTGGTCATGCTGGCTGAATAGCTTGGTCATACTGGTTAAATAGAGTGGTCATGCTGGTTGAATAGCTTGGTCATGTTGGTTGACTAGTCTTGTCATGATGGTAGCTTGGTCATAGAGCATGTTTTGAGACTGATGGTTTAGCAGCTTTTCCAGCATGAACAACTTGACCAGCCAAGCCTTTTTGAATAATCAGTCATATCTCCTGACTGCAACTGATTGCATTTTTCACACAGTAGGCTACAGATTACAAAGAGGGAGCTGTTTCAGCATAAACTTTCATTTAAATTTACAACCATAAGGTAGTTATATACAAGTATATGCAATCACACATGCAAACACACACACAAAGTACATTCTAGCAGAATTACTTGCACACACACACACACACACCCACACCCACACACTCATTCCCCAAACACATACACACACACAAACCCTTTCCCCAAACACACACACCCCCACTCATTCCCCAAACACACAGTATGCAATGACATTTTCAAGGAGACACTTGCTCATTATACGCTGATGATATTTTCCTATCCTTCAGAAAAGGTTTTAGAGATGTTGATTTGGAGATGCTGATTAGCTGACATTTGTTTTAACTAGTGTCTACCTCACATTTTCTTTCCTTTTTCTAGAGTTCCAGTCAGATTATGTCTATAATGCAACACTCAAATCCTGCCCTATGGGCCCTTTCCTTTTTCAGGGTATGCACATTCTTTTAAGTACACAAGCAAATATTTTCTGAGCCAGAGAGAAAATCAAAAGTAATATTTAGCTTAGCTTAGATAATCATCAGTTATTTCACTGACCACATTCTTGTTGGGTGAGTCATTGCAAGTTCATTAAAAATGTGCCTTATGAACTTGCAGTGGCTATTTGGCTGTTGGAATGATAATAAGGCATGTTTGACATTTTCTCAGTGGCATCTCTTACAGTAAGAATGTAGCTTGATAGATGCTAATGTAGATGCTGGTTTTGCTGGGTATATACTTTTCTAGCTTTGAAATAGAACAGATTTACATCCTTCTGTTTTCTCCAAGTGCAATATTTCTCTCATCTGTATTTGCCTTCTGTCTGAAACGTGCTGTTAGAGCTCCTGTGTCTTTCAGCCCTGCATCCAGATGAACCTTTGGGCTTTTTTGGGCTTTATACATTTACTCATTGGCATATGATCCGGGTGTGGTGGGGGGAGGGGGCTTGGGGAGTTGGTGGGACTAGGGCTAGGGTTAGGGTTAGGGTTAGGGAAAGCGGAAGAATTTTATTTTTTAACGCGCTTTTCTCTCAGCCTTCGCAATTCACACGCTGTGTTTGTTGTTAGCAACTGACTCTGGTTGTTAGGTGTTCTGGGTCTTTCACTTTGTTAGGGCTTGTGTTGAGATGCCTGTTCAGAAATATCCTGCAGTCAGCAGCTTTGCTGACCCGAGCTCTTGCCTCATTGGAGTGTAGGGTAGCTTGCGGGAGCTTTAAATGCGAGGTCAGTGATAAAAGCAATGAATAGCAATGATGACCATATATACTGCAATAAAAACGGCTTTAGTATAATGTGTTGTTATAGTAACAGATTAGGGGGGTTTAGGTTGGCTAACGTTTATATTAACTTTAGTCAGAAAGACTGCTACTGCAACTGCTACTGCTAAATAAATAAATCAAATAAATAAATTAATGAATGAATAAATAAAAGGACACCATCGCATTATACCACCAAAGAAAATAATTTTTCTGACAACAGTACAATGTAATGTAAGTACAGATAATGTTGTATTTAATTTATTTATTTGCATTTTACCACAATTCCACAAATGTTGTTCTACGTCACTATGCATACAGAGATTTACTACCTTACCTACAGTGGAATAAGCTTATAGGTAATATTTTAGGGGATAGGGTGGGCTTCATATTAGCAAATGTGTCCCCCTCATTGTCAAATCTGCTCCTATGCCTTTGCATTTACAGACCATTTACATCCACATTCTCACAAATATTTCACAATTTGAAAGACAACAGTTCTCTAATACTGAAGAGACCTTAACGCAGGCCCCGTTCTTGAACCTGGTGTTGGAGTGCTGAGCCTACTCCCTGGACAACTGGGTGGTGACCAAACTGGTGGCGGTGTGGTGAATGTTGAAATGTGAGCACCTGAAATCAGAAGAACTGGTATGTAAGGTGATGGTGGTGGTCAGAGATTGGTCAGAAAAATTAGTGTGTGAGTAAGTGTTCCACTGAGCTTCTAACTTACTAATTTACTAACTTACTGAACTCCTAACAACTGTTCAAGGAAGACCACCAACACTGGCACTGTCAGATAAACAGAACTTAAAGTATCAATTTTAAAAGAAAAGAGAAAATCAATCACACTTGCTTTAGACCTAAAAAATCTCCAGATATTTCCATGTAACCATGTAACACTATGGGTCTAAGAAACGATGCGTATCTATAGAGATGCTGTTACTGAGAAAAGGAAATAGACACAAATCATTAGACAAAAAATGTTAAACGTGTTTGGAATTACTTGGAATGTTAGAAAAATGGAACTAACTTCTAAGACTGAACTTTAGAAGTATGGAAAAATATCCCTGTGGATTTCTTTAAAAATCTTAAAGCAAGAAAAACAGGGAATAGATGTAGTTATTGAGGCTTCTGTGTAATTCTCTGATAAATATGTTTTCTATGTTTTTCTTCTGACATTGAAAAACAACAGACACTCGTTTAACTGGATATGAAATGAATGTGGGGTAGTCTCAGGTTTTTGCACATTACTGTAAATAGGTTTTTCATGTATGTTCCATATATACCAGCAAATTCTGAGCTTTATAATGGGGAAGGTTGGTGGGGGAGGCCACCAATTTTTCTATTCCCCTGTCAGACAGCACTAGTCCAGCTCGTTCTGTTATCAAGCATGCACTTGCACTCATGGAGGCCTAAAGTCATGAACAGCACATGCCAAAACTGGCAGGGTGTGCAGATCTGCTGTGCTGCTATGGCCCGTATTTATTATTAATTGTGTTAGAAAACTTCACCTGTCACTTTTTGACATTCCAGGAGGCCAAAATCAATTATGGGAGTATTCCAGCAGGTCCCGGGGATGTCTCTGCCTGTGTGTGTATGTTTATATTGTTTATTCTGTCAGTTTTAAACCTGTCACAGGAAGCATTAAGGGCACTGGGTGAATAGATATAGCATTTTAAAAGAATACTCTACCATTTTCCAACCTAGGCTGTCGGTGCAGAGCCTATCTTTTGTGTTAAAAATAGCTGGTGCAATTTACTAAACAGGTGCAACAGCCCTTCAACACTCAGAATGAGATGAAAGAGGCGGCCGCTGGTCTTTGTTATTTTGATCCATTGCAAATACATTTGTAGGTTCCTTTCTTAAAGCCCAAAATATGCTTAAATGTGTTTTAATATGTTTATTATAATATGTTTATTGTAATTTTTAGAAATACACCTCTATTCTGATTTAACAAGTCTGATATTACAAACTGACTGCACTACTTAATGTCGGTGAAAGGCTTGTCCTGTTTATCTATTTGTTTATTTTTAATGAAAAAAAAAAAACACGTGTTCACATGCCATGTCACAAATATTCTTAATGTGGTAAAGAAAACAAAAAAAATAATAAAACCAAATAACTTTCTTATACTTATCATACTTTTGGTAAACTTTACAACTATATAATGATTTTTATTCAGAACTTTCTGATATATTTTTCTTATATTATATTAAAAATTATTTATTATGGTAGGTAAAAAGTAAATAACCAACTTTTTTATTTGTTATCATTTTTATGTATTAAGTCAGCATCTTAAGAAAATATGTTTCTATTTGAACCAACACCAACTAAATCTAAACCCTGTAGATAAAATGCTGTTTTTCTACTACATGATGGAAACAGACTTTCATATGAAAAGCATGTGAGCAAATATATTGTGCTTTTTTTAGGGCTCTTAAGGGGGAATTCCATTTTTTTCTCAACTATGTGGTTAGGAAAGTTAAACATTCAGAGTGATTTGATACTCTGTATTTATTAATTAGGATTATTCACAGTGGTGTTGGCAGAACCCAGACTTCCGAAGGGTTAAATGCCACCTTATAGAAAGTTATTACATGAAATGGGTAAAAACGAGACACCATTTTATGACAGTTTTGAGAAAATGTTGAACGCATGCTGGGTTTTATAAGGCAGTATAGTTCCCAAGGGAAGCACGTGTTCTCCATTTTATTTACCTTTTTCAACAATAAACACAGAACTCAGATAGTTCGCTGGTGTTTTTGGAAAATAAATAAAATGGCAATACTTGGGAATAAACATAGCAACCGCTGATATTTTATATAAACTTTACAATCTATGTTTCAGACATTCTATGATCCATTGCATTATAACCAAACAACTATTATGTGCTCAGTGTAATTAAACAGGGATTTTAAATATAAATGTTTTTTTTTCTAAATTTAATAGACAAAAGAATATCTTATTCAATCACATTTATGATGCATTGTGTTGAAAAAAAGGTTTTTAGATTACAATTGTTATTTACAATGGTAAAATAATCACATACTCTATTGACAAATACAGTTTGTAATTACCATTTCGTTTTTCTGAGAACTATTTTAACTTAAAGAGTCACAAACTGAACCTGAGGGATGGATAAAACAAAATGTTTTTCTCCTACATTTTGGAAACAGGATTTCGCAAACATGACACCTGTGTTCATTTAAAGTAATGAACTTATCTTTTAGTAAATCTGCCATCTAAGATCTAACCGCTGCATAGGGTCTCTTATCATGGACAGTGATTTTGATACATTTCCCTGAACTCCTGAATCCCCCAAAATTCACTTGATAATTGATAAATGCCAGTGTATGTAGTAATTCACAATAGGCTAAATGTACAGTACTCTCAAGGGCTGGATGTAATCTCATAGCAAGCAAATATCTGGAGAAGTTTTTTGAGGTTTTGATGGTGGTTTGCAGCAAAATCTGCCGCTAGCAATGGAACGTCATTTTACTGCATGTTGTATTCTACCTGTATGTGACACACATGCTTAATAGGGCTGTGTATTGCCAAGAACCTGGCGATTTGATATGTATTATGATATAAGAGATAGGATTTGAATACTGTAAGCAATTGTATACTTTAAAAATAGAATTTATGAAAAACATACTACAAGAAGACACGTCATATGCATAGATTCGGTGCAACCTAATGCAATAGTCTAGTGGTAAGGGACACTTCTATCTGTTCTTGAGAATTTTAAAAATTTTGAGAATTTTGGTTGGGGGGGGGCATTCATCTGGGTGACTGCTGATATGGTTGATTAGGTTGTGATATGGTTACTAAAGTACTAAAATACTAAAGTATTCCTTTCAGACTTCAGGTGAGTCTTTCTGTGGCTAGACCTGCATGTTCACATTTCTGAGTCCAATAAGCAGCAAACCAAGAATCCTGTACATTCACTATATATGCTCTTTATTACTCTACCACTGTGCATGTATTTTCATAGATTCAGAGGGACGGCGTTCCTGCAGAAAGCATAAGGTCATATTGAAGGGCAGAATTTATATGATACACACGGCAGCAAAGTAATGCCTTCATATCTCACCAGCAAGCCGGCAGTTGAGCTGCCTTTAAGACAAACCTTTGATCTTAGAACAGCAAAACACAGATAAAACGGATCACCGAAGAGTGAATAGGAATACAGACCAGAATATGAAATTCCTAAAGTAAGACTTTAGAGTCAGTCAATGGTAATAAGTCTTTTAAATCCCACTAGCTCATGTTTAAATTGCCAAAACATAGTTATGCCCTCACTTTCCACATTATTAGAAACACCTGTCATAAAGGCCTGTTGGCCTATGCAGGTTTTTGAGCACAGGATGTTGTTGAAAAGAATGCACAGCAGTGATGCTGTTGTGATAGTGGTACACTAGTACATGTGTGTGTATGTGTGGTACTGGTACAGGTGTGTCAGGCACTGTAGAGCTGCTGCGGTTTTTACCCCTGTCAGTGCCACTACTGGGTTGAGAGTGTTTCACCATAAAAAAGTTCCAATTGTTTGTAACCTTAGAAGCACTAATGCTGCTATTGCTAATGCTTTCATGTGGTCTCTTTCCAGGGGGCACCACATGAAGGCCTTTTGAAGTCGAATGATGAAGATGGGACCAATGACGTTTTCAATACAGCGCGAATTAACCAAATTCTGACATCAAAGCAATTGGGTAGCAACTGTACAAATATTAAAAATGGTAAAGCTTAAATTTAAACATGTATATGTTTAAAACAGCTGAACCAACAGACCTCAGGCACAGTCCTCACCAAATTTCTTCTTCTATTTTTGCTAATTTGTCACATTTAAGTGTTTCGTTTTACTAATTTCAATATAAAATAAAGACATTTTTCAAGGTAAAGATGTATTCAACCTTAATTTTGTTTCTTTTCAGCCATTTAGGATTTTTCATGGTTCCCTCCATTATGACAAGTAATCCAGGTGGTGCAAAAGCACAGCAGCCCCAAAGCCAGTGCACGAAATATCCCTTGTTATCTGGGGGGTCCCATGATGGCTAGCACTTGCTGGCTGCTAACTTACCTAGGTCAGCTGATGCCAGCTTCAATGTCTGCAAAGCTCTTCTGTTGGAAAATGTCTAGTTTTGTAATGCCGTCTCACATATATTAACTGTGATTTTACATTTGTTTCATTATGTTTTCTATTTGGGAAATGGGCAAAAATTTCCATTTCCATTGAAAATGCTGCCACACCAACTGTGAATTGTAAACCGTGGCTATTATTGTCACAAGAATTTGAGCCATTTCTTTTTTTTTCGATCAACACATAGCCATGTTTAGGACGTTTATAGGATGTTTATGATCAAGACAGACGTTTCCAAATGTCTTATATTAGGTGTTGTTATGTGAAAATAAGTAGACACATACTCTACAGTCAACACACTTCTGCACATTTTAATGAACAAGTACTGTTTATTTAATTTAACATAAAGAATAAAATTGTGTCCTGCAAGAAATGATGGTACATTTTATAGTAAGTATTTTTTAAACTAAGCAAAAACATACAAAATGATTCATTTTCAATAAATGTGCAAAAGAAGGATTTCATGAACTGTGATAGTACATTTTTTGGGTGGGGGGTCCCATGGGTCAGTAATCAGTAATCCTTCCTGGTTTCTAATAAAGTAGCCAGAGTGTGTACATCCTTTAAAGCTGTTATGTCCTTGCTGCATGTATCAGCAGAGATTATAGTGTTCTCGACTGCAGTGCCTCTGCTGAGATTACAGCTTACTGAGAGATACTTACTCTACCAAAGCCTTCTGTCTCAGGCATAGTGTGACACGATGTGCTAACTGTAGCTGCTGATTAGAGACTGTTGGGTTGCTGGTGTGAAAGTATGATACTTATAAGATGTTCGTCTGCATGTGAACTCCATTTATGACTGTTCAAAAGAGCTGGTCAAAGGCTGAGACTGGCATGATGTCATTGACGGAATGCCTATTCAAACACAGATAAGCTTATCTTTCTGATGAGTTTGTCCCCATAAATTGTGCCCTGTGTCAAACAGTTACCTCTGCCTGTCAGCACTGTCAACTCCCTGAGAACATAATAACAGCTAGCAAAAACTTCCCCCTTCATAAACACTACAGTTCAGAAGTTTGAAATCATGTTTTGTTTCAATTATTTTTAATATTCTATTTACAATCTTTCATATGTAATGAATGTAAATCAATAGTTATTGTATTGTGTAATATTTATTCTGTAGATATGATTATATACATATTTAAATATATTATTTATTATGGCATGTATTTGTTTTTTTTGTTTAGTTTGTTGTGTTTTATTAGTTATTAAACACACATATATACTGTCATTATTTATTTCTGTTTTTAGAATCTACAATAACTGTCTATCTATCTATCTATCTATCTATCTATCTATCTATCTATCTATCTATCTATCTATCTATCTATCTATCTATCTATCTATCTATATGGTTGTCTCTATTTCTTTTTCCTATCTATCTATCTATCTATCTATCTATCTATCTATCTATCTATCTATCTATCTATCTATCTATCTATCTATCTATCTATCTATCTATCTATCCCTCTGAATATAACTATCTATATGTCTATATGTCTGTCTATCTGTCTGTTTAATTGATGAGTCTGGCTATCACTCAGTCTATCTATCTATCTATCTATCTATCTATCTATCTATCTATCTATCTATCTATCTATCTATCTATCTATCTATCTATCTATCTATCCCTCTGAATATAACTATCTATATGTCTATATGTCTGTCTGTCTGTTTAATTGATGAGTCTGGCTATCACTCAGTCTATCTATCTATCTATCTATCTATCTATCTATCTATCTATCTATCTATCTATCTATCTATCTATCTATCTATATGTCTGTTCAATCAATGAGTCTTTCTATATCAATCTATCTATCAATGTCGGTAAATATGATTGTCTATATTACTACATTTTATTTTTCACTCTTTCACAAAAAAAAAAAAAAAAAAAAAAAAAAATATATATATATATATATATATATATATATATATATATATATATAGAGAGAGAGAGAGAGAGAGAGAGAGAGAGAGAATCATTTTCCTCTGGTTGCAAAGTCTCTCCACTTCTTCTGTCCATACATTTTCCACTGCTGCACTCTAAGCCCATGCTCATTTTTGAGATAGCACACCCGCAAACGCTGGAGGCTCATGACAACAGCTGCTGCTTTAATGGATTGCATATGTGTAGCAGGATAGATGTAAACTTGATTATATTCTGTTCAAGCGGTGAAAGCTCTTCTCCTGAAAGCCCTTTAGGGCACCGAGAGTTCAGCCGGCTCTGTTAGCAGTTAGCGCTACTGTTACCGTTAGCTCGTATTCAGTTACTATATTCATATTATGTGCCCAGGAATGTAGCACATCGCTGACTTTGTCTATTTTTAAAAGGCCGGGCTTGGATCATATCAAAATGTAATCGAATCTATGCCCGCATGCTAATATTTCCAGAAGAGCTGAGGCAACCTTTTCTCCTATAAATATGGATGATGATTTAGGAACTGGGCACTAGCGGAATCTGTTTTACACTCGATACTATATCCTTGTGCTGTCATTACAGGCGCGCCTGCACACACGCACGTTGCACAATATTGGGTTCAGTTTTGCTGAGGGGTCGAGATCCACACTTCAGAAAAACAAAAACTTTGTGAAAGCACATACTCTGCTGAAATGGAATTCACTCCAACCGAAGAGTTGGAGTGACTAGACCTGCGCTGTGGACTAGTCTGAGCTTTGGAGTGTGTTTGTGTTTGTATCGCCCATCTGCTCTTTGATCATCCTTCTCTCAGTCAGTCTGTCAAGAGACCAGCAAGCTTTTCCGAAGCATCAAAGGAACTTTCCTCAGCAAGCGAGGGGAAATAAGGAGATGACAGAGAGAGGGAGAAAGAGAGAGAGAGACAGAGAGAGTGAGAGAGAAAGCAATGAAATCAAAATGAATGTCTAGACCTAATCCAAAGGGGGTGGGTTGATAGTGTAGTTAGGGTAAATGGATGTTTTGCCCTTTGGGTGTATGTGAAGCAAAAGTTATTTAATAATAATAATAATAGTAATAAGAATAATAATAATAATAATAATAATAATAATAATTGCCCACTTACCATAAAATGCCATCCACCAGTCAAGATGTTGGGTGTCCATTTTTAGTTTAGAACTTCACTGCATTAATGTTTATTGTTTATTACTGATTTTCTAGATGAAAACAGATCTAAATTAAATTTCAAATTTTTTCTAAATTAAAACAAAAGAAATCAACACATCTGTATATCCATTTGAAACGATTTTATTAAATGGATCTAATGACAGTGTTCCAAAAAAGTTGGAAAATGTAAATAAATGTTAATAAAAACGGAATGCAATGATTGTCATATGTTATATATTCATATTTATTAATAAAAAACAAAGAACACACATCAGACATTAAAAGTGAGACATTTTACCATTTCATTCTAATTATTCACCTATTATTATTTACAACTTATTTATAACTTGATGGCAGCAACGCATCTCAAAAAAGTTGGGACCACGGAAACAAAAGGCTGGAAAAGTAAGTGGTACTAATAAAAAACAGTTGGAAAAGCAATTTGCAACTAAGCCACATGACTAGGTTAAAAGAATCTCTCAGAAGCAAAGATGGGATAGGTTCAATTTACCAAACAACTTCAGAAAAATGTTCCTAAATGTTCCGCATGAAGACTTTGGATATCCCAGCATCTACAGAACATAATATCATCAAAAGATTCAGAGAATATTGGATGCTCGTGATCCTCGGGCCCTCAGGCAGCCCTGCATTAAAAACAGCCTTGATTCTGTACTAGAGGAGGTTTGGAACTCTACAGGTATCGAGTACTTCACGTGGTCATGATGTGGTTCCTAAACTCTACTTTTCAATAATACCACTCATAGTTGAGGGTGGAATAGTAGAGATGAAGACATATATATATATATGTGTGTGTGTGTGTGTGTGTGTGTGTGTGTGTGTATATAAATGTCTTCATACATATATATATATATACACACACATTACGGCATCTTCGCCTACATCACCATCTGATACATATTACATATATTAAAGACGTATGAATCAATTACTAATACAATGCAATACTATTCTTCACCCCTATTGTGATACAGTGTAATATGACATGAATTACTTCAAGACAGTGCAATTAAATGGCATGTGATTCGATAAAAAAGATTACAATGCTAAGCAATTCAATGTGGTAGAGATAGCAGGGCAGATAGCCAAAGTTGAATCCGAAGGCGAGGGAGAGACAGACGTCTCCGCGCTCACATCATGTGTACTTTATAACAGCAGCATGCGTCTTCACGGATTGTTGCCCAGCCACTCCTCTAAGTTGCATGAGATTTGGCCGAGAGGCTCAGCGGGAATTGGCCACTGACAGCAGTGGAGATGAGAGAGCACGCTTGAGAAACAGTTCAGAGAGGAGGAATCAAGTGAATTATAAAAGTGTTGAGCACATATTATTAGTTACATTTCTTAATAGGGCTTCCACAAATAATCACATATTAATAAATATGAGAAACATCCTCATTTATATGTAACAACAAAGTTCACCCCTGATTGTATGCAGTGCAGTCTGTAGAATCTGAACCATTGTGAACTTTTAGGCCAGTGCACTTGTTCGAATTAGTGAATCTTACACACATAATAGTGTGAATCACATCTAAGGCGTCACTTTTGGCCACATCTTCCTTCTTAACCAGAAAACAGTATAAGAGCGTGATTCATTAGTGTGTGTGCGAGTCTGTACATCAAGGCTACAGAGTTGTTGGAATGCAGAGAGAGTGTGATAGAGAACTGGAGAATGTATGAGAGGAACACAAACAACTCTGACATTGATGTGTGATCAGAAAGTGCTCTCTCTCTTTCACTTGCTCTCTCTCTCTCTCTCTCTCTCTCTCTCTCTCTCTCTCTCTCTCTCTCTCTCTCCAGGTCTGTACACTCTGATAGCTGGGTGCCATTATGCATTCAGACAGCGAAAGAGGATCTACCGCATAATCCAAAACGCTGGCATTTGACGTCACGCAGAAAGCTGAACCACATGGGAGACAAGCCCTGAATCTAAACAAAGTGTGAGTCTGAGTGTGTGTGGAAGGGGATGGGGCTGTGAGTGTGCGTATTTGTGCATAAGCTCTAAGCATGACTTAGTAGAAGAGTGTATTTACACAAAGTCCCTGTGTGAGTTTTCAGCAGCAGTGCCTATTTTATTATAGCACCATTATTCTGATATCGTCCTTCATACTGCAGCCCTAACAGCCAGCTTCAGCTCCTGCTCCAGATGAAGGAAATTCTTCATAGATTTCCTCCAGTTTCTCTGCAGGATCAGCACATTTCTGTGTGATTTATCAAAACTCCTGTTCTCGCTTCAGGCCAAAGGCCTCTCAGGTGACTGCTCTCTGGTAGAGGTTAAAGGGACAGTACTGCCAATACTGCTGCTTCGTTTCCACCTACGAAAGAAATATATTTATGTTGTCCGTGCATTTAAAAATACATTAAAGAACAGGGTAAAGAAAGGCTAACAAATAAGATTATAATCCACAATTGTATAACCAGAGGTGTCAAATAACAAAGTACAAATACTTCATTACCTTCCTTAAGTATAAATTTGGGTTATTTATACTGGAGTAATTATTTTTCTTGCTTCTACTCCTTACATTTTCACACCACCTCGATATTTAATTTCAGCTTGTTTTTATTCATGTACATTTACATTCCAGTAAAGATTGTTGATGACATGCCTTTGAAGTTTGACTTTTTGCACTATTACAATACTTATAGACAACTAGTCATCATATCTTCTGCTCTATGAAACACATGTTAATGCTCAGTAGAACACAGATATGCTTCTTTAATATATTTACATTGTACTAAACTACATTCATTTTTAATGGGCGTATATGCGGCTGAAACAGGAAGCCTAGCGCATCCCAAATTTATCAACATTAACATTTTAATATAACATAATAGTCATTATGGCTTTTAGAAGAATGGGCTTTTGGGGAGGTGGGCTAGTGCACTATAGGCCCCTGTGGTGCGGCCTAAGATTTTGTCTTTAATGGCATTTTTTCCCCCCTTACATTACTTTTACTTTTATACTTTAAGTAGTTTTGAAAGCAGTACTTTTACACTTTTACTGGAGTAAAAAGCTTGAGTTGATGCTTCAACTTCTACAGAAGTATTTTTAAACCCTAGTATCTATACTTCTACCTGAGTAATGAATGTGAATACTTTTGACACCTTTGTGTATAACTATAAAAGGCACCTATACAGTGCCTGATTAAACCCACAGTGTATGTAGATACAAGGTCAGTGTGCCATTAAAGTGTCCAGACAGTGTACAGCACTGTGCAAAGTCATAGACCACAATTAATTTACTAAATTCCCAGTAATAACCTTATTAATGTTTTATTTTGTAACATCTGGAAAACAGCAGAAAATGTTTAGTTTTGGATGTTAGTCAAATGTTATTCCAGCTCATCCTAAATGTGGTGGATAACGATCAATCACTCTAGAGAGTGTAATTTCACTGCTCTACAGTCTAATGCTCGGAGACTGTATACCCCTCTAGCCAGTGCATGCGTAATCAATTAGCACACTTGAAATTCAGCGTGAATCGGAAATCAGAACACATTTCTCTCCCTTCGTGTGACGCAGTTCTGAGTGAAACGGCAGAATTCCTGCAAACAGGCAACTCTGTCAGGAAGTTATTGAGGGTGGGACATGATTTGATTTATTAGGATTTGATTGGATAGAGAGAAAAGCGAGTGTTTCAGAACTAACATGGCGTCAGACTCACAGACAGTTAGCAGAATTCAGTTTATCAGAAAAGCTAATAGAAAAGACAACTGTTAATTAACCATAGTACAACATTAGTTTAATGTGTATATTCAGAAACAGTTATTATGTGTTTAATTTATGATCTAATTTGCATTTGTTTCATACTTTTTAAGACACAGACAAGCTGAAATGCCAGTTAGCAAACTTGTCCGAATTGCTCTTGCTTTTCTTAGAATTTTAAAACAAAAGCAAGAGAAGAATACTTTAGGAAAAAAAGAATTCAGATGAAATTCCTGTATGAGTGTAATTAGCTAACGTTTGAGCAAAAGTCATACTGTGTTTGCAAATGGCTCCATCAGTTGACCACCTTACAGCATCTCAGTCTTGCAGCATGGAATGCTGCCTGATATCTAAACTACTGCACTCCCGTTAACATGAACTCAGACAAACTAAAATAACCCATAAGTGGTTTACAACCTGGACAAACACCAGAAAACTAAACAGAAACTAAACTGAGGGGAAGAAAGAAGTTCATCTCACTGATGATTGGTCAGTGAGTAGAAGAACAGGCTAAGATATTATTGGGTAGTATAATTTTTCACTGCTGATGGCTCATGATGACGTAACCAAATGTCAGACTGACATTTAGAGTAATCAATACACTTCAAAAATTTTGATTTTTAAAAAAACAAAACAAAACATAAAATGCGGCCTGTGCAGAAATCATGCTACATTTTACATCTAAATTTTTTTATGCATGTAAAAACAGTATTTTCAGTATGTAAAATAGAGTCAAACAACATTTTTAAACATGCTTTCTGTAGAGGATGTGTAATTGCAGAGCAGATCATTTATCAGTAGCACCCAAACTTTTACATACGACTTTATGTTGTGAAGCCTTTTTAGCTTTTGCTGTCACTGACCACTGACACTAAAAGCTTTCTGTGCTGTGTTTTTTCTATGTGAGAAGTTCTGGTGAGCTGTATAGACACTTTAACAGAATTAGGGAGTAAATAAAGCAATAATAAATAATCTGATTAAATGAAACATGTGTGTCTGTCTCTTTAGGGAAAGCACAGCTTTTGCCTGTAGACCTGCCCATTATCACTCTGACACAATCAAATGGAAAAATACATGAAATTGTGAAGTGTGAGGGTGTGCGTATTTGTGTGAACCCTCTTTGCTGATGTATAAATGTGGGCAGAATGTGTTTCATCACTTCACACACACACACACACACACACATTGTGTCACATGATTATTAGCTGTCAAGTCAGGTCTTCTAGAGCTATAGAGAATTCCTCTGTGCCTCGGATCTGAAGAGCTCTCTGCCTGTGTGTGTGTGTGTGTGTGTGTGTGTGACAGTGAGAGAGAGAAAGGATGTTGTTTGTGAGCTGATGCATTCAGTGAAAAGCATTTTATTATTTAACACAATAGAGAGAGAGGCACATCACCACGTACATGGTGTTGCCATCAGTTGAGCATGTTTTTCAATCTTTTATACTAGCATGAGTTTTATAAAACACTGAAACAGTTAGCTTTGCTTTAAGTATCTCATGACCTTCATAAATGGAATTCATTGTTTTGGAGAGAAATTACATGACAAGTAAATCTCAGACATTCGTGGAGATAGTGGTAGCGGTAGCTGGAGACGATCCGCAGGAACTGCCTATTCATGTTCAGCACAATAGCACGTGGACTTCAGCGTCGGTGGGCACTTTATAACTCTCTGTTTCTCTTCCTCCCCTCTCCCTTCTTCTCTCTGCCTCCTCTTTTCCCCCCCTTCTTTATTTCTCCCCTATATCTCTCTCTCTTCCTCTCTCCTTCTTGTTCTCTTTTTCTCCCCTTTTTTCCCCCTATATCTCTTCCTCTTTCTCTTTCCTTCTTGTTCTCTCTTTCTCCCCTTCTTTATTTCTCAGTCTATATCTCTCTCTTTCTCTCTCCTTCTTGTTCTCTCTTTGTCCACTTCTTTATTTCTCAGTCTATATCTTTCTCTTTCTCTCTCCTTCTTGTTCTCTCTTTCTCCACATCTTTATTCCTCAGTCTGTATCTCTCTCTTTCTCTCTCCTTGTTGTTCTTTTTCTCCCTTTCTTTATTTCTTCCCTATATCTCTCTTTATTTCCCTTCCTCTTGTTCTCTCTTTCTCCCCTTCTTTATTTCTCCCCTATATATCTCTCTCTTTCTCTCTCCTTCTTGTTCTCTCTTTCTCCCCTTCTTTATTTCTCCCCCTATATATCTCTCTCTTTCTCTCTCCTTCTTGTTCTCTCTTTCTCCCCTTCTTTATTTCTACCCTACATCTCTCTGTTTCTCTCTCCTTGTTGTTCTCTTTTTTCCCCTTTCATTATTTCTCCCCCTATATCTCTATTTTTCTCTCCTTCTTGTTCTCTTTCTCCCCTTCTTTATTTCTCCCCTATATATATCTCTCTCTTTTTTCCTTCTTGTTCTCTCTTTCTCTCCTTCTTTATTTCTCCCCCTATATCTATCTCTTTTTCTATCTCCTCTCTCTCCTCCTTCTATGTAGTTTCCCCTAGAGAACAATAAGATCAGGTAAAAAGACAAAGGAGAGTTGTTTAGTCTCCTGCTGCTCAGATATTTCTCCTGAGAATAAAAAACACAGTAATCACACACGTGTCTCACGTTGTGCTCGAATTCACAAGCATAACAACTCTTACGCTTTTATACAACTATGACCCAGATGTATCTCATACACCTCCTTTTTTTCTTATCTAAGGAGAAGCACTGTTAAGTCTCCCGAGCCATCATAGAGCAACATTTGAGCATTAGAAATGTCCTCTGGGTTTTCTCACACTGGCTTGCTTTCTCATTTTATACTTTCTTGGGATCCAGGGAACCTAAATCTGTGTTTTGTGTTTAATGAAGTTAATCTTGTTCCTCTGTGCCACAGCCTACACAGTATGTCTTATGAATATCTTCCAGAAGTCTAATAAGCGTCTGCTGTGTTTCACCATATTTCTCTCCCCGCAATGTAAACTGGGTGGTCCTAATCTTGAGCAACTCTTCTGTAAGCATTTCCTAACCAATCACAAGACTGACGTCTCTTGCAAAACAGTTTTAAAGAAAGTCAGCAGGTTAAAGCCAACCCAGCATAACCAAAAGCTAGTGAGCCACATCACCTGCTCTAGCCTGTCGCCTGTTAATTCATCCATACACCAACATTGTTCCTTCATCCATTCATTCATGCTTTGCTTTGTCCGTCCAGCCATCTGCACATCTGTTCATCCATTCCTTTTTTTTGTTTGCCCATCTGTCTGTGACTTTTTTCATTCAGTTAACATCATACAAAAGCTGGATCAGGAGTCGGGAGGCGGAGCAGGCTAGGAGTGTTGGACAGAGAGCTGTCAATCAAGCTGCTCATTAGCCAGCTTACCATTTGCAAGCTTTGCTGGATGTTTCACATAAAAATAAAGTTCACTGTCATACAAACATTTTAATCTTTTTACTCCAGGGCTTTGAAGGAATAGTATCCACACATTTTTCCTCATAGCCCAAATGACCAGCCAGGACACGTCTAGTAGCCCCCCCATACTGAAGTTGAGCCTGTTCTGTTCTACTGTTCATACAAATGTACTGACAAAATTCAAGCTCCAAAGTCATGCTCTTCATTTTATCAGATAACAGTATGACACACAGTGTCAGGAACAACAGGGAAAGTGTGTAATATTTAGATGGAGTGATTTATGATGTAGCTGAGCTGGCTTATTTGCACGATTCAAAATGCAAAACATTTCGCACACCAAACTCGACTGATGTGGAGGAAGTAACTGTCCAAATGAGATTTTTTGCTTTCAATTTCTTTTCCATTTCATTAAATGTATTATGTAGCTTTAATCGTGCTGACTGTTTTGAGCTGCTTGAAAGGCTTAATTGGAATTCCAGGCTTGTTCTTTGTTACAAGGTGATGTCAACTCATAACACAACCCTTATTGCCCTCCTACCATCAACAGGTACCATCCAGGTACGCTCTCACACATGCAGAAGCTAAAACAGTAAAAAAGTACCACTCTGAAAAAATCCTTCTCCAGTATAGCTTGTAAAGGACTTTCAGGTTCGACTGAAACTAATACAGCAGAATTGACATTGTGAGCGCAGCCAACGAAGTGTGGAACAGAACTTGTAGCCAGATGCGGCTCTGGTGGTTGACCAATCATAACAGCGTGTGTGAGCTGAGCAATCAATGAGCCCTGGGCTCATTGGTAGGTGGGGCTTAAAAACAGGGGAGCTCTAACAGAAGGCATGATCGTCTTCACGTGGTCATACTACGTTAACACCTCACGGCTGCGAGGCGGCTGCAGGCTTCACACACAGTTGCTGCAGTTGCTCTCCACGAACTGCTCTTTGACTCTTTTTATTATAAAATATATATCTCCTCTAAAACTCTTTAAAGACCCTACATTTACACTAATACTATCATGTCTCGTAGCATGACAGTTCAATTTCATGCAGTATTCAACATATTATTTTTTTTCATAACTAGTATTTTAGATCCTGAAGAGGCTGAAGGGCCATAGATTTTTACTCTTATGATTTGTGTGTGTCTTTAAAATCACTACATTACTACTGCGTTTGGATCTATTTCTCTCTCTACTCTTTCTAATTCTTTTCTTTCTTTTTACTACTTTTCTATTGCGTCTACTACATCAGCTGTAAACAGAGCAAACACCGCGAGGTCCACCGTTGTTCACATAGGCTGCAGGTGGTGACCGTCCGAGTTGAGGCTCTATTCTAACCTTCTCCCCCCACTGCGTTCTGCTGCTCTTGCTGACCACCAAGGCCAGGCGCAGTCGTATCTCGAACATGCCAACAGTATTTCAGACAGAGGGTGAATACAGATGTACAGTCTGAGGAAAGTGTTGTTTTGTGTATTCTAGTGGACCCCCTAAAATAAAATGATGAACTTTGAAAACACAATGGGCACAATGGGTTGACTTGAGTTATTTAGTTAGCTTATAGTTAGTGACTGGGGCAATATCTTACAGTGCTAAAGTAATAAGAGTACAAATTTAATCTTCTGGGCCACAGGAACTAGCAGTGTTACCAATCTAATAGTCAATTTAGCCCAATTTCTCCCCTCAACTTCTCAGCAATGCTGTGCTATTTAAGCTGTTTCCAGGCTCTACAATATTGCAATGATGATGAGGACAGTAAAGCTTTTAATTCTTGATTAGTTCATAGTGCTATTTCAAATGCAATTTACTGTTAATGGACTTTTTGGATAATGAGAGATAAGGCGACCTTGTTTTTTTCGGACTCTTCACCCTTGAGAGGCGGATTGTAATAGGCTCAGCAGCACCAGAAATGGCACATCCCTCGGAATGGCAGGTATTGAAATACAGTCTCTGGTGAGCTCCAATTTATGAAGCTCCCTCAGGGCTGTGAACTCGTGTCACATAAATAGGGAAAGAAATGAGTGTCGCCTCCAAGGCACAGGCCGACATGTTTGACATATGGAGGCCTCCTCTTTCTCCCTTGCTCTCTCTCTCTCTCTCGCTCTCTATGACACTTGACCCAAATGACCCCAGCCAGATTTACTGTCTAAAGCTGTGCCACATTGCTAACGAGTACGATTTCTGCTGTTGTTGCATGAGACCGCTAGTACATGAAAGTCTCATAAAAAGCCCATATTCAAAGTTTCTTTTACATGATTTTGTCATCCATTCAAGAAATGTATGTAGTTTTATGATATATGATATTTTTAGAATAATTTATAATAAAACCCCAGGTTACTTGCTGAGCCTTTAAGACAAATAAATAATAATCTCTAATCTTAGTGTGTGGCTTATATGATGCCTCATTCAAAAATCAGTCTGAAAGTACAGGCTAAGACACTGATTATAACTTTAGTTGAACTGGGTGGGTCTAAACTGCTGTAGGCTGAATGGACATTTAAGTATAAACACATTAGGTTTTAGATCGATTCAAAACAGCCTGTATTTGCAACTTACTTTCCATATGTAGTGCAGATATTAATTTCTATCTATACAAATAGTCATATGCAAAAGGTTGGGTGCCTCTGCTTAAATAACACATTGTGTTACATTTGAGAAGAAAAAATAAGTACACATTTTTACATAGAATTACTGTTTATTTGGTAAATTTAACATAATAATAAGTAAAAAAAATATCTCTGCAAAAATAAAGGTACAATTAATATTGTATATGTTTTTGTTAATATGTTGTCCTCATTAAAGGATGCACTTATTTCACTTAGGAAATGAACATAATATGTAATTTAATAGTGGAGGTGTTCAATGTTATGCTGTACATAAGCTATATGGGATGTATAAACCAGTGAATGGTACAGTTTACAACATAAACAATGAGAACGATGAGAAGAATACTTCAGGAAAAAAAGGAGTCAGATGAAATAATTCCTGTATGAGTGTAATTTGCTAACATTTGAGCAAAAAGGACTGTTTATGTCTGTGTTTGCAAGTGGCTCCATCAGCTGACCCCCTAACAGCTTCTCACTCTTGCAGCATGGTAGAAAATGGTGCAAATGCTGAACTACTGCACTCCCGTTAACATGAACTCAGTGTTTTTGGCATAAACAAACTGAAATAACACATAAGTGATCATTTTACAACCTGGCCAAACACCGGAAACCTAAACAGAAAGTAAATTGAGAGGAGGAAAGGAGTTCATCTGCAGAAACAGCGGAGTAATGGCTGGTGTTCTCACTGATGATTGGTCATGTTGGTGAAGGGAGTGAAAGAACAGGCTAAGGTATTATTGGTTAGTATATTTTTTAACTGCTGATGGCTCATGATGATGTAACCAAATGTCAGATTGACATTTACAGTAATCAATAGACTTCAAGAAAAAACAAAACAAAATATAAAATGCAGCCTGTGCAAAAGTCATGCCACAAAATTATGATACAATTCATATTGTATATGTTTTTGTTAATATGTTGTTCTCAATGAAGGATGCTGTAACTTATTTCACTTAGGAAATGAACATAATATGTAATTTAATAGTGGAGGTGTTCAATGTTATGCTGTACATAAGCTATATGGGGTGTATAAACCAGTAAATGGTACATTTTACAACTCAAACAATCCTCACCATGGTTGTGATATAAGCCTAATAAATTGGCATCTTCCCACAGTTAATGAATTCCTTGGCACTTGTATGTGTCCAGTGTCCACATCACTTACAATGACAAATGAAGAGAATTAGGGGAAGCTAAAAAAGTGCAGCTTTATACACTTTTTATAATAAATGAACCTACTTCTCATAAAAAGCACACTAGGTGTACCACACCTCTACCCTGCCAGCAGAGCACTGGGGTGAGTTGTCTTAACACGTCTTTAGTTCCCGAGTTTCCAGAACAGTTGGCAAGCTTTTTAATGCAGAATCTACTCAGCAGAACATAAGAATGCTGCTAGCTTAAACAATAAAGACATCAGAGTCATTATGTACAAATTAAATATGCAAACTTATAATTTGCATATCATTGTTAAGATATTAAAACCAGCTCCCCTCTTCATTATGTGGACAACTAATGGTCAAAACTGGGTTACGCTGAGTGACATTAAATAAGAATTACACCATTTTTACATTTTTATTATAATTAAATGGTTTAGATGTTAATACAATTATTCAGAGCGGGTTGATGTGGAAATCTCTAGTTTCTAGTGTTCTAGTCAGAATTTCATAATTAAGGTACATGCATAAAAAGTCCCTATAAACAAATATTACACTTATGGATTAAATGGCTGTTTTTGCATCTGTGTCGATAAATGTCTCTGCAATGGATTATTTCACATCAAACCACACTGAATGCATCTGTTTGCAACTATTTAATTATATAGAAAGAATATTCACCAAGAGAAAAAATATTAACTATATCAGTTTCAACATATATATAACAGAATAACAGTATTTTGGCAATGCACCTCTATTTAACTCATGCTGCCTGATGTATGTATGCAAGAAGACCTGCTTGCAGAGGCAGCATGTGCTCTATATTATACTCTATATTATTGTGTTTTTTGAGCCAGAGTCTATATATATATATATATATATATATATATATATATATATATATATATATATATATATATATATATATATATATATATATATATATATATATATATCTTTGCACACCCATACAATATTTTGATGGGAAGAGCTTCATTTATTTATGTCACCATCTCTTTCTTACTTTAGCTCAACCTGCATTTCCTCTTTTGTCCTGATTCTGTTTGACTCTGCTACTAAAACCATGTGCATCACAAGCAATTAAGAGGAAGGTCTATTGTTACTGAATTATTTGCAGACTGACTAAATTATCACTTCTTACAAAGTTTGCTTGGGGTGTGACTTTTTATCCAGTCAAACATTTATAACAAGCTCTAAAATGGGTTTGGTTGCTTCAGATTATCTTTGCGACATTTGTTTCAAAAAGTGTGTGGATGGTGAGAACATTGCAGAGATAGCTGAGAAGAGTATGTACTGTAGCTGAACTGACACCTGTCTACCTTGGCGTGCATCATGAGCATAGCTGTCTATCCACTGAGTGTACTACAGAACTCAAGTATTGCCAGTAATCTAACAAAGTGAAGGGGGCAGGGCTTAAGTTAGCCTGGAATCGTTATAATAATAATGCTATTAAACTATTTTGTCTATTGAAGATTTTCAAACATAAAAAATATGTTTGCCCTAAAAACATCTGATATATTTAATAGTAATAAAAAAACACTTACTGTTGACACTTACTGTTCTGGAACTGCAGTCTAATGGAAAATAATTAGAGAAATGAAAAATAAGGGCACTCATTTAAAAATTCATAAGATAAACACACAAAGAAGTAGAAATTAAATTCAGTGATAAATTAAGGAGATACATGTAAAGGGCTTGACTGCCTAATTAAAGGGGGATTTGTGGTTCACGGTTAAGAAGCAAAATAAGCCTCCAGACTTTTTGTGCACTTTATAAAGGGTATTTCCGGAGAGCCAGTATCTACAGATCTGTGCTATCATGGTGGAACACAAAGGGATCGACATTCTATAGGGTACGCAGGTGTTTTAAGGCCATTTTTAGTTTTGAAAATTAGAAAAAGACCTTGTACTTTCTAAAAGATACCGGCAGATGCAGTATCTCAGTCTCCGACTCTAATGCTATGCATTTTCACCATGATCCATAAATCACTGCTCTGGCCTACCCTGTGGCACCCATATCGACTCTGTCTGCCGTGCTCGCTCAGGGAGGCTCTTTTCAAATATGCAACTCCTGCCAACTTGGCAGCATACTGAAGAATGACAAGTGTTTCTTTACTTAAAGGAGTAGGAGAAGAAGGCCAGGTTGGCCTGTCGGTCTTTCTTAGACTGGACTCTGACACGTTGGCAGCTGGCACACACCAGCGTTGGCATTTTCGTGCCCATCCAAGCCTACTCTGTCTGAAAAGCCAAATGCCAAGACATGCATCATGAGAGCCTCCTGAGGTCTACGGGTGCTGAGGAGGGGCTAACTAGAAACCAGCAGTAGCACACACTAGTCACAATGCATGAACCCTCTTTATTCTTGTATTTTCTTATTCAGTTCCTTACACTTATTAATAAACAACCTATATATTAGAAACATTTAATAATTACTTTAAATATGTTACTCAGAAAATATGTTATTTTAGGAATAAGTAATATTAGGAACTGAACAATAAGTGGTTAGTCAATACCCCACATTTAAGGCTCTATCACTAATTTAAGCCCAGTTGTAAAGGAAAAGTGTACGTAATTTCCCTTTTACCTCAAACATTGTTGATCAGCCAAAACATGTTGTGGGTCCAAATTTATCTTTCAAATGTGTGCAACTCTAACAAAGACCTAAATGCAGCTGAAGTGGGTTAAAAGAAGATTTGGTGTTGCATTTTTACAGAAATGCAATAAAGCAATTTGGGTGACTATTGAGTTCTAGTGTTTGTTAGCAGTGCTAGACTTACTACTGAAGTTCTGAACTCAAGAAGCAACATTTGAACTCCAAATGTCTCAACCATTTGACTACATCTGGGATAAGTAGAGAATTGTGTACATTTTTATCAAAACCATTTCTGGTCTGCTGCTGGTTTACTTACACAAATTAGGCTGCACTCTCAAGATTTCTAACAATTTCATTTTTCAATCAAATGTATATGTATAAGAATAAAAAATAAATTTTATGTTTTGTCTATGTATATGGTCTTGATGGCTCATTCTATTTAGTTCTACATCAGAGATCAAAAAACATTTCAGGCTTTTAACTGACTAAAATACTGTTGCTTTGAATGACCCTAGACCTTCGTTATATTTTGTTTACACAAATGACTGAACATTCAATAGTTTTACTCTAGCAAGACAGTTATATTTTGAGCAGAAGTGAAAAGTGGTAGGCTCCACCTATGACATGAAAGTGGAGACAGCATTTTTTAAAATCTTATGATAAATCTTTGAATGTCAAACAGAGCTTTAAAAATAATGTACAAGTTGAAATTTAAATGATAATTTTGTGTGTGTGTATATATATATATATATATATGTATATATATATATATATATATATATATATATATATATATATATATATATATATATATATATACACACACACACACACACAAAATTATCGTTTAAATTTCAACTTGTACATTATTTTTAAAGCTATGTTTGACATTCAAAGATATATATTGTTTTGTTTTTAAATAGATGTTTTATTTTATTGTGGGAAAGCTTTTTGAACTTATTCAGTAAAATGGTGCATATGTTTCATGTTTAGGCATGTATGCTAGTTTTGTAGTTATGTGTCTAATTTGTGCGTGAACCTGGTGAGAAAAGCGAAATATATCTTGCCCCGAGTATACTGTTTCAAGTGGTTACCTCTGAAAGCTTCACACTCCCTTTGGCAATAGCCTGCTTCTTTGAGCTCTAATGATAATTGGCCTAATTGCGCAAGAAACCTTATATCACCTAGTCCAATGTGAGGCCTGTTGCCAAACAACTTAAATGTAGACATAATTATCGGGAAGTGTCAAAATTGGCAGATCACCTGCAGCTTTGGAATTAGGGGCAAGGCCTATTACTTAATCTCAGCATAGCTTAACCTGCATGAGTTAGTTACTCATTACTGAATAGTAATGAGATTGCGCAGCAGGGAATGAATGCAAGAGTTTACACCACTGCAGTTTGTCAAACAGTCAACTATGTACTAGTTCAGAAAGTTCTCTTGGATCTGTACAAACTTCATTTACTGAGCAAACACACTTCACTCACTGCAGTATATTCATTAAAGAGATATGCCACCTAATCTTTATCTGCAGCATTTGTAGCATATGGTCCATTCCCATGTACATCATTTTAAGGCTTTTGTGGTAATTATTAAAAAAAAAAAGAAAAACAAAGAAGAAAATTTTGTTGACATGAATCATTTTTAGAGGTCAATGGGTTGGTGCCGAAACAAGTTTCTGTTGCAAGCATGTTTCTATTACTATGGACCATGTGTTGCATATATAGCAGCTAACAATTAGGTTGGAAAATAGTGTTCCTTTAATTCACTATACATAGCGCTAAAAACATGGGAAAGCAAATTAGAGGAAGGAAGAGTAAAATTCAGTGTGTGACAGTGTGAGAGATGGTGAAATATTTTTATCTACTTCAACTTATATTGTTATACTTTGTATATTTTGTATATATATTTTTTATTTCTTTTATTTGTTATCTTATCTATTGGTGAATGGAGGAGCAGCAAAGTAAGAATTTCATTGTACAGTGTAACTGTCTGTTCTGCTGTACATATGACAATAAAACTCTTGAATCTTGAATCTTGAATGAGAGCGAAAAGAAAGTGTTTTCACTGGTGCTAAGCCTGTAATGAAATCATCTGGGAAAGCTAAAGCGTAGCTCTGCACTGTAAGCAGGTGAGCGTTCCCCTCCATCCCTCTCCTCCACTTTCTCTCCCTCCATACTGGCTTCCAGGCTCCCTCTGTGGCCTGTAGGGTTCCTGTGGCCTCTGTCATTGCGGATTTCCTCATTATAATGCCTGTGCTTTCACACTCAACTAATTAACTCCCCTGGTAAAACAAGCTATTACAACTTTAGCGCAGGTAAGGGAACATTGCATGTATCTCTGTTCTCGGGTCTGTATCTCAGATTCGCCAGCCTGAATTCCAAATGAGGACGGACCTGTGGGGTGACTCCAATTGCATTCACAAAGAGCAATGAGAAATTACCTGGAGGGTAAGGACGATGAACAAGATGAATACGTGGAGCAGTTCAAATTAAATAGTCCCAGTGGTTAGTTTTTACTTGGGTTGAGTGCTTAATTTTCTCTTCATCTCAGCATTTCTGGGTGAATCTATAAAAATGGACTGATGAAAAAAAAAAGCATTTCATGCTGGTCTAAAATGGTTTATGCTGGTCTGGTGCTAGTTTATCGAATCACTGCAGCATGGTGAAAATCCATTGCTGCTGACCAACATCCAAAACACATCATATGCTGGAGGCCACCAATACCTGTCTATGCTGTTTTTTTCTAGCATTGAGCTAAAAGCACTGGTTGGCTTGCAATCTTGAAGCCTGAAGTGTGTTTTTTGTAGTGATTGTTGTGGAATTAGGCAGGAATTACAGAATGTTAAAAAAATCTCAATGCAGTCAAAAAGTAAAGTATCTTAAATTATATGTATTTCTTATATGGGTGAAATGATACACTGCTGGGATACAGTGGATGTAGACTTTCCATCATGCAAGCAGGCTATTGTTAGCAAAACCTGCCCTAAAAACCCTCTGCTCCTTACACTTTTAATGTTTGGGGTAGCCCTATAGCAGAAGAAGTTAGCTATCTTCAGCTAATGTTTATCTCCTGCAAGATGCACTAGAGATTATTTATATAGCTCTCTATTTAATTTAGTATGTCTTTGCAGTGCTCTGACGTCCTTGTCTAGCCAGTGGGTGCAGGGGTTAGCCGGTGAGCAGGATAGGATGAGATGGATTTGCAGGCTGTTGAAGGAGCCTAAGTGCAGATTTGGTGCTGCACAAATAGCAAGGCTAATCAGGGGAGAGCTGAGCGCTAAGAATAGGTGAATAGGTTCCGCGTGAGAAAGACACTGGCCATTCTGACCCACAGGCATAGTGTAGGTGGGGATTAGGGTCAGCTTTACTCCATGACATAGCCTACAGACGCCAACATAGCACTAATATAGGCACTCAGCGCTAATGAGCGTTTTGTAATGCTGGTCTGTTCTGTCCAGGCTGAGGTACAGACAGCAGATTTAGCTTTTCACAAAGTGTTCATCTGATCAGTGATTTGTTTTGACATCGAGATGTCCGGGAGTGAACATTTGTAGCACTGAAAGTGTCTGTGTATACATGGGGAAAGTATGTTAAGGTTGTCACTCTTTGTTTACAAGATGATTTAGATGGTCTCCTTACACCGAGTAGATTTTATTTAGGGTTGAAAGAAAACATGGATGAAGTGTGACCTATATCCCAAAAGAGTTTTCCAAAGAGTCTCCTCCAAACTTAAAATCAAAGTTTTCACTTTCTCTTCACTCGTCACTGACACAGAAGGCTTCACATTTTACATGTTCCACTTAGCAGAACACATTTGAATATTCTCTTGAAAGCTGTCAGTTTGAATTTCCTGTATGAAAATTGTGTGATAAAAAAAAACACCTCAACCTTGCTGAAAATGTTTGTTCGCCCTCATCCAGTCTGCTTACTGTTATGCTGTTGTCTATAAAAGTTTCAGTACTGCCAAAACGCAGTGTATGAAGTCAGGCACTAAAAGGACTAAGGACTTCTGACTGGTGTTATAAAAGTATGAGAACGCTGAACCATCTAGAGAAAAAAGATTATCGCTCTGGGCTGGGAAAACCAATATGGAGTGAAAGAGTGTTAATGTGCCCTTTATATGTGTACATCAGCACCTTCCTCCCCCTCGCTCTCCTTTTTGTACAGATAGCAGTAGTAGCAGCAATTGGGAGCACCATGTCTGACATTATTCATTGCTAGCCAGCTAGTCGGTGTGAGCTGCTCCGCTCTGTGTGCCCCACTCCCACCCACTACACTTCATTAATTTATCATGTCGGCCTTGCACACCCAGAGGACAACTAGCTGCCCAGGAACCGTCAGCCCACATTCAAACTTTTTAGCCTTTTAGAACCAGCTAGCTTTCTTTTTTTCTTTTTCTTTTTTTTTTTTGCTAATTGGCTAGCTAGCTGTGTGACCTATCAAAGAGCTGGTCAGTCGTTGAAGACTCTCCTAGCTTGGCTATTAGCCGCGAGCACATTCTGATTAGCTGCGTGTGCTAGTGAAGTAATCACCTTGAGAAAAAGTGGTTTTGTCAGACCGAAGAGCTGCATAAGCCCTCCGTTCTCTGTCTCTGTCTTTTCTTCTCTCTTTTTTCTTCTGTCTCTCGTTCCCCGTTTTTTTTTGTCTCTCAAGAATTCCCTAAAAGACCTTGAGGCGGTTTTGCTCTTTCTTGGCAAATAAGACACCATTCAAAGGAAAGCTGAGGAGAGAGAGCTTTCCTCTCCCCAGACACTCAAGACTTTTCATTGAAGCTGCCTCTTTGTCGTGGTTAATTCAAGTTCCCAATAGTTGTTGAACTGCACCAAGTGGTCAGTGTGCCAGGGTTGACAGTAAAGAATGTTGAGATGTTTTGCCTTTGTTTTAGACTTTACTGTGCTGCTGTTTACAGTGGAAAAAGGAAAATGACAGCCTGCTCTATTCAAGAATGCCTTGACCAGGGCAAGCTCTTAATTCCTCCACTCTAGCCTGATTAAGCCTGGATTTAAGAGACCCAGTTTAGATCTGAATATTCTTAAACCCCAAGCTAATGCCAATATCTTGACCATAAACATTCACTCTTTGGATTCATTTCAGGGCTCCAGTCATATATGAAGTGGATTATAAATGCTTATTAATAACTGATATAGGGAAGAGCAGGGCACCACCTAAAACAAGTGGTGTGGAGTCAAATGTAACATAAATATTTTATGCAGTTAAATATACTCATGCTTTTGGCCATTTTGTCATATTCCCATAGCAACATTTTCTGTAGCATAGTTGCAGCAATTTGACAAGTATCTAAAAATGTGGTTAAAGGTTACATTGTATATCACATCTCGTAAACCTATTTATCATCTAGCATCAATAGAGTTACCAACATCGCTTGAACTCAGAATTAACCTCCAAATGTAAATGTATTCAAATGAGTTGAATGAATATCTCATTCTGAAAGAAGTAAATAATATCTTGTAAGCCAGTCTGAAGAACAAAGTCAACCAGATATTAAATGATAGCTGAAAATAATACTGGGTTGCCACAAAAAAAGGTTGGAATTAAGCGTGGCTTAAATAAACACGCCAACATGTGTAAAACTATCAGATTATTTAATATAGGGTGGAATGGGTGTCTGGTTGTATTGACTGTACATTTGTATTGTGTCCAAGTGTGGAAAAACTAAACTATTTAATTATATACAACTATTTTGTTATACTTTGACAACAAAGTAAAATAGTTTGGCATGCAGTGTGCAAAATACATCCTGGTCCTTTTATAGGAGGTCCTATTTTGGCTAGCCACTCCAGTGTTGCATAGCCTCAAACTCACTTGAGTAGTGTTGGTGCTGAAGTCAGTTCAGTGGAAACAAAATGTTTAGTTTCAAATTTTTCTTTTTGCAAAAAATGCTGCGTCTCTAGATTGTTGAGCTTACCAAGGACAAAGGCATGGTGTGTTTCAAGGATTCAAGGATTCAAGGAGACTTTATTGTCATTCGCATCACATGTGGTACATGGGGTGGAACGAAATTGTGGTACCCAAGGACCCAGTTTTACCCAGACAGCAGTACTTAAATAAATAAAATAAACATAAATATATAAAAATATATGAAAATAAAATGAACAGGAATGGAGAAGGTAGCAGCAGAGTGTATTAAAGTGACTGGTGTCGTTAAAGTGTCAGTGCAGTAAAAGTGTCAGTGCAGTGGTTCCACTAAGTGGCGTTTAAAAGTCTTACAGCTTCCGGAATGAAGCTGTTCCTCAGTCTGTTCGTTCTACACTTAACGCTCCGCAGCCTCCTGCCTGAGGGGAGCGGGACAAACAGTGAGTGTGCTGGATGAGTGGGGTCCTTCATGATGCAGGTGGCCCTCTTCCTGCATCTGGAGGTGTATATGTCCGTGGTGGTGGGGAGGCTGACTCCGACAGACCTCTGTGCAGCCTTCACCACCCTCTGCAGAGCTTTCCTGTCTGCAGCAGAGCAGCTTCCGTGCCACACGTTGATGCTGGAGCATAGAACGCTCTCCACCACACATCTGTAGAAGGAGGTGAGGACCGAGCTCCCGAGCCCAGCTCGCCTCAACCGCCTGAGGAAGTAGAGCCGCTGATGTGCCTTCCTGACCAGGCTGGAAGTGTTGTTGCTCCAGGTGAGGTTGTTGCTCAGGTGAACACCCAAGTACCTGTAGCTGGAGACCACTTCCACCGCAGACCCTCCGACATGCAGGGGGAGGTGGGCATGTCTGCCCCTTCTGAAGTCCACAATCATCTCCTTCGTCTTCTTTATGTTGATGCAGAGGTTGTTCTTTCTGCACCAACCCTCCAGGTGTTCTACCTCCCGTCTGTAGCCAGACTCATCACTGTTTGTGATGCATCCGACCACTGCCGTGTCGTCCGCAAACTTCACAATATGACAGCCTGGGTGGATGGGTGAGCAGTCATATGTGAGCAGCGTGAACAAAAGGGGGCTCAACACACAGCCCTGAGGGGAGCCAGTGCTGAGGATTGTGGTGGAGGAGGAGAGGTTGTGGATCCTCACAGACTGCGGCCTGTTGGTCAGGAAGTCCAGGACCCAGTTGCAAAGAGAAGAGCGCAGACCAAGTGAGGAGAGCTTATCTGTCAGTGTCTGGGGTATCATGGTGTTAAAGGCGGAAGTGAAGTCCACAAAGAGCATACGGACATAAGAGTCCTTCTGCTCCAGGTGGGTGAGGGCAGTGTGGACCACAGAGGAAATGGCATCGTCTGTGGATCGGTTCCTCCTGTAGGCGTACTGGTGTGGGTCCACAGTGACGTCGATAGTGGCTTTGATGTGGGTCATAACCAGTCTTTCAAAGCATTTAGTGACTATCGGCGTGAGAGCTATCGGCCGGTAGTCATTCAGACCTGTCACTGTGGAGCTCTTGGGGACCGGGATGATGGTGGCGGTCTTCAGGCAGGTGGGAACAGCTGCCTGGGTGAGGGAGACATTGAAAATGTCTGCCAGGACCTCGGAGATCTGATCAGCGCACTCCCGTAGTACTCGTCCGGGTATATTATCCGGACCAGCACTTTTCCGGGGGTTGATCCTCCTGAGGGTCCTCCTTACCTCTGCTGGTGTCACACAGAGGGGTACTTCTCCAGGTGGAGGGGTGAGTCTTATGCTGGGCGGGGTGTCAGGGTCCTCAAAGCGGGCATAGAATTTGTTGAGAGCCTCGGGCAGGGAGGGGTCTTTGGAACATTGTGCATCTCTGGTTTTATAGTCTGTGATGCACTTAATTCCCCTCCACATGCTCCTAGGATCCTGGGAGGAGAAGTGTCCCTGGATTTTCAGAGCATATGCAGCTTTGGCCCTCTTAACACCTGCGGTCAGCTCTCTTCTAGCCCTCCTGAGTTCCTGTGCGTCGCCAGACCTGAAGGCAGCATCCCTGGCTGGAATCGGGGGTCTGTCGGGGGTCTGTCGGCGTTAGCCTTGAGCCTGGCTAGCACGCCGGCCCGCTTCCCTCTCTTCAGTCTTCGCCTGCATCGCTTCCTTTTGCCCTTTGTTCGTACCGCTCTGACCCGCCACGCCGGTGTCCGGAGAAGTTGTAGTCTGCCCAGCTTGGCTCTGAAACTACTGTCCATAGTTGCTACTTTTGTGGCAGAGCTGTCCTTAATCTTAAAAAGTTCGGTTCGGCTGTAACTCACAGGTGTTGTGGCTGGTTAAACCTTTTTCTGAATTTGTTTTTGAGTGCCTATTTTTCCCTTTGGGGCAAAATAACATCATCATATGTTTAATTACAGGGACCAACCCAAGATTTTAAAACAGGGGTCCAACAGCTCAACAGTATTATATGTAATTATATTAATAATGTTTACTTATTAAAAAACTAAGGTTTCTACAACTGTTAAAGTAGATAGTAGTTGTTTTATTTTTAAATAGTCTGAAAAGTCAGGTGGCATAACCAGCCAAGTCAAATGGTGCAACTGGACCAGTACAGTTTTATAAACTAAAATAGACTATTAAAAGCTTCGAGAACACAAACTACATTTAAGGTTTGAAATATACAGCTATAAATGAAAATAAATATATCCAGATATAAAATGCACATGCACATGTGCTTTTAAATAACATTTCTTCAATCAACATTTAAAAAAACCTTACTTGCCTCATTTGTCAAAAAATTATTTACGACAGCCAAACTTTGTTCAGATAGTGAAGCCCCCCCAACACTCGCACACATGCTCAGTGGATGTGTATTAGTCATAAATGACAGTCCTTGCATATACTGAATATGATAGCTCATATACCGCTCCCTTCGTAAGCCAGGATATGTTAAATATGATCGGGTGGGAGACTGGAGGAACATACGTCAGCCCTGTGATGTAACCTTACACTGACCAGTGCATGACTAACAGCAAAGCATGGATGGCGGACAAGGAGTTTAGAGAATTCAGATTGTGCAGATTCTTTCATAAATTGTAAATCTAATTAGTGTTAAATTTAATTGTAATGTGTGCCTGTTACTTCAGCAGTAGGCTCCATATGGTTTATATTAACTGTTATGTGACTCATTGTTGACGAGTGTTGCTGATTCAGCGTTGATCTCCTGGATTACTGTCTGAAGGTGAAGTACTACAGTTTTACGAAGACAGGTGCCTCAGTGCTTTTTGTCTTGGACGTAGAGTTCTAGGAAAAGCGTAATTGATATCCTTTACATCAGCCACTATGTTGGTATAAAATGTTATGTGCCTTAATTTGAGGATACATATAAGAGCAGTGTGGTGGTTGCTATTTGTTTGAGGTGGAAAAAAGAAAAAAAACTCAGGGCCCGTGGGTACGAGACAAAGTACCTTTTTATTTTTACATTTTACACATTTTACATTTTCACTGACGTCATCATCCTCAGCCTCAACACTTATATTTAAATAGTGCCTGTCTGATGTTCAAGGATGCTTTGCAATCAAACACTTTACAAAAGTAACAATACCAACAATAAATAAAACAACAACACGCACACAATCCACAGTTCCTATAGCTCGTGGGGGGGATTCCCCAGACCATAAGGTCAGTGAAGTTTTCACTCTATGACTGCAGTGCACCACACTGGGCTAATAAGACTTAAAGACTAGAAATGTCCTTAGTCACCAAGGACTAGCGTTTTCATGCAGCTAACCAGCACTAGTCCAGGCAGCTTCTCATGTGCAATGCATCGCCGCCTTAATGGCTGGACCAGGTAGCCATGTCGCTGTGATGCAGTGTTTCCTTAGGCAAAGGCCTCATAACTCCAGAGTAGCTCAGGAGCTCTAGCTCATGTACGTGGCCCAACACCCCCAGTCAAGGCAGCACTACAGTTTCAAGCAGCCAGCCCAGACATACCAATGAGCTGCCTGGTGCTCGGTCCAGTCAGCTCATATCCATGATGCACTAAAGCTGTGATGTAGTGTCACTCAAATAACCAGCCTGATAGCCTCTAAGCCAGGGGTGTAAAAACCCCCAAGGGCCCAACATACACACAAGTAATACAAAACTAACAAAAAAAACTGCAGTAAAACAGCAGCCGTGGACCACACACAAATACATAATTCTTCTATAAGGCCAGTCTGAAATCTGGAGTAGGTGGGAGCCGACTCCCAAGAACATATCAAGGTCTCAGTTTACATAAAAGGCAATACAGCAACACAAAGTTTCTACTGGGAGGGCAAAGTATTTGTAGAGCAAGAGTGGTTGTTAATCAGGATGTTCCAGTGGGCCATAGCCTCAATTTCCAGGAGACTATATCACATGGACAGATAGTGACCTGCAACGAAGGAGGAGGGTGTTTCAAGTACAAGCCAGTCATTTTCTTCTAGAAAATGGGTTTATCTCCCTGTGTGGTCTTACCTCATACAACACCATTCTTAAGAGGAGGAGAATATTTCCAGTGCAGACCTAAGGGGAAACATGGCCTGGGTCAGTATCTCTTTAGGCATCTGTAAGGTGCCCCCCTCCCTCCTATGTGACCAGGAGAACCCATTAAATGACTGTCTTATATCCCTGGACAGGTGCAGATGATGTTGCGAAACAGTCTGTATGCAATCCTGAGCTAGGCTAGAGCTGAAAAAATGTGGAGTCAGGAGCTGGCACCTTCTGAGTATGTGGTTTAGTCATAACTCAAAGGGTACCTTCATGACTTTGACAGCGGGTGGATGGATTAACTTAGTGATATTTGTCATTACCGGGCAGCACCAGGTGTTATCTATGAAGTGTATATTATTTGACTTTATTTAAAGAACTCATATTACTCATTTTCCTTGTATTTTATTATTATGTCTTCTAGAAGTAAACAGCAGTAAAGTAAGGGAGGTGGGAATGCTATCCACTAGCATCTAACTGAAGCCATGCAAATACAAATACAAAGAAAGAAACAAAAAACAACAATAGGACATAATGTTCTGAATCAAATGAAGAAGTGCACACTTTTTTCGCATTTGAGTTTATAATAAACAAAAAATAAATTATGCATTAAAGGAGCAATGTATAAAGTGACATAACCTGTCAAAATTATATTTCAAATAATAGGAGACAACATATCCTCAGTTTTAGTATTAATAGTTGTTTACTCACCAGTTAAGAATAAACACTGTAAGTTACTCACTACGTATGTCTCCAGCTGTGGAAAGTAATATCAGTGTTAACTTTGGACAGGGCTAGATGTAGATGTCTCTCCAACACAAAACACACTGTGTTTTGACACACTGTTGACACACTGTTAAAATTAAAATTTCTTTACATTCTATTGATACTTTGAATACATTTCAGAATATTTTAAATTAAAAATCATACATTTCACTCCTTTAATGTGCAAAAGTGTTTTCCGTAGATGATATGTTCTCATTTTCACAACAAAAGGTTTGACTGGTGCCTGTATTTTTTTATAATATAAATTTTTTTTGCTATTTTTTACTATGGCTATTTTCTGGCAACTTTATCCATTTGAATGAAACAGGTTGTTTTAGTCAGTGCCTTTTTAGACTAATATATGGAAATGATTTTATCTCAGTGGTTGCAACGTATTAAGCCTTATTCAAAAGAATCACACCTGTTATCACACCTGTGTGAATTCAAAAACAGACTGCTTTTGGTGAGATTCAGTACTTGGACTGGTTGGACTGCAGACTAAATGGTGCATTTAGAAACTTCCACAGTATTGGCAAAGTACATCACTTCGTCTTTTTGGGCTTTTAAACCAGACATCAGTATCACTCAAGCGAGTGAGTTCTGTTTTGGAGCATCTTTGTGGAAGCAGTTATATCCAGATGGCAAGATGGCATGTGAAAAGCTACAAACAGCAGCTACTTTTCTTCATAAATCTGAAACTAGTAAAGAAACACAGCTATGCACAGCTATGTTCACAAGTGACTGGTGGAGGGAACTCTTGTAGACTGTGCCGAAGAGGATTTATATAAGCACCAACACAAGCTCTCTTGAGTGAGATCTGTTGTTTGTCAAGGACTGTTTTAGGGATTAGCCATGTTTACCAGGTTTCACAGATTTCATTTCCTGCTGTTTGTCGAAACTGCTCTTATGTCAGTTTTCTACATTGTTGAATTGCTGAATATGTCGTACAGTTGCAGTAGGGGAAGCTGATCCAGATCAGGCAAAAACACTTCTACCAAACACTTACTTCCTCATCATTTCCAACACAATGATTCTGCTCAATCACCAGCATTTCTCTGCTGTAAACAAAAGTATAGGGTAACATTCACTCTTAGCCAATTCTAGCTAACTGGTGGTTCCATAGAGCAGCTGCCTTCCACAGAAATACAGAACCAGTTTCCCCAGTTGCCATCGTCAAAGCGTCAGCAAAACCAGTCTCAGATTAGTTTTAAAAAGGAACCTCTACAAACAACAGGCCATGACCCGTATCCTGTTTCTTACATTGTAGTCAGAGGAATGGTCATAGCATGCAGCGCCAAGTTTAGACTTCCACCTGTGGCTTCTGACACGGCCTGTCTAAGAAGCTGTGGAGAGCATGTCGGGTGGATACCAAGAGCCAAAAGGTGAAACATCCACACCCTGGTGCCCGTGCTATTCTGGGCAGAACTGTTGTTGGCTGACACAACGTCAAGCAATAGTTTGGCCCAAACTCAAATTCACACAATTTTTCGTTCACCCACAATCCCATCAGCCAAGAAATATTTGATGACTAAAGTTTGTTTCTTTAGCTTTAGCACGGGAGTTATAAGGCTCATTCTGTTAACAAGGAATTCAAATTTAGTGATACGACATTATGCAAAATGTACACTTAAATCTTTATCAACTAAATTTCAAACATGCTTCTGTATGTAGGGATGGGCCCTTTATCTATAAAAATAATGAAAGTGTAGAGCTTTTTGCTCTTGTGGTACTCCTACAAGTGGTGAGCATATTTTACTTTCATGTAGGCGTGTGGACACTACAGATTCCACACACCATTTCAGTTATACATACTTGTAATTAACCAAAACCGCCACTGTAATCTGTAGTATTCACATGTCTGCTGACAAACGTGAATGCCGTTTGGATAAAACGTGGAACGTGGAATTCATGTCTGAATTCGGTAAAGACAGAAGAGAAAGACCCGTGTCAATTTTTATGGTAATAATACAGGATTTCTTTACAAAGCTTATTGAGACTGACCAAACTTTTTGGCATGCGATGAATTTAGTTCTTTGCATGCTAGCCTGAAACAGGTTTGATTAATTTTGGAAAACACAAATAAGGCTACCACCTGCATTGCAATACACTCTGCTGTTGGATTGTATTGTTCTCCCATTAGCCAGGCACCATTTTTTCTCTTTTCTCTCCAACCAGTAAAATCCAGTCTGAGATTTACTCTGGTCTGGTCTCTTGCTCATTTAGTCTTTTCACTTTCCTGCTTCCTTCCACGATATCTTTCTTTGTATTCTCACAGTCTCTTTCATTATACCCATGTTAGGAATACTTTCTTCTTATAGCTACTAGAAGACCCGTAGCTGACAGTGTATGATGTGGTTCTGTTAAGTGTCACAAAGTTTATGTGAGAGGTCTTGTGCTCGCTCCTCCAAAGTTACAGGTGTTAGAGCAGGTGTTCAGGAGTGGCAATGACAGATCCCTATTAAAAGTCAGTGAACCATCAAAATAATTTTAAAGCTGTTATTTTGATTACTGTCTCTTCTCAAACTTGCTTAAAGAAGCAGGACACTGGCCAAAATGTTGATGAGCAACCAAAACATGTTTGGGCACTGGAGCTAACAACAGTTAATGTGGTTAACAAGCATTACACAACTGCCATGTAGGAAAACAGACAAGAGTAGCGACAAAATTCAAGCTTCGGTTTAGGTGCTCCCACTGGTTTTTAGCTATGATACATACTCTTGGTTTGTTTATATGGAGAACAGTATGTCACACAGTGTCAGATACCACATAAGCAGGTAATTGCAAGGTATTTTACTTATTAGCTACATAGCTTTAACTCCAGTTGAACACTAAAAATGTCCTGGCTGATTGACTACTGATATTTTAACAAACCGTCACCTGCCAAGTACGGAGTTCCTATGTAATTTACTGGCATTTGGTTTATGTTCCACCATGTACGTGTGTGCAACATGCTCATTAAACTTCACCAAAGATCCATTAAATATAATCAGTCATCTCAGTAACACAGTGGTAGATTTATTAAAAGCTTCATGTCCTAAGAAGAGCAGCCTTGTTGGGTACAGTGGAGCACATAATGAATAATTGTAAAATTATTATAATTATAATTGAATTATTATAATTGAATAATTATGCAAACAATAATTAGCGCTAGCCACATTCTGGGGTGACAGAAGGAAAAGTAAAAAAGGTCTCCAAATTTGATCTACATTAAGTTCTACATTGACCCAATGTTTATCATAACGTAGTAGTAGTAGTATATATGCATAGAGTATTTACTATAGCAGACCAGTTGTTTGAGACCCCTGTCCAAGATAAAGACAATCAGACAACACGTTTGGTGTCCAGTGAAGCTATCTGTAGTAAACATGTAATAGAAGTACGACCTACTAATTAGGATCCTGAAAACATATCTACATTGTCATGTGCATGACTTAAACCATGTGAAGTTGTTAAGTGATTTAAAATGGACTTGCTTATTTAATGTTATCTATATAACAGAACAAACGCAATGTGTAAAAACAGTAGTTGTACTTTTGTCCACAATAACTACTGTCCATTAGAGGTGATGATGGAATTGGTAACAAAAAACAAATTCCTTATTGCATGACTGCTTTACCTCTCCACCCCCCACATCCACACTCACACAGAAAAGATCAGAGTGGTTCCCTCATTTAGCTCTGGCAAAATCACACTTAACACTGATTGTGTGAGAAGTGATTGCGTGCAGGCCTGCCCTGTCGGTACACTGTTCTGGCAGGACACCGCTAAGACGTTAATGAACAAGAAAAATGATACTCTGCCACTCCCCACCACCCTCCCCACAGCTCTGCATACTAATGTCAGCATTAACTCTGCTGCTGACATCAGAGGGAGCTGGGCAGTCACGAACTGATCTACTCCCAGAGGTAACTGGCCTGAGGCCGCACCGGAGCTCCGCTCCAACTGCCCTCAGCACTTCCACTGCAGCTGAGTTTGGGGCTGGCATGCTCCAAGCTCATACAGCTCCAACACGCAGTGGGATACGACTACTGGCAAAAAGTCTCTACGCAGCACTCCCTTTTTTTTTTAAATATACTGCAAATAGATAGAGAAATTTATCTGAACAATCTTAAGGGTTTGTAACTTGATGGTCAGAAGTTAGATTTGAAAAAAAATTATTTACATTTTTCTGCCTGATCATAACTGCATGGCTGTTTTAGGAACAGTGGTGTAACAGTGGTGGCAGCGTCCACAGCATTAAGTTTGTTTTTTTTTTTTGCATTTGCCAAATCAGCAGTACTTTCACGTAGGACCCTGTAACTAAAAGTTGACAGCACCTTTACACACTGCAGGCTTAGAATTCTGTAACATAATACTGTATGCAAGTCATGTAAGTCATGCCTAGGGCATTCTCTTGCAGCTCTAATGATGCATGTTGACCTGATTCTAACTTTCAGATGGTCATGAAGAACTGATAAACAAGATTATGTCATTAGGAGTTTCTTAAAAATATAAAAAACTGCTCAATGATTTTTTAAAATCATTAACTGTTAACTGTTAAGACCCTTAAAGCTTTTCTCATTTAGCAGACTACATTACCACAAACCTATTTAATAAACTGCTTGGTGAAATTACATCTCAGTCAGCATGTTTTTAGGTTGGTTGTTGCCAGTGTGACTTTTTTAAAATCTTTGAAATAAAAAACTACTCACTGCTTCATTTACTACTATTAGCCCATAATGAATGATAGCACATATTCCAGTTTTTCTAGATTATTCTGCATCAAAACAGATGAAGCTGACGTTGTAAGGCCTCATATCATGATTTTAAATGGCAAGTCATAACTGCAGGGTCCACTCTGAGTGCCCTTTAAAGCCGCACGGATCGTGGCCAAGTCCTGTTTGGCTGCTCAGTGGTTAATGATTGCCAATGACCCGATGACTGAAGGGCCAGGATCACGTTATGCCACGCCGGCCTCTTAGCAATGCAAATAACTGATAGGCCTTATCCAGCCCCTGTTGATTTTTCCTCCTGTGCTTTTCCATAATTACCACGTACCGCCCGGGCGTCAGAGCAGATGGAGAGAGGCGGGTGGAGGAGAAGTGTGGTGGATTAGCGTGGACAGGTGAGGGAGGAGCATGCAGGGTTTCCACAAGCTGCTGTGAAATGACCCTCCTGCTCCAGCAGCTTTTGTTTTCCTCTCAGAGATAAGGTAGCAGTGACCTTTTGATTCGTTAAGGAAAAAAACATAAATGGGCAAATTTTCCGTCCGCTTGACCTTTCGCTGGCTGCCATCCGTCTCTCTTGCTCTCTCTCTCTCAATCTCTCTTTTTTCTTTTTCTGTTAGTAATGACTGATGTTAACCGTGCAAAACCATAAGGAACCACCAGCTTCTCCCTCCTCACCTTCACAGTGACAACACCCTTCCACACTTCCACTCACACGGCATGCCGAGGTGAGAATGGCTTCGTGCTACTCTTCCCATGAAGTTCCTCTTTCAGAAGTTAGACTACCAGACTAATAGCTTTAACATTATTGATTCTGCAGCGAGTAATGCCATAGCTTTTCTAGAACATGTCAAATCTGCATTTCCTCCTAATGACCACCAAACACAGCACAATTATTTTATTTATACTACATACTTACTTTTCCCTAGTCTGCAGTTTTGCTATTGACCATTGGTAGGGACCCCTCTTTGCACTCAGGCTGGACCCAGGCTGGAAAAGAAGCTGTCACACACACACAGCTTCCTATTCACCATTTGTTTGCTTAAATTTTCGTATTCCACCTTAAATGCTGGAGCAAATATCACTATAACATGAGGTGCCAGCATGTGAAGTATGTGCTCACACGTAGAGGTTTTTGCCCACTGTAGCAAAAAAGTAGTGTATCCAGCCACGCACATACGACAACACAGCAGTTCAGGCTAGATTTTTTGGTTAGTGCATTCCGAAATGAACCAAAATCATCAACAGAATGTGAAGCAATAACCGTTCTGATGGTATGTGTATTGTATTGTGCTGCAGAGATGTCTACGGAAGTTTTCATGCTAGCCAGTTAGCCCCAGACCTTCCTGTCTCATAACACCATTTCGGATTGCAAGAGAAGATATGGAGTCGCTGTAACGTCATTTTTCATCAATCCAACATGAGAGAATGAAAAAGCAGCACTTCCCCGATGCCGTATTCTAACCTGTACCTCTAACCATGTTAAAGGTCTTGCTCTCGGTTAGATCATGAAACGAATGAATGAATGAATGCAACTATGACTAAAGCTGAAACAACTACACCCTTAAAGGTTTGTTTTGAGGCCGGTGGCAGAGATACTTGAGAAGGCGAGGGTTGGAAAGGATTATTGTAATAAGTCCCCCAGTATACTTGGAAAGGAGAGCCAACAATCATGTTAAAAGTTGTGCCCTAGGTTAGGTCATGAAAAGTTCATGCGAAAATTTAAGGTTTAGTAAAGAAGAGATGACATTCATTCCATAGGATTATAATTCCACCCCAGCTAAGAAAATAGACTTTGTAAAACCATAACAGGGCCTGTGCTCATGCAGCCAGGTTAAAGTGTCCTGAAATAAAGTTATATAATAAAATCATGAAATAATGTTTGTAAGATTTTCTACCTAGTTTCTAAATGATCCATTATATAATTTACAATAAAATATATTTCTCTGTAAACACTGTTAAAAATGATAGTTAATGGTAGTTACCAAAATTAAAAAAGAATTATATGCAAATGTGTAGGAATTCCATAATAAACACAGTCCTGGTACGTGGGGTCCCCTGGCCTGTACATCTTAGTGCTTATTTTAGTGCAATTATTATATAAATATATCATATAAACAATATAAACTCACAGTGTCTTTGCATTGTTTTATATGTGCTTTGGTACATTTCAAAATCCAAGATTAGTCCAAACTTAAACTTAAATATGAATGGTATTAAAATATTGATCATGTAAATCTTAGGTGATACCACATAACAACATTAGGGTAAAGATTACAGATTCCTCTCCTATAATGTCTGTAATACTGACTTACTGTCCTTTCTGTGCTCAGGGGCTTGGGAACAGGCCAGTTCACCCAATATGGTTGCAATAGTATTAAAAACAACCACTGTTGCCCAAGGACTTATTCCTCTTATCAGTCTGTCCGGCTATGCCAGTTTACAGACTCACTTTTGAGTTTGCTTTACAGCACTAAGTTTACAGAATGTCACGTTAACGGATAGTTTATCACATCACAGGATGGGAGTGCACCCATGTGTGCAGGGCCCGCCAATGGATGCAAAGTTTGATAATGGACCTGCTCCTCTGAACTTGTAACCCTGAGTAGGGTTTAGAGCTGGCCCTCTACGTGTTAGTGGAGGAGTAGAACATGGACTCTAAGCCAGTGTTTTCCTGCGTTATGTACCCTCCTTCCTATGTGGCAATATCTGGGGTTAACTACACATGGCCTAATAAAAGCCTGGAGGGAAATAGTGCTTGATCTGCATTGCTCATGAATGAGTGAGCCTATAGTACAATGTTTGATTATGATTTTACTGTCCAAACAAGACAAAGAAAGCTCCTAGACTTTATAATTTATAGTTCTTTATCTAACAAGGACTATGGGACACACGCCTCTTCTTACATTTCTCACTTTTAGCTCATTGGAAAAAGTGAGGTAGTTCAGAGGCAGAAGTAAAGATGTTTTTTATTAAGATTGTTTAATCAGCCTCATTTACAGAAAAAAGAAAATCTAAATCTTTTTGCCATGGTTGAGATATTTCGTAGTCTGAAAACAAATTAAATAATATTAATGTCTTTCATTTTTACATATATTCAAAATAACAAACATTAAAATATTATATCAAATAGTCAGTAACTAGATGTCTGTCAGGATTAATAAAAAAAATTGCTATTGAACTTTATACATGTTCAAATGCAGAAAAGAACATATAATAACTGCCAGTGCTTAAACATGGGTGACTTTGAAGAGGACCTACTGTGTCTGACTGAGTGTCCTCTCAAACTGGCCAAAAAAAAGTTCATTCACTGTTTCTTTGTTTACACAAAACAGATCAGCATCCCTCCCACCTCCTCTGTCACCGTCTGTGTGCTGGAAATGTTTGTCGTGTCCACTGGACTTAGATAACCATGTGACCTGTCGTATGCTTTTGGCTTTGTATATCATCAGTAATAATATGATAATTCTGTTTTTGTGGTACATGCTCAATAAAATATACTGGTGTTTTTGTTCAAACTGAAATAAGTAGCATTACCCTGATTCAGGAGGAAAATATTGTGTGCATGTACTAATACATGTGTAATAATGTAACCCTGGAAACAATGATTTAAGAGCTAGAGGAGTTGGGTCGGTTTTTCAGACCACGTCATATGTGTGACGTGGCATTCTCAAATGACATGTCCTTCAACAAGTTTTGACTGAGTTTTCTTTTAATTCCTTTATGCTCGCCTCTCTGGTCAAGGAAGAGGTCCAAAGTAGAATGGCAGGACAGATTTTTTAAATCCTGCCTCCATTAGAATTTGGTTCTGCACTTGCCAAAAACCGGTGATATTTGTTGCGCTCCCACCTGCAACATAGAAAGTTTGGCCCACTCTCTCCTGCGCAGTCCCAAAAGACATCTAATATTTGACATGAGAATTAAGTATATTCTAAATTATATCATGTATAAATAATGATATTCTAGTCGCAACTGAAAATGACTGCCCTATGTCAGACTTGCCGTTTGTTGGCAAATGGTATGTGGTGTATTTTTCTTTCTTTAGCTTTCCACTTGACGCAAACAGCCATGATGCATCATGTGTAATTAAATAGTCTTCTTTTTTTCGACTGCAAGACTGAAAGCTGAAAATTATGAGATGAAAGTAATTGCTGACAATGTTCTTAAAAAAACATAAGAAAGCCGAACTCCACTGGTCAGTAGAGTGTGACATGCCCTTTATAACAAGGATCACATTACTAACCTTCAAGGAACCAGAGATACGGATCCCAGAATCCTTCAATTTCGTCTAAGGAAGCACCCTTCCGGAGACAGTTGCCCATGGTGAAGACCCGGAGAACCAGAGACAGTTAATATGGCATAATTGTACAGGTTATGGGGTCTTGTGACCCCTCTCCAAATACATGACTTCAGAGACAATGATGTTCAGTATCTGAGATCAGATCTGTAGATCAGCAGTGAACAAAGCCAAACTCTACAACAAGCCCAGGATTACACTTTGGGAAACTGGAGGTACGGACCCTGAAATCTTTGAAAGCACCAGGCTGCTCACATGTTGCCTTCTCTGATGTGTCCATGTCATTAATGTCATAATCACATGATACCTGTCAACATCAAGCTTAAAGTGCCACCGCAGAGTGGTAAAGTCAGTATAGTCTATGCAGCCCTCTTAGTCTTCACCTTTAATGAAAACATTTTGCTATTAGATGATCCAAATTAGAAGTATAACCACACCTCTATGGTAAAAACAGGGAAGATGGAAGTATAAACAGTTTACTGTTTAGTTCACAGCACATCCGAAGCAAAACACAGTGGGAAGCATTGTTTCACAAACACACACACAAACACACACAGCTGTGATGGTGTTAATAAGAAGGCACATTTAGGAGTTTAGTATCCACAAGGGGAAATGGTACATAGAGAATTCTTATTTTGGCCATGGGTTTATATTTGTCAGTAACCTCATTATAGCAAACTTGGATAGCCTCCTTAACTGACAGCCGCAAAAGATTTTTAAAAAAAAGTATTTGGTGACACCCACTTTGGGAAAGCCTGCCTAGAGGACATGTCTTTGGGGAGACTTGTTTTCTCAGTTGGAATGGCATCTAAAAGAGCACTTCATAAGTGTTTTTTCACCAGAAAGCCACATGTAGGGAACGTTACGTTTATCCCATTGTAAGGGCCCCAGTATAGCACCACATTGCATCATGTTTTCTCCACAAGAAGGGCACCATTAATACATCTTATCAAATTTTCTTGCTTTGGAGGGCACATCATTATAATACATTGCATGAAGGGGCACCCTGGAGAGGCAGCCAATAGGGCACTTCCCTTCATTTCTTGTCACTTTAGAGGGCACTTAAGCAACAGAGGACTCAGTTAGTATAACTAACCGAGGTCACAGGTAGCGTAACTTTAATTAGTATGATGTTAATTATGCCACTCATTTTCATTTAATCATATAGAGTAGGGTCAGGGGTGATGCAGTGGGTAGCACTGTCACCTCACAGCTGGAAGGGCCTGAGCCAGGTGATCAGGATCCTTTCTGTGCAGAGTGAGCATGTTCTCCCTACGTCTGTGTGGTTTTCCTCCAGGTGCTCAGTTTTTCTCCGACAGTTCAAATACATGCAATTAATTCACCCCTAGGTGTGTGTGAGTGTGTATATCTGAGTGTCTGCCCTGTGACAGACTGGTGACCTGTCCAGGGTGTTTCCTGTCTTCCACCCAATGAGCGCTGGGATAGGCACCTTCCATGACTCAGGAGAATAAGTGGTTTAGATGATGAGAAATTAAATAGGATCAGCATGTTACTGATGTCCAAACATCAGCTAATAAGTTTACAGAATTACTGATATGTTTTAAAGGTTTAATAGACATTAATGTTATTCCAAGAACATTGGAGCATTTCTGTTGGTCTTTTCATCATGAAAAATAACGTCAAATAAATTTTGGGATAAAAGAATTTAGTTCACGCAACTGATTTATACTCTAAACAATAACAACATACCACCACAAATGTGTGGTGTCCACCACTATTGTAGGAAACAAAACAAAAACTTTACTTACCAGTCTAGAAGAAACAATGAGAGTTCAATATCAAACTTCATCCCATTACTTGCCAAGCTCTCCAAGGTCTCCAGTGGTGAAAAGTGAAACCAGTATTCACTCTTCTATTTAGTTCATTTCTTTTGTTTGCTGCCAAAATGGGTTATTGCCAGGACTAGACAGAGGCAGCCACAGCCATTTGTTAGTTTACCCATCTTTTCATTGGCTACATTCAACAATACATTCAACAGGAGCAGTGCTGCTTCCTGATCCTCACATGTTAGACTTAAAGCAGACTTATAACTACAGGGACTCACTATTTATCGTCTCTTGAGGTACAAAGTGGCAATACAAGACAGGATGGGCTGTGGCTAGCTGCTTAGCATGATAATTTCTGTAGATATCTCTCCAAAACAATACACAGACGTCTTTGACATTCTATCAAAACTGTTGTTACTGGACATTGTGTTCGAATTGCTTTATTAACATAAAATGCTGCCAAATTAAACATATTTCAAGCTCCTGTGGTTAATTTCGAGGCTATTTTTTTCAGGCATGATAAGAAATGCAGGGCTTTCCTCAACTTTCTAAGTTGACTGGGTCTTATGAGCATTAGGAGCTGTTTTCTGGAAACAGATTAAGCCTTGTACTGCACTCAAAAAAGGATTTTCGGAGGAGAATCTGCGCTGACAGTGTAAGCTCAAAGCCATGCATAATCCATGTCTGGCACTGGCCTGAACTAGCCCGCATAGTTACATCAGTACGCCTTGGTAAAGCTAAAGAGAGCAATTTCGCTCTTATCATTCCGAGCACATAGTCCTGCTCTTGCCTTTTATATTTCTTCTTTATAGCGTCTTCTGATTGTTCGATTCACCACGTCAATGCACTTTTGATTGAGCGCTTGGTGAGCGAACAGTATTGTAAAGTTAGTTAATCGGTGGATTTGTTGTAGGTTGTTTGTATAAGGGACTGATGCATTAGTGGTTAGGCTGACTCATTACCTACTTACCAGCTACAATAGCGAATGATCGTAGAGAACAAACACAATTAGCACTTGCCCTGATAGCTTTTTTTAGGCTTGAGTTTTGCGCACAACAGTGAAATGGGAGTGCTTCAGTTCGTGATGTAATATGATTACGGGGATGAATCAGCGAGCCTCCGCATTACACATCAGGAGAGATTACATATCTGGATCCATTTAATATGCACATATAGCAGCACATTAACACAGGGATCCGTGTTCAGGCCTGACTGGAAAGTCACCGAGAGCTGGTGGAGGAAATTTATCATCATGATTAGTGTCTGAAACCTGCAGCTCAGAGCATTTCTGGTGACGTAACGAACCAAAATAATTACAGAGTCCGTGCGTGTGAGTGTGTGCGCGTGAAAAATCGTGAAAGAGATTCCCTGTGTAATCTCCTTTAAGGTATCATCCATCGTTCTTGTGTCTGAGCGTCAGCGGCTTACGCTCCTCACCAACTGGATGCGACGCGCTCTCTCTTTTTCGCAGGAAAGGGAAAGAATATTACATAAATGGAAGATTAACTTTTGAGTCCTGCCTCAGTCAACCCACAGAGTGTCCCCTGTCTGTCCTGATCCAGCTGCTTTGGAAGGGGTGGGGCTTTGGGACCAGTGACAGCCAGTCAGAAGGAGGGGTGGACCACTCTTTACCCAGCAACAGCTAACTGTCATCTCCCCTTGCTCCACCATGCACAGGTGGCTGAAAGTCCGGCCCCCAGAGCTCAGCAGACTGTTGAGACTTCAGCCGTCCCCTCAGTCAATGACTCATCGCATCATTTATGAGTTGTGATGACATTTATGCATACTAAGTCACCCCTGACTTGATGCTACAACTGATTTAGCAAAAGCAGCAACTCTGCAAATGCTACGTATAATTCAGAACATTATCGTTGGCTCACGTAGTCAAAATGGTCTTCGTTACTTTGTCCCAATTTGCATGCTTGGCACTACTGAGCTTGTGAAAATGGACGTAAGGGAACTATAAAACCCTTTTGATCGTGTAAGGGATTTTTATCCAGTATGAATCTGACTTTTCTCTACACCTCCAGTTTTTACCTTCTGTACTCATTGTCCAGAGTCCTCTTAGCAGTAGTAATCCTGTTTGAATAAACCTACAATATTAAAAAAGACCCCCTAAAGAAGACCTGCGCTAAAGAAGACCTGCGCTGTGTGCCGTGTCATTATTGTTATTCACTATGGCACCTAACATGTGCCACTGATGTAAGCATCCAGGCTATGACATTAAAATTTACAGCATTTAGCCGATGCTTTTTATTAAAGTGACTTACAAAAGCTTCAAACTAGTCTGAGCTTAGACTCTGCCAGAACCAAAAGCCAGTTCTAATGCCAGAAAGATAAATACAGCACTTCAAATGCAATGCATTTCAACAAATGCTTAGATTAATTCTTCACAAAAGCCCTTTTGTGAAGCACTAATCTAAGCATTTGTTGAAATGCATTGCACTTGAATTGCTGTATAGAGTCTTGATGCTGTCTTTTGTGTGTCTTGGAGGAGGTCAAGCTGTGCTCACCTCAAAGGGTTTGAGGTACAATTTGAGTTTTGACCATCGCTGTACGGTTGGGGCGTGCTGGTCCATTTTTGGCTTCGTAGGCAAGCAGTAGAGTTTTAAATCTGATGCTGGAGGCTGTGAGAAGCTAGTGAAGGGAACACAGCAGTGGATTGATGTTGAAGACATGCCGTGCTGCTGCATTCTGGTTCTGGTGCTGCCACCAGCGGCAGCCTTTCCAGTAGCTCCATCCGTAGTGCATGATTTTTCGAGTTTTTGTGCTAGTACACACATCTGGTATTATTATATCCTACGGACAATATTGTGTTTATTCTTGTGAGCAACTGCTGCCCCTATGCTGTATAACTGTATGTTATATATAACTATAATGTTAACTATATAAAATAATGACTATACTGTTATTATTGTACTATGCTATTATACTATTAAATTATACACCATGTATACAGCCTTTACATATAAACAGTGCTATCTATCTATCTATCTATCTATCTATCTATCTATCTATCTATCTATCTATCTATCTATCTATCTATCTATCTATCCATCTATCCATCTATCTGATTGATAGACAGATAGACCAAACAGGCAACAACATTTCAATCTGGGGTACCTGTGATAACAGATCTCATACTAATAAACCAGTCAACTCACTTACAAATAACATGCCAGAATCTTACATACCCAAGTCAACAATAATAGCAATCATGACATTTTCCTTGTCTTTTTTAATTTGTTAGAATCATTATTGTACTTCCATTTATTGGCTTTCACTGAGCTTATACATTCAAAAAATGTTTGATAATTGATTTCTGTGCAACTAAATGGCTTTCTTTCAAAATAAGGGCATTTGAACTTGATTTACTAAAATTGGCTCAACATAAACAGCTATCACATTTTAACTGGTGTTGGTTATATCAATCTCACTTTCCTTTTTGAGTTTGTGTAAAAATGGTCTCTCAGGTGACCAATCAGTTTAGAACTACAGCAGCAGAGAAAATGATCTCTTACAGCCTACAATGACTCTGCTAGGCAATTAACAAAATATAGATCATAAGCGGGAACCACAGGTAAGATAACACAGAGATGGTAAGTAAAACAAGAGGGTAGGCACACCCAATATGCAAACAGGTGGAGCCAATAAAATCTTGTCTCCTGTGCCAATCTCTCCAACTGCTAATGGTGACGGACTGAACATTTCAATATGTTAATTCCACTCATTTGAATACACAAAATGTTCTTCTAACTTAAATTAGTTGATATGAGACATGCACTGTCTTAGATACTGAATTCAACTTCATCTCCAGATACAGAGGAAGTTCTATGAGACTTAGAAAAACACAATTTGTTCTCTTTTATTTGACTTGATATACTTTGTGCTGATTTAACGCTAAGTGTAATTTACTTCTTTTTAATGCTTTCAGAATAGTTTAAAAATAGGTCAGTTCAGTTAACGTCAGCTTGATTTGTTTTCTAAGCACATACAACATTAGCATTTACAGCATTGATTTGGACATACAAGAGCCTTATCTACATTTTCAGAGTGTAGATTCACTTTAGAGACTGTAGCTCATCTGAAGTCATGCATAATTTGTCAGCTGCCCCATTCATCATTAATCTGACCACAGGGCCACAGCACTGTTGACCAGATATTACTCGGGTCATTGCCTATTTTATACAAAGCATGTTTTTATCCATCATCCAAAAATAACTAGCCAATACCAGCTTTATTGTTTGAAAATGACTATTCATGAAGGGTGAAAAAACAGCAATTATAAGCTATAAAACTGTACACCAGTTCTGGATGCTTACAATGATGGTGATTCAATGAATAGTGATAAAATTTTACTTTGACTTATGAGTTATAAATGTTAATTAAATTATTTTAATTCTATTATTTTGAAATTATTTTTAATTGACATATCTGACTATTCATCATAAATCATCATGCAAAAAGGACATATTTGTCTTATTAGGACTTATTACATGCTTCAGTTTTCGCAAAACACAGGTTTTCTCATACTATATGTATATTCACATTTGCAATGCTCTATTAGACACAAATAACAGAATGGAAAAAAATCAAAAAACCAAAAAAAAAAAACCAATTTGTTCTCTTTTATTTGATTTGATATCATTTAGCATTTACAGCATTGATTGGGACATCCAAAGCCTTATCTACATTTTCAAAGTGAATTATTTTAATTCTATTATTTTGGAATTATTATTAATTGACATATCTGACTATTCATCATTTTGGACCTGACTCTGACTAAAGCAAACTAAATAGAAGCACAACAGGTTTAGTGCTACCAAACAGGAACTGACTAAAAATGAATGTGTATATGATTTAGGTTGGTGAAAGCTATTTTATAGGGCGCTCTCATATTACATCAATATACAATACTGACCTTTTCTTCAGACAAGCTTGAACCCCACTGATGCCGCTGTCATTCCTAGCCAGAAACTTTATAATTGTCCTTACCTTTCCTAATCCAAAACCCAAACCCAGCAAGATGCCAGTCAACACTAGTGTCTGTTAATTGATGTAACAGAACTGGCAGTTAGTGTTAATGAAACAGCCTCCCAGCAGGACCAATTTAAAGATATTTTGGTGGATGAAGCTCAAAGGAGAAAAAAGACATTAAACATAAAACATTAAACATTTCTGATAAAAACAAATGAGGGGTTAAAGAGTTTTACCAACAGCAGCCAAATATACTAATATTACTGTCTATTTAATCACCAACTCCAAGAAAAAATTGCAGAGCCCTCCTCTCTCCTCTTTGCAATAACGAAAACTGTGTTGTAGTTATTAAAACACCTTATTACCAACATTAGGTTTGACTGTTGTTCAAAATAACCACATTATGGAACTAGATTATTAGTGTTTTTGTTGCATTTCCAGAGCTGTGATGATGCATCAGAGGCCAGAGTTACTGAGGAAAAATCTCCACAGGCAGTACATACTGCACTAGATGGGGGGGCCCAGGAACGATGAATCTTATAAAACGCACTGAACGCCTCTTTTAAACTGATCTTGAAGAAAATAAACAATAAATAAATAAATAAATAAATAAATAAAAATATTGCTTAATCACCTTGTATTTGTTCCTGTAATGTCTCTTCAGCAGTTAAAGCATCAGTCAGCAGTAGTTGTTTAATGAAGCCAAGTTGTCTTCTGAGCTGGACCTTGTACTATTATACTGATTGTAGGCTTGTCTAAATGCCACAAGCTCTCTGTGGTGTAGAACAACCTATGATTTCTTTCAAACGAATGGAAATTACATGCATTCTGTCTTTCTTGTATATATATGTATATATATTCTTAGTGATATGTATATGGATTGTTCAGTAAAAAACAAGATTTTTAAGGCAAGTGCTGGCACTCAGGTTGTGCTTTTGATAAGTTGTGTTCCAAGCTAAAAAAATAAAAACAGGCTGCAGGCCAGCTTTCTAGATCAGCTGTCATGTTTAGACTGTACACAACACACAGCTGAAGCTTTATATAGGGTGCAGGCGCTGACCCTGTGAATGAATGGCCGCTAAGCAGTCTCTATTGATATTTGGTGTGCTGCCCTCGCCCTTCTTCCGCTTTTCCAAACACACTCATGTGGGCTTCCCCTGTACTCCATTCATTAATATCCACACTGAGCATTTCACCTGAGAGGAAATGGCTACATGTGCCACTTCCGCAAAACTGACCTAAAATCGCTCGGCTGTGGACTCATAGACAGACCATTCAACACTATTTCACAGAAATGACTATTTTTGACTTTTATCTGACTTGGATTTTAGACCTAAATCTTTTTGCTTTGAGTTACTCTTATACCTTAGTTATGCTTATCTACCAAAACAATCATAACACTACTGAAACTTTACACAGTGTTACAGTGGTGACTGTTTTGGGAGTGACAATTTCAGCGCATTTTGAGCTGAACTGTAAAATGTTACAGTTATACACACATGAACAGATAACATCATAATATTTTTCAGAAATACTACTAAGAGTTTACTTCATTCAGGAAAATATGTGTTTCTGTGGTGACCATTCTTAATGTTACACACTGACTTTCAGACTTTTACTTCAAAACAGTGGTGTCATATGACACCACTGAACTACCACACAAATCCTACACCTACTACTAAACCTAACACTAACCTGAACTACCACACAAAACCTACACCTACTACTAAACCTAACCCTAACCTGAACTACCACACATAAACTACACCTACTACTAAACCTAACCCTAACCTAAACTACCACACAAAACCTACACCTACTACTAAACCTAACCCTAACCTGAACTACCACACAAAACCTACACCTACTACTAAACCTAACCCTAACCTGAACTACCATACAAAACCTACACCTACTACTAAACCTAACCCTAACCCAAACTACCACACAAAACCTACACCTACTACTAAACCTAACCCTAACCTGAACTACCATACAAAACCTACACCTACTACTAAACCTAACCCTAACCCAAACTACCACACAAAACCTACACCTACTACTAAACCTAACCCTAACCTGAACTACCACACAAAACTTACACCTACTACTAAATCTAAACCTATCCCTAACCCTAACCCTAACCTTAACTATCACAAAACCTTAAAGGTTCTGGGCTGCCACATCTTTGTGTCTCATTAAGACATGCCTATTAAAAAGTAATAGAAGTTTGGATGATTTAATTGGTGATTTAATTTAATCTAATTTAATTTAATGCTTATAAACTTAAGCAATTATGGCCTACTTGTATATATGCAGCCACAAAAGCAAAAAGTGTTTTTAAAGGGGCAGAAAACAGTTAAAAACATTATATATATGCACTTTGTTATGTGTTTGCCGCTGTTTTATAAAGTGTGATAATTAGCTAACATTTTTAAAATGGCACACCATAATTATTTTTCAATAAAACTTATAATAGCATTGAACAAAGAAATATCACAGTCAAAAACTGAAGACTTGAGTACAAAGTGTTGGACCTTTTCAGCAGTTACTACAGTTTAGAAGAATGGCTTGAGGATTTGACTCTGAGCAATAATGCAGCTTAGAGTCTGTCATTGAGGATGACAATCAAAAGCTTTTCAGATCCACCTCGCCTCGTATTCAAATCACAAGCTCATTTGAATTCTGCCCCGAGCGCAGACATCAGGACGGTTGTCTTCCTCTATTATTTGTAAAGACATCTCAAGCATTTACGTCAGAAAACATGCTCAATTCCACTTTGCCTGGAGTTCTAAAAAAATCTTTTCCTGTAGGAAACCTGTAGGAAAAATGTAGGAAAAATGCTCTTTTTTCCTACAGGTTTGAAAATTACATTGCTGTTCGAAGTGAGGGTCTGAAACTGATCTGCAGATGTGTAAGCTTTGAGAAAGTAGAATCTTCTGCTGAGATGGGCTGTATGACGGAATGTTCTTCTTTAATCTCTTCACTTGAGAGGTCATAAAGTCTACTATTTTTTGAAATAGGCCATATGATTGAAAACAAATTCTCCTTCCTTTTATAAATGAGTCAATCATGTATCACTCACTCCCAAGACAATATTGGCCATATACAGTAATTTAGCAAGGGCGTAGAATTAGCATGGACTGAAGTGATGTGTCCCCACCAATATCCAACGATTATTGAACTGTCCCCATCAATAATTTGGTCCCCTTTGAAAAAAGACCCTGATCTGTCAACGTCTGATTAACCTAGAGGTGCAGACAAGGTTAAATTGCGTTCTCTACTCGAGTCGTATGGCCAGTGTGATTGGCTGTGGCCTTCCCTGCTGTCACGTAAGACTCTGTAGCTACGTTTGATTGTTACCAGCGCCAAACCTGGAAGGAAAGCTTTCCAGTCACATGAGACTCACTGTGCAAGACTCAGGTGCAACGTGGGTGACACACAGTTATCAAAAGTGAGTGAGGATAGCAGCAAAAAAAAGCTATTTTTGAAAGAAACGTGTAAATTACTTGAAGTGTAGTTTGCAAATGAAATAAATCCATTATAATAAAGTTAAATACATAAAATAAATACAGCTAACGGTTTCTGTAGCTATGAAGAACAAGCAGTGCTCCTACTTTTATTATGTATGAGAGATGCCAGTTGCACTATGGCTGAAGTAATGTTAATAAGTCTTTAGATGTAAATTCACGGTTTACTGGTTAAACGAGTCTGTGTCTTATAGTTTAATTGAGACATTAAGAAAGATTACATTTTTTTCTGGGATTGTTACTTTGTTTTTGTGGACAGCGGGGGGCATGGCATGATGTCATAAATTCATAGGTCGCCACTAATTTCAAGAGCAAATCTACCTATTTCTATTATTATTATCTATCTATCTACCCTAGTACAGAAGTAGGATACCACCCCTTTAAAGTCCCCTTTAAAATGCACGAATAACTGTTAATTATTGTGTATGACATCAGATAAACTTAAACACTTAAAAAAGCAAGAATTTACATTCAAAGACCTTTATTCTAGTAGTTCCACTCACAGCTTAGTGAGAGACTGATTTCAGAAAGAGTGGAAAGTTACTCATGATTGAATGGCCTTTGTTTTGGCTGCATGCCACAGTTTCTGCAGGTCATGAACTGAACAGCTTGACTCCACTGATGCCAATGGCACCCATGACCAGGGGTCCATGAGAGCACACATGGCCGTACTTCCTCTCCATTTGCTAGCTGTCGGCTAGATTATGTGGACAAGACAAAGTGCATTAAGCTGTACTGTACGATTGTATCGATACCAGCTTAAAAACATTCGTTTCGCCTGCTTCTGAGGAAGACATGTTATGCTTATAGCCACTTCAGTTAGTATCTACTGAGAAAGTCAGTAAAAGTACTAAATTATGTGGGAACTGGTATTATGGCATTAACCTCTTAAACTTATTGTTTAGTTAATAATGCTTATGAGTCACAGCCATCGTCAGTTATAGCTAAAGGCTGGTGGAATTTAGTATGAGTTATTTTTTTCTTATAGCTCATTCAAACAAGAGGAAACATTCTATAAAAGTGGGGAATCTAACATCGTAATTGATACTGCATTTGTATGTACAAGTTAAAGAGAATTAGCTCAAGTTTTCGTCCTGTTTTGCCAAAAAAAACACTTTTTTACCACATTCTTGTTATAGTTTGACAAACAAATAAAGAATGCAAATGCAGAAAATGTATTTTTATCAATTGCATATGTCACCAACTTTGTTTTTATAAAATATTTAAATACATTTAAAAAATTTAATTACTGCCTTTATGTGTAAAATGATATACTTTTCTTCTAATATTTTGCATTTTTTGTTGGAATATGCACTTCTTTCCGTGTCACACAGAGAGATAGTGTCTATTTTTATGTGTACATTTTAATATTTGCACACAGCATTCCAAGAAAAAACAAATACAATGTAGTGCGATACAATTTCTGTTCATAAAGGGAATCTATTGCTATGGATTTGTATATAAATCACTAAAATAACATTGTTGCCATATGACAGCAGCATGCAAGAATGGAACTATAGTCTGCAATACAAAGGAAGTAAATACACTGCCGCTGGATGCATGGGAGATGGATGCTGATAATAATTAATTTTCTCTTTTCAAAGAAACACTTATTCACTAATGGTTGTTATGCATCTGGTTTTTATGTGGAAGATGAATGTCCTGTGAGCGAGAACTGGTCAGAGCATTGGGGTTTGCAGTTTTATTGTTCAATGCTATTACCAGAAGGCTACAAAATGCAAAACATGTCCCCCCATCCCCCAAATTGTTTTCCCAGTATATGTCTATTAATTATTCCATGTTCATGTGTATTCTATAGTACAAGCAGTATAAGGTTAAGGTGCCTTATTGCATAACACTACAATTAAGTTATGTAGACATGAGAGAGAAATTGCAGTAATGAAGTACAGACACATGTATAGCACCTTAGGACTTAGAAGGACAAAGAAAAGGACAGGGTAAATGGAAACTCTATCTAAACTGGCTTCACTGTGCTTATACATGAATGAAGATTACATGTTCACAGTCATTCGACAAAGTCAGTTTATAAATAGGGCAAAAATGCCATTATATAAGTTGGCACAGTCTTCTACGACTGGAGGATTCCTCATTCACTTTAATGCTGTTATGTCTTTGGATGGACATAGAAACGTAGAAAAAAAGAGAGAGAGAGCATAATGGAAGAGAATGCGGGAACAGATTAGCGAGGGACAGAGTGGGCTCTGATTAAATAATAGATTTCACTGACTGAAACATTAAACTGAATAATCCTTGGGTTGAGTGACATTACCCCTTGGCGGCCACATTACAGGACAGCTTAGCCCTGTGCAGCTGTGTGTGTGAATGTGTAAGCTGTGTGTGAGGCTCTGGCCTCCACACTTATCTTCAGAGTGTGTGTGTGTGTGTGTGTGTGTGTGTGTGTGTGTGTGTGTGCTTCCAAAACAGCACTTTTATTTTTGGCTCAGGCATCAGATTAAACTGTGTTTGCACATCAGGTCGCCATGTTTTCCCCTGAAAATCACCCCTCCTCTGTATGTTATGAAAGACAGGACAAGCGGTCAATTTATAGTGTACATCGAACATAAATCTGCCTGTTTCACTTCCATCAGATGTTCAGGTTTAGGAGTGCACTCACAAAAGTGATGCCTTAAAGTTGCTACAGAATTTCCACATGAATAAAATTCACAGTTGTATAAAAACTTTTGAACAGTCCTGGTCAGATAACAGGTTGTGTTGATTTTCTGATCAATTCATTCACATCTCCAACAGAGAACAAACTAATCTGTTTGTATTCTAAAGAATTAAATCTTGTTCTCTCTGGACACATAATAAAGGTGTACAACATATGTCTTATGAATATCTTCCCAGAGTCTAATAAACATCTGCTGTATTTTTACATATTTCTTTACTCTCAAGGAAAACTGGGCAGTCCTGATCTTCTGTAAGCATTTCCCAACCAATCACAAGCCCAGTCTCTTGCCCTGCACATGCAAAACAGATTCAGAGCTAAAGTGCTGAATATTGTCCCTGTCCAATGAAAAACATGCATGTCCATTTTAATTTTTCTATATCATTTAATCACAATAGTTGTTGTGAACACAGTAGTTGATGAGAAGTTTTCATGATGAACGGAACAACAGAAGTGATCCAAAATAGCTTGAAAAAACTTCTGGTTCCATTGACTTACATTGAAAGTAAAGACAGTTTTTGTCCTCTCCTGTAAAGTTGCCATTTTAGAGATTCTTGTTTTTCATTGGGCAGCAACGACATTCAAAAGCTAGGAAGTTACAGCTCCTGTTTACAACTGCATGTTTATTCATTTTTCCATACCGTTCCTTTCATTCACGCACTGCTTCGTCCATCCATCCATCTGTACGTCTGGGTGTCTTTCCCTCCTATGTTGCTTCACGTGTTTATTTGTCCATCTGGTTGTCCATTGTTCTTTCGCATGTTGCTTTATCCGTCAGTTCATTTTTCCATCAGCACGTCTGTTTAACTATTTCTTTGCTGCTTCATTAATCTATTTGTTCATCCATTTGTAATTCTGTGGTTCTGTTCATTTGTGCGCTGCTTCATCCATAACTTTTCATTTGCCCATCCATCCATCTGTGTGTCCATTAATGTTTTCATCCAGTTGCTGTTACATCAAAGATGGACAAAGATGAGAAGTGGAGCCAGCTGCCAGTCAAGCTGGTCATTAGCCATGCCCACATCATTCTCAGGTAGCCCTGATCTGTTATTTTTGAGCCGTGTTTTATAAGATTTATATCTCATATTTTGTATTTAGGTATTGCTGGATGTTTAATATGACATTCAAGTTTAGTACCATACAAACATTTGAAAATACTATGTTACTATGTATTTCCTGCATGGGGCATTAAAATAGCACTTTTATTGCATCTTTTAGTGTACAATGTATGTCTATTTGCATATTGGTAAACAACATTTCCTCTTTTTTCACAATATGTTAAATATTGTCAGCAACAATAAACAGCAGTTGTGCAATAGGACTTGTAAATATGTGTTTTCTGTAGAATGTTTTTGTACAATATATTCAATTTGATCCAAACTTTTGCATCTTACTGTTGGGTAACTTGGAGAAAGTCAATAGTAAAAGTAAAAGTGGGGTGTTGTGGGGGGATGGGAGGCTTCTAACCTGGAAAGGATAGTGGTTTTATGAGGCCCCTGGGCACAAGCACCTTTAGAGACTACCTCCACCCAACACCACCTGCAAAAGAATAAAAACAAAAGAATTCAATGCATCCTAGTTTTGTCCATGCTAAACTCCTGCACAGACATGGTTTCCAGTAAAAGGACGTGTACAGTAAACAGGTGTGCTTTCCTCTCATTTCTCTCTTCACACATATTTATAAAAAATGGTTCTCCAAGCAATCACAAACTAAATGACTCTTTCATAAAAAAAAAAAAAAAAGCTCTGCACAATCTATGAATTTCTTAGTGTGAAAAGAAGGATGTTAAGGTCAGATTATTCTATCTTACCTTATGTATTTATTTAGCAGTAACAGTATTCATTGATGTAAATGTGCCAGCTGTAGCCAAATGTCTTATTTTTATCTGCAGCGTGCTTCCTGGCAGGTTGGTGTTAAAAAAGTTGTTGTGAGCGAGGACAGCATGTGACATGCTTTTTAAGTGTGATTAATGCTAGCCATCAGGAATGACGCTTAAAGCAACCTTTCAATAGAATTAATCACAGAGAGGCTTCAAGGTGTGTGACCTTCATAAGAGGAATCCAATACCTCTCCATATCTGTGCTGGCTATTGGCCTCCGCACTAGTTCTTATGGCCAGAACAATGTCACTACACTCTAACATTGGACTATAGTTGGTACAATTACTCAATTAAAACTGATAAAAATATTTTTAAAAAATGTAAAAAGTGATAAAAATGTAGGCCTAATATCTTATATTTCACTTGCATGTTTTTGTTTATGAGATACACTTATGACATTTGTGTGGGTTTATATATTATAATTTTATAACTGACATTATTACCAGTGATGATTCATTTTGCATTACAATTTTCCAACCTCTCTTTAACCCATTGAGTTAAATACGCTGTTACTGTTACTACACCTTCATGATCAATACATCTGTATTCTGATTGGCTGCCCTATATTGTATATTTATTACTAGAGATTGACCGATATGGGTTTTTCTAAAGCCGATGCAGATGCCGATGTTTAGATGTCAGGATCAGCCGATGGCTGATATGTGCTGCCGATTCTTTTGGCTGATTTTTAGGCCTGGTATTTAGACGTTTTCTGCTTTATTTGCTGCTAAAATGTGGATGCACAACATTTCTGAACTTAACATAATTTACTGAACACTGACTTAACAAGAAAAAAACTAAATATGTTTATGTGCCCCCCCAAAAATACAGTATGACCATATTACTGCTGAAAGAGTGTAACATACATCTCTTCATACCCATAACTAACAAGTTATTAGGAAGTACATAGAAAAATACTTCCACAGAGCCGACATGTTTGCTGCAGTTACAGAGAGCGCCTCACTTCATGGTTGGGTTTTGGTATGAGTGGATCAGACACAGCAATGTTGCTGGAGTTATTTTTTCCCTTCAGTGTCACTGCTGGACTAAACGAAAACAAAAAAATACTAAGACAAAAGCATCGTATAGGCAGTGTTCTGTGGCCACTGATGAAGAACTAGAGAATGACCAACAAGGTGGACCAACAAGCTAGTTGGTTGGAAGTATCTAATAGAGTGGATAGTAGGTTGACCCAGATTCAAGATTCAAGATTCAAGAGTTTTATTGTCATATGCACAACAGAACAGACAGTTACACTGTACAATAAAATTCTTACTTTGCTCTTTCTCCATTCACCAGTAGATAAGATAACAAAATAGAAATAATAAAAAGATATACAAAATATATAAAGTATAATAATATAAGTTGAAGTATTTTTGCTGAAGTTCTAAAAGCCTTCTGTCTAAAAGCACTGTGCACTGTGTTAAGCTACACATTGAAAAGATGTTCATTTTGTCCACAGTGAGCCTTATTGTGTCATAAACCACAGTGAAGACCTGTGTGGGGTTTGAACAAGTTAAGAAAGATTTTGAGGATGAATTTATAGGAACAGTTTGATTTTTTCTGTTGAATTCATGTGTGCTAGCAACATAAGCTTTAAACTGGAAAATGATGAAAATCTTATTTTTCACCAAACTTCAACTGTGGATTGAGGCAGCTGTTGAGTTTCAAGCTTAAATTGTTAGCTTTGCCATGCTGGTCTAAGCTCATTTATGTGCTGGCCTATAGTGACAGATTGAGGTGATCAGGGACCCCAAGGCTACATTTTGAATGCTCGCCCCCTATCCCTTCCACACAGCCACACAAACACCCTATCTATCTACTGACAGACATACATACATACCCAAAAAATACAAAGAGAAAACGATGCTACTGCCAGGTGAAACGGAAAAACACTCAAGCACTAAAAAGCTTAAAAAGTAACCAGGTACACACATATATCAGCACACAGCAAATCTACAAGCTCTTCAAATGAGAGCTTTCGAGAACATAAAGATAAAGATACAGTGTAGATCCTCCTCCTCAGCCCAGAATATTATTTAAGAACAGTACAACTATAGCCAGTTATGACAGACACACTAAGAACATTTAGTACATGAGAAGAAACACATTTCCTACCTTTAGAATATCTCCTTTCTTGTATTCACTGCAGAAAAGTTGTTTATTAGGCTTATTGAACCTAATTTTTAAAGAACATTACTTCATCAACATCTGGGCCACTGGTGACTCAGCTCTGATGCATTGTTGAACTCTGATCCGCTGTTTATTTGTTACCAGCATTAGTTTTGAAAAACAGTGTTGGTCCACGGCAAAGTCATAAACGGCCTAATAGTGAACTAAACACTGAACTTGTACTGTGAAAGCTGCAGCCATTCTCATTCTACATGCTCACCATCGGCCCGTTTCATTTAGAGGAGTGTTTTAGAGAAGTTCAGGTGTTTATATAAATGTTCTGACCACAGTTCCGGCCCAGTGTGCCTGCATCTGTCTGTTAAGTTTAGTCTATGCTTGGTCCGAGCTGTTAGGAGTTGGAGCTGCTGTTGCTAGAAGCATCTGTTAACATTAGCGCCGGTACAGCAGTTGTGAAGCCTGTGACAGCTGCTGGTGATATTTTAGGTGGCTTTCTCTCTTTTCTCTGCTTGATTCAGCGGCAGGGTCTGACTGTTCACGATCGCAATTAGTGTAGTTTGCGACAGCTGGAGCTAAGACTTATAGCATTAGCATGACCAATATTCATTCAGACCTTTCTGAAAAACATACTTGTAGGAGCAAAGTGGCACAGAATCCATCAAAAACTGACAAACCTACAAACCGCTTCAAACTAACCAATCCTGTACTGTTTATCATAATGATTATTTTGTTAAAAATGGCCAGCCAGGGGGCCCCATGTGTGGGTCCCTAGGCTGCAGCCAAGGCTGGCCTGCACATTAATCAGCCCCTGTTGATTTGGTGCTGGTTTAGTTGGTTGAGCTAGCATATCGTCGCTGTCCAAAGAACAACATGTATGTCCATTTTTGTCAATTTTTATTTTTCTATTTCATTTGAATGCGGCAGCTGTTGTTTACAATTTGTGACAATTTTATGATGAATGGACCAATAGAAATGTTCCAAAATAGCTTGGAAAAATTTCTGGTTCCATTGACTTACATTAAAATAATACAGTGTTTGGCCTCTCCTGTAAATTTGCCATTTTGTAGATGCTTGTTTTTCTTTGGACAGCGACGATATGCTAGTTTTGGTGGTGATTAGTTTAAAAGCTTACATTGCTGCTGACCAGCATAGGTGTAGCTATTCACTACAGACTGCTGCTGGCCTCTGTAAGCTTGTGAAATGTGGCTGGGCTGATGGCCATACTAGAAGGATCATGGGAGGTGTGCGCTCTCTGGAGAAGGCACTGTTTATGTAGCTCTATATATCACTGTTTTAAGTAGTGTCTAATAGTAGTAGTGTAGGGCTGTGTATTGGCAAGAACCTGGTGATACAAGACGTATCATGATACAGCGGTCACGATTCAATATATCATGATGTACTGCGGTAATGTAAGTAAAGTGATATATTGAGATTTTTCAGATCTTACTATTAAAACACACCACTATATGAATAGGTTATGAATAGGTTATGTAACAAACAATGATTCACTGTCTGCTAGTATCAATACTGTGTTTTTGAGAATCAATGCAGTATCATGAAACATAATATCCTGATATTCGATATTTTAATATTTTCTTACACCCCTAGTCTAATGTGCTATTCTGTGTAAGTGTGTGGGCTTAGTTAGGGGTGTGTGGGGATTGTGCTACAGGGAAAAGTCTTACTCTATGCCGACACCACAATACAAAAATCTCAAACGCAGAGTATCTTGTTGTTGCTGGTGACCAGCTGTGCTGGACTATGATGGTTTTTCTAGCAGGACAGGCACGGTTTGAATGGACGGCATCCAAGGAACACGGTTTCTGCCAAAATATTTCTTTAGAATTAAGATTTTTAGTTTACTCTTCTATCACTGCATGCAGCCTTTTCCTTAAAGCAGTGGTTTACAGGAAACCGCACTCTCTAATTTCAGTGGATTACATCAACTTATGCATGAAGGTAGCCATCATGTTGTGCAAGACAACCCACTGTGTGTAACATGAGATTTCCCTGTCAGATCATGCCAGGCTGCGTTGCTTCCCTTTCTTATTCTTTCTGGCTCCCTTTTCCTTCCTTCTGCTTTAAGCCTCATATTTCGCTTTGGTGTGAGCTCGCATAATATTTTTAGACACAGCTTGTGTATTGATTGCATCTGCTTTCTTATCAGGGGAGCGGCCTGCTGTAGGCTGGCTGCGGTCCCCAGCCTGCTGTCCTTGAGATGCTATATTGTTTAGTGATTCATCCTTTCCTCCGAACCCCTCCCTCACTTTCTCCGTGGAGTGATGCTTTCAGAAACAGTCACTGAGTTCGCTCTCGTTAGACCCGTGGCAAAGCAATCTAAAAAGCCTTGGCCTCCCTCGCTCTTCTGTCTTTTGCTGTGATGTGGATGCTGCTCTCTAAGCGGAAAGCGCTTTCAGTTTTCCTCCACCAGGCCACCCATGTTCGTGCTCCACAGTGCAAGATGAATAGCCATGTAGCAGAGGGTGTGTGTTTCTGCGTTTGTGCTGCGATGGCCGCATCTGACGTCACGTCACTTGACAACGGTGAGGAAAGGTCGTTGAACTTGTTTTTCTCAGACGAGAAGCTCTGGCTGGTGAATGTGATCAGTGAATTAACCGTGATTAGATCCCATGAGAGAGAGAAAGACAGAGAGAGACTGAAATGAAAACGTTGGCCCCAATATGATCATCAATAGTATCGCCAGATATAATATAATATGGTCCAAAATGAATCAGACTCCAGTTAAAACATGCTTTACTGACCAGTATAGTAGGAAATTATTAATTGTCAGTTTTCAAACTTCGTACTGCCCATTTGAATATACCCTTGTTCACTTGGCCTCACCATTTCCTTTTAGGAGAATCCCACACGCCATCTTGGGGCAGTTTCTTCACTGTATTAGTTCAAGTGAAGTCTTATGACAGTGCCTTCCACAAGCTATCGAAGTACACTGCATGGCCAAAAGTATGTGGACACCCTTCCTAATTATCGAGTTCAGATGTTTCCGCCACAGCCACTGCTAACAGTAAGAAAAGAAAAGAAATAAAAAAAAAAACATGGGCAGTAGAATGAGTCATGGCACTAGGATGCCACCTTTGCCACAAGTCAGTTCATGGCATTTCTGGTCTTCTAGATCCTGTCGCAGTCAGCTGTACTGTGGAATTACTGTGAAATGGAAGCATTTAGAAGCAACTACAGCTCAGCCACACAACTTACAGAGTGGGGCCACCGGATGCTGAAGTGGGAAAAAATATTTTAAAATCTTAACATTTGATTTGCTTGGCTTTAGGTGGCAAACTACTCCATGTGTTATACAAGCCTGCTGATAGAACTGCATCACCTTGCTTAGCATGCTGGCTAGTCAGCATGCTCAGGGCTACACTGATAACAACAACAGAAAGAAAGGCACTGTACCACAGATATATATTGATTTACAGCCAGACAGAGCGATTTGGATTTGGAATTTTTATGCATGTAATGGTTAAAAGTTTTAGGGTTCAAGAAGAGCTGTCAGATGTTATATAGCTGTATAGCTGATACAGTCATTTCTACATATAGTTTAAGTTACTGAACTGAAAAGTAACTGAAAGTAATATTGTATTGTGACTAAGTACCAAATGAATCTGTCCTGGAATCATTTTCATCACTTCTTTTACTGTAATACAATTGTTTGCTCTGTTAGTCTATTACAGTTATTAATAGTACTTCCATTTTCATTTTGGAATGTCCTCATATTTAACATTATTGGTAGATCTTTGCTACAATACTTAAAACATGCAGATTAAACTATAAAATGTAGATGCACAATGGAAACTGAATCTATATATTCAACATGTTTGACATTTCAGTTAAAAATATTATAATAATAATGTTATATTTGGGTAATAATATATGATTTAAATAAACATTATACTAAAACACAAAACCAAACTGTGTTATATTATTATATTATTATAGCATAATTTGTGTTTTAATATTTACATATAAAACATGTGACATCAATCCGATAACTGTATTTGCAGCAATACTTTGTTTGCCCAGTTTGACGTTTGAATTCCTGTAGGTACATCTTAGCCTCATTGGTTCCCCAACTTGTCAGACCAAATTTGTACCCCTGCTGTGCTTATATAACATGTAAAGGAAAATGATCAGTGCTTTTTGGCTGATGCCATCAAATCTAAGGAACCTTAGTATTTATTTTGTATTGAACAAATGATATATTAGCCATGACTTAAAAGACACAGCATATTATGGTTTTCCCTAATGGCTCCAGAGTTACAAGAGGGTTGCAACAGCAGTCTGAGCTGATGGGATTTAGAATGCACGGATGGAAACACAAACCACCTCGGCCGACCCTGAGAACTCCCGAGAGAGGATTCTCCTGCTTCTGTATTTCTCTGCTATCCTTCTAATCTCTCTCTCTCTTTCTCTCTCCCTGACACTCTTTCCCTCCCTCTCTTCTCTCTCCACAACATTGCCCTCATCTCTTCCTCTGCCTTGATCACATTACTGTAGTGCTTTTGCGGCTCTCTCTCCAGTTTTTTAATCTGACCTCAAACTGCTGGCCCGTTAGGTAATGATGCAGTCTCTGATGCAGAGAACTTCTCTCTGGCTAAAGTCTTAAAAAAGCGATACTTGGAACCATGTATGTAAGTGAAACTGTGTGAGTAAAGAATTTGTAACAAAGGTTCCATGTCAATCAGTGTTTTGCCAGTTCAAACCGAGAACCATATAGGAACTTTTATAAAGCATGCTTGAGTCTATGTGGAGAGTTTTTGTTGTCTCTGCTTTCTGCATTATCCACTCGCCAAGCTTCTCATCGGCCGCCACACAACGACACGAGGGACTTCTCTTCCACAAAGACTTGTTTCCAAGGCCATGGCTCTGAACAAGGCTTCCATTCTCTAAACAAAGAGGACATTCCCCATTCACTGGCTCCTCGCTGAAGCCAGCCTGATACACTGTCCTCATACTGTAATTGCAAACCTAAATAGGTCTAGCTCTGGCAAGTGGACAAGACTTTCAGGAATTTGTCAGCTGGTGTTCTCGGTACAGGTTTTCTGTGTGATATTATAAAAGGATTCTGACCCATTTTGTCCAAGACTGACAATAGAGCCATTGAAATTTTCAATTATCAAAACCTCTGTTTCACTATAAGCTGTGGTGGGTCTATCTACTGTACTTTTTTAAACGAAAAGTGTTTTTTGGAGCAGTTTCACTAAAGTTAGTTTACTAAAGAAGCTTTCAGTGGATGATCTTTCAAATAACTAATTCAGTAGCTGCAATTGTGCATACAATTTTAAAGTTCAAAACTACACGCTGTGAGTTTTGGGGATTTGGAGACCTCTCTGGTGAAAAGTTGTAATTGCATGTAACAGGCAATTTTGTAACGTGGGTTGTTCTTTGGAGCCTCTCTCTCTCAGCAGATTAATCAGATGTTTGCGAACATGTTGAAAGAATATTCAAAAATAATTCAAAACTAGGTGAAGAACATGTCTCACAACAACTGTTGTCATGAAAGACTACCTGCTGTATATATCTACACAGTGAAGTTTTTACAGTGGACAGTAAGCCAGGCGGTGTCTTAAACCACAACAACAAAACTGCATAACCATAATAAAGACGAGGATCAAGTTTGAGTGGGTTGAGAGAAGTTTTGGTAATGTATTTACATAAAAGATTTGGGTGACTATTGACTTTTAGCCTCCAGGAGTAAACTAAAGAAGCAAAGCTTGGACATCTTGGTGGACCAGCCACATCTAAACTGAGTAGAAAATTGGCTACATACATTTTTTTGTCATAATTACTCCTGTAAGCATAGCATTCTGTAAAATGATTGGTGGCAAAATGCTTTATATATGGTTTATTGAGTGTCATTTTCTGCACATGTAACAATAATAGGAGCATTTCAACTAATATCAATATGTCATTTAGCATTGACTCCTTCTTTATTAGGCTTTACAGAGTAATTGAACGAGTTTCTAAGGATTAGACATTCTTTTGAGCTTGGTTTTTAAGTGTCAAGGAAGGATGATACTGAAATCAATAACCAAAGAAATGGGGTTTAGGATTTACAGTTTAACTTCATACAAAATAGCAATTAATTTTACTTTTTTTTCATGAAAGAACGCCAGGGGCTGAGATTTTCTACATCCAGGCTCACAATGAACTGAAATGATTTCTAACCACCTTCTTTTCAGAGTTTTTCTTTCACTAAGATTTCTCCTGCTGTGGTTCTGTAGCCTCATCTGTTCAGCAGACATTCCACAGCATCTATGTGCCATAACTTGCCTTTTATGAGCAGCACTCGGCACTGAAAACACGAGATAGAGCTCCTACTCTGATGAGTCCCAGGGAAGTTCTTTTAAACTGACCTTTGGCTGACGTGCTTCAATTTTCCACTCTCCCCTCTCTCTTCTAGCCATCCTTCGCTCTTCTCCAGCGGGCTCCTCTGCCAGTAACCTCATTCAATTCATAAAAGCTGTTTTTCTGCTCAAGAGCATATGACAGCAAATAAAACCAGCTGTAGCTCGGGCTGATTTTGGCCTACATTAAGACAGAAAAACAAGACAAGCTCGGTTTGAGCAAATGTGTTTTATAAAGTAATAACAGAAAATCCTCAGAACCCTGTAAAGTTCTGTCAGTGATCTTGATGGTGTGTGACTCTGAGCTCTGGATAATTTTGGATTTTGTTAGATCGTCAGAATAGAATGCATTTAGTGACCATTGAAACATGATGACCTGACCAACAGAACTGAGATTATGTGTAAGTTATCATGACACAAGACAACCTATAAGAAATTTTACACAGTTTTGTCAATCAAGGCATTTTTATGCATTAGGTAGCATCTAATGAAAGCTGTAAAAAGGTTAGCTTGGAGTGATGCCATAGACTTGAAACATTTGGTTCAACTGATGGGTCTTAATTCTGTAAATTACATGTTTGAGTATTTTAAAGTTTGAAAAGTGTCTGTTTGCATTTGAGCAAAGCAGCTGTCATTCAACAGTTTGTTCAAAGCTTACAGTTTGACTGGTTAAGAAATGCTCTACCCATGTTGTTGATAACAGTCTGTTTTTTTCGCAGCTGTATCGTTCCCCTGAGTATCAAGCGCGAAGAAATTATTTGCTTCATGCCGCAGATTACAGTTTCAACTTTGGCACATAAAAATGACAAATTCATCATCAATTCATCAATTTCTATAAGATAATACTTATCCTGAAGCCATTTAGTTCAAATCTGAACCAGTGGTTGCCCCTTAACAAGTTTTTTCTGTCAACAGCTTTGATGGAGGAATGAACAAACAAATTGAAAGTAGCCAGAAACTAATATTGAATGTTTTCCAGACTGACTGGAACAAAACCACATTCTGGATAACCTGGTTAAAAGATGAGCTGAACTTAATTGCCCTCTGGCTAAGAGTGCTAGTTTTCAAAACTACCATTATTACAACCCAGTATTTAAACTAGAAAAGGACATTTCCTGAAGGAAACGCAGGATGGTTGTGCATAAACGACAAGGTCAGGATGTCTGTGGATTAGAGTTCGGGGAGCTGTCCTTAGTGAGTACATGCAATTTGGTGGCTGTAGGTTGAACAAAACTGTGATATTTGAGTGCATCCAAAAATAAATAAGACTCTATGGGGGGAAAAAGGGATGAAAAACATGACAAACAAACAAGTGCAGGTCAAACTAACACTGAAATCATGGTCAAGGGTCTGCCCTGAATCAGTGTATGTGTACAGATGTGTACTAACAATGTTTAGTTTCTTCTATCACTGCTAAAAACTAATTTGTTTTTTTGTTGTGTAATGATCTTCAGAACTCAGCCTTGTCTCATGCCTGAGATGCAATTGCAGTAACACTTTCTCTCTTGTTTTCTATTGCTTAAATGGTGAATTAACCAATAGAATGGTGCAAAATGACTTGGGATTAAATCTGAATACATTACAAGTTAAATGTATTAAAAAAACAGATTTCTCAGCCACTTTAAGCACAATTTATTGTGTCCTAGCATTGAAAAAAACAAAACAGTTTTTAGTGCAAGCTTTGATCGAAGTGATTTTGCCCACCGTCTGACAGTTGCATCACCATATTCCTGAGTATTTGTGCTGTTAGTTTACTCCGCAACGCTACAAGACTGTGAGGGGGGGTAGCTGATGATGCACAGACACATACACACACCGACAATATTGCTCAAATGTTAGCTAATTACTTTCATACATGCATTTATTTGTTTAATATTATTCTTTCAAATTTTTTTTCCTTTAACAATTAAAGACATTTTGTTAAAAAATCACATCAGAATATTGTAGTACCTTATCTGCTTTTTAATTTTGTCCTCTTTTAACAAAACAAACGGATTCTACTGACTGTAAGTGTCTGAACTCTCACTTTCATCATCCAATCATATGTCACCCACAATTATTTTCCACTTAAGTAGCCCACTTCCCCAGGAAATATGTCTCATTAAGGAAGAACAGTGCATTCTGATTGCCATTCTGCTTTTGTTAGTAAGTTCTGTGTAGCCTGAAAGTTTTCACTGAACCATATATCCAAGTCTAGAACCATTAACAAGTGGTGTAAAATAATAGACCTGCACACGTTTGTCTGGTTGGTGTTTTTTTATGGAACTACAATATTATGATGTAAATGTTTTTTAACAAAATGTATAAATTGTTGACAGTTAGATTAAAATGAAATTAAATTATAATAAAAAGCAGATAAAGAACTTCTGGTTCCCCAAAGAACATACTTCAGAATGAGAAGTGAAGTGTTTGACATAATGTAAGAGCAAACGTGATAATGATGTTTTTCACACTCACACATCTTATAGAATTACGGAGAGATCTGAGCGAAACTGACAGCAACATGTAGATAATGGTACAGCCTGCTCAGCTCTTTGGTTCAACACTGTAGAACAACACCTGATTTCACTAACGAGCTTTTCTCTTTCACAAAGAACATGAATTAGTGAAAGGTTTAGAACAGGTACCTGCAGACATTTCCCTTAAGGATTCCGAATACCTATGATATACTGTATGACATCTGCTACGGGGCAAATCACAGCATGCATGTGTAGCTAGCTGCCACTATGTATTTATGTATTCCAGCTCAGATTTGAACAGTAGCGAATGCGATATACACAAGAATGTGTCAGTGGAAGCTTTTACACAGCTTAGTTTCCATCAACTGTTCATCTCCTGGCATCATGTTCTCTAATTAAATAACAGCGCTTGCACCTGAAATGTTTACCAGGATTATAAGTGAGAGTTGATGGTGTGGTTCATTGCTTTTATTACTGCTCCAATCGTACAAGCTTTTAAAAAGCCCGGCATCAACAACATGGTTTAGATCCATTATCGAGGACTGTGTGGGTGTTCACTCTTCATGATGGAGTCCATGTGCTATTAATAGCCATTATATTATGCAATATGTGTGCCCATGACAAATCAATGTAGATTCGTCCAGCAATCAATGATGTTTGTGTGTTCCACAGAGAAACAGTGGGGTAAGTCTGCAAGGTTTTGTTGTTGGTAGTTGATGTAACACGGTTTTAGTGAATGTTTACGCAGTAAAGCAAGATGTTTTCGAGTTCATGAGTCCACGTCCTACATTTTCTAGGATATTATGTTTTACTTTAGAAGCCCTTATAGGATTTATGTGTGTTTATGCATCTTAATTAATAGCTAAGCTCTTTTTGTTAGTGTGCTTTGCAGACTGATATATGTAAATGGTCTCTGTTCTGACTGGCTGCCTTGCATGGTGCCTCATTCAAAAAGAAGTCCTGACTAACACACTGCTTATAACTTACATAAACTGCTGTCAGCTGAATAGGTGTTGATTTTTGCCACACTTTAATATTACTACTACTACTACTAATAATAATAATAATAATAATAATAATAATAATAATAATGATAAATAAGATAACTGATAAATAAGTATATATTTAGATATTTAAAAAATATATATATATTATTATTTTGTGATGACTTGGTGAAGAGGTTAGATATAGATGAATAGGACACTGTCTCATTTGAACAGGGGAAGCGGGGGAGGCTAAAAACCAACATAGCCGGATTATCAGGCAAGTCAGTAACGGCCACAAATTTATCTTGCTCAAACATTGCTGCCCCACAGTCCAGCCCAGAATAGCCCATGCCACACATATGTACTATATACATTGTTTAGCTAACTATAACATCTATTTGCTAGATTAAAGTCCCTTTTACTGCGAGTCTGGTACTTCCAGAGGGGCTCCACATTTGACCATTCCTATCACACATCCACAGCCAGTAGTGGGTGGCTACAATATGAAGGAAAGCATCTCAACTGAAGAAGTCACAATGAGAAGACTGAAGCAGTATGTAAGCTAGCTGAAATCACAAATCATGTGGACAACTATCCATGTACCAGTCAGCTAAAACCATGCCGTTGAGAAATATATTAAAGAACTAAAACACATTACTGTACCACTATGTGATTTATGAGAGTTGTGTGGTAGAAGGCCAACAGCTTCAACTCAGCTCAGATACAAACTGACACCTCATTCTCTGGACCAAGTGTCAACGTGTCAAAAACATAGATTCATAATGACTAAGTCATAGAAATGTACACAAAGTAACTCAAATGCTTTTATTACTATATATGGGCATTTGACATAAGCCTCTAAAATCACAAAAAGAGGCTGAGAAGCATATTCCTCATCATATCTTCATGGCCTTGAAGCTTCTTCAATAAACACCACTATGTTCAAAACAAAAGCCCATGTAAAATTAATGGCTGACTGTTACAGAGATGACACTGCCTTCCTACTCAATGGCTTGACACCGCACCCCCTTCAGATTTTGCAACTGCTCCTCCCCCACTAACCTCTTGATGCTTTAGGAGGTCATGTTACTCTCCTTACGTATGATAAGCAGTGAAGCAGTGAGACCCGGTGAAAAGAAACCGTGCTTGAATGTCATCTATACAATGAAGGGGCTTGGGGGGAATGAGCAAAGAGAAGCGATCTGTATGAATAGTTGCCATGGCGACTCTGACATCACAGCTGCCTAACAGGCTGGAGAACGTCGTGCCGGGAGTTTGTGTTTCTGGAGGAACGACAGAGCTAAATGCTCAGGCCTGAAGAGCTGCAGGAACTTCTCCATTAACTATAATGGGCTTTATCGATGCCCAGCCATCTATGAGCAATCTCAGAACGATTCTGCTGCATAGAGCTTTTGTAGCAGATTGCTAAAAGCAGCTTGCTTTGTCAGTTTCGGATTACACTCTTCAGTCAACTTGCAATTAAAATTGACCTTTTTTATCTTGTTAGGTTGTGTCATCCGCCATATAAGCATGATTTATTTTTATCACGTCACTATGCGGACTATAGTCTTGTTTTCCAGTAATCTTTGATCAAAATGACTTTTACCGTTGATTTTGTGATTGTATATACCAAAAACAGGTTGGAATTCATCTTTACCACACATGAACTTCTCCTAATCCGTTAGAAATAGACAGGCTGTTTTTGTTATTGTGTCTTTAAGAGCCAAATGTGTAAATTACTTCTTTTTTGACTGGCCTCCCTGTATTGTGCTTCATTGAAGATGTTAGAAATGAGAAGAAACTGGTCACTGGTTGAAATATGAATGGGAAAGTTTATAGTACTGGACATAGCGTCCAGAAAGTCCCACCAAAAATCAGCCAATCAGCTTGTTGGTTATGCTGTGAGAGATATAATAATATATTATAAGTTAAAATAAACAAAATTAAAGTCAACTTTTTTCTTTTTTATAATTAAAAAGAAAAGTTGCATGTGCTTTTATGTGTAAGTATGAAGAGCAGCAGCCATAAACGGAAAGTTGTAAGTATCAAATGTAAACAATAGTGTTTTTGTGCAAGGAGCGAATGTAAACAGTATTCTGACAGCAGCAGCACAGTGAGTGTAAGGTGCAGTTAAAAACCAGTTCAGATAGGAAACCAGTTCAGTTTATATAGAACTGTTAACAATTAAAGAACTTATTTATAATAGAAAAAGGTTCAAAAAGGGTTCCACTACTGCTATAAGTCAAATAAACTTTTTACAATATAAAAACATTTGTTAGAAATACAGGGAAAAACAATTGGTAGAAAAAGATTATATAAAAGATTTCTCACACTATTATAAACAATAATTATTTTCATACATTGTTGCTTTCCAAAGAAAAACATGTATCTCTCATTTTTCTGTATTACATGACAGCCATTGTTTACATTGTGTAAAATTTTACAATAAATGAAAAGAAATAGTCCACAATAGCTTGGAAAAAAATCTGGTTCTATTGACTTTTATTGAAAGTAAAGACCTTTACCTCTCCTGTAAAGTTGCCATTTTGGAGATATTTGTTTTTTTTATAGCAACAACATACTGTACAGTAAAGAACCATCTACTGAAAGGTTCTTAAACTATTCCTCAGAGAGTCCACATGGTTCCTCAAACCAAACTGCCAATGCATAGGAATGAACAGTGGACAGTTTTTAGAAACAATGCTTCAGGATTTTCTTCCACAGCATCACTCTGAATAACCATTTTTCGCAGGGTTACTTTTTACTTTACTTTTACATTTAACTTTTGATTCCAGTTGCTTCCAGACCCTACTCAGAATGTATGGCCAATGCTGTGTAGTCTGGACCCAATGCAACAAACTCTGAATCCCAGGGGGGAACCACAACAGTGCTATGTTTGTCATTTTCTAGGCCAGTGTGAGAAAGTGGATGAAACGGCCATTTCCTCTCACAGCAAGGAACTGTTGCCTACCTGTGTGACTCATATTTGTAGAGTCCACAAAAGCTTCATGGTTCACAGGGACATCTTCCCTCAGAAGCATCCTACCACTGAGTGAAGAACACTTAGATTTGCATCATTTGAACACACTCCATTTGATAGACTCTATGATAGAATTTGAGAGAAAATTGAAAAAATATCATTAAAACACTTGCAAACTTGAACTTACATTCCATAAAATAAAGTTTCATAAATGGTCTTTGCTTTGAATACAGCAGACACATTCACAGAGAGACCCTCAGATTGTCATCTTAGTCTGTGTGTAAGTTATATCTCGCACACTATCACTTACACTATTGCTTAAGATCCGTTTCTGTGAGGCACAGTTAACACAGCCTTGTTGTTAGACAAGCTTCATTGCTTTTAAACCTCCATTAGATTACACCTCATTTAGCTCTAACCTGTCACGCATGCATGGATCACCACAATATTGATAATACTCCATAAAACCCATCAAACTACAGGCATAGTATTTAGTTTATTATTCATTATTCCAGAAGAAATTGTTTAGTATCTTGTATCCAGGGTGAACATCTACTAAGTATCTACAGGAGGCCCTCAAAACAAAGAATTGCTATAAAGTGTCCCAACCTAAATAACAAGGTGAGTATCCACTTAGCATCTACAAGAGCAATCAAAATAAAGGGCTTTAATAAAGCATTTCATTGTAGATACAGAACAATTCATAATGGATTAATTAGTAAATAATAAACCTACAGAGGTTTTAGGGGTTAAAGACAAGGTGAGTATCTACCAAGCAGCTACTGGCTGTGATCACTGAAAAACTGTTTCATTAAGGTTTATTAGTAGATACTGAAAAACAATACCAGATTAATCATTAATTCCCAATGATAGCATCTATGAGGAAAATAAAGTTAAAGTGCTACCATGTGTAGACGCTGAACAATTTATATTAATTAATAAGTAAATAATAGACCTGCAGTTTAAGGTGCTACGGACAAGCTAAGTAGCCACAAAGCATTTACAGGGTAGTCAATATGAAGGGTTACTGTAGTGTGTTTCATTGTAGATGCTGAACAATCACTGGACTAACAAGCAAAAATAGTTAATAGGCAAAGGTGAGCATTTAATAAGCATCTACAAGGGCACCAAAATATATCCAGCCAATACTGGAAAATTCATACTGGATTAAGTGAATAGTAAAAACCTGCAGATGTAGGGGTTACAATCAATATGAGCATTAACTGAGCACCCTTACAGCAGATTATCAAAAATAAATAAATAAATAAATAAAGTTTAAAAATATTAATTGTGGATGTATATCTGATTAGTAAGCCTGCAGTTTAAGGGGTTAGAAAAGCATCGCATTTTTATGATCTTGTGATTTTTAACAAAAAATAAACAACAATAAACAAACAAACAAACAAAAATAGCTCGCAACACAAGAACGGAACTGGATCTGGAACAAGGTTTTGCAAGGAAACAAAGATCTCTTAATGACTATTAAAATTTATACATGTCTTTAGTTTAATGTAGTGTTTACCACAATTACATTCAGGTTCTTTCAGCTCTTGTCCCTCTGCACAAACCTTTAGAAGGACTATTACATTATGTGTAAGTTCTTTAAACTCTCATTTACAGAGATAGTTCTTTAAGGAACCATCCCACCAGAAGTGGTCCTGCAGCACTGCTAATTATGAGTGTTGGGTATTCACTAGTTGCCAGGGTCTTCAAAGAAATGTAGCCACGTTTGTATTAAGACTGTTGATCCATGTCTGTCAGAGCCAGGTTTGGAAGACTAAGCTACACTGTTTGTTTCTGAGGCAAATATCTGCACTAAAATTATAACCTACAAACCAAGCCAAGATGAGCAAATCTGTTTAACTTACATGGAAAATGTGTTCTGTTATCTTTGGCTCACTGTACTGCAGATAGAAATTGTCCACAACCTCTAAGATTTGGGCAGACAGAGTTTTAGTCACATGTTGTTTTCCATTCAGGCTGTGCAGTTTGGGTGGTGCATCTCAAATTTGATTCCTTGTGTCATACGTGGCCTTGGATGAAATAAAAGAAAGGGAAGTCGGATGCGAATGTAACTCACTGTTAGTTTTGAGTAATTGCACTTAATGCTGACAAATAATTAGCTTGGCTCTGTAGATCACATACCTTTTTTGATGTTGTGTAGAGGCCTTTCACAGAGCTCTTCTGCAAAAAACATCAAAGAATGTCTGAACCTGGCAATAAAAGGCTTTCAAAGCCTGAATCAACCATGGTCATCGTCACACATTGAGGAAATGTTTTATTGGGGTGACTGAATATAGTGGTATGCATATACATGGCTAAAAAAAGTATATGGACATCTGACCATTACACTTATATGAGCTTGTTGGATATTCCATCCCAAAATCATGGGCATTAATATGAAGTTTGATTGCAAGATGGTGTTGCTTAATTCATCACTCCAGTGAACACGTTTCCACTGCTTTAGACTCCTGGGGTTTACACCTGGCATTGTGTATATTTATATTATATATTTACTGCGTATATTTATCTTGGACTTGTGCAAATCTTTTTATGAAGCTCTGAATGCATACTCCACTTCGTGGCTGAGGTGTTCTTTCTCTTAACTGCTTCCTTTTTGTATTTAAAGTGCCACATTTAAAGTCACTGAGCTCTTCAGTGCGATCCATTCTGCTAACAATGTTTGCCTATGAAGATTGCAATGCATGTGCTTGGTTTGACCTGCCTGTTAGCAATAGTTTAGTCTGAAACACCTAAACTCTAACAGTAATTCGAAGGGGCGTCCACATACTTTTGACCATATAGTGTATGTCTTCATTCCCTGGATTATTATCATCAACCTTTACACTAAAGTTTTCAATTTTCATAAAAAAGAGAATTCTGTGATCACTATGTTGGCATGGTTCTCCGGACTGTGAGGAATCCTAAGGAATTCTAAGAGAAGATGAAAGAGCGCCGAGCCCTGCAAATAAAGATTCAAGATTGGGAACATTCAGTGAGCCGGTTTAGCCCCTTTTACTTTTACCCACATTTGGGGATTTGAAAACGTCTCTGTGAATGATATCCAGCTCATTTAACTGATTTCTCTTTCATGAGACGTCTTGGATGGGAGCGCAGCTGTAGGATCCTGAAATCCCACTGTTCAGTACGAGTGGATACTATACTATAATTAGCCAACTCAAACAGCCTACTGTAAAACCTTCTGAATGGCTTACTTAAGTGAGATTTTGAGCATGTAGAATGATCTATACATGTACTCAAACAAAGGTCCTGTTACTTCAGTTAAATCATGACGCAAGTAGTTGCAAAAGTAGCCCAGAAGATAACAACTGCCAGTAAAAAAGCATAGGGCCAACAAAAATCTTACTTAGCTGCCAGTAGAACTTCAGTAGAACTTCTCAGTAAGTCCCACATCTATACAGAGGAACTTTCATAGGAAGTATTGCCCTTATTTCTGTGTTTTTTGTTCGAAAAGAGTTCAAAGGTCAGGTGTGAGCAACAGCAGAGCAGACCAGACGTTGAACAAATAGAACAAAATAAAGTCAAACAGAAACGTAACAGAGAGTGAGTGGTGTAAATGGATCAGATACAGCAGAGCCACTGGACTTTTTATACACCTTAGTGTCACTGCTGGACTTAGAATAGTCCACCAACCAAAGCTATCCAGCCAACAGCCTCCTATGGGCCAACACAACCAACACAAAGAAACAGATGAGCTACTGTCTCTGACTATACATTTACAGGGTGGACCAACAAGGTAGGCATGGCTAATAGAGTGGACAAAGAGTGGACACAGCTTTTTAAAACTCCAGCAGCACTGTTGGGTGGATCATTGTCACAATGGTGTAATAATACCTGCTCTCTGGTGGTCCTGTGGGGTCCTGACCACTGCAGAACAGGGTAAAAGAGTTAAAGAATGCAGATTAACAGACAGATGACAGGATGTAACCTATAAATACATAGTGTACCTATATGGTAAGAGAAACTGATTAAATGTAGAATAGAACTAGTACCAGTCAACTAAGCTGTGCTGGATTTTGCATATATAAACAAATAAGTGATGTGAATCTCAACACACCACTGTGACTTTGATGCTATCTGTCAGGGTTCATGCTTATGTAACAAGCAAAGGCTTGAGATTAATATCCATGTTAGTGCTGTAAACATTTCCATATTCAAAGAGCACAGAGTCAACATTCAGCCAGAAACCCCAGAATAAAAAAACACCAAGAAGGCCCAAATGGAAATGAAGCAGCACCCACTGCTGTAAATGTGTTTGCTTGTAAAACCAGTACTGTGTGTGTTTCTTTGTTTGTGTGCATGTGCGACTGGGCAATACTCCATCTTCACACTGGCCCATCTGTAAACATCTGTACAGGATGCGCCGCAGAATGCAGATATTCTGGGCAAGCATATGTTTGCTCTGCTTCTTGCCTTTTCCATTTTGTATTTGTTCTGCTCAAAAAAGATTGTATCATTCAGATTTATTTACCATCCTGCTCTATGCATACACTGAATAGTCTTTATACATTCAACCAACAAATGACTTGCATCATTCTTTACACTGACCATCACATTAGACTGTTTTGCTACAAGTTTGACCAAATGGTTTTCGATGACTGCTTATATTCCAGTGTTGGTATTCATTTTTCAACTCTACAACAATCTATGGCTAATACTAGCCTTTATACGATAGTACGTCTGGACCACAGAGAGCCTGTTGTTGTATTCTGAACATGATTTGATTGGGTGTTTCAAGGGGATGTCACTACCCTAGTCAAAAAAGTGTAACAACCATCTCCCTTTCCTTCACATTTAGTTTCCTGTAATCACTTATAATCTTCAGGTGTTACACAGTATATATACACATTGTGGGAGTAGTTTGTATAAAAGAAACAAGTTATGATGGGGGGAGAGCGTTTTCGTCTACAGACGAGGAGTTATCACATTGGTTATGCTGTGAAGTTTGGTACCGTGTGCACAACCGCCTTCAAGTTTGCAGTTTTCCTGCCAACGAGGAATCGTGGGGAGATTTTACAATAATTAAATTTTTGATTCTGGTGAAGGACATTTCAGCAAAGCTGGAGCCCAAGCTACCTTGGCAACGATAGAGACCACTAAAAGTACATCACGATCTACTGACTATCTGAAACAAAAAGCAGGTAAAATAATCAGCATTGACCAACGAGTGATGTTTGAAATGAATAAATTAAGAAAATTGGAACATATGATCGTCAGGGATTCTACTATGGTAATAATAAAAAATGGTGGTACTGCTAGCTGCACCTTCGGAACTGCTAGAAGCCAATTTAGTGAAATAGCTAGAGTGATGAGGGTTACCATCATACCTAACCTTCTACATGTTATTAGTAATGGCGTCTGAGAATTTACATGGAGTAAAACGCTATTTCAATAACCAACAGTTTGAGGCACCAATAAATGATCTGGAGTAGCTCATGTCATTACCATTTTTTGAGGATGGAAGATGTCTACATAGAAAGATATGTATGTGTTGAACCCACCATTTTTCCCAATGTTTTTATCTGCTCACCACAAATTAATGTGTTGTTTTTTCTAAACCACACCTCCAAAAGAAATTATACAATGACTTGAAGCTGAAACCTTTTCCTGACTAAAGAACAACAACTGGGCCACTGAATATTGGACGCACCCACATTAAAACTTTTACTATTTATAGCTTAGGTCATGTCACAATTGTTATGATAGCTTACTGTGCTAGCTGAGGAATGCCTGAAGAACATCAAATCCAAGCTTAGTAAAGAAGCTGGTAGAAATATCACAACTGAACATGGTAGCATAACATAAACTTTGACCAAGTACATAAATATCACTTTGTGCAGCAAAAAATTAAATGGAAAAGTGAGCCAACACTTCTTGAGAAATATCCAGCTGTTCCATCTCAAGGGAGGTTTTAATTCATTCTTCAACTGCCTGTTAGTCAGTGTCCTTTACAGTCAGCATGTTTGTTGTTATTTTATTATTACCATATGTCTATTAGTGTAAGTAACAACAATGAACCAATACCAATATTATTTGAATTAATTTGCTTTAATTTACTTTGCAATAATGTTTCATACCTGTGATGTTATTCTTGATAACATACTTTACTTTGTGTTCTGTTGCTAAATTTATACAGATTTTCATTTCATTTTTATTGAAAGCTTTTATTGAACAATGACGATAATACAGGACTGCCCAAAAGTCAGAGACCACCTTTCACTTCTTTTTTTGAGTACTAGTTATTCTTTTATAGAAAGGCAAAGGAAAAAAAGACTAAAAGTTGCAAAGAAAATGGGAACACCACTGACTGTGGGAGACCTGGTCGACCACCAAAACTGTCACCATCAGATAAACAGAACTTACAGCTTTCATCTTTGAGACAGAGGAGGAAGTCAAGCTCCACTCTTTCTTCAGATCTGAAAACATCCACAGGTGTTTCTGTCTGTCCTTCTACTGTGAGAAGACAATTCAATGCTGTAGGAGTGGAAGGATGTGTAGGTGTGAAAGAGGAAAGAAAAGGAAACAAAGAAGCTGCAAATTAAACAAAGAAACTGCTGGTGTTGAGAACAATTGAGAACAACAGACTCACCAGCCCAGAATCCAGACCCCAGTGTCACTGAATGTGTTTTGCGAGAAGCAGGAAATGCAGCCAATGTCTACAACTAAACTTTAGTGTTAAGTTAGATATCTTGCAAACAAGTCTTGTTAAAAGGATGGAAGCTGTAATAAACACAGCAAACACGGCAAACACAGTAAATGCTAAACTATAGATATCATATTGCGATACTGAAGCTTAGATACTCAGATATTGAAGCTTAATTCTCTGTTGAATACGTGCTTTTAGCTTTTTTTCCTGATTCTATGAAATGGATAACTTGTACATAAAGATTGTTTTGACATGAAATTAAATAAACAAAGGGTGGGCGATTGGTGGGTGCTGGTCAAACAGTGAGTTGAAAGCAGGAATCGTAAGAGGGTTGTGAGATGCTTGTTGACAAGTATAAAGTTATTGGCTGTAAAATTTGGATTAGTGGTGAAACCTCTGTACACTCTGTACACCACAGAACACGAAACAGACAAAGCAGACAGCAGGCCAAGGTAAAATGAGATACAGCTGCCTATCTCGTATACTCTCTCACTCTTTCTTTCTCTCTGACAGTGAGGTATCAGGAGTAAAAACAGCCCAAATGCTCCCTATCACTCAACACCAAGATGAGAGTGTTTTGTACAGCAGATCGTTGCTGCTTTCCAGCGTTTGGAAAATGTTTACTCGGTAATATTATTTCTAATACTCTTGTGAAACTAAGATATATGGTTGAGTCTAGATTGTGAAATACAGATTTAAACACACAACCTTCAGGAGCGAAAAGTACATTGATACTATGCGCATGTATATTATTGTGGAGGATTTGTACGTTCTTAAATGTTATTAAAAGTGAATACTTGTACTGTAGTCAGTTTATCTTTAAGTTCTTGTACATTTCAATGTCATGCTTTTAATAATCCTTCCATCAGAAACTGACTGATTGTAAATGTACCCATAAATCTTTATGTGGGGATTATAAAATCTCAAATGTATTTGATAAATCATCTACTTTTCCCTTTTGTGCGCTTGAGTATGTTTAACTTCACATATTTTCTGCCATTTCACTCAAATATATTTTGAGTCTATGCTTTCACTTTTAATTAACCAAGATTTGAACACAGTACATAATAAATGGGAATTTCAACATTCTTTCAAAGATTATTAATATGTAAACAGTCATTGAGAGTGGTTGGATATAAAATGGTTAATTGTTCAAATTTACCAACAGTTGAGGTGATGGGAACCAGGGGTTGCAGTGTGTATTTTATTTATATTTAGAGATTACCAATGAACCTACACTTGTCTCTTGCCGAGTTTTAATATGTAATGTTAATAATGGTAAAATAGTGTTACGTTTCAAAAAAGGCCATACAACTCCCTGCATGTACCCCTCAGCCATGAAGGGATGTTGGGCCACATTTTAGGCCACTACTTTAGCTCCCAACAGTCTTAATCTTAAAATCTTAAAAAAAAATTCTGTTGTCTTTGTGGACCGGTATGAATTAAAGCACTCTGCATGCATGTGATGGCATGAATAACATGAAAAAAAGTTTTAGGCCCAAACTTGATCTCAAAACTATCATAAAACAATATATCAGCTACAAGGCAGTGTATTCAGAACCCTTTCATGTCATAACTTCCAGTGAAATTTATCTCTTCAGACATCTGCTTCCCATCACCAGCGCTGTGGACAATTCTGGTACATTCTCTAGAACAAAGCATTTCGCATTAAATCATTCTGAACGACTTTATTCACATTTTTTCCCATTTCTGATAACCCTATACATAAATAATAATAAAGACCACATAATTTAAACATTTACAAAAGTATATAAAAGATATCTGGAAATTTGATGACAGCCATGTTCCTATACATATACACATATCAGCATCCGATAAACATGCAATCTTTATTTGTTTTCTTGTATCTGAAATGTGGAAGGCATGCCCAGACATGACTTTGCCTTTGAGCAATATTAGCACTTGCCCTAACCCTCCTCCGTGTTTTTCAAAGCGAGACACAAAAATAACCCACGTTACAATGGCATACTTCTTTAGGGTACAGTTCACACGTTGTTGTAATCCTCGTCGTCTTGCCTGGCGACTCTCTTTATCGCGTCCCTTTGACACATTTAAAACACACATGCCGTTTGCCAGCTCTTGGGTGTCGCAATCAATGCTGTTGAGAAATGCAACCGGCATCAAGTGATAAGATCTGTCAATAATCAACAGAAAGTTTCATCGTAGTGTCACAACAGCATGTGTTTCTTTTGGTAGCATGACAAATGCAAAGATCACAGGTTAATTCCTGCCCATGATTATAAACATTGGAAAGCAGGCCACGTTTGAAATGAATGTAACTAGTGACTTGGTGAGTGATGTATTAAATGATGTGGCATCATTGCGCTGTTGTTTATGATAGACGGGGTAGAACATTTCACTGATGGTGTGCCTTTTATAAAGCATGTCACTGTATTGACGTACTGTGTTTTCCTGTATTATAGTCATAATTCCACAAACTGTAGATGTTCATGGGGTCTTTTTTAATGTGATATGCTTCGTACAGTAGTGGTTTTCATCAACTTTTTTAAAATGTATTGCTCTGATAGGCCTCTGAGAGTAGTCAGTGACAGTGACTGGTTTTCATAAAACTATTACTTATTTGTTACTCTAATAGGGCTCTACCAGTCACCATAGGCTGTCATTGGTAATCTAAATACTTTTGTCCAGTGGTTTGCTGTTGTGTTTATTCTTTTTTTGGTATGAACTGTAAATGTAAGTACATTGAAACAAAAGCCATTATTATTGCATTTCATGCAATTTACATGCAATTTATGCAATTTTTATGCAATTCACAGACAATATTGTCCATTTCACAATTAATTGCACTGTATCAGATGATTTTTAAAGAATAAAAATGTTTGTATTAAAGCCTATTTTTGTATAGAGGCTTATTTTGCAATTCTCAGTCCTCTGCCTAAATCTTGCTGACAGACTTAAAATGGCCAGAAACAACTGTCTTTAGAGACCCGTCAGTCCATTGTTGTGTTAAGGCTATATATATATATATATATATATATATATATATATATATATATATATATATATATATATATATATATATATATATATACATACAGCATACAGCATACAGTTTGCTTGACAGCCAACATTCCTATTTAGCTCTGTTAGCTCATAGCATACAAAAACAAAGTAGCGACCTTCAGACACCGAGCATGTCTTGGCTGAATTTAAAGTGGTGAGATGAAAATTGTCTAAATTGGATTTTTGGCCCAACTGTTCCTTTTAAAGCTAGGCTAAATTTTAGGAATTAGTTGCTGTAAATCATTTTGAAGGCGTAGTGCTACGCCGCCTATGTTGTCCTTATGTCTGAACACGATTATAGACGCTCGGGCCGAGCGTGAGCGCTGCATTATGAATGAGGTGGATGTTTGAACTTTCAGATGCATTAGGTGTCCATGCATTATTCCTCTACCATTAATACTGAGCAGCTCCGTTTTCATTTGGCATGCAGAAACGAGACACGCTGCTTCCCCCTTCTCTCGTCTTCTCTCTCTCTGGCCCTGTTGTCTTTTGTGATTCCAGCTCTCATTCATCAGCTCTCCAGCCTCAGCGGGAGCTGCTCCGCGTTTACTTTTAATTCCTCTTTTAGTCTTAATTGCTCGTTGCCTTTATCCCCACTTCATTTTTCATGCTTTGAGACGACGCGTCGCTCGAGATGCATGACTGCCTGTTGACATATTGTTTTTTTTCTCCCTCTCACTCATTCCACTTCCTCTATTCAGTTCTCCAAACAGCAGTATGGGTACCAGTGTGAATATTCTCCAGGAGCACCTGAGGCTGATCTAAGATTGGTGGGATCGCTTTCAATTGGTAGCTTTTACTTTATTTTCCTCCATTTATCCCCAGAGTACTCAATTAACCAAGACATGGTGACTGACGTTTGCTTCTTTAGTTTTGTACTCCTGCTATGATTTTAATCAAATTAAGTACTGAATGCTCTGCGCTAATCAGCATTGCATAAACTGAAGGCTAATCCTTACTTACAAGCTTATGTTTTAAACAAAAATACATTGCTTAGCTAAAAACAGTTGTGGCAGCGACCTTAAAACCCATTTTTATGGATGAGTCATCCCAGCATTACTGCAACTGTGAAGCCATGGAAATAGCTCAAAATAAGCAGAAACCACAGAAAGTTTATGTCGCTGTTCCGTTCAACAGTAACCAACCAAAGCTACATACTTCTGCATTTTTTTTCTTGTAGTGATGTTTAGTCATGTTGTGCATGAAAAAAGCATGTCATAGCACGTGTTTTTTTTATGTTAAGCGAGCGTTTTAATGCTTATTAAATATTTTAAAATAGTTTAATATCCTTTTCTGAATATCTCAAAGAAAGGAAGTCCACACTCCGAGAAATCTTTTATATTTCTGATAAAATGTAAAACACTGACAGTTTTATTTGTCAAGAAAGAATTGAAATTGAAATAAAACTTAATTATCTGTGTATAGTGTTACTTGTTTGAGTTTCTGTCAATGGTGTATAGTCAACTTGACCAAAACTGTTCAATTCATATCTCTTTCATCAACATTCACATCTCTTTTGCCAACTCTCTTTTGCCAAGTATACTGTATAGTGTCTAATGCCGAAAGTGTCTAAAGTAATGATTAAGGTATGCAGTGGCACAATGCTAATTACTGGGGCATTCACTTCCATTACTTGTCAGTTACATTATCCTATTAGCCTTTTAGCTACAATGTAAAACTAAAGAAGCTTCAGAGGTCAGACATGCATTGGCTGATTGACTACATCAGGGGTGACGGATAAAATGATGTAAATTATATTTTTACTGAACTTTTGCTGAAATCTCTTTAATGCCTTCTTCTCCTCCGAGGCAACACAGCAGGCCCATAAAACCTCCAGCAGTATTATGACCAAGCCCTCTGATCCAGAGTCAGCTGTCATCCCCTCTCTCACACCCTTTCCTCACCCTTTCCTCCTCCCCTCACACCCTTTCTTCCCCTTCTGGAGGAGCGACTTGTCATCTTGACACCTCTGAAAGCCTAGGGGATCAGACTTGGGGTATTGGCGTGTCTTGTGGGCACTTCCCTTCCTCTGTAATGCTGGCAAAGGTGTCACAGTCTGAACCCCCTCCCACCAGTCTGACCCCCCCCAGTCAGGCCTCTGACACCTTTTACGCCTCTCAGTTGGCTTGGAAACACTGTTGCTGCAGAAGCAGCGGGTATCTTCAAAGCAGAACTGTGGAGTCAGCTACCTTATGTTCTTCATATCAAAGCACAGAACACATCTGGGGCCCTGTCTGCTTTTTTATTCACCTTCATTCCTTTCGAGGAACGTAGGTAGAGGTGGATAATAAGATGACATTATGATTATTGGGAATATATATGGTTATTACATCATAATACGCTATACTGGGTGTGTCATATTTGCCAGTACTTCTAGAACACTAAACAACCAACCAAGTTGAGAGTACCTATAAAGATAGATAGATAGATAGATAGATAGATAGATAGATAGATAGATAGATAGATAGATAGATAGATAGATAGATAGATACTTTATTGATCCCAAAGGAAATTTAGCAGCCAGTAGCAGTTACACAGAACAAAACAAAGTACAAAACCCAGTACAAAGAAGTATAAAGAAGAATAAAGAATTCCAATAGTCAAAAAAAATATATACAAGAGCATATGAAAACAAAACTATACACCCTGACTGAAGGTAGAAAAGGTAGTGCAGTAATAAATTAGGTAATGTGTAAGAGAAAAAAACAGCATCAAATGTAGAGTAACTGCAAAAACTGCCTAGTAGCAAGTAGCTGATTGGATGTCAGCTCAATATGACATACAAATGATCTTATTTTTATGATTTTTTTTTCTGTTTCTTCACAAATAGATTTTTAGCAAACACCACATTCTATGCACCCCTTTTCCAACTTGTTCTGTTGATAAATTAAAGACATGGAAAAATAAGTGAGCATGTTCTCTACACACACCAAAATAAATATGAGATTTTTCTCTAAATTTAGTGCATAATTTTAATTTGTTGTAACTAATGAAGTATAAAATTTAAATATGCGCCAAACATTTTGCACAGGCCACACAGGCACATTTTTCCCTGGGTATGTTAAATTTAGCAAATAAACAGTAATTATGTGTAAAAATGTACAAATAGGTGTTTTCCACTGAGAATGTGTTCGCTTATTTTCACTTTGTCATTAGGCCAGAGGTGCCAGTACTCACATCTACATATTTCATAGCCTTTGCAAATTATGACATAGCTGTTAGTGGATTTCAAAAAAATGTCAGGAAAATATCTTCAGCTATTGGGATATTGTATGTTGTCCAGCTTTAATTCTAAAGGGAATTCCTATAAATGCAAACAATGATGCTGATTGTATATGTAGCCTATCTGTGGCCCATTTTATTCTCTCGTTCTGCGAAAGCTTGGACTTGAGCTACACTATTTTTTTGTAAACAAAAACACTGCGAGAAGTCAATTCATTTACAAGAGCATAAATCAGCACTGTTCTGAAGAAAAAAAAGAAAAAAACACCAGAGGCAGTAAGCAGTATAAATAGAGGTGTGGACTCTGCATTAAAACTGTCACTGTGACTGAAAAATAGCTCTGACTTTTTTCATTTAAGCAGCGCAGTGGGAGCTAGAGTGAGATATGCAGCTTGCTAGATGCTAAGAGTGAGGAAATGTGGCTGAAGCTAATTTGGGGATTTTCACTAAGCCTAAGATTTAATAATGATTACGCTTGTATATATATTTACTGAGTTCAGGTCCTTCAGCTATGCCCACTGCTAAGAAGTATATAAAATTAAGCTTCTAGACAAGCGAGCTCTGGTAAAAAAGAGCTAGGTGATTTTAAATGTGGCACTGTCATAGAATGCCCCCTAAGTCAGTTTATGAGATCTTTCTTAAAGATCTGTCCTGGTCATGTCCTATTATAGTGGAACAGAAGGGTCTAGCAGCAACAACAGCTTAGTCACAAAGCGGTAGACAAACTTACACCAAATAGTGAAGCAAGCAGTGCATAAAAATCTACCTCTGTTGCATCACTCAGTACAGCACAACAACATCAGCACAACCACTGTACATTGGGATCTTCAAGAAATGGGTAAGCAGCTGTGTAGCATCTCCTGGATGTTCCAGACATTACATGAATTTATTCAATTTCTTCAGCAGCAACCTTGATTTAGCTTAATGAAGTACTGAGTAGTTAAAGCAGGTATTAGATGATAACTGCAAATAATACTGGGTTGTTTCCACAAGTAAATACTTGGAAATGAGTAAATAAACACACTGACAAATGTAAAATAACTACTTACTGTATTAATACTATTTCAATATTTCAAAAATAAAGAGTGGGTTAAAATGAAATTTGCGTTCTAGAGAAAAGAAATGCATCAGATTTATTAACAGTGATGGTGAGAGGAACCAAACATCTGAAGAGCTTAATGACTCATAGGTCAAATGAAATCAAGAGGTTTTGGTGTGGTCGAAAATGAATGGGTCTCTATGGGGAAAAAAAGAGGGATGAAAAAAAAATGACAAACAGACGAGTACGGGTTGAACCAACACTACAATCGTGGTCAGGGGTCTGCCCTAAATCAGTTTATGTGAAATGTTGTCTGTCGGTCAAGCAGAAGTTCAGTAGATTTGTGTGCACTTTTCCATCCTATTCATTCTCTATGGCAAAAAAAATCTGTTGTTTTCTGGAATCCGCGCATCTGATCAAAAAGTTGAATACAAGCTCGGATCACACAATCAGACCAGACAATCTTAAGTTGGAATGGAGTCGATATTTTGAAAACTGTGGGATAAGTTATGCCAAAAAGATCTGGCAGAAAGCAAAAAATGAATAACAATATAGTTGAGCATTGCAAAGTGATTTTTTAATCTACTTTTTAAAATTAGATAAAACCAAGAGCTTCCCTTGACTTCAATGGTGGGAAATGTGTGATGCTTTAAAGTAAATAATGTAAATATAGATCATATTTCTGTGTTCCTGCTACGAGCAGTCCTGGTGACTGTGAAGGTATGGAATTAATATGGCTCTTCTTCTATGAATATACTGGAGTGTTTTGCTAGCTCCTCATTGCACTGATGTCTGCCTAGACAGGGCCATTAGCAGACGATACATTTTTCACATTTTTCACACGCCTACATGCCCACCAGAACACCCCCCACCCCCACCCCAACACACACAAACACACATCCTTTGAAGCTCCATGATCACACTTAACTCCCCCAGCTTCATTAGTACACCGAGTTCTCTTGTGATTTAGGGGGGAGATTTGTTCTTTTCATTTCAGCGAGGTTCGTTTCATGGCTCATATGTTGGCCCCGGATCAGCTGACAGCACAGGGACATCTAACGTATTGACCCGGCTCTACTAATTCACTCAGCCATAGCAGGAGGCATGTGATGAGAAAGCTCGCATGGGTCATCTAAAGGGACATGTGATGATCGGCTCCTCAGATATTCCTAGGACCTGTAAAAAACTCACCATCTCAATATAAGCGCATGATTTTATACTGACATGCTCGGAATATTAGGAGTATAGCAATAAACAGCTTTAATGATATTGTGGGTTTTTTGGCGCCATCCCTGCAGAAACAAAAAACTGAACAGATCAGCATTAATTCCTTGCTGCTCTAAGCTGGCCTGTGCTGGTCTAGTCTTGGTCTGGTGCTGGATTAGCTGGTAACCCAGTATGACAAGCATACCAATATCCAAACTGTTGGTTTTGCTTGTGATCAGCTTATTGATTCCATTGCTATTGACCAGCATACCAGCGTTTGAAACACCACATATGCTGGTGACCATCCATAACCAGTTAAGCTGTTTTTTTTTCTAACAGACATATGATAAAAAATAAGACTGGTGTATCTTATAACAATAAGATACACTACATATTACAATAAGTAATATTTCATTGTATTCCCTCCTAAACAAACCATCATAGACCAGTTTGGCTGGACACCAGCAAAACCAGCATGTGTTCTGTTTTGGATGCTGGCCAACAGCGCAATGGAAATTAATGTGCTAGTCACCCACAAAACTAGCATATGCTTTGATACTGGTATGTCGGTCAACCAGCATGACTGTGCTGGGTGACCAGCTAAACCTACACCAGACAAGTACTATAATCATTGTAACAGTTTAAGTCAATAGGTCTGATATCACAATTACTGTACAGCTATAACTTAAAATCAACATGCATACAGTTCTCAGCTCATGTTGTGCCACTGGGTACGTATTGGGTGACGTCCTCAGTCTGTGGTAAGAGTGTGAATCGAGTCTTTAGTAGAGAATTCTAATTTAAACCTGCAATAAATTAAAAGTAAAACATTAAAAAAGGTAAAAATGTAAATTTCACCTCTAAACCTGTCAGCTACAACATAGCTTTCTATATTGTTATCATAGAAGAACATTCACTGAACTGAAACGCTACGCAACACAACATAAAGCAGTTGGTAGTCTGTAGTTTGTGTAGCAACTATGCTAACTAGCTACCGCAAGAGTGGAAGTTTGAGCAAGTTTCAAATCTGTGACTTACTAAAACTTCAGTTCTGAAGGATCTTCTTCTACGATGAAAGAAATGGCTGAACATTGAACATAAGATTTGGTGTTTACTTGCAAGGGAACTATGTTCTGCAAGGTTGGGGTTGTAAAGGTTGTAATAATTCAATTATATAACGCATATAGACAATAAAATCATACAGATAAGCACTACACGTAATATAAATTCATATGCAAAAGTTTGAATACTCTCAATGACCTTATAGTTTCAACACGTCCTTTAGAGGGACAAAAGGAAATATGGCATATGTCTGCAAATTTTAGTGTAAAATTTCTATTTATGTGGAAACAAACAGTAATTGTGCACTACCGTGTGCAGAGGAGTGTTATCTGTAGAAGATCTGCTAACTTAGTTTCACTTAGAAAATCATATGAGCGGGGCCGCCCTTAACTTTCTATCATACCACATACTTACATTTGCAATATAATCTCTGAATCTCCACTGCAATTTTTGCCCACTCCGGGGCCTCTATATACCTTTATGCTTTTTCATGCTTTTTCAGTAATATTAAGTTTATATCTAAATTTCTATTGGTTTGATTACATTGTAGCATAGAATCACTATCTAGGTATACAGTTATCATTGACACTGATATTCGAAATACATGTTTAAAAGATCCACTCTATTATTCCACCTTGCATATCCAGTCAACAGCAAGAAACCAGTCTAGTGTATCCTCATTAGGAGGCAGTGAATGCTCCATAGCAAGTTCTCTCTCTCTCTCTCCCCGGTGAGAGCGAGCAATCAATAAAAAGGTATTTTTCATTGTTGTTGACGCAAACTAGGTCATGCGCCATCGGTGCTTTTCAGCAAGCCCAGGCACTTCTCTGCAGCAAGGAACTATTGACTGGGTTGAATGCAGCGCAGCTGAATTATGTAAGGTGCAGTTCTCAACTCGGACACTTCTCTAAGCCAGTGCAGCAGATAGGACTGGTGATAACTCCAGCATTGAGTGATGTGGCATGGTGGAGGGTGGGGCGTTATAAGTAATCAGTGCAAGATGCTATTAAAAGCTAGAATAGAAAAAGGACTGTGTTTATTGAAGCGTGTAAGAATGGACAGCACTGTGAAATCTGATTAGCTCCTGCTAATTAAAAGTTTGGCTTGGACGTACAGTTCTAGGAGACCCTTTTAATTAGTGGATAACCTTCACATTATGTGGAGATTGTCTGAAATTTGAGAGGTCTATATCCTACATGTTTTCTTTTTTTTTTCTAAACATTTGTGTGTATTTAAGTACCAAAAAGATTCATATATAATTTTTGTGTGATCTCCAAGAATTAAACAGGCTATACTGTTAATGTGCCTTTATGACTGAAACATGTAAACGTGTTTCATACTGTGGGATAAATACGTACATATATGTGAATGTGGTCACTTTTTTGTGCCATCATTTAAACAGTGAATTCAAAACTGAATTTCCATAAATCAACTTTATAGATGGGCGGGGGGGGGGGGGGGGGGGGGGGGAGGTATATACAACATCAGATACTTTACATTAATTAATTTCTTGTTCTCTTTGTTAGGATTTGTGTAGGACATGCTAGTTTGCATTCATTTCATCAAGCATGTTAAGCACCTTCTCTTTGCTATACATTATCCTTATTTATATTTATATCTTCTGATAATTATAGAAGAAACTGTGTTTATCTTGTTTGCTAGAACAAGGCCTTTTAAATTATGGAGGGGTTGAGTAGAATACTCCTTTTTTTAAAGACTGCAGTCATTTAATTAACATTATCACATATAAATTGTGTCCCTTATAATGCTGGAGACTGTATGGTTAATGTATATACAGGCAAAAAAAGATTTAAAAGGGATAAAAAAGTAAAGAATATTTGTATTACACTTACATCTAATTCAAAAGTGCTTCTCTGAAGCCCCACCAATTGTGTGGTTCTTTAAGGAATTAAAAAATTACATGGCTCCATCATTTTTGACACCTTTCATTTTAAAAGTATGATGTTGTTGTTTATTTATTCCATTCTTCAAGCGAATAAACCAATCTGATACTGTTTTATCCATCTCTATATACTTTATTATAGCATTTGCATTCCATAAGGAGGTAATTCTCAACTAAGGTAATATCTAACCTGCAGTTATTTGCACATTGGAAAATCTGCGTCACATGAGCCAGCAGTTATCTAAACAGAGCTGCATATTAACTACCTTTACAACCTGTTTACTTCAGCTTCCACTCTTAGAACAGCCTAACCCAGTGGATCCACGAGGAGCCTCTTTAAGTGTAACTTAAAGCCTATTTAAGGACTAACTTGGGTCAGTGTACTAGCCGTGTAAACATAAGGAAAGTGCTAAGGAGCCAGGCTTGAAAAACAGGTCTTAAGCCTTAATCATTTAATGCTGATCACATGAATCTCATACAGCACTAGGAGCCACGTTGGAACCGAAAACCTTTTCAATTCCCACATTTAGTGAAGGCTCTTCTAACATCTAACACTATGACTTTTACGCCTGCTTCTTTTGCCCTTCATCTTCTCTCACCTGCCAACCCCCGCCCCAAATCTTTTTTCACGCACCCCCTTCTACTGTAGATCCTACATCAAAGGAAGTGGGCAGAGCATCTGTTTATTGTGAACTCGCCTCAGAGCTCCATGTTAAGTAATAACAATCTGTGACGTCAAAAGTGCTCCGTCTAAGCCAGGCGGTTAGGGGAGGGAGAAAGACATAGTGAGTCAGGAGGTTGGGGGTGGGCGGGGTTGGTTGGAGGCAGCCAAGGTTGCATCGCATGTGTGTTTTCGTGTGGGTGCGTAGGGTTGTGCTTGTGTGCGACCATCATATTAACCATCAGTAACCTGTCCAATCAGGGAAAAGCTCTCTGTGTTGGCTTTTTCCTGGAAATTAGCTTGCCTTCTGCTGGCTGCAGTAGGGCAGAAATATCACGGCCATTAGACACGGCTATGCATCAGCACTGTTTCCCTGAGCACCACAGAATGCAGCACTATACAGATGTACCCTTATACTAGTGATGGCTCTATTAGAAAGATGAATGCAGGCAAAAGAGAGAAGAAAATGTCCTTGTTCTATTTGTTAGTGGACAAAAAAACTATAGTAAGTAATATATATATATATACAAAGGAAGAACGTACATATAATGTATATATATATATACAATATACATTCTTCTTTTGTATATATTATCGCTGTCCAATGAAAAACAAGTCTCCAAAAACGTACTTTACTTTCAATGGAAGTCAAATGGAATTTTTTCCAAGCTATTTTGGTTCATCATCAATTTTCACATAATGTAAAAGCCCACTGGTGTGTTCACATGATGTAGAAAACAAGAATGGAGATGCTTTTCATTGGACAGTGACGATATGCAACCCTATGATATGTAAAGATTATAGAAACTGTGCTTGTCCTGTTTACTAGAACAAGTCCTTGCAAACAACAATGCTATGGAGCATTCAAAGACATGCTTGCATTTTTAACTTTGCATTTATTAATAGTTCTTTCTCAAACCTGCAGTTATTTTCCTTTGCATGGTCACACATACATTTTCTCTATATATAGATTTGCCCTTATAATGTTGGTGATGCTGTGGTTTAAGTGAATACAAGCAAAATGGGGAACAAATTACACAAGCTCTGTTTGCAAAACTAGTCTACTGAGTAAAATGAAGGTTTTGTGTATAACATGCTAAAATGCCCAGGTTTTGCTATTTGCTCAAGATAGAAAATGTATTCTCCTCTTGTGCACTCTCCTGCTACATCTGTGTATCCTTATAATAGTGATGACTCTATAAGAAAAGTGAATGCAGACAAAACAAACAAAAATGTTCTGTTTGAACATTAGATGTGAAGACTCTCCGGTAGGTTTGTATAGGACATGCACACTCCCTCTATTCAGAAGGCAAAGGTAATAATTCTGTTATAAAAGTGAATGCAGGCAAAAGTGAATGTCTTGTTTGAAAGAACCAGGCCTGCTGAACAAAGACACTAATAGGGGTTATGCAGATTAGGCTAGATTCTGCTACTGTTTCTTCATGCTTCTATCCTGAGCATACTGTCAATCTCCTGCACACATATACACACAGAAGAATTTGCAGAATATATACTACATATAAAAACACTGCATTTGGTTTTTATAATAATTTCCTCTTGTACATTCGACTGAGATTTGTTTTAATTGCTTTAACTCCCAAGTACGTGTTCCCAAGTAGATTTTTAATTATATGGATCAGTGCCATTTTGTGCAAAGATCCAAGCTTTATTTCATATTCTTTTAAACACAAACCATAAATAAATGTGAACACCGGCGAAAAGGACAGAAATTGCCTTTTCCTTTAATATTTGCTAGATCCCCGCCCCCAACACACTCATACCCCTCTGCTGACTAAAACACAGAAATTTGAAATTTGTAGGCCGTTTAAGTAGCATTTCATACTTTTTATATATGAGTTTTACTGCAAATCATATTGTGAGTACTTTAATTCAAGTTTATGGCTAGCTGGACAGGCTAGTTCTAGTTTAAAAAATGAGTTGTCAGCCCGTCAGTTCAAACAAAAATGGGTTCTTGCTCCATTAGTACATTCACAGGTGTACATATGAATGCGGCTCAGCCAATCAAATTTTAGCAAGTATGCATTTCATAATCTACAGCTTTGCATTTTCTCATGTACTTTTCCCACGCCTGCCGCCATTCTGCTTACATATAGTATCCTACTACACAGAGGTGCCTTCACAATAAGTAGAAATTGGTCTTGGCCAGTTTGCTAGAATGGGGCACATGGGCTGTGTAAGCTAGAATCTACAAAACTGCATTTTCATTCATGGTCCATTCTCAAGCCTGTAGTCATTTTCCTCCTATAAATTCTCCTCCTACATACGTATACCCTTATAATAGTGAGGACTCTCCTATAAAGGTGAACGCAGGCAAACAAATTGCCCTTACCCAAGGCCTGGAGATTAAAGACTCTATAGAGGATTGTGTATAGTGCGCTGGAAGCTACAACTTGCATATTTGCATGTTTATTTCTCAAGCCCGCAGTCATTGCCCTCCTCGCCTCTCCCTCCTTATAATAGTGTTATCCACTATTAAGACGAATGCACGCTAAGAAAAAAGAAGAAAGTGTCCTTGCACTGTTTTCTGGAAGAGGCAATGGTGAATGTTGTACAAGGTCATGTAGGACATGTTAGAATCCAAAACTTTGCATTTCTTCCTGCTCTCTTCTCAAGGCTGCAGCCGTTCTCCTCCTGGCAGAGCGCCCAAACCCCTCTGGGAATTAATTGGAGATTACTGATCTTTAAGGCTTACATCCCTTGACAAGAACAAGTTACAGCAGAGACTGGAATGTGTGTTATTGGATTAACCATAAGACAATATAACTGTCTTAATGTGCTGTCTCACAGCGCTGCGGATCTGTGAAGCATTTCAGATCCGGATCACCTCAGCGCAGCTAATAGTACACCTAATACTTAAAACAGTGTAGAACATCATTTCATCTTTGAAACCACTGCATAATAAAATTGCCAGTTCAGGTGGTTTGACGTGAAAAGCTGAAAAGCTCCACTCTGGAGAATTTTGCATATAAAAACTCACAACACGTGTGCGTTCTCTGGTCATTTTGGAGAATAAATAAAATGGCTATATTTGTGTTGCAGCCATTGCAGTTCCTGGGTCCACCAATTCATGTTCTCGGTGGAAGTCCCCTTTGAAGTACACTGTGTGCAGAAAGGTGTCAAGCAACTATTCACTGACTCCGAATGAAAGAGATAGCAGGGGAACAACTTGCGCAAATAAGGAGAGCCTTTAGCACCACTGTCCTGTGGCCAGAAGGACACATGTCCAGATTTCTGCGGGCTGTTTGCAGTATAAATAACAAGCAGCAGACTGCCAAACCTGGGCCGCTTGTGTCATGCCCTCAGTGCATGCATGCTCCATCATATCATATCCCTGCCACAAGAACCACAAGAACGAGCACACGCAGCCTCACTTTATGTGATTGTCTAATACTAATAAAGACAGAACTACAAAACCCTGGTCTAACATTTTTGTAGAGCGATCACTGCTGTCAAAGAACCCCATCACAAAACTGGATCACTCTCTAGAAGAGCTTAGCATTAGTAAGTGGGCTGTTTCTACTTGCGGGGGAATAAAGCCAATTACTGCAAACACAGTTACGTTGTGACAATGTACTGTTTTGGTGCTCACAATGTTGAATACAATGTTGAAATGTCATTCTTCAGAAAGATCCTTCATATGTTTAATTATATCTGCTTAGTACTACATGAAGTTGCTAACAGACAATAATAATATCATAAAACAGTTATTTAGTAGTGACGCTGTGACAAGCCTGTTTAGATGAAGTGAAAAAAGCACCACCTTTTCACCACTTTGGAACAATATTTTAAGAAAGAAGACAATGTTGTGACAACCTTGTGTGTTTGCTGGGATATCCTGCTCTGATGTGGAGTCAGTAAACTGATGAAGGTACAAAATTCTTCTTTTTTTGATCAGCTTATCACTCCATGATAAATTGGCAGGATCGACATTCAGCTTGAGGAACAATACGCAGCATTTATTTGCATTTAAATGCGAATCGCCTCTTGAGAATGAAGTGTCCCTATTCAACTGAGGCAGCCCGTGACGTCAGCAACGAGACGAGTTATCCGTGCGCCTTTCGCGACAAGATCCGCCCCCGGTTTTAAGCCAATCAGCGCTCGGGATGTTTTTTTTTTTCTTCCTGCTGCTGCCATCGCCACTGAACTCCACCCCTACTATCACTGTATCGCTCCGCACAGGCTCTCCCTCAGAGCCAGCTTATGTGCTGAAGTCAGAACTGCAACATTATACACGTTTGCAGTTTTAACAAGGCCTGCTTAAAAAAAAAACAACAACAACAACACCTGTCTCTCCAACGCGACGGTAAATAGGCAGTCGAACCTGACTCGTGACTATCGGATAAAGGTAAAATAGCCCCACTGCTCTGGCTTTTAATGTAGCTTCACTAGACAGACAGAATACCTCAGTGACTATTTTTCTCTGAAAAGATACTCCTGCCCTGAAGTTCCTTTTTCTTATGAAATTTTTTGCTGCTAACACTGCTTGAATTAGTCACTTAAAAACAAGGGCAGGCTGCTGAAATGTTAAACAGTGTTGTTTGGGACTCAGACAGCAGGTTGCGATGTGGCTTATTCAGCAGATCAACTTTGTGCTGGGAGTGCTGGAACTAGGTAACGCGTGACGTTCGTGTCCTTTTAATGGGCGAAACCCTGGGTAATGAAAATCGGGGATGTGTTGATTGAGTACGGAACGCGCCAATGAGGACAAGATACGTCACGCTATGGGCGGGCTCATCCCGCGAGTCGGGCCAATCCTGTGCTCGTATAGGGCGTTCGTATTGTTTTGACCTTTGAAACCGCATCACCGCCCACCTCGTGTCCGTGGCGGAGGAAAACTATAAATACAGGAGGGTGACAGCAGTCGGACGACGAAGTTGTAAAAACACCCAGGTAGTCGGGGTGGAAAGACGCTTTTAAGAAGGTTAAACGGAATCTAAAATAACCTTTTCAGGCGCCTACGAACTGGAATACCCCCTTTTTTATGTTAACTTACTTAATGTGAAGAAAGTATTTATATCTACAGTTTTCTATTTGCACTAGTTAACGGTACTTCAACTACTGAGAATCTCTTTTTTACGACGAAAGTAAGTAGCAACGTTCTCTTTCGTTCATTCTGGACCTCTTTAGTTGTATTTCATGACCTGCTTGACAGTATCGTGCAGTGAAGTAGTCGTCGTGCTAAAAGTGGTGTGCTATTGTAATTTTCATCATGTAGAGAACTTAAATGTCGAGCCAACTTACTGCGTCAGTGCTGGGAAGGAGGCTTCAGTATCTGGGAGGGGTTGCTAACTAGTAAAACTCCTTACAGCAGCGTTTTGCTCGTACGGCTTTTGGTTTGTTTTTGTATACCATTTGTACGTTTCCTCGCTTGTATTAGGTAAGGCAGATGTCGGGAGGTATGTTAATGGTTTATTTGTCGACAGTTTGGGGTTAGTCGTCTGGCGTTGAAACCTCTCGCCTGCTCTCTGTGTAGTATAAGTAAACGCTGTATCGTTGCGTGTATGGCGGTTAAATGTATTTAAGAGCACATTCTGTCCTCTTGGTTGATTTACTTTCCACGCCTTTGCTTCTCCTCACGGATACAAGCTACAAGCGTGATAGCCAATATCTTCGCAGTTACAACGAGTGAAATTTCGCTAGCCTAGTCCTAGTCGTTCCTCAGAAGACGTGAGGAGCAGTTGTGCATGTGTGTAGAAATGAAACGAGATACGTAGGAATTAACCTGCTTCGCCGCAGTCGTTAAAGGTGAGCTGTGTTCTTCCAACCTACTGAAACGTTCTCGGCTTCAACACGGTAGCCTCCTTACCAACGTAGTTCTTAAAGGTTTCTAATCGCTGCAACACGTTATTTCCAAAAATAGCTTGAACTAGATCTAGTTCGACGTTGCCGACTCTGCTAGCTAGGTCTCACTTGTACGGGGTCTGGGGGTAAGCTAGTTATTATGTAACGCGATCAGATCCGTGAGCCACACAGCTGCCTGCCTCTGACGACAAACTGCATATAGCACGCAGGCTTACGTCGATAGGGCTGCCTTCTGTTTCTCTCTCTCTCTCTCTCTCTCTCTCTCTCTCTCTCTCTCTCTCTCTCTCTCTCTCTCTCTCTCTCTCTCCATAGCAAACTGTTGCCAGCGTTTAAGAGCAGGTTCTCTCCTCTTTGTACATCGTGCCAAATGTCGAATATTAATCAGTGCACGTTGTAACCCGGTGTAGATTATTTAAATGTTCATCTTTTGTTAGTGCGTAACCAATGAATTTTACGTTCACACACCCAGATCATTAGAAATGCACGCTTGACGCATAAAGGAGGTTTTCAGGGTTGGTTCACTGCTACATCTGCCAAAAGATTTTTGGATTAGGCATTCAGCACATTTCACTAGTTGTTGAATAACGTTTTGTCTTTCTGAGATTAGGCATACCATAATCTGTTAAACGGTGGTAGCTGTTTCATTGTGTGCTTATTTTAACCTAAAAAAAATAATCCCACCACAAGTCATTTAGTAATGTCATGCCTATTTGTTGACAGTCATGGCCTTTAACGTTGCTTCTCTTTTCCTTTTCTCAAGGAACTGGATCTCACATCTGTGGAAGGAGACATTTCCTCTGCAACCAGCACTTTGTTCCCTTGCCTGGCTCCAGCTGAACCTCGTCCTGCGGGAAGCTTGATACCGCACAACGTTTTGACCAGTCAACGGAGATACTAATATTTTGCACGTGGGCAGTTCAGCAGCTATGCAGCTTGAAATCCAAGTAGCACTCAACTTTATAATTTCGTACTTGTACAATAAGCTGCCGAGGCGACGCGTCAACATTTTCGGCGAGGAGTTGGAGCGGCAGCTGAAACAGAAATATGAGGGACACTGGTACCCAGACAAGCCATACAAAGGATCTGGGTTTCGCTGCATACACGTCGGAGAGAAAGTGGACCCAGTTGTAGAGCAAGCAGCCAAAGAGAGCGGGTTGGACATTGAAGACGTCCGCAACAACCTGCCTCAGGACCTTAGCGTCTGGATCGATCCTTTCGAGGTGTCTTATCAGATCGGGGAAAAGGGACCCGTCAAGGTGCTGTATGTGGACGATAGCAACGAGAACGGGCTGGAGTTGGACAAGGAGATCAAGAACAGCTTTAACCCTGAGGCCCAAGTCTTCATGCCAATCACTGAGCCTGTGGGGCCCTCACCCACATCCAGCTCCCCGTCCCCTCCTTTCGGCCAGTCGGCTGCCGTCAGCCCCACCTTTATGCCCCGCTCCACCCAGCCTTTAACCTTCACCACTGCCACCTTTGCCGCCACCAAGTTCGGCTCTACCAAGATGAAGAGCAGTGGGCGGAACAACAGCAAAGTGGCACGAAGCTCCCCCACCAATTTGGGCTTGAATGTGAACAACCTTTTGAAGCAGAAAGCCATCTCCACGTCGATGCATTCTCTCTATGGCCTTGGCTTAGGTGGGCAGCAGCAGAAGACCTCGGCCCTGTCGCCCAATGCCAAGGAGTTTGTGTTCCCCAGCCTGCAAGGCCAGGGCAGCCCAAGTGCAATGTTCCCTGGGGATAGTTCCCTCAGCCTCAGCTCTCTCCAGTACAATAATGCCTTCGACGTGTTCACCGCCTACGGGGGCCTGAACGAGAAGTCCCTGATGGACGGCCTGAATTTCAGCTTGAGCAACATGCAGTATTCTAACCAGCAATTCCAGCCAGTAATGGCCAACTAGGAAACAAAGATGTGACTAAAAATGACCAGAGATATGTGACGGGGTTGGGGGGATTGCTTATTTTCAAAAATTCTGAAAAAGAGGAAAAAATAGAAAAGAGAAAAAAGGAAAAGCTTACACGTCAAAAAGTTGTACAGTCCCAGTGTACAAGTCAAAGAGCATGAGCCCGAGGGTGAACTACTTTGCCCCCTTGAGTTTTTTTGTTTTTTTCTTTCTTTCTTTTTTATATAATGAAGCTTGTAGTACTACATGTCCAAGCTTGGTTACCTAAACTCAACCTTATATTGTTTTTTTTTTTTTGCCAACCAAGCACAAAATTATTTTTATTGACTGTTTTAAGATATCTCTATGAGGAATTAAAACACAAGTCATGGCCTCTTACAGTATTTAAGATATAGCTGGACAGCCAATTTTCAAAGAATTGGCGTGAATACTAAGTGGGATTTCCTGGTCTTTTTTCTAATTGTATAATTTAATTTAGTACAGAGTTTGTAAAATATCAGAGTATATATTGTTTCTACGACATGGTATTGCATTTATATCTTTTTACTACTCCAGTGATCCGTGATGGCTGCAGCAGCTTTTGTGTTATTTCTTTTTTTATTGAAATTGTAAAATGAATCCATCTTTAAAAACATCAACTATTCTAAAGATTGTGTACAGAATATTCCGTAGTGGTGGGATTTAAGAATATTTGCTTTTTTGAAAAACATAAGAGTTGTATTTTCTGTTAAGAGTTAAAAGATTTTTGCTATATTATGGACAAAATGTAATCGTATATTAATTTTGTACCTACATTGTGCAATACTTGATAAAAACAAACGGTATAACAAAGTATTTGGAGTCAGTGTCTTACATGTTAAGAGGGACTGATAGTTTATTAAGTTTGTATTAAAATGCTTGAAAATATATTCTTGTCTAATGTTTCCATTAATGCAATGGCTGGATGCATTGAACACACAATCATACCATCGAGTTCTAGTGGCTTTTGAGCGTTTTAGCCATTTTACTTGCTTCTACATAGTAGCCCAGACATATAAAACAAACCCTAAACCAACATAGGCTTTATTCAGAGATTTTATTTGTGCAAGTCCTTGGGAGGTGGACGTTCTCAGTGCAAGACATTGTGTTAAGTGTATGTAAGAAAGCCTTTTGTTTTTTTAATGGTGGCTCAGAAGATTACCACACGGCACTAGCAGAGCCATCTGTGCTTTATCTACCTAGCTGCTGTCGCTGAGCTTTTTAAAACCTGTTTTGGCCACAGATCACGCTGTCTCTGAACCGAACACAAATAAATAGCAGCGCTGCCTCTCAGGCTCGCTGGTGCTTTACTAATAGTGGTAAAGTCCTTGTGAGGATGGCAGGACTGGGCTGTTGGAACAAGCCTTTCTGGTGATTGTGATTCATCAGTCTTCCTCAGTAGGATGCTCGGATTTTCTTTCCGAGCAGTTGCTAAAAATGAATTGGATTTTGCCCCAAAGGTAGTTTAGAGACCTGCAAGGTTTGTGCACTGACATCCCAACGAGGGAAGCGAATGTGGCTTTGTTTCAAGGCTAGAGCTGTCACAGGTCTTTGCGTACGATTCTGTTTTCCTCAAAATAGACCTGGCTTATCTTTAAAATGCTAGGATGTGGGGGTGGCGGGGGGTTCCTTTAGTGATGTTCTCTCAGAGCGAATCTGTTTTTGTCTCCAGCCACGTGTCTCTGCTATTGCTGTGGTTGTCATGGCTAGCCTTTGGGGGATTTAACAGATGTCATGAAGCTTGAGGAGGACCGCAGTGGCATCCCTGATGTTGCTGGGGCCTTCAAGGTTTTCACACTTACAGAATTAGATGCAGGGGTGTTGCGCTCCTCTAGTTCTTGCAGACCCCCTAGTTCTAAAAGTGGAAGCCTGCGTGATTAAGCTTTTAATGGTTGCAAGAGCAGCAAGACGTGACCCTGCCCTATTTTTAGCTCTGACTGAATGAGTTGATTGGGAAATGACAACTTGAGTGGGAAGCTGCACTAACCCTCTACCTCACTTGGTGCACTCTCCTTCCTGTAATGTGTCTAGATCCAATCAAGCAAGCTTCCAGCTTCTTATAGCAAAACAGTGTGATGAGTGTAGGGGTTAGCCAGAGTATAACAGCAATCAGGACAGCACAGTTCTGGTAGGGTATTATTTTTGTAATGAGTGTGTTATTTTTGTAAGTAAATGAGCTTTTCTGTACAGTACTGGAGGATAATTTGTCACTGTTGATATTTGGCACATTAATCTTCATTAGTAATCAGGTCTCAGCGTGTGCAAGTGGGGAAAAATTGTATAAATATTGCAGTTATAAAACGGCTTGTTATTAAAACGGTGGTTCAGCTGTAGCTGGTACCTACTTTTCATTTACTGCATTCACTTTATGTGGAAAAGAGAGTTCTTTCGGAGTGGTCTGGTTCGTGCATTGGTGGTGAATTCAGTGGTTCATAAACATTTTCAATGCAGGCTTATAAGAAAAAATAGAGTAAAATAATTTAAAACATGTCAATATCATTTACTGAGAACCTGACAGCTAGTTCTGCTCAATTAATATTGCGAACGGTTAATGTTGTTTGAAAACCTAGATACCAGCAGAACCAAAATGGTCCAAAAACAGCTGCTTCCAAAAAACATATGGCTTCTTTAGGTGAGACTGTGATTTCTCAGCTCAGGGATGTTTATCTATTAGTTTCATATTAGTTTGACTAAATTTTTGGAGCATGAATTCTTGATGAGCTGTCGCAGGTAGCAGAGGTGTACACAAAATATGTTTTAAATGCATCCCACATAATAAACATTGTTGTGTTAGATACATGAGCAATGCAAGTAACACAATTCCTATCAGTACTTGTAACATGATTACAGTTATGTTGTTATACTCTGCATTATCCAATTACAGAGAAAACTAACAATGTTAGTGTATTATACTATTTTTAACACATTGTCCCTTACACTGTTTGGCGTTTGCAGTGCTCCTTCACAGTGATTTTCAAATTGGTCTTCAGGGACCACCAGGCTGTAAACATTTTAAAGGCGTGAGGGTCCCTGAAGTTGGTGTGTTAGAGCAACTCCAACTATGGTTAATATTCTTACATTGTTTGCTGCTTCGCTCTTATGAGTAGATTTTTTGTAGGGAAGTATCGTTTTTACTAAAAATCTGCAAAATGTTCCTTGATGTCATTGAACTGTCCTCCCACGCTAAAGCACAACACTTTGTTTTTTTTTGGAATTGCGGCAGCCCCATGATAACTTCTTCCCTTTCTCTACATATGGCAGTCTATGGCTACAGATTGAAAACAACCCTTACAGAAAATAAGTATACTTAAAGTTCATTTTATTAAGTATACTTTGTGCAGTTACTATATTAATGTCATTGTACTAGTAGTACACTTGTATATGTACTATTTCAATACTTCTTGGGACTAAATTAGGCCACTTTCTAGTTTCTAAAAGTATACTTTTAAGTACACTTTAAGTGTAAGAGTAGTAAACCAAGTATAAAACTAGTTTACATCTTTTGCACTGCAACTACACTAAAAGTAAACTTAAGGGTTTACTGTTAGTTTACTAGCTTGTAAGTTGTCTTTAAGTGAACTTAACATACTTATAATTTACTGCTTATATTATTGCTGTACTTAAAAGTATATGACTAGGTTTAAGATTTTTTTTCTACTTAAAATAGAACTTAACAGCGTTTACTTACTCACCAGTGGACACACGTAAAATAAACAAGACACACTCAGATTAAGAAACATATTTGTATCTTTATAAATCTTTATAAATCAAATTTTAAATAAATATTGTACTAGATGTGTTTTTGTGCAGAGCAAGAATACTTACTTCTACTATCTCAATCGAAAGATTAAGTACAAGTAAAGGCCAAATATACTGTTCTATACTTGTCAGTATAACCCAAGCATACTTAAGTATAACTGTGTTTAGTATATCACTGAGAAGTACATAAAAAGTAAACTGAAAACATACTTACTTCCTTTTAGTTTAAAAGAAGTAAACTAATGGTACACTTGAATAAACTTCTTTTTTGTAAGGGAACATGCAATTACACTGTATTTTTCTTCATGCAGGTATTAACAGCACACTATATCCAGTTTCGTTTCCAAGTATGAACACACTATTTATGTGGCTAGTACACTATGGCCCTGTTTCATGTTATGTTTTTAACTTGCCCTCGCTCACTTTGACTCACCCCTCAGATGTCCATCACACATGTTGCACACTTGTGGCAGAAAGGTTGGCAGGTCAGTGATGAGTAGACTGTTCAAACAAAACACATTTCCCGGAAACATGTTAGCCTCAGTGAGCTAACAGGCTAGCTACGCAAAAAATGCAAAGCATAGCAAAGCAAAAATAATAAACATACATAAATTACTGAATAATTACATTGTCTGCCTGTAAACTAGGAGTACAGCTAGGTTGCAGTGTCTTTCTTCTTGTTGTTACCCATGTAGCCTTTCGAATTCAAACTAGCCTGCTAGCAGAGAAAAGTGATGAAGTTGTATTGGCAGTATAAACAGCCTATGCCTCGCTCTCGTGGTTAAAAAGGGAAAGGTGTTAATGATTTCTGAGTAAGTTTGGCTGCTGAAGTTAACACCTATGTTCCCCAGATCCCTCACCCCTCTGAGTTCTCAGCTAACACCCGTTAGCCAATAAAGTAATAGCACAGTCGTTAAAATGGTGCTGCTGATTCTCTCAAGGATATTACATCGAAACTGGTATATACTGGTACTGAAATGAGTGGCATAAAAGAAATGAGCAGGGCACTGGTAGCCCGGGACTAGAACTGGGTACCACTGGCCTAATTATTACTGTTTTCACCGCCCTTATCTCTCCTAACAGTGACACACACACCCAGCCTTGCATTGGTGCATGATGTCTGTCCAGCCCAGCCCTTCTCAGCATTCTTATCTCTTGTATGTTAAAGCTTCAAGCAAAACAGCCAGTCCCTCCCCCCTGCGGGAAATACTGCCTCCCAGTACACCATATCACCATGTTCTAAGTTATGTCAGGCAACACCACTCCACCACCTTGCAGCGGCCTGATACTGAAGAGAGGAAACCCTTTTCCCTCCCTCTGTATCTCCAAGCCTTGCAGAGGAGGCAGGCCTGATCTGGCCACGGCTCTTGGCTGTGCCCGATGGGTGAGTAAGAGGATGAGCCCTCTTAAAAGCCACCCCGGCTGTGTAGCGCTGTGGCAGAAGATGGATCACCATCTGCTAGTTTTTCTTTCATTCCACAGAAGACCACAGCCACAGCTCTGGAGTAGCTGTAGAGTAATGTGGGTGCTCGAGGAGCATGTTTAGCGGTATGACATGCAATAGGTGCCACGGACCACCAAAGATGGTTTTCTTAGGTGCTTTAAGTTCAATGACGCCTTAACCTGAAACTTTTCTCACTGGTAATATATTTAAAATATAGAGATCTTTTGGTATTTCGCAACACTCATGTTCATCCAAATGACTTCTTTGGAAAGAAAGATCTCAGTTTTGTCTAAGAAATTATTTGCCAAGTCACATCCACAGATTTGCGTTATTTTTCTAAACTATTGTTAAAAGCACATATTGAAAATCCTCTGGCCCAAAGGCCAAAACAGCTGGCACCACAGCAAGCTGATAAAATTAATGGGGTTTGGTTTTATTCCTGAGGTAGAACAAAAATACGATGTTTTTCTCAAAATAATCCTGACTAGTATGTAGTCCATGATTGCTCATTATGTGGTCCATGAAAATGTTTGATGGGCCTACAAGGACTTTACATTGACCCCACCTCCTTGCCATATTTTTTTATATAACTACATACTCTAATGTGGAAAAGTCTTTGGCATCCAGGCACATTGTTTAAAACCATTTGTCTTATCAGTAAGTGTGTTAGGCCTCATGAAAACAAAACAGAGCACTAGAATACACGCAAAAAAAAATAAATATAACCAAAAAGAACAAGGAACTTCTGAGCTCCCACATTTCTCCTGAACCAGCTGTTCGAATAGATTGCTTGAATTCCATCAGCCACACAGTTAATTAAATATAACAGAACGTTGATTATAGAAACCATCTGTTAGGTAATAGTTAGAACCATATGCTAGATTAATGTGCTATATGTTCTGAAATTCTAAAAACTCAAATGGAAACCTACTTCATCTTTATTTGTTTATTTGTTCTGTCTTTTCTCAGCCCTCAGTGACCCACTGCAAACACTCCACTGGTGCAGGCGCATGGACAATATTCTTTCTTATCTACTCATTTTGTAATGAGTACAAATACTATTTGTAGTATGGAGAAATAACAAGAGCGTACATGTACAGTATTATACAAAAGCCTTACACATCGAAAGAACTTTGTTTAACACCAATATATCTGGGCATTAAATGTGTTTTGGTGAGTACAACACCAAATAAACGCATATGTACTGTAAAAAGTAGCAGACGTTCCTCGTGAACACCCCCAGTCATCACATAAGTTGGTTAAATTCCATCACTAGATTATCATCAAACTTGATTTAACTTAATTTACTTACCATTATAACAAAGTATTGATAGAGTCAAACCAGATATTGTAAGATAAGTGACGCATACTGGGCTGGCTTGAAGCGAGGTAACATAAGTCACTACTTTATTGTAATGTTAACACTTTTTATGTGTAAATAAATGTTTGCTGCTCAGATAAATAGCTTTTTAATTCAAATGTTTGTTAAAATAGCGCATAATTAATATTTTAAGTGCATTCACATACACAAAGGGTGCTATCTAACAAATTTACGGTAACGGGCCAGATTTACATGAAAAAACGGAAAAACAGGAAAAACAAACAAACGAGTAATTGTAGGTTTAAAGGTGCTCTTGATGTCAGCTTTCACTTCACAGTTAGTGTTTAGAATACCTTCACTGAACAACTCTTCAGCCTCACAGAACCTGTTAGGACATCCCCAGTTGAGCATTAGTGCACTCACCACATCTGCTACGCTTCAACTCGACTCACAACACTGGAATCTCAGTCATTCCTGTAAAATACACACACGCACTCATCCACCCATACAAACACGCACGCCCACATTTCGCTGCTCTCTCTCTCCACCCAGTTTTTTACATAGATTTTACCTTCTCTATGCTCAGAAGGGAGAAGGAGGTGACAATACAAGATAGAGGAACAATATTAGTCCCAAAAGCTGTAGCAGGCTGAAAAGAGATAAGTGTAAACCCATAAGGACCTGACCATCTCAATAATTCAGCAGTGGATTCAGTGGAGAAACACACTCACCAAACACTTTCGTAGGTACACCTATTTATGTCTTCACTTATTGTCCATTTGATCAGCGTCACTTACCATATAGCAAAACTTTATAGCTCTACTGTTAGTCCATCTCATTCTATCCATCCTTTGCCCCCTTTACGCTGTTCTTTAATGGTCAGGACCCCCACAGGACAAACCACAGCACAGGTATAATAGGCTGGTCATTCTCAGCACTGTAGTGACACTGATGTAGTGGAGGTGTGTTAATGTGTGTTGTGCTTGTGTGAATGGATCAAAAAATATGTGGAATGCCACTGTCAAAAACATTTTTCAACAAGAACGGCCCACCAGGTTTTTGTTCACTGACAGAACAACAGCTCATTAAAACCTTTATTCTTTTTTATTGAACTTTTATTTTTAATATGTTAAGTTAAGGGCGACATGGTGGCATAGTGTTTAGCGCTGTCGCCTCACAGCTAGCCGATCCAGGTTCGGTGTCTGGGCAGTTCTGTATGGAGTTTCCCTGTGCTTGAGTGAGTTTCCTGTGGGTACTCCACATTCCTCCCTCTGTCCATGGTGTACCCCGCCTTGTGCCTAATGACGCTGGGAATGGCTCCAGCCCCCCGGTGACCCTGATTAGTGGGATAAAGTAGCAGCAGCAGCAGAAGATGGATGGATATTTTTTATTTAACTTAATTTTAATTTTAACATGTATTTAAACTATTTTAATGTGCTCGAGTGGGTTTTCTCCACGTACTCTGGTTTCCTGCATCAGTCGAAAGATATGCATGTTAGGTTGATCTGTCACTGTAAATCACCCGCAGGTGTGAGTGTGTGTTGACCATGCGATGGCGACCTGTCCATGGTGTACCCAGCCTTTGCCTGATGATTGGCTCCAGCCCCCCCGTGACCCCAACTAGCGGGATAAAGCGGAAGATACGTGATGAATGAATAAATTAATTTGGCGCATTATCATTTGAAAGGGTGGCTTATTTATTATTTAAACATTTTTTTTTACAAACAATAGCCAACCGTTTTTTAAATCCTCATTAGATTTTAAAAGTCTGTTATAATACAGTTCACTAACATTCTTGTGTCTTGTTTTATTTTATTGGGTACCTAGACTAATAATTAATGTTTAAGCATTCAGAGATAAATTTTAAGTGTTTAAGTGTACCAACAGGACCTTTGGCAGTTTCATTGAATACCCCTGCTGTACAATGCTTATTTTCGTATACAGCAGTGTTTCTCAACCCTGGTCCTGGAAGCCCACTGTCCTGCACCTTCCTGCTTTAATACACCCACTGTAACCCAGTAATGTGCTGTCAATGAGCTGATTGGATCAGGGATGTTAAGAGCAGGGAAAAGACCAAAAGTTGTGGGCCAGTGGGCCTCCAGGACCAGAGTCATCAACAAAACATGTAATCTGACCAGAAATGTTCAGAGTTTTGCATCAGACTGTACACATGATTCTCTAAGCAAAATGATCTTCCATGGTAATCACCCATATGCTATGCAGATAGAGACTGGGTTGAAAGCGCTGGCGTATTGCTTTAAACATATGAAGATTTACAGACAGATGGTGCAGATGGGAAACAGTGCTTGTAGCTGAGTCATGAAGGTGTTGTGTACATTGCACAGGTGTGCACCATTTTCATTTTTTTAAAATTATCTTAGCTAATCGATGAATAAAGGCTATAAATAGAACCAAAGAGCACAGAGGTATTTAAGAGAGGAAGTAAAAGCTGGAAAAGTGACTGCAGGAGGTCTGCAGGAATGTCTCTTAAGTCCTGTTCTACTGGACATGTTAGACTTAATTATTCATATTAACTGACTAATCCTGCTTTGTGAAACACTCCTCAGATCTGGTTTTGAGTTAGTTTTTGTTAAACCTCGTTAAGGCCACTGCGTACAAGACGTGACCACAATCGCTAGTATCATAATGAAAAGTTTGGCCGCACATGTCACTAATTTATATTTCACCTGAAGAACTTCTGACTTTGGGGTTATTGCATAACAAAACACAAAGCCCTGTGGTCATGAGTTTCGATAAATATGGTTTATAGACATGGGATTTATATTGTAGCCACAACTGAGTAATCCGTGGATGTGACTTAAAGCCCTTTTGCTTGTTTTTCCTAATTTAAACAGTCAGTGTCGTTCCTGAATCAGTGTAGGCCTATACCCTAATTCCATGAACCGGATTAGTCCAAAACGTCAGATACTTGCCTGCCGGTTGTTGGTGTTTTCAAATAAAATCTGGCTTTTTTTGGAAGTCTGAAGTCACACTCATGTCGTGTTATGAATATTTACCACAATCTACACAACTTCCAGAAGCGGTGGAATTAGACTGTGACTCACCGGCAAGCCATCATTCAAAGGCTCTTAAAAATAAGTCATATGAAAATTTTATGACACATCCTCTCCTTGTGCCGTGTTTTGGCAGTGCTAGCTCAGAACAACTGTATCACACATCACAAGTCAAAACTGTTTACTCCTCAGAGTCTTTCTGGTGTTAGATGCTTTGAATATTTCACTGCTTTGACTCCAGTTTGACCTGATTACAGCATATAGCCCATCCCTGACACACACAGCACTGCAGAATTTAAAGTTTACCTGTGAACTCAGCCTGCACTGCAGCTATACAGTGCAGTGCAAAAGTCAGAGACCACTCGATGATGATGATGATTATTATTATTATTATTATTATTATATAAAATAATCTACTTGCATAAAAAAGGATAAAGTTAAAAAACATAAAGGAGGAAAAAGTTTACAGACAAAATAGCTAATAAGTTATTCCTTTTCAGAAGATATTTATGAGGAGATTACATATAAACTAATAAAAGGGAGGAAAAAAGATGGAAAAGGAATCTGAAAACAACTTCAGATAAGCAGTAATTAGAGAGCCAATATCCTACAGTTTTCTAGTATTTTATTGTTTATTGAGATCCACTTGCAACATGTATATGGACTTATGTGCAAAAATAGTTGTAATTCACTGAATGTGACCATATTCCATATTCGTGTCTTTATCCCTTAGAAGTACTCTTTATCATTTCAGAGTAAATGGGTGGGTCTTATCTGGCGTACGCTGTATAGGCAGATGTATGGCATCACAAAAGTGTTTTGCAGCCTGCTTTCAACATATGAACCGTATGAACTGGGGAGTGAATGGAACGCCAGTTTACTAAATTTGTTTACTATTTTTATGTAAAAACAGTAAAGTCAATGTAGTGTTTTAATTCACTTTTCAGACCCGATAAACATTCACCCGGTGTTCTGTCCATCCTTCAACTGTGGACTGTGGTTATGAAAGGATGTTCAGCTATCAACACACTATTATTGAGAAAAACAAGATACAAAAGAAAGATACTGTGCACATCAAACAAAGAAGCTGCCTGTATTCTGAGAACAAAGACGTCAACATCACTGAACGTGAGATTATTTGGATCGTAAGAAGCAGAAAATGCAACCAACTTCCAAGACTGAACTTTGGAGGTGTTGAAAAATATCCTTGTTGACTTATTTGAAAATGTAAAAGTATTCAAAAAAGAATGGAAACTGTAACAACAGCACAAAATAGACATACTAGATACACACAAATTTTATGTATAATTGCAGAGGCTTCTGTTTGTTACATATGTGTTTGATTTCTTTGACAGTGAAAAATGAAAAAAACAAGTTAAGGGAGTTCTCTGACCTTTGCACAGTACTCTGTGTTTTGTTAAACCATTGGCATGTGTAACCTTTCAAAAGTAAGTTCTCCCTTTTATAACAAAACCTGATCATAAAAAACAGTAATTTTATAGAAGGTGGAAAAAACATTCTACATATTAATGTAGTTTAATGCAGTAAGATATTATGCTACATTTTTTTTTTCAAAAAACGTAAAATGCAGCTGACGTTAGAAAAATTAGAAAAATTAAACTAAGAGAGTTTTGATATGATGGTGACAATAAAGCTATTCTATACAACTGGTCATTATCAGAAAGGTGTATCATTTAAAAGTTTCATTGTAAGGTAGGCCACTTTTTCCAGTTTTACTAGTCAGTTGTTATGCTAACCACACATTATTGGCTCACGGTTATAAACAGTAGCATTTTAACTTTAACTCACTGAAACAGAGAATATATACACATTTGTGTAACTGCATGTTAAGCCAGCCTTTAAGGTATAATAACAAACACAGGGTTAAATAAGGTTAAAAATAACTTGTTAAATATAAAAAATAATGATTTTTTTTTTTTTCAAAAAGATACTATATAGGCCCTTTAACAGCATCACAATGATTACATTTAATTTTTGATTAATTTCTACGGAATATAAAACATATTTGCTGTTTTGGTTTTAATGTCAGGTCCTTTAAACTAAACCGTTCAAAAGACTTTGTATCATCATGTCATCATGTCTTACTATGTTCACTTTGCATGAATATTGTTATTATTTTGTAAATATATGTACAGCCTGTATCATACTTATATTACAGAGGGCCACAGTTCCAGCAACAGTGTACAAAATACATCTCAATAAACAAAGACTCATGTTAGCGTGGGCTAAGATATGATGAAATTCATTGCATAGTTTTCAAAAGCATGCCTCAGGGCTATCCCCCACGTTTATTTTTTTTTTTCAATGCTTATTTGCGCTGATGACTCTCTCTCTCTCTCCCACATGCAGTAAGGGGTCTGGAAGCCTGTGGCCTGGTTGGAGCGCACTCGAGTGGATGTAGGAGGTGCGGAGAGGCGCCGCTTACCGTGGGTGGTGTTGCATAACTGCATGGATGCTGTGGCGTTAAACACAAGGTGATGGGGAGAAATAGAATGGCAGAAGTCTTAAACCATGTAATGCACTAGCAGCAGGTTCTCCAAGTCCTGCACTTACTCTCTTACCAATAATGGTTCCCTAATAGTCATTGTTTTAGACATAGGAAAAAAAACTTTCATCATGGAATCTCAACAGAGGCTCTTTAAACTTTCTTCATACTGTCTGCTGGGAAAACAGTTGACTGAAGCCGGTTATGCTGGTAGATAGCTATGTGCCCAGCATGGGGAATTATTCTGCCTTTTGATCAGCATGTCCAGCATAACTAAGCCGATTGACCAGCATGCCCAGCATGACTATACATCCAACTTGGTCAAGCTGGTCAGTGCTGACATACCAGCTAAATCATCAAAACATAGCCAGTGCTGGTGTTCCAGCTAACCTGATGTAACAGCTTAAACCAGAGTGGTTAACCAGCAATAATTCAGTTCTGTATTTTGCATCATTATAGTGTTTCCTGATAATCTAATGAAACAATGTCAAGCAAAATCACACAATCCCCTACAACGACAGGAAGCTTTTTTGCAAATGAGATACAGAGCATTCCCTCAAAATTCTACACACAATACCCCATACTAACAAAGTAAAAAGTTGCATTTTTCCAAGTTTTTTAAAAATAATAAACTAAAAAATCACATGTACATAAGCATTCACAGCCTTTGCTCAGAACTTTGTTGAAGCACCTATGGCAACAAATACAACTTTAAGGTTGTACAACATTTAGGTTAAATGTGTATGATGCTACAAGCTTGGCACACCTAGTTTTGAGCAGTTTCTTCCCTCTTCTTTGTAGAACCTATCAAGCTCCATCCAGTTGGATAGGGAACGTTGGTGCACAGCCATTTTCAGATCTCTCCAGAGATCTTCACTCAAGAACATTCACATAGCTGTCCCGGAGCCACTCCTTTGTTATCTTGGCTGTGTGCTTAGGGTCGGTGTCCTGTTGGAAAATGAACCTTCAACCCAGTCTGAGGTCCAGGTTTTCGTCAAGGGAGCAGGTTTTGGTCAAGGATGTATCTGTACATTGCTGCATTCTTCTTTTTCCCCCAACCCTGACTAGTCTCCCAGTTCCTGCTGCTGAAAAACAACCCCACAGCATGATGCTGCCACCACCATGCTTTGCTGTAGGGAAGGTATTGGCCAGGTGATGAGTGGTGCCTCTTGGCCAAAGAGTTTAATCTTTGTTTGATTCTTTGGACCAAAGAATTTTGTTACTGATGGTCCTTTAGGTGCCTTATGGTAAACTCCAAGCAGACTGTCTTGAGCCTTACTTTTAGTGGCTTCCATCTGGCCACGCTACCATACAGGCCGGATTGGGGGAGTGCTGCAGAAATAGTTGTCCTTCTGGAAGGTTCTCCTCTCTTCACAGAGCAATGCTGAAGTCCTGTCAAAATGACCCTTGGGTTCTTGGTCACCTTCCTGACTAAGGCCCTTTTACCCTGATCCCTAAGATTCTAGAAAGAGCCTTGGTGGTTCCAAACTTCTTCCATTTATGGATGATGATACAGTCTTGTTTACGAGGTCTACAGACAATTCTGTGGGCTTCATGGTTTGGTTTGTGCTCTGACATGTACTGTTGACTATGGGACCTTATATAGACAGGTGTGTGCTTTTCTAAATCATTTCGAATCAACTGGATTTTACCACAGGTGGACTCTAATCAAGTTGTTGAAACAACTGAAGGATGATCAGTGGTAACAGGAGCTCAATTTTGAGTGTCATGGCAAGGGCTGTGAATACTTATGTACATGTTGGTATTTTGTTTTTTATTTATTTTTTTTAATTTGCAAAAAAAGTCAAACACACATTTTTCATATTGTCATTATGTGGTATTGTGTGCAGAACTTAAAAAATTAATTTAATCCATTTTGTAATAAGGCTGTAACATAACAAAATGTGCAAAAAGTGAAGCGCTGGGAATACTTTCTGGATGCACTGTATGCACAGCTTTTGCTTGTAGCTGGTTTCAGACAGTCTAAGCTGGTCTTTGATGGTCTAGGCGATTGACAAGCTTGACGTACAGCTGGACTAGACTACAACATATCCTAGACTGGCCATCCCACTTATGTTGTGGCCAGCTTGTCACATTCATATACCATTCAGCATTACATAACATACAGATGCAAAAAAACTGAAAATGACCAAACTGTACATGATTATAGGTCTCATGTCATAAATTATTTACAATTTAAGAGTTTGATGTAGCATGTAAACACAGTTAAAGTGTCAAAACATACTATTAACATAAGGCAGGATGTTTTTTCTTGTGCAAACATTCATCTTACAGCAACTATGTTTACCTAACTCAATATACAACCTCACTAAATTTATTGGTAGTAAACACAAAAACCCAGCAAATGTACCTCATCACTCAGAAGATCGGTAGCTTGTAGCTGCTCTGCTGAAAAGGAGTTTGACAGCTCTGTCTAAAGTGCACCCCCCTTGCATGCCCCACTGGTGGGCTCCATCAGTGGGAGATAAGCCTGAGTGGTTGTGGGTCAGCTTCAGGTCAGAGCTGCTAGGACACAGTGTCCTGTATGAGAGTCAACCCTAAAGCTTATTACCTACATGCCCTCTCCAAGGCACATGAGAAAACACAGTTTGTTTCCTTGGAGCTTTTTTGTCAAACAAACAGCCAAGTATGCCAACACAATGTAGCACAACATACATTACCATGAGGTTAATATAGGATTAATAGAGGATTTTTTATATTTGGCTAATAGCAGATGTACTATAGCAGAGAAAGGAATTATAGTTGCTTCTCTTGTTCCAAAACATCTCTGCTTTGTTCAGCTAAGGAGCTTTTGTGTTCTTTTACTATATTCTATTAGACAAATGCAACAGCTTAATTAAACCTGAAGCTCTTGACTAACGGTAACCTACGTGCCTGTTAGCTAGCATGTTTAACACATATATACTAACTCCTGCTGAAAAAGGACAGCACAACTGATCAAATCAATTTTATTGTGACATCATTTTTAACATATTTACAGTGTATATATATATATATATATATATATATATATATATATATATATATATATATATATATATAGATAGATAGATAGATAGATAGATAGATAGATAGATAGCGTTGCAGCATTCCCCCAGTTCTACTTTTTTATAACAGTACCATCTTCCATATATGCTTGTCTGGTACTTGTTCAGCTTACCAGCATCCAATACACATCATATTCTGGGGATCAGAAGATATAACAGCTTCCATTGCTGCTGTCCTGCACACCAGCACCAACAACACAACATATGGTTTTGCAAGTTGCCCAACAATGCTCGTGTATGCTGGTTTCCAGAAGGGACATGAAATGTTTATGACAAAATGTGAATTCCAATGGCACAATCTGATTGGTTGAGCAATGTTCAGCTTCTTTAAAGCAACTGTTTCATTCAGCAGTGGCTCACTTAATGCTGCATCTAATAGTTACTGTGCTTATGTTCTTAGGATATAAAACAGGATATATTAGATAAAAAATCAAGATACATTAGACTAATTCTACAAGATAACATCTCTAAGAGAGCTTTTTGGTCAGTGGCCATGACAGAACTAAATGCAATTCAGCAAACAAGGTGGGCCGTGAAATGTTTTACAGACAGGCTTGAACAAAATGATGGCCAGGTTAAACTGGCAGATACTGAAAAACATAAACTCACCCTGATATTGGCACAGTTTTATGACAGCTTTTTGGCAGAAGGCCTGCCAATATCAAAGCACGTTAGCTACCCAGCAATCCCAGAGACAGCTATTGGACTGTCTGTTGTTTTTTGTCAATACGCAGCACAACAGAGTAATTATTGGAGTATTTTTTGCTCTAAAACAACGTTACTACTTTTGTCTTTAATAACTACTACAATTGTCTTTAATAATACTTACATTGGCGTGTACTTTTACTTCAGTGGGATTTTCAGTGGGACTCTTTCTACTGGAAAGTGATTTTCCTCTCCAGCTATGTGACCACTATCTGAATATCATATAACTTTTTGGTGAAGTGTTGCTGTACTCTGTGTTGTTGGACATGCTATGCTATGATGTTAATATGACAGAAACTCACGCTAAGACAGAGGAGTCAAGCAATAGAGCTTATGAAAATCCCATGGTTCCTCTCTCTCCCAGCCTCACTGGAAATTTCACAGGCGATTTCGCTGTCAAGATGGACAGTGTATGACGTGTGAGTTAGCAGCCAGGCATTGCAGCTCAGTGTGAAGATCTGGTGAGAGAGGCAGTAAAGAGGGTATGAGTGTAAGTTTGAGTGTGTGTGTGTGTGTGTGTGTGTGTGTGTTTGTGTTTGTGAGTATGTGTGACCACGTCACACATTATCATGTGTGAGCCGAGGGCCTTGTTATGTTACAATCTGCATGTTTTTAATAAGCCATGTGATCATGTTTGTCTCCCCAAGCATTTGTTTTCTTTCAAGCTCTTATAAGTAGTAAGTCTAAGTAAGCCTCATGAGTAGCATGTAATATGAGTAAATGTGCATGTGGCAAAGCATAACTATAAGAGATAAACCTTCACTTTGGGGCTAATGAATTTAAAACTAGGTCAAAGCATGAGGAAAAACAAATAACTTTAAGCAGTGCTAGCTTTTTCAAAGGTTCTGTTCCACCTTAAACAGCACAGCAGTTACATTCAGTCACAATAGCATGCTACAGTGTTTAAGGTGGAATAAAGAATTTGTTAAGAATGTTAAGTTATGATGGAAAATACTGCCAGAAAGGCAAAGAGATGAAGAACAATACTTAATCAGGTGTACAATTTGAATTATAATCATTAGCAAGAAGGCCCAGTAGGCCCAGTCCTAGGCCCAGATCTTAAAGCATTCAGTCCCTCACAGATCCAACTGAATATGGACAACAAGAGCAAAGTGTACTCTGCCTGGACAACAGGGCCAGGACCAAACTAATGCTGGGGAAGGAAGGAGGGGAGCCTTAAAACGGCAGTACTTCAAAGCAGCAGAGCAGGAACATCGTTTTTGTGATTGGCCACACTAATGGATGAGTGACACAGCATTGGAGTCTTCCTGGCAGAACATGCACTGAAGCTTTCATTTTTAGATTAAATACAAATTTGAAGGTGCTATATTTATCGTAAGCTTGGGTTCCCTCCTGTGCTTGATTATTCTACCATTGAGGCAAAAGGCCTATAAATGTTGATTATTGGACACTATCAGTAAAGTTGTAACACTACTGACTACAAGTGGGCATTATGGCAAAAATATAATGCTGCAGTAACAGGCAATAAATTGTTACACACACACACACACACACACACACACACACACACACACACACACACACACACACACACATATATATATTCACCTACTGTGCTACACTAGTTTTGATTAAACATGCCTAAAATGTACTTATTTAGAAGTACTAAGGATATGTGGCATATGATCAGAAAAAAAAACATATTTTAACATATTGTGTATTCTAAAATGTCACCAGCGAAGTTTTGCAGTCATATCATGTGCAGAAATGTACAAATATTACATTTGTGTTATTATTTTATTTACATTTCAAAATCACTGAGTACACCAAATACTTTACTAACTGTGGTCTTCTTAGAGTTAGTCTTTTAGATATCCATACAATAATTAATCCACAATCCATAATTAATTAATGTTATCAACAGAATGTGAAGAAATAATCATTTGATTGTATGTGTATCATCTTGTAGAGATCGCTACAAAGTTAGCATACTAACCACCTAGCCCTGACCATTCCTGTCTCATACAAACACCATATGTCAGGAGACTGAGAGTCTTACATCAGTCCAACATGAGAGGATGAAGAAGTAGCACTGCTCTGACAGCGTATTCTAACCTCTTGTCACTCATGTTGAAGGTTCTGCTTCCTGTTAGATCAGCACAGGTAGCCAGTGAAGGAAAAAGTAATGCAACAGTAGCACGAAAGCAAGAATCCACGTTCAGTAGTAAAGAAAGGAAGTGATATAAATAGAAGCTATACAAGAGTCAACATTGGTGTTGCTTTCCACCACTTTGATGCTGAAATGTGTATTTCCATGTTTCTAATGATGAAAGTGAACGCCACAATTTTTTGGTGATATGTTGCCCCCTATTGTTTGGAGTATGAAATCAACAGGATGCATCATCTTACACATTGCTCCTTTAAGCTGAAATACCTGTATTAAAATAGTTGTTTCCCACAATAATACAACTCCTCTAACATACTATTTTTCAAGTAGGACTTGACTAAAAATCACAGGAAGAAGTATTAAATTAGGGTGTGTTTTTGGTTGGTTAATTTAGAAATATCCAAAAAATCCACAGAGACTTTTTATGTTTTAATATTTTTTTAGCTCATTTCATGGCATCAAACTTGTGGAAACACCATTTAACACTTGGATAGTAAAATGACCCGCATGCTTGTATTTGTGTGAATTTAAAATGTGACCCGATCACGTGTTTGTTTAGCTGAATCTCTTTATTTCAGTACACGTGATTCTTAGCCAGCAGAGCCAGGCTGGGCTGGGAGAGGTGACTGTGCTGGCTGGCTATGGCAGGAGGCTGAGGTGGTGGGGGTGGTGGGTTTCATTAGAGGCTGCAGTGATTTAGCGAAGCTCTTGGCAGTGACCCAGCACTCGGCTCATGCCGACGTCAGCACCGGGACCTGCCAGGTTCCACGGGGGAGGGAATAAACATAACCACACAGAAGAACAGAGGAGCCACCAAACCACAATACCGAATCTACTTTCACAGCACGATTGCTGTTGTGTCCTTAAATAGCTGAGTATCTCTTTTGGCGCATAAATTTAACAAAATACTGCACTCAGTGTTGCAAATGACAAATAATGAAAACAACTAGGGGCCAGCTGGCATTATATATAGGCATAGGGCTAGTGTTATGCTACACAGGCTCTGCATGCTTTTGCCTTATTCTAGCCATATACGCTTAGTTTGAGTGCAATTTTATTTTAACCCTAAAGACTAATACTAACATCTAATCATTTCTAGAACACACTGCAACATATTTTAGGACATACTTTCCATGACCTTATACATTTCTTTTCAATAGGCTTTTTGAAGAATCTTTGAAGAAGAGTCTTAGAAGATGATTGCATTTTCAGCTTCTAAGTGATCTCAAACACATTTAGTGATATTAAGCTCTGGAATCTGGAGTGGTCAGTCAAATGTTCTATGAACATCAGATGCTTCTTCCTTTGGCTTGCTTTTCATCATAAATGCTTTCTGACATGTTTACATGTTTAGGCCCATAGAGTTCATTTCTGAGAGTGAAAGGATGGACAGAAACACCTGTGGACTTTTTTTAGATCTGAAAAACTGATCTATACCGAAAGAGTATAGCCTGATTTTCGTTTTTCTCTTAAAATGAAAGCTCAGAAGTGAACATATTGCAGTTTTTCTCTTTCCTGTGGTGTGTTATGTGGCTTTTAATGCATGTTAACCACCTGAAAAGTCATCTCATGAGCTACATAGAGAGCTTAAAAAGGTAAAAGAAAATACTGCTTTAAAATGTTCTGCTGCCGGCTGGGTTGCAAATGTAGCCCTACCAAATTTGTTCTACCTGACTTTCAGGATCAGACTCTGGCTCAAACTAATATGGGAACTAATGTGAGGAAAGAACTTGTAACAGGGTACCATGTAGCAGGAGGCAGGACTTAAATACACAGGGGCTCTAATAAGATGTTTCAGACAGAGTGTGTATACAGATGTACAGTATGGAAAAAATGTGTTTTGAGGAAATTGAGACATGTAATTCTATTCTAGTACTCCCCAAAACTATGAACATTAAAGATAAGCATGATAGGTCCCTTTAAGTACTGCTTATCTGATGTTGACAGGGTTGGTTATCTACCAGATCTTGCATGTTTGTCCTGTTTTCTCTTTATCTGAATAATATCTCCAGTTTTTGCATTTATTTACATTGGACTTTCCCCTTTCTAATGTAAGTGGATTGTCTTTGTCTAATCTCCCCAAAAACATCTCCTGAAAAATGAATAACATATTAGCTGTTTTACATAAATAAAGTAAAGGGTGGTCTGTACATAACTGATATTTTAGGTTCACAGTAGTTACTGAATATCAAGTCACATGCTGAAAAATAACGGTGCCAACAACCTTTAAATTTTAAGTTTGTAGTTACTGAAGAATAAGTGTAACGATTCATCCCGTTTCTACACAAGTTTAGCCCCACCCACTCACACAAAAGTTATAAGGAGTGTTTTAGCTTGGGCTCCTTTATGAATGAGTCACAACACAGGGCAGCCAATCAGAACAGAGGTCATTTATTTCTATAGGTGTCAAAGACACAGTAACGAATGATGACTTTAGTACATTAAAGCACACAAATATCAAAAGTGTAAACACTATTTTAGTGACACACTGAATACTAATTCCCTACTGGATTTTGCATTGCAGTGAATCTGCGTACATGCTGCACTGTTGCAGTGACTTTTATGAATATCTGTGCTGCAAAAGAAGTCAATAGTATTATGCTACTCCAACAACAATAATAAAAATCCAATATCCTTAAGCAGAATTTCTCTGATAAGAGGAGCACAGTACTGGAGTATACCCAAGAGAGAGAAAGAAAACAATAAAGCACGCATTTGTAAAAGCGAGGACGTCCCCTGAGACTCCTCACATAGTGCTCCCACACCTGTCTGAGTCCATGTGCTTCAAAGACAAATGGCTTCTCTCTCTGTTGTACCTTGTACTCTCAGAGAAAACAGGAAATAGAAAAAAGTTTTACTGTTTGAAAGAAAATGTCTCTTTTATGTGTTTCATTTAGCGTAACTTCAGTTTGGCAGTCTCCGCAGTTGGCACGTTAATGGCTGGGTCCACACACTGACATTAGTGATTCAGTGAGGAGGCATTAGGGAGGTCGTCATTTGGTTCTGCTAAACAGGATGGCAATGACACTGATTATAGCTTTTTTTTGGTGGGGGGGCACGGAGGCCCTCGGCATTGAGAACAAGAGGATGCTGGACCATATGTGACGCATCTGCTTTAGAAGACACTGTTTCATAGAAGGAGGCAAAACATCATGTATCTATAGTGCAAACTGCAAACTTACTATGAAGTTAAAGCAGTGGTGTTTACAATTGGGTCTTCAGTAAATGGTGCAGTAGGGGATTCCATGAGTGTGTTTGCACTGATAGCAATACATTTTAACATGTATTAAACATGGACATTTTTTCATCCTATTATTTATATCCAGCTAAAATAAACAGGTAAGGCCACTACTTATACTCATAGCCAGCCTAGCCTAGGTAGGGGTCATCCACCGAGAGGTTCAGCGAAGCGAAATGAGTGTCAAATTCTGATTAATTAAACACTTAATATATGTAAACAAATGGTCGTGATTCAGTGACGCTCATGAACAAGAAAGAGTGTTGCTTCATAAGCCATTCTGTGTTGCAGTGTAATCGCATGCCTTTGTGTAAATTATTTAGCCAAAGGCAGTTCACTGGAACAGAGACAAAATAGCCAGATATCAAGCCAGAACGTGAATAATTTCACATATTTCATTGATATATAAATTATTAGTGTCAGGTAACAACATGTGGCTCGTTAAAAAAGAAAGTTGTGTTTAAAACCAAATAAACACCTGGATTTTTCACTTGTAAAATTGACGTGAACTGATGTGAAATTAAGAATAGCTTTTAATGCTTTCACCATTCACTTGTATATATTTTTTTTAAATCTGGGACTTTATATGCAGCACATTAAAAGTTGAATACTCCTGGAGTCCTTCTTTCTCACAGAATTAGCCCCACTCTCAGAAAATTAATACATGACTGATTGATTTTGCTGTCAGGTCCTAATAATGTTAGTGGTTATTCAGTTCAGCTCCGGAAGTCCTAACCAGTCTGGGAGTCAGCCTGATTGTTAATATCTCAGTCAATTAGAGAAAGAAATGCTGGTTGGAAACTTTAAGAATTTAGCCTATTTCTCTAAAGGCCTGGAAGGCTCTAAGGGTTTCTCACTGATTTTGAGGGCATATATGTTCATATTTGATGAACTACAGTCGTTTTAACATAGTTCTCCTGTTTTAAAGGACCAAACGTTATTGGACAATAAACTGTTCATGTGTTTACTAGCCAGCTGTGGCACTGCAATCTTGCTGTTGTCTCTCAGATGGGCATCAACAACCTGAGCTAGTATAGTGGGCCAATATGGGCTCATCAGATTCAGAATAATCAAAATAAATCCCCCCCCAAAACATAGCTGAACAGTAGGTGTGTCAACTTATGTGGTTTATATCATAGAAGCAAGAATATGTTGATGCAGACCACAATTGTAGTTATAAAAACATCACAAAATACTGTCTAGAATGAAGCCATATCAAAGGACTTGCATAAACACAAGAAAACACCACTAATGACATCTGAGGGTTTCTTACGAGATGCAAACTACTGGTAAATCTCAGGAACAGACAGGATGTTTTTATATGATATACATGAAGTCTACAGAATTGCTTGGGTCCCTCTTGGGAATCTGTGAAGTATATATGTATATATATATATATATATATATATATATATATATATATATATATATATATATATATATATATATATATATATATATATATATATATATATATATATATATATATATATATATATATACACTGGTTTGGAAATGAAACCAAAATGGCTTTGAGGTTGAAGTTAATTCAAGGGTGTGTAAGTTTATACTGGGTGAACCTCAACCCTTTTAATGTGTAGTCCTCCAACTTCAAGCGGCTGCTCCATTGCCTGTTAAGCCAGTTATCTATTCTTGCAACACTATTTGCTCAGTACAATCACATAGAAAATCATTGATTTATAATTTTGTGGACAAAACATATATATATATATATATATATATATATATATATATATATATATATATATATATATATATATATATATATATATGTGTGTGTGTGTGTGTGTGTGTGTGTGTGTGTGTGTTCTCAAGGTATGTTAAAGCTCAGATTTGTAGTTGATCAAAAACAAAAAAATGTAGCCATTTTAGTTTAGAAGAAAGAAACTTCAGGATATCAAAGCAAACTAAGAAAACTGAACAGAAAAATCAAAATATCAGAATAAAACAAGGTAAAATATAATGAACCTCAGTGTCAATAAGGTAGATCATCACACTATGATCTAGTTAACTATACTAGCATTAGTTACTTTGAACTTGCTAGTTGTTAACATTACTTATACTAGCTACTTGCTTTCGATCTCAACATCAACACAAAGTACATTTTTAACTGCCAATACCACAGATGCTTCAACTGTCAATACCACAGCTGTTACTTACAGGCTGCTGTCGTGGTTGTGATGCCTAAAAGGTGGAACTGCTCCTCTCTTCAGTCTCTTTAGTGAAAAGCATCCACTCAATTCTGTCCATGGTTTGAGAAACTGTCTGGAGTGAAATGTGTAGAACAAACTAACAACTTTTAATTAAACTCATCCAAGATCCTCTTACAGATGTGGAGGCTAAAGTTGGCTTCCTATTCGCCAGCTTGTTTTGCAAATTTTCTGTTTTTTTTTAATGATGCCACAGTTAATTCTGCTGCCTGTGCAAGCTGTAGTATTTAAGGTGGAACAGGGAGCATTTAAATTAAGAAGCTGGTGAATTGGTAGGTTAATTCAGCCATGTTTAAAGATTGTCAACCATTCCCACTGACCGATTCATTTCTTATCAAAAGTGGCAACATTTTTGCTGCTGGTGTTCCACTGTTGTTGTTGTATGTGAATTTTGGGGGTATAAATATTTAATATTACATAAACGAACAGAAAAATAAGAAAAAGAAAAAGAAATGGAGTCAAATGTTAAATTTTTAAATACAGTGTTGATTGTGGTGCCAGTTATAAAGCATCAATTCATTTTAGTCTATGCTTAGGCTTAAACAAGGGCTGATCTAAATCTTAATAGGGTTTACAGTTACTATTCCAAAAATAACTAGAGCATCATGATGAACTTTGCCACCCTGACCAATACTGAGACCAACAATGCCAACTTTACACATAGAGGCCTTGACTTTTTTTTAAAGCGTCCTAATTGGATATGGTGTGCATCATTCCACCATAACCGCCCATTTCTTTCTATCCCACTCCCTCCCTCCTTCTCTCATCCTCCCACACGCACAAACACACACTTTTGTTTCCTGGCAACATGCAAGCATGGGGAGGAATGCTGAAGTGCTCTCGTGTCACAGAAGGCTGCGACGGCTAGCAAAACACGCCGATTCTAAGTAGCTGAACACACCGCTCAGCAGAAGGATGCCGAGGAGCTCATTGCTATGCCACCTCCGCCGCGCTAGTTAAGGCCACCTCGCACGCTGCGGGACATCTTTATGTGCTCTGGCACTGAAGAGTTTTGGGATGGCTCTGTTTCTGTTTGTGTTGAGTGGTTCTGTAGCTGCCTTCCAGTCTTCAGCTCAGCTGGCTGCGGTGTTAGGATGCACTTTCCCGGAAATTACATTTGTAGCCATTTTCCAGGTTCGAGAATCATATTCTCTTTAAAGTTATAGTTTGATAACCACATTTTATACTTCTCTCTCAATGTAATTGGTCAGCCAAGACATATGCTTCTGTCATTTCTCTTTGAAGTTAACAAAGTCAAATAACACAATGACTTTCTAAGTGACAATACTTTAATGCATCCTCTGCAGAAAACACATTTCTGTTTACTTGCGGAGAAAATCATAAAACACAAAATATAAGATGTGCCAGAACTTTTGAACAGGCCGTTGCATTTATGTTGCATTTTTTTGCACAATATATTCAAATCAGCAAATAAAGAGTAATTGTTAGAATTAAGTGTATTTCCTGTAGAGATTATGTTATTAGAATACAAAACATAATATTTTCTGCAGGAAATATATGTTTTTATTTAAAAAAACATTATTTTAGCATTTCAAATTGTCTACAAGGTATGTGATTTCTGAACAGTAAAAAAAAACACAGGTGTTGCTCGTCTATTCACAACACTATGATTAGGCCCTAGAAGGAAATGAGCTGTTTTCCCATTTTTTGCTGAGCTCATGAATAACATGATAAGCTCAGCTCTGATTGGCTGGTTTACACTGAGGCTCCACGTTGATCTCACAGAAGCAGCATGTCGAAATAAACAAGGCAGGAAAATAAAATGAACTTGGTGTAAATAAGGTAGACCATCATATTATTTAGTTAACTATGCTAAAGTTAGTGATTTTAAACTTGGTTAGTTGTTGGAAGTTGTTTCTTACTATGACGGTTTCAGATGATCTGCTTCAACTGTCAATACCACAGCTGTTACTTACAGGCTGCTGTTGTGGTTGCGATGCTAAAAAGGTGGAACTGCTCCTCTCTTCATTCTCTTCAGTGAAAAGCATCTACTCAATTCTGTCCGTGGTTTAGAAAACTGTCTGGAGTGAAATGTGCAGAACAAACTAACAACTTTTAATTAAACCTGTCCAAGATCCCCTTACAGATGTGGAGGCTAAAGTTGGATTTCTATTCGCCAGCTTGCTTTGCAAATTTTCGGTTTCACTTTAAACAACGCCAAGGTTAATTCTGCCACCTGCGCAAGCTGTAGTATTTAAGGTGGAACACAGAGTATTTAAATTAAGAAGCTAAATTCAGCCATATTTAAAAATTGTCAACCATGCCCACTGACAGAAAGTGCCAACATTTTCGTTGCTGTTGCTCCACTACTGTTGTATGTAAATTCTGGGGGTGTAAATATTAAATATATTAGGTAACAGTCTGGGATTTTAAAATCTGCCCATTTTACTGACCCCTTGACTGAGTCATACTCTACTTATTCAACCATACCAATGTAAATCTAGTTTTCAGGTCAATGACACCTTTGTAAAATCAACAAATGCTGCAGTTTGACCAGGTACACGGACAGCTTTGCCTACAACTGTGAGTACATCATACAATGTCCAGGTTTCGACCAGGCAGTCCAGTTGATTTCTCTTGTAAAGTGTTTAATTGGTACTTTGGATGGAAGGTGTTGCTCTAAATGCATTCTATTCGCTGGAGTTGATCAAAATTGAGATACAACCTGTGGGTAGCCTCTTGTATTAAGTCATACTACATTATTCCATAAGCAATGAGTGGTTCTCAGCTGACTTCAGATGTACAAGTATGCAATATACATACAATGTAGTCATAATAATAGTGTGAGAGTTTATGAGATCAATAAAAAAGGCAATTGTTAAACTCATTCACGAAAAAAAAATACACCAGAACATACAGAACAGGGCTCCATATTCATAGGATAAAAGGTTTTACTATATATATATATATATATATATATATATATATATATATATATATATATATATATATATATATATATATATATATATATATAGTGTTGGGCACCATCTAATCCTGTGTATCCTGTACTTAGTTCACCTGCAAGCATATTATACTGCCTTTACATACTCAAGTCACATTAATATTTAGAGTAACCACCATGTGCAGCATGAACAGCAGCTAGATGGGCTGAGAGACTCAATAATAGTGCATCCCACAGCTGCGGGACAGTGCATGGAGGCGATGCTCAATTGGGTTCAAGCCTGGGGAATTAGGGGTCCAGGGTAGTCTTGGTCATGCTCTTCTAACCAATGTGGGACATTTCTATCCATGTACCATGCTGCATAGTCTTCCTGGAAAATTCCATCCGCCCCAGGAAAGACAATCAGCATTGTTGAATATTTTTTACAACTTATGGTGTCTGTTAAAAGCTTGTGGACACTGATCACACACTAAATGCCACATGGTTTTCAAGATTGTTTATGGTTTAGCGACACCCGTCGTTTAGGGTTTTGGCTTAGCAGATCCTGCCCTAGCTCTAAGCCTTGGGGATACCTACTGGCCTGACAGGTCAAGGCAGGTTGACCTATGGACAGCTTCACTTTAATACAGTGTGTTTGCTAGGTTGAAGTTAGACCAAGTTCAGACCATATTCAGACCATACCCCGGTTGAGAGCTTTCAGAACATTTGTACTGTTTTCCTGAAAATAAAGACTAAACTCTGAACTGGTCTCCTTCTTCATTCTGACGGCAAAATCAAAGTTACGGCAGCATGTATGGGTGTACGTGATCTGCAAGGATGGATTCATACCCCAATCGGTTGAAGGTGCCTTCCACATGGACAAGTGGACCCAGAGAATGCCACGAAAACATTCCCCAGACCATAACTGCCACATACGCGCCACCGCCATCGAAAGTAGGAGGTGCTCAAAATCATGTGACTTGGCTGTGTATTTGGCCAGTGGTCTCTGTGCAATACTGGTCAGGCTGGCATGAGGCTTCAGTCTATAATGCAGTGCAGAATACTTTCAAAGTCAGTTTTTAAATATGCATTAAGCATAGTCCTGCCCTAAAGAAGCTTTTAAATTGTGAATTACCTTCAACAGTGCGTTTCAGCCCAGAACTTGGCTTCATTTGTGTCCAGGAAGCTGCCCCTAAGAGATAATCATGGCCCTGAGGAGTGCCCGTGCAGGCGACCAAAAACTGGCTTATCACCACTGTCTGAAGAAAACTGAATAACTCCAAAATAGCTTTCAGATTTCACTCAGTCCCTGACAAATCATCACAGTAATGCAAGGCCCGGAAACACCTTCAGAATAGCAAGCACTGAGAGGAGCTTTGAAACAAGGCTTTGGGTGTCATATAACAGCATGTATTCCATAGTATATGCTTATTGATATTTGAACCTCTGATTTCCTGATAAACAACACAGAGAAACATTACTGGAAAGAGACAACGCCAAGCAAAGTCTTTAACTATGCTCATCACATTCTTAAGCTTAGGGCATAAAATTGCTAAAATTATGATTCAGCTAAATTCCTCCTTGAAGAAACGCAAAACGTCTGCCAGCATGGATTCCAGGCAAGCTTTAGCTTTTCCATGTGAGTTCTACTGAGTGCTTGGATTTGAAAGTCAAATGGAATTGAAGTTCAGCCTCAGTGCCACAGCTGTAGCAGAGCCGAGTGTGGTGAGAGCACAGAGGAATAACAAATGCTACACGCTCATCTAGTGCTCCATACTGCCCGCAGGGGATGGGATACCAATATCGCATACTGCAGCCTCCTGGATTATTAGGTGTAAGAGCATGCTAGCCATGAAAATGCATTGGGATGAGAAGCAGGTTTGGCTGTCCCAGCACAGTTCTGTGTAAACCTCAGAGCAAGGATTAGAACCTGTGCATAGAACAAAAAACGAAACCAAAAAAGTACAACATTTGAATATGAGGGCAAACTAGTACTGATTTTAGGATTTTTCTTTTTAGGTAGGGCCATAATAGAGCCATAGTTTCTGTTTAGGGACCAAACAAAGGTCTATCTCATCATTTTTCTAAACATTTATATTTGCATCAGTCATGCTACTGACATAGCTCATTCTATATATTATTTATTGTGCTCTAGCAAACTAATCCTAGGCTAACTATTCAAACCTACCATACTAATGCAATCTTGTGAGCAGTAAAAAAAGGTATTAAGTTCAGAAACCAACCCCCAGTGGGCTGGTTTGGACCAATTTTACATACTATCACAGTGAATTTCTATATACATATATATTTTATATATTTATATCTTTTTGTTTGATTGTTTATAGTGTTTATAGTGGTAAAAATGGTAGAAAATCTTGAAATATCAGTCTACATGGGGCCATCAGCCTTTTAATAAATACATTTTAGGCCTAAACCTTATTTTCAAACTATAATAAAACAATGTCTCAGACATGAAATGTTTTAAGCATTTTATGTTGTGATGTAGCCTTCAGAGGCATTAAAATCTTCAGACGTCTGGGTGGGCAAGGTTCTCTAGAACAATATTTCACATAACAGTACTCTGAATGACAGCGTACAGTGTAAACAGGTGCAGTTTAATAATTTTAAAAATTCTGTAGAATATTCCTTTAACCTCTTAATCATGTTTTTAAAACAGAGCTTCTCTCCTGAAGCTGAAAGTCCTTTGTTTGTGTTTGCATTCCGTTCCTTTAACCTTTTCTAATATCTGCCTGGACCACAAAGTCATACAGCTGGTCACTGTGTATGCATGGAAGGCGTAGCATGTGTGCCAGCTTCATTTTGAGTGCCCAGCACAGGACGGTCTTGTACATGGGCTAAAATGCCGCTTGCCTCTGATCACACTTAACTTTCCACCTTTGGTCTCAATAGAGTCGACTGCCGCAGCTTGAGCTGGGGTGCCCATTTCACCGAGCCTGTTCAGCCCAGGCCCCAGTCCTGTGGAAACTTGGTCCCTGACCCAGTCAAGCAGCCAATTCACAAGGATAGAAAGCCACAAATCATTCCCTATCTCCTATGTCAGGAGTCAAATGCAGTGTGTGCGCGTATAAATAGCCTTGGACGTGCTCTTTCCCCTTTATCTCCCCCGCCCGCACCCACAGCCAAAGACACTTCAGGGAACCGCAAATCACAGCAGTGTCCTCCTACAAACCCAGAGGACGACCACTGTTTGTGTGTCTGCACTTCTGTGTGTGTGCGATTGTGTGTTTGCTTATGGGTTTCTCTTTTGCCGCGCTTGTTTATGGCCCTCTATTTCTGACTGTGTATATGTGTTTAGTCCTTTGCTTATTTTCAGTGTGTCTGCATGTGTTTGTGCTTCTGTGTTCACTATGTCTTTGTGTTTGTGTATGAGTGTGTGTATATGGTATTTCCTGTTTTTAGGTTTCTAACCATGTAACAATAAGCATTACATGGCCTCCCCTTACAGAAAATAAGAATACTTAAATTTAATTTTATTAAGTATACTTTATGTAGTTACTATACTAATGTGAGTTTACTAGTAGTACACTTGTATATGTACTATTTTAATACTTATTGGGAGTAAATTAGCCCACTTTCTAGTTTTTAAAAGTATACTTTTAAGTACACTCTAAGTGTAAGAGTAGTAAACCATACAACTAGTTTACTAGTTTACTTTTGTACTGCAATTACACTAAAAGTAAACTTAAGGGTTTACTGTTAGTTTACTAGCTTACAAGTTCTTTAAGTGAACTTAACATACTTATAATTTACTGCTTATATTATTGCTGTACTTTAAAGTATATAACTAGGTTTAAGATTTTTTTTTCCTACTTAAAATAGAATTTTAACAACGATTACTTACTCACCAGTGGACACACGTAAAATAAACAAGACACACTCAGATTAAGAAACATATTTGTATTTTTATAAATCTTTATAAATCAAATTTTAAATAAATATTGTACTGGATGTGTTTTTGTGCAGAGCAAGAATACTTACTTCAAAAGATTAAGTACAAGTAAAGGCCAAATATACTTTGACTGTTCTATACTTGTCAGTATAACCCAAGCATACTTAAGTATAACTGTGTTTAGTATATCACTGAGAAGTACATAAAAAGTAAACTAAAAGCATACTCACTTCCTTTTAGTTTAAAGTAAACTAATGGGACACTTGAATAAACTTCTTTTTTGTAAGGGTCTGTTTAATGCTATTGATGATTTAAGGTGCTCCAAAGCCAACTACACACAAACATGATTCATACTACACATCCTAGCATGCTGCAATATGGCACAAACATCATACATGAAGAAATTTTCCAGACTCACAATAAGTATCAAAAATTTATGTTTTTGATATTTTGCTCATAGTGCCTCAGCACACCTCAGCAGTATCAGAGTTTTATGAGATTCAGTGTGCAAACAAGAGAAATTCTTCCATCCCAAGAATACACTATAAGCAGTGACTGGTCCTCACCTGACCTCAGAACAGTTGACTTACCCACCTGCTATGTTTATCTCTGTATGGATTGCTACGCGCCGGAGTGACTTTTTAAAATGTACAGGTATGCAATAAACATAAAACATAGCTGTGATAAAAAATTGTAACTGACCATTTGATTATCAGATGTGGCCTGAACTAATACATTTACAACAAAAGGGAGTGATTAGAGGTGGTTAGATTTAGTTGGTGTACTGCACATATACCATAGTTTGCTTATTCACTATGAAATGTGGGTCTCACTGGTTGTATCATGAAACCGCAGTACAGATGCATTTAAAAGACTGTCTATTAACACATTATTCAACATTTCAAATACTTTGCTGTCCTATTATACTGTCTTTGTAATTTAACATTGTTTTTTGTTTAAACATTACAAAGGTCACTAAAATGATCTACAGAATGTTGCAGAAATATTTTACTGAAGCTAGCTTACTAGTCAGCTAGGCAAGACCTTGTGAGTCATTGTAGCACTGATTCTGGCATCAATCCAACATGAGAGGAAGAAATTGTAGCAATGCCCCGACAATCTAGTTTTCTAGCCTCTTTTCAATCATGTTGTGGGTCCTGCTCACTTTTGGATCATTTTAAAACAGGTAACCAATGAAAGGAGGCATAAACACAATGAATCGATGAAACTCTTGGCAAGCAGTTGCTTGTTTCTACCTGTTTGGAGTATGAATTTGATCATTCGTTAAGGCCAACACAATAAAAAAGGTGGCTATTTGTCTTGTTTTAACTATGATTACCATTAATAAAGCTTTTTACGCTTATTGGATATGTAAAGAATGTATTCTAACTAAATATTCTAAGCATAAAATTCCAAGGTTTTTATTCAGTTTGTATCAAAAACAACTATTTTTAACAGATAACTTTGTAATGGCAATATTATTCATACATCCATCTCAAACTTTATCATTAATCTAATTTAAAAAATAATTAATGAGTGCTTATCAGTCCAAACTGTGTTCTTAATGCGCTTATCCAACAAGAAATGAAGCCTTGTGCATATTTGATATACTGATAACAGACTGTAGCACACAAAAATGTATTGTATAATTTTAATGTTTAAAAAAAAAAACATGCATGTGCAGAACTTCTCTGGCGTTTTTAAATTTACAAGCCCCATTAAGTTCATGAGGTTAGGCTCCACAGTATGCTCAGAAAAGCTCATTATAGCATAATTATTAATACAATGATAAATATTGTTTACCTCTAATGCTTAGTGTCATTTGATTTATATACAAAATGTGTGCAACTCTCCTGTAACAGCAGTTAAAATAAAACAGAGGGACAGCTTGTAACTACTGAATGAAACTACACTCTTAAAAATAAAGGTGACAGTAAGGTAAGTTGGAGCACTGGCATAGAAGAACCTCTTTTGGTTCCTCAAAGAAAGCCCACTTATTCAAAACACACTGCCCATCGCCTTTCGTTGTGAGCGTATCCAGTTCTTCCTCTAAATATAGGGAGAGTGTATGTGACTGTATGCCAAACATGTGACAGATGGATGTAGTTTTCCTTTTAAGAAGGGTCTTTAGCCAAATGCAGTTCTTCTGTTACACTGCTTCTTTATTTTTAATAGTCTGCTTCTGGGCTTTCTTTGCTCCTGTATAAACAGTGAGAAATGCAGTTGCAGAGGGGAAAGTAGAAAAGAAGGAGGAACCAGCCAGACGTTAAACGAATCAAGGACACTGTGTTGTTATTCAACATGGTATCTGACTGTGGCAATTGACTGGAGTCCAGATTATGGGCTAAATCTATGAACAAATTTACTTGTGCTTGCATAATGCGGCAAAGCTTCTCATATTCAATCAGCCCAGTGAGCACAACAGGGTCAAAGAATGCACACCGAAAAGCATTCCCTGAGGGCGTTCCGAAATGTCACCCACGTTAAGCAGCGCACTCTGGCACTGCAAAAAGGTTAGCATATGCTACATACGTGGAGTGGTGACAGAGTGACCCCCAACAAAAAGGATTCAGGTGAGCAAGCTTGGAAAACAGTAGCCTGATCCCATGATAATGAGCCATGAGTTATATTCTTAAACATGGTCTTGGAATATGCATGTCCTGTATACTGTGGAATTTCCCAGGATGACCTAGCTGCAGGCCTACTGACTGACAGTGTGAAACCTCAGGCTTGGGCAGATCAAACTAAAAGATCTAAGTTTTACGGGTTCGTGTTAGCCGTCCCAGACATAATTGTTCAAAAACTTGTGTTGTGTTTGTGTGTTGGTGTTAAAATGCACTATTCTGCACGTCATGGATATCGATGATTATCACAGAAGAAACTTTAGAAGTGTGTATTGTTTGCTCTGTTCACTTTTTGTCATATAATACTGGGCACAATACTGAAATTCAACAACACAACATCCATTGCTCCCAAAAACATCAACATCTTGTTGAATTCATTACTACAGTCGATGGCAAATACTGGGAAAACTGAACTCCTGTTGTTTTAGTCTGTGGAATGTTGCTGATGGTGGTGGCAGAATTTACTCTCATGGATCCAAAGAAAATGATAAAATATCCAGTTTGTCGTTTTTCATCTACCACTAACATGTACATCGTCGCTGTCAAAAAAACATGTATCTTTTTTTTTGTTAATTTTATTTATCATTTGAGCGCAGCAGCTGGTGGTTTCTTGAAAATGTCATGATGAATGGACCAAATGAAATGCTCCAAATTAACTTGGAAACAATACTTGTTCCATTGAATTACATTAAGAGTAAGGTATGTTTTCCCCTTCTCCTGTAAAATTGTGGTAACTAAATCATACAGATTGATTTCAATTCTTCCAGCTTTGTCGTAATAAGCATAATTATAAATAGATATTATTAGGATTTTATCGACTGCTTTTTGATACTACTCTCCATAATTCAGTGTACAAAAATAAAAACATAACATGAACCAATATAAAATGATTTAAAAGGAGTTCAAAGGAAAATATATAAAAAAGGCTGTGGTCATCTCTTTATAGTTGAAAATATTAACAACCATAAGCAATACGAAATTAGTTACCGCTGCTTGTCAGGCTCACCAATCTACCAACTCAGCACAGACTCAGCTTAACATTACTGTCCTCGTTACTCATGCAGGAAACAGACATTTACCAAACTATCCCACCTGTTGGCTTCCTATTGATCAGCTTCTACGTTAGAGTTTTCTGTCCCACCTTAAATGGTGTAACAGTTATTATGACAGCTGAGGTGGCAGAATGCAACTACTGTACGGGTTAAGGTGGAATGGAGAAATTGACAAAATAGAAAGCTATAGTTTTAATTCAATATATACTGCTTGCTGTGGAGACTGCACTGAGGCTGTAAGTGCAGGAGGAGCTTTTTAAGTACTGACCAGTTAGAAACCTGTACCAGTTCTAAAAACCCATCCCCTATAATAGAATGAGAGAACTTTTTTATTTATTTAAAGAGCCCTTTTTATTACATTTTTAAAAAGTGTAAAACGACAGACATGGACTGAGCAGACATCTCAGCTTCTTGCTATCACCAGTGCTCTCGTGTGTTAGCTACAACACCAACACTTACCTAGCTTGCTAGCTAGATGACTAACATTTGCCATTTCTTCTGCCCAAGCTAAGGCTTTGTCCAGCCCTTGCCCAGACTTGCAGCTAGATGTTTGGACCCTGCTCTAACACATGTAATCCAACTAAGCAGCTAAATAACATGCTCTTCTTGAGTTTTGCAACTATGTTTTGTGTGGAAAACACAAAAATGCCCTGGGCATGGGTTACCCCAGGACATGGGGCTGGAGATGAGTGATATCATGCAAACAAATCTGTGGTCAGTAGAGAGAATTTAGATTTTGTCAGCATGACGCTAACAGCAGCTGTTAGAACAGCTGAGGGTGGCACCTGTGGGTCCTATGCCACTGCTCTCAGTGGATCAAATGTCAGTAAACAGTTGAATACAGTGATTGGATCCACAAATGAGTGGTGTTCCTCTCTGGACCCTGGGTGCCAACCCCCCTCCTCTGCAGGGTCTGAAATAACACGCTGCCTGCGCTATACAAGAGCGCATGTTTCAGCTGACTCACAGGCTGCCAAAAACACACTCCAGCACACATCTCCCTCCTCACCCCTCCCCAACCACCCCCCCACCCCAACCACCCCCCCCAACCCCCCCCCCCACCCACCCAAAAAAAAATCCCTGGCATGTAGGGATAGCCAATGATTCATTTCTGACAACTCCTGTCACAGACAGCCTACGCAGTTATCATCGTCACACACAGGCACGTATTCTCTCTCTCTCTCTCGCGCGCGCTCTCTCTCTGCTTGGCTCTATTGCTCAGAACAGCAGCTGCGAAGGGCACGTTTGTATCCCCTCTCACTCTTTTGCCCACACAAAACAGAGGGGTGGGGGACTTTCAGTATAATGCGAGGTGGCCCTTGCCTCTGCTGATACAGGTCTCCCTTTATGTGGCCTGTAATCTGAGCTTTTCTGGCCGGCCCCGGCCTCCTCTCCCCCTGAATGGGCCGGCCTGTGTCCCGCCACTGTTTCCTGAGCTTTCACTCTGCTTAGCTCGGCACTATGATTATAGTACGGCCTGCGGTGGGCCGTCCACATTTTGTGCTGAGGAGACACTGAGCCACAGGGTCACCTCACACTCGCCCACACACACATACACACACATACACCCAAAATGATTGATGGGTCATACAGGAAGATGAGATTGAGAGGCAAGGAGCTCAAAAGGACCAGAAGACGCAGCGAAGCGCAATAATTACTGTCAATCTGAAGTTATTCATTATGTATAAGCGCTAGCATGAAGAGGGTCGTGTTACATATGTACTGCCTTTCCACGGTATCATATGCTCTCTCGAGCCATTATATGCCAAGGTCAGTTTTGTGGACGAACAGAAAACTGCTACATTACAGCAAAAGGAGAAAGTTAGGTCATTTGTGTTACATTCTGTTAAACGTGAGTCTATTTTTAAGACTGCTACTTCGTACCATGACTAAATGCCTGCAGCGGTTTAACACCCTTTTCATAGTATTTCTTAAATATTTAATAGTAAATCTTCTGATTAACTTTAATGTACCCAACAGTACACTGGGAGAGTTTCCCCATTAGCTCATTAAAATCTGCCCCCAACACCCCTCTGAGTAGTTAAGCCACATGGGTTTCCATATTCTGCCACCCTGTTTTATATCACAACAGATAAAGAAGCACTAAGTTTCTTCTATTGCTGGATGCGCTGCCGTACTTTTTGAGCGAGCTTGCTCACATACTCAGAATAGAATGCCCATCTCTACAGGCTTGTTATTGATTGTTTCATCAGGATATGAATAGGAAGGGTGACTGAAGTATGAAGTATATCTCTATTCATGTTCACGTTAAACCTCTACATAGCAAAACGAAAGCTGTAACATTGAGAAAGCACTCACTAATGAAGAAGAGCGGAGTAAAAGGCAGAAATAGCTGATTTTTTGTCTCAGCCATAAAGGGTTAAAGAGAGATTCCACTGAATTTCCTAAAGTCATTCCGAGTGGTTTGATGTGAAAAGCTGCATTATAGAGTGTATTTGTTTACAGTGTTGATCATAGGTCCTAAAGTTTGCAATGTCTATAACACAAACGTTTGATCTGATATCCAACATGTGACTTCTGAGTTTTTCTTATATAATAAGCATAATTAGTGATAAATTATAAATAAAAGGGTTCTTTTTATTTTGCATATAGTCCTATTATCAGCAATTCTCAGTCCTCTGTCTAAATCTCCTGGTACGGCCGCCAATCCAAGTTAAGGATGTTATTGGGCTAATTGGTTGTTAGGACACTCTTGCTCAATTGTGATGCACAGCTGAAAAACATTCTACTTATAAGTGAGCATAAAAGGGAGCACAACATTTTAGGTTAGTTTAGTATCTGAAGCATCAGCAGTTATGGCTTGCTGACAGACTCAAAATGACCAGAAAGAAACAACTTTCTTTAGAGACCCGTCAGTCCATTGTTGTGTTAAGGAAGGAAGACTACTCCATTGAAAACAAGAACATTTCACTGTGATCCCAAACTTTTGAGCGGTAGTGTATGTTTTAGGCAAAAACCTTCTGTAATGTTTTATTTGCATGGTTTTAGAAACTGGGAAATGTACAGCTGCTAAAGTCAGGATTCTAGATGATGTGACATATAACATGACCTATAGCCTTTCATATGAGTAAAATACACTAAACCTGCAGTGAACATAAAGAAGTGGAAGGTGTATCTACCCTGCTTGTGGTAGGTGTATCTACAAACAAGCATCCTAATTGAGTGAATTCGTATTTACTAGTTAACCGTCTGGTATATACAACCTTCCAATGACTACCTGAACGCAGCACAAGCTATGGTATAAGAATGTCCCAGGTATTGGGTGTTTGTAATCATTTATGTAATAATTTACTATGTCGTTTTTAGGGATGTTGGTATACCACTACTGTGAGAACAGAGCATTTCACAAGTGACTTAACCAGATATTACCAGTTACCTTTTTACTGCGTTTTAATAACTGAGTAACAGGCTTACAATGTAACGTTTGTAATACTGCATAGTAATACTAATTTGTTCCAGAGCCAAAGCACCCGATAGTCTTGCTGGGAACTTGCATACGGGCTAATTGCACAAATATTTACCTCATAAATAGATAGTCTAGGTAGACTGAATCCACTTGACTCCTCAAGTACAGAAACAAGAACACAGTCAGCATTTCCTGTAACCCCCTTTTTCTAAGCAGCAGACCTCCTGCTTTATTCATTTGAAATGTCAGATAACTGTCCTCTCCAAGCTATGAGTAAACAGTATGAGAGGGTGGTAGTAGTCTCTGAGGAGACTCCAGCCTACGTACCCCCACCCCCACCACACTTTCCCTCATGTTACTTTTGTTTTTATTGCTTTAATTGGAAGAGTGAGTCATGCTGACTTGCTTCTCCAGGGAGCAAATTAATATGTATCCTCGAAACAGCGCTAGGAGCCCTCCAAACAGGCCAGAACGCGCATAGATTTACTGTCAGACTGTTACCTTGAAGGTAAAATAGGAAAGTTCTGCTTGTGTTGTCTGTTATAAGACGGTGGCGTTCAACATATTGTCATTAACATATGCTATTGGCCTTTTTGCCATGGACTTGGCCGGTTGTTCATGTCTAGCTAGTTAAATGAGAGTCCTGAAGAGTTTTAAAAGGAGATAAATTAATGTATGATTGAGGAGAGGGAGGACTTGGCCATATGGTAAGAGTCCGGCGGATCGCTTTATGGTTATTGCGGGTGGTTGTTGCTCTGAAGGTAAGTAGAGATGGGGAACAGCCGTCACCAAAGAAATGGCTCTCTCACTTTCACTCTCTATATTTGTGCGCTTATGTTTAGCAACTTGGCTCCTTGCCAAGAGAGAGAGAGAGAGAGAGAGAGAGAAAGAGAGAGGGAGAGAGGCTGAGGACACGTGGTTGTCTTTTTCTATCACACACGCTGTTAGAGCAGGCACTTTCCATTGTGTCTTTGTTTTTTTTTTTCTGTGGTGAAAACTCCCATCTCTTTCCCTGTAGAGGAACAAGCACACAACCTGCATTCGCAGCAATGGAAATTGCAGAACCCCCCCTGGGAACGTTCTTTCTTCAGCATCTTCACAGCTCTTTCATCTATAGCTAGTATCTTTCGTCTATAGTGGTGTACAGAGCTGTGGAGTAGAGCCGAATCCCGAACCTCCTTAAAACATTCAAATCTTTCCATAAAACTTCAGCTACGCCGCGCCCTCCTGAAACCACCTTAAGAGTTCCAATTCGCTTGAAAAAAAACTTGCACGACAACACAGTAGCCGCACAATGCTGAATTCTAAAGGTCTGTTCTGTAGGCCCACCGACAAAAACGCAATGAAGTGAAATGAAAAGAAGCCTGTTCTGGAAGGCCACGTACAAAAGCCGTAGCCTTGGTCTGCTCAGGCCCCCTCACATATGCTCAGTGATTGGGTGCTTTGTGCTAGCATGTGCTGCGCTGGTGGTGGCATTAGCATTGTGTTAGCTTGTGTGTGTGTGTGTGTGTGTGTTTAAGGGAATGTGTTGCTGCATAATGGGTGAGGTCAGGGTTAGAGGCCCAACAGGCAGGCAGCCCAAAGCTCAGAGAAAACAAGTGGGCTTTGTCAAGGCACTGTGTGGCCATGTCTGTACAGCATTACAATGGACCTGAGAACCAAAGAGAGAGGGAGAGAGGGAGAGAGAAAGAGAGTGAAAGAGACTAATGACTGATCCGTGCTTTTTCCACTTAGCCATATAATCAGACAGTCATGGACATCCGGCTATTTTAGAGGAGTAATCCAGAGGTTTGTAACCTAATCTCTATAATCTGCGTCTGTAGCATACTGTTAATGGATGATAATCTAGAAAATAACTGCAAGGAAACTGTTATAGAGATGCAGCTTATAATGATTAGGATGAAAAATGTGCATCTATATCTTGGAAGAATACTCCAACTGAGTAACTCATGTTTAGCAGGCTTCAAAATCTTCACAATAGCATTCACATAGCGTTATGTTGCTACACAAGACCAGTGTTTTATATCAGTGATATTGTAAGTCTTTGTTATATGGGGTATTACAACAACATAGGATAGTTCAGAAGACATTGCACTGACCACTGCATATGAGGAACACCAATCACATAGACCTGAAATGGTTCTCCTAGGACATAAATGTGTTGTCGCTGTTGGAACAAGTCCTTGTGTCCCATAAACATTCCATGTAACTTTCCATGGAAGTTAATGTATCAAAGTCATCTTGGACCATTTCAGTTGCTCTGTTTGTTATGAAATGTTTAGTGGCAGCTGGAATTTTTAAAGTATGTTTAAAAAAATCAAAGTTCTAATAGTGAGCGTATAAATCTACACAGTTGTTACATAAAATCATTCTTAATTATTTGTCTGTGAGGCTTATACATGGACCACATAAGCATCAGTGTAATTCAGTGTTATATGATTTAGCATGTTTAGACTTTTTTTCTTTGTCAAAACTATACAGTACATGCTTCTGCACTCAAAAGCAGGGAACTAGATTTACAGGGAAAAGTATCCATACACCACAAATGGATGGTATAAGTACTTTGTTGACAAGCCATTGCTGGAAAAAACAGCTTTGAGACATCTACCCCAAAGAAGTCATTACCGTGTTTCAGAATTGTGCTTCAATTTTAATCCAATTTTCAAGGCATACTGTCTTCAATTCCTTCCTAACAAGGATCCCTCTGATGGACTCACAATTTCTGAATCCTCCATTTAAGTTTCAATGAGATCAGGAGATAGTCAGGAGTTTATCACCTTCTTTTTAATGAATCAGTCTTGACCTATTTTGCCTGTCTGGGGTTGCTATCTTGGTGAAACGTTCATCCCCTCCACAGATAGGATTTAAAGCTCTTCTAACATGTCTCTTAACATCACTTCATTCATGTTACATGTGATAATATGTAATGTTCCAATACCGTTTACCAGTGAGGCATAATGCTCCCAGAGCTGTTTTTCTTTGTGGGTGTTCTTAAGATCCGACTCTTATTTCTCTCAAACATGACGAGCTGAATTACTGCCAAAGGGTTCTATTTTTGCTTCATCTCACCAGAGGAGTACATTGCTTCAAAACTGCTCTGCTGCATCTAAAGTGCAAACTTTAATACTTATAGAGGTGTGCGTGGGGTGTATGAACGATGCAGTTCATTGCTTATTTTTCTCAGTTGTTTCAGCATGTGTTTTCAAGTGACGTGTCTCCCCTATCCCTCATTATTAGTTTGAGGGGCTAATTATTTATAAACCACTTGCATCTTATCAAATTAATTGATATATTTAGGGCCTGGACTTTTGGTATTCAAATCTTGTTTAATAGTTTAATGTTGTCTCACCTTCATCATGATTGCTACTTGTTGTATGAAATATTCCCAACAAATGGCTTCACAATGACACCAAATGTACTTTAGTTGTAATTTTGCAATAGTATGTAGAACTTGATTCAGTTTTAATTTAAACTGCACATTCAGTACTCTGCAAAAGTCTCTTAGGTTAAAACCCTTCACCTTAGCAATACATGCATTTACACCAGTACGAACACCAGACATCATTAGAACAGATGTAAATAAGTATAAATACCAGACCTGGGACCAAGTCACTAAGTTGCAAGCAACAAGTAAGTCTCTGAAGTCTTGATGATCAAGTCCCGAGTCAAGTCCCAAGTCAATACAAGCGAGTCTCGAGTCAAGTCCCAAATCTTAAACTTCGAGTCAAGTCACCTGATGTAACGTAATTTCAGTAACACAATTGATGCAGTTGATTAATAGAATATTAAACTGACATTAATATAACATTAACGTTTTTTAAAGTTTGTATTATAACAAAAATAACTTGCATATGAAATTACAGCATTTCAAGCAGTTCTAATCACTAATCATTACCAATCCATTACCGAGTTAAAATAGGTGTTGAAGCAGAAAAAACACTAAAATGTGAGGCAGTGGGCCTCGAAGGCCAAGGTTGAGAAACACTGCACTATATGGAAGTATTAGTACACATTAAACCTACAGGAATTTTAATAACATCACATTCTAAACCCATAAGCATTAATATATGGACCGGGTCTTATGCAGTTCTAACAGCATGTGTGACTCTGCAGTAGCTCTGCATGTACTGATCAGTGTTTAGCACTTTTCTGCTCTACTTGAACACTTCCTGTCTGAGATGCTGTGGTTACTAAATGTGGATAAACTGAGTGGCACAGCTCAGCTGCCTAGCGTTACAGCACCATTTAATAAAAATATATATTTTTTTTGAAGTTTTCCTTATTTATGTAAAAATAGGGTGGCCAGTCTTCTCAAGTCTTAAAGCTCAAATCTGATTTCAAGTCCAAGTCAGTTAAGGTAAAGTCTAAGTCAAGTCGCAAGTCTTTAGTGACGTTGCCAAGTCAAGTCACAAGTCATCAGTTTAGTGACTCGAGTTGGACTCAAGTCCAAGTCATGTGACTCAAGCCCATACATCTGATAAAAACAATAGACAGTAGCATATATATCTCTTTTTGAAAGAAGTGAATCATATCTTGATAAACAAAGTTCCATATTTCTCCTGGACGTCCCAGACATTGTATGAATTCAATTCCTTCACCAGCAATCTTAATTTAACTTGACAGAGTTAGATGATCACTGCAAATAATACTGGGTAGTTTCCACAAAGAAAAGCTTGAAAAGGGTTAAATCAACATACTGACACATACAAAGGACTACTTACTGTATAAATACTATTTGAATATTTAAAAAACAAAATGTTTTGTTGAGCAAATAAAAGCTTCTCAGTTCATTAAGCAACTAAAACAGATGTGTTTGAATTTCTCCACACTGTACATGAGCTTGATACATTTCAAGGACCTTCAGGAATGTCTTATTGAGTGCTGGGTTTATAAAAAGCGTATTTATTGATTTCATGCCAATCACAGTTTCTAGTGACGGAACACCAGCGATACAGAGTGGGGGGTGTGATAATTGTACAGATTGTAAAACGAGGGAGGAATGAAGTGGTTAGTGATTCAACCTTGACGGCACAGTGAAGGACACTGACTGTGTTATATAATGAGCATCATTTCACTGTGCAGGGATACGTTTTCTCCCCATGCAGTTGGATGTGCAAGTAAATTGTAGGCATTATCTAAAAAAGATTCAGCCATATTGCTTTGCAAGTATCAGCATATATTAGAAAATGTGAGATAGGTAGCTCCCATGACAGCATCTCTACCACATCTGTACATTTCTATGAGTGTCATTAACTTGTTGCATGTCAAATTGACCATGTTTGTATTCTCTGTGTTGGAGTGCATATTTTAATATTTTTGCATTTCCAAATTAATGTTCCAGTGAATATATCAATATTTTGTCTATTCCATGAACAGCAGACTCATGTTTTTAAAGTACTGTGCAAAAGCCACCATTCATTTGTTTAATTGATATTTTTTAGCATTTAATATCCACATTGTGACTTGCTTCCGAGCCTAAGAGAACCTAAATCTGTGTTTTCTTTCTATTGAATATATTTCTACTTGTCTTCTCTTGCATTCATGTGTTGCTTCGTCCGTCTGTAGATCTGTTACTTCATGCACTGCTTCATTAGTCTGCACATCTGTTTGTCTGTGACATCCAGTTAGCATCACATATAAGATGGATAATGATTTTAGTTCTGTATGAGTGGTGGAGCAGTCTAGGAGTGTTGGACAGAGTTTAATATAACCCTCAGGTTTAGTATCATACAAACATACATACAAATATATTTATATATGTTATATAGAATATAAATATATATATTACTGTGTCCTCCACATCCAGTGCTTTAGTGCAGTTGTTTTTCTGATTCTGTTTCCCAGTATTGTCGTCTTCACAGCTACACATCCTTTTAGACCCATGGCATTGAGCAGTCTTCTCATAGTTGAAATATGGTAAGGAGTCTTATTGTCTCCATCACTGAAATCATTTTAGAACTGAGTTATGGAAACTCATTTATTTTACTCAGGCCTTTCCGTCCTTATGCAAGTGAATAATCCCATATTTAATATCTTCAGTCTCATTTATGGATGCTCATGAAAAAGAAAACCTGAGAAATTAATGCAGAAGCCACTTCCTCTGTGTGGTCACAGGTGCTCTTTTATTGAGCATTTTACACCAGCTATGATTGTGGCTCAGCCAATCAGATTTCAGACTTTATTATGGAATAGAATGGAATAGAATGGAATAGAGTGATTTATTAAATACCCTTTGACCTGTGTGATAAAAAATAATTGGGATAAAAATGATTCCTTTTAATTTTCATATTAAAGTGAATTTGCATTTCTTTTTCACTCTCATTCCTGTCACCTCATCATCTTCAACCTCCTATTAGCACACATCTCAAAACACTTTTAATATGAGTTTACAATGAAATCTCTTTAACTGATGAACTTGAAAGGGCAGTAAATATGTGTCTACTGCTCTAAATATAGAGATTTCGCTCTTTGGCAACAACTGGACCTGAGCTACAGAAAACAGCACTGTGCTCTATGTCACCATGTTGCAGAAAATGCTAAATTTCCTTCAATATTACTCCACATGTTTTGATGAAATATATAAAGAGCAGGCATATGGGCTTGAGGCCCAGCCCTATTGGTCTTTCATGACAATACAGAAACAATGAATGGGAAACTAAATGTATAAAATGGGTAGTGAATGGTATGTACTGAATACTAAACAAATGAGGAAAATTAAGTTTTCTATGCTATAAGCCATTAAATTCATGTTCATTTTGCACTTTTTCACTTTAAACACCTAAATGTAATTTGTAGTAATGGTAGTAGTTTTGTGGATTTGTTGAGGTTATGCTTTCCAGGCTCACGCAATGGGAGGAGTGTAAGAAAAGATGCAAATGTGGAGGTGCACATTGTGAGACTTTGATTTTTTTCATCTAATCCATGTTTTTGTCTACAAGAAAGGGGAAGAGATAGAGAGAAAAACTGAGACAGAATTATTTTCCTTGGATCCACATGCACATTTGTTTAGCAGGTTAGGTATGTGTGAGGTGTGCAAGCAAAATGCGTCGGTTGTAGGTGATGCAGGATGTTGGCACAAGTGTGAAAGTATAATAGCATGTTGAATGTATGTCTGTTTCTCTGTATTTGTAAGTGAAATTCACTTAGTTCACTTGACGCCTGCTCTATGGCCTGCCTGCAGAGCAAGGCTATACCACAGTGGTAATGAGCTGTCTCTAAGGATTCCACCTGCCAAGTGCCAGCTCAGCCCACGGTTGCATGGACTGGCAATCAGGGGAAATGAAATCAAATGTTTGCCGGAGGACACTGGCATGCTGAGCTGTTGTCATGGTGACAGGGCTTTGAGGGGAGTGATTTAGCTGACAGAGTTGTCCTGTATTTCGGAGTATTGGTTAGGGAGATTGTTTTGTAATTGGAGGCTCATAGTCTTTCGATTCTTGGCCGAGACCGATTCGAGTGCTCCAGGTCCTTTTCAGTGCCACACTGGGGACTGTATTTGCCTTGCAAATGGCTGCAGAAACTGATTCAAATGAAACCTACTTTATGAACTACTTAACCAGTTGCACAGATAATAGTAACAAGGGAAGCAATACCTGCACACTCTTTGGGGTTCCTCAGGTGTACACTTTAGGACCTATAAACATTTTAATTTCCTGGTCCCTTCCTGGTTCATCCTGCCAGTCTGGCTGAGCTACACTCATAAATCAACTCCTCCTTGAGTTGAGCACCTTCCTTGTACTACTAGGTGGTTTGAATCCTTGTCTATATAAACATAACAAACTTTTCAGCATTGTAATGTTTTGTTTAATCATAAGCTAAAAGATGGGCTTAATTCGCTTGAATGTGTATATGTTTTCCAGAAGAATCAAATGTATTCAGTTGAAGCTGAAAGACAACATTGTAAAATGTGCAATTATCCATCTATTAATCATATTCTGCTTCATCCCGCTAGTCAGGGTCACTGGAGCCTATCCCAACACCATCATGCGAAGACGGGGTACACCATGGACAGGTTGCCAGTCCATCGCATGGCCAACATTCACTCACACCTACAGGCAATTTTCAGTGACCGATCAACTTAACATGTCTACATATCTTTGGACGTGTGGGAGGAAACCGGAGTGCCCAGAAGGTAACCACTCAAGCAAAGGGAGAACATGCAAACTGCACACCGAATGGCCCAGACCCCAAATCGAACCCGGGTCATCTTGCTGTGAGGTGACAGTGCTAACCACTACACCACCGTACCGCCTAAATGTGCAATTATTCATTTGGAAATCATGCAAACTTTAAAAAAAGCAAATTTAGTGCATCACCTCATCTTTCTGAGCAGCAGGTCTCATTAATGTTTATTTATTATTATCATTATTATGAGTTTCACAAACATGGGGAAAAACTTGTGCTTCTGGGTAATGATTGCCACCACTTCATCATGTATATGTATACATGTATACATTCATCATCAAATGTATATGCATACTTGTGTTTCTTTTTATTTCTTAGAAGAAATAATTAATTTGCCGTTTGCTGAAATATGGAACTGCTTTTCTTTGAGGTGACTGCATTTGGCTATAGCGTGGAGCTTTTCCATGTTGTAGGGGTCTGTTGTAGGTCTTCACATATGGCTTTTTTTTTCAGTCACGTAGGTGCTTTAATTCTTGTCCCAGGAACAGCTTGTCCTTTTGGGCTCACATTCATTTCCTCTCGCGTTGCTATCTTTGACTTTGAAATGAAAATGGGGCCGAATGTGAGGCAGAGCAGTTCTCTCCATGCCAGATGGTTAGCCAGTCGCGTGCCAACTCGGAGCGTAACTCTCAGCAACGATTATCCCCTTTCAATCTCGTCCACGCAGGATATTGCTCTGAGATCCCGTCATGGGAGCAAACCGAAGCATTCGCTTTCATCTGTTTATCTGTGAACTGAGACAAACCCAGAGAGAGAGAGAGAGAGAGAGAGAGTGGCATCAGAGAGGTCCAGCAGACACCTTGAGCTGACCTAGTGAACAATGCTGCACTAGAAGGGGTCCAGAGGGCACATGACGACTCCCTCCTGTGGACGTTTGTTCAGATGCCAGAGGACAAGTGGATCCTCTTACCCCTCAGGTGCTACGATAAACTGGCACTGAGTTGTTGTCAAGGCATATCAGGCAAGGGAGTTCACCTCAACACACGCACAAGACAGTGTTTATATTGTTTCTGACCTAAATGGTTCATATCCCACACTTTCCTTGTATTTTAGACTTTTACCACTGAGGTCCGAGTACGACGCTTATATACATTTATGTACTATATATTTATGCATGACCAATTTTCAGTTAAGCAGGTTGCTTATGTTATTGTGTTATTAGGACTGATATATGTAAATATTTCTGTTTGGCTTCCCTGTATTGTGTCAACCCAGTCTGAAGTGCTACAAAAGTTTTAGTAAACTACCAGCCAAAAGTTTTAGAACTGTTCTGTAAACAGTGTAGACTGTACAGTTCACTCCCCAGTCCATACACAGTCTGCCTATAACTAAGCAAAAGCTAAACTGTGCTTATATATATATATATATATATATATATATATATATATATATATATATATATATATATATATATATATATATATATATATATATGCTATTTGTATATTCTATTTATTCTATTTATTTTATTCTATTTTATATTTTACCTTTCATGTCCTGTTCTGTCTTACCGTGTGCACTTGTGGAATAGCTACTGGATGCCTTGATTTCAATAAAGTATCCATCCATCAAACTATCTATCCAACCATCTATCTATCCATTTTGAAACTGTTTACAAACCGGGTCTTTCATTTTAAATGGAGGAAATTTCAGTTTGACATGATATGGATCCTTTAATGTCCACGTACATGCACATACGGAAGTCTGGCTTCAACTAACTGGCAAGCAGGCAGATCATGTTTTGTTGTTGTTGTTTTTTTTAATTACGTGATCTGCTAACCATGAGAAACGGTGACAGAACCATTTAGCACTCTTAGTTTTAAGATAAATGAGGGGAATGGATATATTTATGTATAGACTCCCGGCAACAGGCCCCAAGGGAAATTAAAAGACTGATTGGCAAGTTCACCTATTCATGTAATTAACTTTTTTTCTGGATGCCGGTGCTAAGAAACACTAACTCCTTCTGAACACCTCACTTTGAATCACGTCCCGGTATTCTTCACAGTGCTCGTGAGCCAAGCTCTGATTATGGGCTTTTACTGCGAGATGATTACCCTTCAGTTAAGTGCGACCTCAAAGGAGAAAGCAATGTGATGGCATCTCCAGCAGAACAGAGCTGAATGTCAAACAATGCTAACTGCTAACTGCTAACTGCGTTATGATCTTCCTACTGCACAAAAAAGCAACAGGAACATCTTAAAGGGGAATTGCACCCATATTTCCAAAATTGCTGCACAGTTCAATCGTTCAGACACAAACATAGAGTGGGTTATGTGAAATGGTCAAATTTAAAGAAACTTGCTTTGATCTGTTTAAAGAGGCAGTAACAGGAGCCAGAGGTCATGATGACTAGAATACACATATAAGCATTTTATCCACTATATAACACATGCCTTCTGAGTGTTTATAAGTAATACAGATAATAATAAAACAGTAATAAAACTGAATAAATATATTTTCTTCGGGGACAATTTAGCCCTACAGTCTCCTTTATGTACCCCTCTGCCATCAAGGTAATTAAAAAAGATACAGTGACCAAAACCTTATCTAACAGCATCATAAAACAATATATGATGCATCTTAAAATTTATTTATTACCATTTCTGTGAGGGAACTTTTAGAGGCAACAAACATCAGACACCGGGTTCCTATCACCACCACTGTAAAGAATTCTGAAGCATGAACTCAGAAAGAGCTTTGAAATTCACCATTACATATGTCTACCTTGGGAAAACATGAGGGCCCTAAACATGTTTTGAAGCCACTACCGGTCCTGCAAAAAGTCATTGTTGTTCAGACGTTTCCCTTTTCATTAGGTCCCTGGGAGCCCTGAGGTACCAAACATGGCCAGAGCTGCGATGGAGGCATTCAGGACCTAATAATAGCTGCTGCTGCCTTTCTCTACACCGCCTGTCCCGAGTGTCAGCATGCAGCCAGGGGACACTCTGTACAAATGCTGCATGCATTTCACACTGCTGACGACACACTCACACACTTTCTCACCCACATTCATCTCCCCTACCAGTCGCTGGTACCTACGCACATGCCAGAGACCACCGCGCTCATAGCAGGGACTTTTATTAGACTGCAGTAGCAATACGGACGCTATGCATTGCTCTGCCACTTCTGTGCTATATATGTAACAGATATGTGTTATATAATGGGTCCCTAGTGTACCGTGTACACTTCAGACACTAAAGCATACAAGATGCCATGCAGCTTATAGCCTTTAAATGGCCCGTTTCATTTTTTGTTTTGTTTTTTCTTTCTCTTTTAAGCCCATCCATAGGAAAGAAAAAACGAACAAACGACCTCTTAAATTTCTTTAGATGGTAAAAAAGGATTTATGTCCAAAAAGGTCCATATTTAAATTTTAGCTTGTAAATAATCCCCACCCTCCCGATGTCCCTCAAGACAGTGCTGTGGATTGATGTACCAAAATTCATAATCATAATTCATTTTTACTATTTCTCTTTATTCCTTAGATTAAACAGGCTGTTTATGTTACTGTACTGTATGACTGTTATATATACTGCTAATATACTGTAATATTTAATATAATGTAATATACTGTTCTAAGTTTGAAACCCCAGGTCAAATGGCATGTTTTGATGATTGTCTAAGTAATATGGTATAACTTTTGCATGGACCAAAATGTATGTTCTATTTTTCTCCTCTGTAGAGGATTTGTTAACTTATTGTCATCACATTATTTTTTATCAAGGTCCACTTTTGCATGGGACAGAATGTAAAGGATATGGAAATGGTTCTGGTTGGCCGCCGTGTATTGTGCCCTGTTCAGAATGCAGTAGGACTGACATATATCGTCACAGTCCAATAAAAAACAAGTCTCTCAAATGGCAACTTTCCAGTAGAGGACAAAAACTGTCTTCTCTTTCTATGCAAGTCAGTGGAACCAGATTTTTTTTCAAGCTAATTTGGAGCATTTGTATTGGTCCATTCAACATGAAATTTCCCACAATGTAAGCAGCAACTGCTGTGTTTTAGTGATGTAGAAAAATAGAAATCACCTAAAATGGAAATACATGTTTGTCATTTAAGAGCAACAATATATAAATATATGTGTCAAGGGTAAGAGGAGGATAGGAGGATGTATGTGAGCACTGTTTCTGTTTATTAAGGCCTTATGTTCTGTTCTGTTCCTATCTGTTCTGTTTTGTTTTGTTGTTGGTGCTGTTTATTTGCTTAAAAAGTGTAAAGGGTCCCCCTATAGGTTGCAATGGTTTCCACCAGGGGTAGGGCCTGTCCTACAAGATGGAGAGAAACCTAGTACTCAAAAAGGCTAGCTAGAGAGTACTGACCTCGAGCTGAGATGGAGCTGAGGTGCTGTAGAAAGCTACTTTTTCAGTACAGTTTTTGTTTGTATATTTTTCTGTTTTGTTCACAATAAATTTACATTGCTGTTTCCACCTTATCCTCAGGAGTCTCTGTATTTTTCCACCAACCCACCCATTTTTTCCACTACGCCTCCAGTGTGACTAGAGGAGACCTGACTATACTTTATCTTTCTAAAAAGCATATCAGCATGTATGTTTTTTTATTTTTTACTTATTGTTCAGTTTCATTCAAGCCGACAAGCTTGGCTTCGACACTGTTCTTTTCCTAGCATGCAAAAAAGTCTCCTAATGATCTAATCGCATTCCATTCACAGTGCGTCCTGGGTGTGTTTACACCTGGCTTTTCATGCAGTCTGGTAAAAGCTGAATGTGATCTGATCTACAAAATCGCATGTTAATGCAAGGTGTAAACAAGCCCATACTGTGCTCACCTGTGCCTCAGCTCAGATAACAGAAAATAGTGTTTATCTGAGACTAAACGGAAGACAGGAACACAAAGACTTTGTTAGAATAACCATTAAGTCCTCCAAGCAATACAAGATCAACAGTTAAGCAATGAGATTTCTGTCTGGGTACTAAAATACCACAAATCAATCATATTTAATTTCTACACGACCGTTTTCCAATCTCTCTTTATCCTCTTAGGAATTAAACAGGCTATTTTTGTTGCTGTACTTTTAAGATATGTAAATGACCTTTGTTCGAATTGGCTGCCCTATATTGTGCCACATTCAAAAAACAGTTCAGGATAGAAAGTACAGAACAAACTGTTAAGTTTGGAGTGAAATCTCCAGAGACGTCAGTAAAAATAAACTTCAGCCGCTCGGTTCGGATGTCTGGATCCCCGGTTGCGCAGTAATACGCTTGCTGCCAGGAACGGCTCAACTTCAACATAAATGGTCAGGCTAAACTGCTGTGAACTGAACTGGCATTCATAAGTAAATGTGTGACATCACAACTATGGTAAATTCAAAACAGCCCACAAACGTCTCACCGATTTTACATTTACAAACTAAAGTACAGCTAAAATATATATTTTTAAACATAGGTAAACATGTCCTTCACAACCACCTATAAATAAATATTTTCATATTTTTATTCCCTCAACATTCACCCCTAAGTCATATCTTGAATTTTTAATGATATTGTGATATTGACTGATGAGGCACTTTGAAAGTTAAAGTTACCAAAATTGCAAATTACAAGTAAATTAATTGTAAAGCTGCACTATGTAAGTTTTGAGGATTTGGTGCAAATATATAACTGTTGTTGGTTGGACTCTTTCCTATAGTGGATGAATCTAAAGATGGCGAGTGTGCTGAAAAGGAAAACAGCTTTCAGTGAAGCCTGGTGAAGGATGTGTCGGCTGATGACGAAGATGGATGATCTACCATTGTCATCATATTTTTATCAGCATAATGTTAAATTTGCATTTAAGATCTAAACATCAAACCAGACCTTATTTTTAACTCTTACATAGTGCAGCTGTAAGTAAATTACTAGAATGTTTTTAATACTATTACATTGTGCTAGTAGTGAATATATTGTCACTGTCTGAAGAAAAACGAGTATCTCCAAAATGGCAAATGTACAAAAGAGGACAAAATTTCACGTCTGCACTTTTAATGTAAGTCAATGGAACCAGATTTTTTTTTAGCTATTTTGAAGCATTTCCATTCTTCATAGAAAGGCAGACGACACAATGTAAACGACAGCATATATATTGTGCCACATATACATATTTAACCATTTAATCATGTTACTCATTCAGGCCACTTTAAATAAATGCCTTTTTTCTTAGATTAAATGTAAAAAAAAATAAATAAATAAAAAAATAAAAACATCTTTCAATAATAAGTTCAAGGGACTAGAAAGAAAAAAAACCCACAATGTTTGATATTAGCGATATGGAGAATACATGATATGGGCCATTTAGTTGACATCCACATATGCCATATAACACAACGCTACAAAAATAAGCATTTGGCATGAACAACAGAATCTCACTCTCTCTCCCCCTCTCTTTCTCTCTCTTTCCCACTTGCTCTCTTACACACTCACTCTATTACACACATATACGTAAACAGCTGTCTCACAAAACAGTGAAGCAGCATGAATATGTAGCAGCACTGGTCCCCTCAGTGGGTGAACAAGGTTAGAAGGAGATAAATGTATTTTCCGTGGGCTTTTTATAGAGCTGGCCACTGGGATGAAGACATGAATGCGCATGCTCCAGCACCCTGAAGTGATAAAAACCCAGCGTACGTCACAGCTCTGTCATTTGATTAAGAAGCAGAGTTGCTCCTCACTGTGCTAATTATGGCCTCATTGGCAGGCAACAATGACAGGAAGGCAGTCATTCCGTGCATGAACAGCCCAGAAGAACATGAGAACTAATTTAAATGTAAATTTCTCTCTCTCTGTCTCTCTCTGTCTCTCTCTGTCTCTCCTTCTCCCTCTCGTAAGTTGGCGCACAGATACTTTATCAGACCACTGCAGTATCTTTTGATGACTCCAGCTTAATATTCTCTGGACAACAGCCAAAGTTAAAAAAGGTATAGAGGGAGTTCTGTTGGCGATTAAAGAGACACTCCAACTCCAAAATGAAAAATGTATCCATCCCTACATCTACTGTAAACATGCTTACTCGGTGCCTCAGGAGTAGCTAGAGGTTAGAGTTTTGAGACAGGAAGTGCTTTCGTGATGATGTATCTTAAAGGTGGCAGTATCTTTTGAAAAACTTTGCTTTTAGGGATGTTTTGGGGGGTTGGATGGTTTGAAGTGAATGTAGAATGAGTGAAGGTAGGTAACTTTACTGCTCAGATACTAAATATCTTGTTCCAGCCATAGAACCGTAGGCTGTATATTATGATTGCACTGAAGAGAATGAGTTACTTAAAAGACAAAATAATTTGGCAAATAAGAAGAACAACATGTCAAAAACTAAAAAGGTAGCTTACTGGCTATCTAAGTACCGTCACTCAGTTTAGCTTCTTTTCTCTGACTGACAGAGTAAGAACTGTCTCCGGCATCTATTTGGTGTTGATACAATCATTGTTCTCTTGATGAGTGAGGTCAGAGTTACAGAGTTGTATACTAGTCTACAGCTCAGTGGCTAGGCTAGCTTTCAGGATTGGTTGACACAACAGGGATTCCCAGTGTTTGTATGACATACTTACATAAAATTGTAAATCTTGTCAAACTGGTAGGCTTGTTGGATAATTGGATAGTTTGAGGGATATATTGATGTGCCACAGAATACTGCATGACATAACAAATAAGATACTTATGCTTTAGTTAAGATATTAGATTTTAAGCCAGAATCTTTTGAATGCAGATTAAAAACTTTCAATCAATATCACATTTGGATTTGTATGTAGGAGATACTATCTTGCGAGTTAAATTGGATAAAAGTTGTAAGTAGTGGTGTTTTGCAGCATATTTTGTCATGCAATTATATTTTTGAAGTAAAACATACAAACTCAAACCTCTCAATACAGAATTGTAACTGGATGTAAATGCAATGGTGTTATTATATGTGTTACATATGTTAAATATATGCTTTATATGAATAAATAAAGCATTGATAACAGTTAAAAATATGCTGTTGTCAGTGGCACCAGGGTCAGAACAAACTAAGCTTATAGCTTAAATACTGCGTCATGAGTCAAACACCAGGGTGGAGAATGCTTAGAATGCTTAAACAGTAGACAAGCATTCAATGATCAGAAATACACAACATATATATTGTATTGTACATCACCACATTGCTAAGATCCTGCTTATCCATACCAATAGACTAGAGCCAACCCTGAGGAGGAGCATTTCTAGTGAATTACTTCCAGTGAATTACTCTTGACTCAACATATCAGCTAATAAGCTGATGGATGAAACATCACAAACACTATTTTTAAAATACACTTATAAATTGCAGCTTTTTTTACCGAAGCGTTGGGAAGGAGAGAGCCGTCCCAGCCCTGAGCTGATAGAATGCATGAAATAAACAGAATTTATGGCATTCTGTCTTGAGCACACAATAGATGAGGAGAGCAGAGAGGAGCAGTAAGTCACGTTGGGGTGTGGAGCTGACACCACTCTGTGTAATTTGCCTTTTGGCTCATGGTTGGATGCTGCTTGTTTTGTGTTTGGAGCTCTATCACAACATTCCACCCTGAGATTCACTTCACTGTGCACCCAAGTCCCATGACACAATGCATGTTCAGAGATGAAAGAGAATTTTTCTTAAAAGATTATAAAGCTCGGTGGATGGGATGCATGGCGGCAGATGAGGTGCATTCACCCAAATAAAGAATCTGAGCTCCATAAGACGGTGCATAAAGATTTTTTCCTTGGGATTTTTTTTTTTATAAAAGCTAGCTGACTGAAATGCATCTGAGCCCCATTCAATGGCTCATACTCACCCAAACTGAGAATTTGTCCCACTAGATTTTCTTAGAAGAATAAAAACGGACTGGAATTCCTATCCAACATCCTCATATAGCACAACAATGGTTCTGTATTTATAGCTATTCGAAACGAGAGAAAGAGGGTTTGAGTCAACAGTAGCGTAACCGTTGGCTACAATTTACAGTCTCATTACTGGAGGCTGACCCTTCTGCCAAGTCATCCTCTGTATTTCATATTTGCTGCTGCGTTTGCCTGTCTGCTGCTTGGGAAACCACCAGAATCCATTTTTTTTCTCTCTCTGCCTCATTCTATCCGTCTCTCTTTTCTTTCCTCCTCCATTCCTTGTGGATCTTAAATCTTGACCTGGGCTGCATTACTAGGATTGCCTTATGTAAGGTGCGTGAGCAGAGAGATAAAGCTTGAAAGCAAGCCACGCAACAGTGCTGCAGTGACATAAAATGTCTCCAGTGCCGCCTCCTATTCAATCTAAATGCAAGAACGGCTAGTAATCATCCGCCACTGGCAGTATCAATCAGATAAATGTGTGAGTGTGTGTACATGTTTTATGTGTGCCTTGGGGGGCGGAGGGCTTTTTATCTTGCTGTTATGACAGTCCTGAGCAGACTACATGAACACAGGATGGAGAGAAATACACCGCTCTCCATCTCTCACCATCCCTCTCTGGAGCTACTGTAAATATATTTTATGTTGTCCTTGCACTGACGAGCCAAACCAAATTTTCGCAGAGGCTGTCCATATCCTCCTGTGCGGTGAAAGAACTAGCTCTACCTGAGCTTAAAATAAACAGCATAAACCATATTGTCTTAAAGGAATACTGCAGAGTCTTTCCAACTCAGTGTCTATCTGACCCACATGTAGTATGTGGTCGATCACTATGGACAATAATTTAATATTAAGAAAATAACTTGAAATAGACAGAAACCGCAGGTGATAAAGCTTTTAATACTGATAACACCTCACTGAGGGGCAGCATTCTTAACGCTATATGTCACCTACACCTGACAACTGTCAAACACATTTATAAAGGTTCACATTTATAAAGTGTATGTTGTCATAAAGGTTGCTTTTCTCTATTTCAATTGATTTCAGCTTAGCAAGTGTTATGACAACTGGTGCTTCTTGTTGGAATAAGCTCTAAATATGTAAATATTTATATAGGTTAATGTCACTTGTGCTCAAGGGCTTATGTAGGTGTTGTATACCGTCGCTGTCCAATAACAAACAGGTATCTCTAAAATGGCAATTTCACAGGAGAAGTCAAAAACTGTCTTCACTTTCAATGGAAGTCAATGGAACCAGAGTTTTCTCCATCCAAGCTATTTTGGAGCATTTCTATTGGTCCATTCAACATGAATTTTTTTTCACAACATATATGGCAGCTGCTGCATTAAATTGATGTACAAATATAGAAAACAAAGTGGAGATATATGTTTTTCATTGGACAGTGTCGCTATTAAAGGAGCAATATGTAACATATTGCAATCTGTCAAATTCATACTGCAGAGAGTCCCTCTTCCTCATGCCAGTCTAAAGAACTGCTGCAAGTGCAGCAACTTGTTTTCTTTGCCTTTAAACACGTTTTCCTGCATGCTTCTTCTTCATCTGCTCACATGGCAGACTCAAAACTACAGTGACTCGCTGTCACCTCTTTAGGTACAAAGTGGTATTACATACCGGGCAGGTCAAGATTAGCTAAACTGTTGATAATTTTGGTTCGTTTTGGAATGTTTTTAACAAAAATCCTACATACTGATTGCGCCGTCTCATTTGTCAACAAGTCAACATGTGCAGCAACATTATATATTATGTAATAAATAATCATATCATGGCTGTTGAAACTTGTTGTATGCTGAATTGTTCACGTCTAGATCAGTTTTCAATGGTCTGCTTTTCCATAAAGGTACATACACTCTATGGCCAAATGTATGTGGACACCTGACCATCACACCTAGTTTGTTAGACATCTCATTTAAAAACTATAGGCATTAATATAGAGTTATAAGACAGCCAGGTAATTCCTCACTCCAGAGTGCACATTTCCACTGGGTGGAGTGAGTAGTCAATTAATTATTTATACATGCCAAGTGCTTCAGGACTCAGCAGCTTTCCTCTGTGCATTGTTTTTACTAACAAACAAATTGTACTAGCTAAAATTGTGCTCTAGGTATTCTAGTCCCAGTTACTAAGCTCTTCAGTGCAACCCATTCTACAAGCAGTGTTTGTCTATGGAGATTGTATGGATGTGTGTGACTTTGCACCTATTATACCAATTAGCAATGTTTGTGGCTGAAAAACCTGAACTCAATAATTAGGAGGGGTGTCCACATGCTTTTAGCCATACAGCCATAGAGCATACACCTTAAAGTATTATATTTTGTTTCATTATTATTTTGTGCTCATAGCTCCAAATGAGCCAAGAAATTTCTTCCTTTCCTTCAGTCAACCTTTAATTGAGATCACATTCGTGCATGTAGTTTATAAAAATTTGCATTTCATGTACTGATGTTTTTTTGACACTGAAAGAAATGAAGACTCAAAGCTGTTGATACAACATGAATGCAATTGATTTCAAAGCATTGTAATGAATTATGTAATGACATGCCCTGGTTCAACTGTGCAGCAAAACAGTAACTGTAGAGCCTTAATCCAGACCTCTGTATGGCCTGTACGTGGTGAGATCAGCACATATAGTACAGTACATCTCACAGCAGCAGGAGCAGGGTCTGCAGGGTGATTCATGACCAGTGCAGCACACTCAGGCCGATTTACCGAGCCATCTGCTGGAGTGTTTATGGCGAGCCCTACCAAGAGTAGCTGCACTCTTTTTGACAGCATACTCCATAAAGGGAGCGCTCACTGCTGCTTTGAGCTTCACTTTATAAAGAAGCGTCTCATGATCACTCAGTAATGCACTGACACACACACACGTAACACCGTTTAAGCTCTCTGCACGCAGTTAGATCTGAAACAAGATTCATGTTCCTCAGGTACATTCACAAAAATACATTGTTGTAGAAACATAATTTAACTATATTTCCATTCAGTAAAATGAAGAAGGGTCATCATATGTAAAAAGTGAGCCATATGCAAAAGTTTGGGTGCCCCTGCTCAAATTGCATGTTTTGTTGATTGTATAAGTATAAGAATAATAATGCATGCTTCACAGAAAACACACTTCAGCACATCTTAATGTACAAGTATTGTTTATTTGCTGAATTAACATATTAGGAAAGATGTCCTGTAAAAAGGAAAATAGAAAATAGAAAATAGAAAGTGTCCTGTAAAAAGGTTTTGACACATTGTATATTTTAGGCTTTATTTTTATTTATTTTTATGTAAAACAGAACACATTTTGAGCCCTGTGGAAGATATGTTATCTTATTTACACTTCAAAAATGAGCAAACCATGTTATTTGACCAGGGATTTTCAAATCTTTGCATATAACTGCATAGTCTTTGTTACCTCGACATAAACTGTATAGCACATGCTGCAATGTTGGACAAGCTATACAGTGTTGATAAAAAACATTTTTTGACAAATTTTTGACAAAATTTATACATTTGGCATTATTTACCCATTTACTCATGTATTATTTTAATTATTATTATTATTACAACAAATTATTATTTTCTGTTCAGGTTAAGCGTCAAACTAGGATTTGTAAATCAAATTGTGACTATTTAATCAATATGACCTGAAAATGTTTTAATATACTTTTAGACTTTTGTCATGGAGAGCCAAATCAGAATGAGTTTAAATAAAATTTTAAACAATGACTTGCCCGTAATTCCAAAACACACTATTTGATGTTTTATTTCATGACTTTTTTGTTTTTTTCATATTTTTTTTTTCTAAACAAACATTTCTTTCCATTTTGATTCTTGCAATATATTTTAAAACATCTTGGGACAGTAATGTTTTGACCACTTGGTAATGCTTTCATTCCTTTTCAGAACACTTATAAGACATTCGGAGGCTCTGATTGATGAAACACTTCAGGTGTAATCCTTTCACATTCTTCCTGCTAACAAGTTTCATAGTGTGCAACAGTATGGGGTCTTCACTGACGAGATTTTGCGTTTTAAAGTGCGGCACATATTCCCTATTGGCAGGAGATCTTGGTACCTGTACCCTCTCCTTTTGCAGCCATATCTTTGTAATGTGTGCAGAAAGTGGTGAGGTGCATGAGCATCCCTGGGAAAAAATGGCCTCTTAAAGGCTGCATATGTTGCTTTTTGGCATTAATGGTGCCGTCACAGAATTGTACATGACCTTTGCCAAGGACAATGACACAATGACCCCATATCGTGGCAGACACTGGTTTTTGGACTTGTTGCTGATTACAGTCTGGATAGTCCTTTTTGTTTTCAGTCAGGAGCACACGGCGTTCATTTCTTCCAAATAAGATCTGCAATATTGTTTTGTCTGACCACCACAATATTTTCACTGTGATGGTCATTCCCAGACGCCCTTTGAGCTTCAAGAAGTCGACGGACGCGGTTAACATAGGGCTTTGTTTGTGACACAGTGAAGTTTTAAGTAGCAATTGTGGATTTGGTCAACTGTGTAGTGCTTAATCAAGGTTGCCAAAGTAATCCTGAGCCCATAAGATTATATCACTTATGAATGAATGCCTGTTCCTGATGGAATGTCTAAGGTATTGGAGTCCACAGTTGTCCACTCTTGCTGTTTATGGACTGATAATGTTTTCAATTTTTTATTAACTATGTTTGCATTTTTTTATGTATCGTAAAGGGTAAGTATCCAAATCCCTTTTCCAAATTTTTCTTTGAGGAACATTTTAGCCTATTTTATGCATTTGTTGGCAAACTAGCAACGCTTTGCCCACCTTTGGACCAGACCTTTCCTTGATTACAATTGACATCATCAGTTCACATCACCTGTTTCAATTTATTTTTTTATCATTTTTGTCATTACTGGCCCTAAATTGGCCCCATCCAATTCCAATAGACTTATTCAAATAGACGTTATAAAGGTTACATTGGTCAGTTTTAATAAAAGTTGGCTAAAGTATCTTTTATGACAGATAATGCCTATTGAATATTCTCTTTTAAATATTTACAGTTTGTTCTTTAAAAGATTGAATATTGTGAAAAACTTGACATGTATTTAAATAATCTACAATGCCAAATCAGAAAGCATATAGAAAATTAAAATAAAAATGAAAGCAGTTGTTTCTAAAATTAGTTTTGACTATAAATTATTTTCTGAATAATTTTTTTGGTCAGCTTCATTTCATTTGTAAAAATGTTCGGTAAAATAATTAAAACTGTTTACCTTATGATGATGTGTAACTAACCGTTGCACCCACTTATGCAGTTTATTTTACAAAGTTGTCTTATTTATGATTTGCTATAGGTAAAACAGAATCTATGCACACAATCTGATGTAGACCTTTTTCTTAAGACCAACCAATTTAAGAAATTAGGCCCAACAATGTTCTTAAGAGGAGCTTCTTCTCTTGTTTCTCCTGTAATATTTTAGAAGTTTACAGTCTGTTTTTCAGCCATAGCAGTGATTTAATGAGGTAAAATCGATGGTCGGCTTTTCGACTGGTAATGTTTTTTCCAGCACTTATAAAGGGAAGGACTCAACAAAGTTTTTTAAACTCATTTGTTTAATTTTGGACTACAAAGCCCTTCAGGAAGCACTCGCAGGACTCCCTCCGCCCTTCTCTTTTGTCATTCATTTGCTTGTTATTTACTAAGACTGATCTTTTTTAAGAAACTCACTTCTGTGTAATTTCAATTAGCTGCAACAGCAGCAGGTATTGATTAGGTTTGCAGCATTTTAGATTAGAACTCCATGTTATGTAGCAGCTTAATTCAATCTGACATTTTCAGTGTGTGAATTCTCTGTGGTTGTTATTATTATTATTGTTTTGATAACACTTTACTGCAGTGCAGTGTTCACAAAGTCATGTCATGACAAACTAACATAAACCTACATAAACATTCATAAGTGCTTTTTCCTATAGGCCTAATCAGTATTCTTACTCTGAGGTGGCTGATATGAACCTGGTTGTCCATTCATAGATGACATTACAGATTCAAACCACAGGCCTATATTTTGTAGCCGTCGGCACCCTCATGGCCTTGTGACAAATGAAATGCTATGTCCAACACGCCTCTTTGCATGCATATTTTGAACATGGGATTATTTAGCACCGTGATCAATTCCTGAGGTCAGTCGCATGTCATGCTTATGCATAAAGGGTCAAGCTGATATTTGTGTTGCTTGGCTCCACCATCTAACATCTGGCTTATTGATCCCACAGTCGAGATCAATGAAGCAGATGATTTATGATGTTGATTATTCACTAGATTACTCCCTCCTCCCCTCTTCCCTCGCTCTGCTTATTACACCACACACGTCCTCTTATTTCTTCCCACCTGCTAGAAGCAGTAAGTAATTATGGGGCAGGGATTTGACAAGCCAACGGACTCTCGCTGGCCGAGAAGGTCACTGAGCAGCGGGACGGAGTTCACTGTCTACTGACGCTCCACCTCTGAAAACAGCAGAGAGAGGGGCTGCTATGGGTTGTGGAGGCTTTTGGCACGTCCATATTTTATTCAGGCAAACTCCTGGTGGCAGCACAGGTCTCTGTTTACTTTAAACAGACCACAGATTAAAAACCTTTAACAAAAAAGTCTTTTTTATTGGCGACTGTCTCATATGCTAATCCCCCTTAGCTCCCTCCACTTTTGCATGATCATATTTCAACCTCTCTTTATATATCTTTATCTTTATACAGTATATATAGTAATGAAAGCACACTGTTTCATTACTGTATCCAGAAGACTAACATATCGTCATTGTCTAAAGAAAAACAAGCATCTCTAAAATGGCAACTTTACATGAGAGATCAACAACCCACTATCCTTTCAATGCAAGTCAATTAAACCAGATTTTTTTTATTGTTTTGGAGCATTTCCATTGGTCCATACATCAAAGTGTTCATACAATATAAACAACAGCTTCTGTGTTCAAACAATCTAGAAAAAATGGGGATGCTTTCTTTGGGCAGCGACAATATGTAAATGATTCTGTTTTGATTGGCTGTCCTGAACTGTGTCTCATTCACTAAACAGTTCAGGGTGAAACACTCCTTATAACTAAACTGTAGGCTAAGTAGTTGAGTATATGTGTTTGTTTTTGTGACGAAAGCAATAAATTCCACCTGTTTATCTATGTACCAAATGTTTACACAGTACATCAATTCCTTCATGGCTTATTATTCAGTAATTATGCCTAATAACAGCAGTAATTAACTAATATGTATGTATTATAGTTATGAGAGCAAATGGTCTGATAAATTTGTGATATTCAAGCTCGTGGACCATCCCTGTCCACATTACCATCTACTACCACAAGCTTAATAACCAAGTTAAAAAATTGCCCCTGTAGGGGATTCAGCTTAACAGACAGACGCCTGTATCAGACCTGCTCAGTTAAACGACTAAGTGTACATTAATGATGCCTGTACTTTTCTGAGTTGCCATAGCAACTGCAAAGGCAAATGAGGTCATGTCTTCTGCATCATCTCATGTGTGATGCCTGTAGTCAAGCATCAAAGGCAACATCGTTTCATATTGCTACCATGAACCTTT